>CM019831.1:29150210-29750210 GCA_009763385.1 Coix lacryma-jobi var. lacryma-jobi
TCCGCCGAGCTCCACCGACGCCGAGTCCGAAGAGCCCCGCCGCGGAGCTTTCAGCGCCGCTCGGAGCCCGGAACCGTTCGTCCCGACCCGAGCTCCACCGCTCCCTTCTTCCTCCTCCAGCTTCGCCAAGCCAAGGCAAGGTGAGAACACCAACTAGCCCTATCGCTACCGTTCCCTATCCTCTGTTCACCACGGCCGCGCGCCATTGCCGCCATCACGGACCTCACACGTGGCCAGCACGCACAGCGCACCTCCGGCCAAACCACACCCCTAGGACTCCCCTCTAGGTTCACTGAGTCTCACACGCCCGCCAGTTTAGCCGGCGACCGCCGGAAAACGAGCGTAGCCGCGCGATGCGCCGCCGCCGTGCGCTGCCGCTCGCCGCCGGGCACGCTACGGCCGTGCGCTGGCCAAACCCCCGGTACCGCCAGATGCGCCTCGTTGAGACGAGTCGGTCAGGGGCCAGCCTCCGCGCCGGCGACCTCACCGACGGCGAGAAAATCGCCGGACCAATCCCTCCCCTGGTTCCGTCTCGTCCGAGCCCCCCGAGCCAGGCCTCAGCCTCGAACAGCCTCGGACGGGCGTGTATCTTTCCGTCTCGCCCGAGCCCTCGAGCCAGGCCTCAGCCTCGAGCCAGGTCTCGGCGGGCTAATGGTTTTTCCGTCTCGACCGAGCCCTCGAGCCAGGCCTCGGCCTCGAGCGAAACCTCGGGTGCGGTCTCGTTCGAGCCAGGCCTCGGCCGATTCGCTTTCCGCCGTGCCGCCCGAGCCCGAATAGGTTCTGCTGACCCACGGGTCCCGCGCGTCAGCCCCTTACCGGTCCATAGACCGAGTCCTCGCAAGCCAGCCGGGAGAAGTTAAATGTTTTTCTTTTTCGGTTAATTTCCAGAGATGTGCTTGTTATTTTTGTGTAGCCTGTTTTATAAATCCAAATGAAGTGCTTCCAGTTTTATTAGCTTTCTTATGAATAGATCTATCATGGGAAAATATGAATGTATTTTTGATAGCAGTTTTATTTTACTGTTTCATTTATTTTAGTTTATATGCTTTTGTTTAGATAAATGAGTATAGTGTTTTCTGGTTGAGATAATTCCTGGAAAATTTTGTGTAAGTTTATTATACTGTTTGGCACCTATGAAAAATATATGATGCACTGTTTATGTAGAAAAAGTTACTGTTATAGTTAAAGTCTTTTTGCTGATTTCTTAGAATAAGTGTTAAGGTGTTTTATATGTTGAAATAAAATATGGGAAAATTTGTACAGTCTTGATGTGTCATGAAGAGTCCGAGAAAAATATAAACTTGATCTGTTTTATGGAAAAATTTGTAGTTGCTTTAAACTGTGCTTTTCTGTGTAGATCTTTAGAAATTCATGTAAGAAAATATATGATGGTTCTGGTCATGGAACTTTCTGGATAAATATGAAATGTGAAGTAGAATCTGGGAAAAATAGGAAAGAGAGCTATGCACTCTTTTACAGTAGGGTTGTAGTTCAAAGTACCTTTTTAGGGCAGTTTGCTTGTCATTTTGTATCTGCAGCTCTGTATTTTATCTTTGGCCGAAACTTGTTCAGTAGAGTCCAGCAAGTGTGCTTACCTTCTGGAATTTTTGTGGATTTTTCTGAGCCCAGAAAAATACACTTGCAGTTCAAATCTGAGTTTCCTTGATGTATTTAAATAAGAAAGAGTTGAATACTCAGATTTTGTTTTATGAAATAAATGAGATATTGCCCCAATGTTAAAAGTGGTTCAACAAGTTAGCTTTGTTGGTTTGCAAGAGTTATTCTTTTCATGCCACTTCATCTTGCACCGCATTTTTTGAATTATAAATTCATCACATGCAATAGGATCGACACCGCCGGAGCTTCACCAAGAGCAGGAGCTAAACGCCGAGCCGGAGATCCAGGAGCTGCAGCAGCCAGAGGAAGTCGACCCCGTCCACGACACTAACCTGCCCGAGTGCCCCTCCCACGAGGCCTCGGTTTTCACTCAAGGCAAGCCCCGGAGCATTCTAAGTCTCCCAGTTTTCGCAATTAATTTACTTGAGTCCTTTTATATGTGATGCATTAGGTATAGGAGTTGATGAATCCTATTTTGTTGCATTACCATTCCTTGATTATCGATTATTACCTGCCTTGTTATCCTGCTACTGCTTAATAATGTAGAATTGCTTAGCCTGCTTAATAAAAGGAGTAGTTAAGGATGTTTCCGTAATACCCGATGGGTATATTACCGGATCAGCGTTTGCTTATTTGCTATCGTGGAAAAGAACCGAGAGTAGAATGAAATACGGTCAACGGGATGGCAGGGCACAAGTTCGGAAACTTGGGCAGCCCATCCGTTGGATCGTATGGTTTGTATCGATGTTGGCCCTCGTTCATTTTTGAACGCGCCCTTTTACTTAGGGATGTAGGGTCGGTGCCGTAATCATCGACCCCAAAGCCGGTTAGAAGCTGTTCGGGCGGTCTCAACCCGTGTCGTGCCCTCTAGTACGGAAGTTGCGATCTGCCGCGTGAGGCCATCGCCAGACTCTGATTGGGCGGTCCGTGCTTGAGCCGCGACGATTACCACCACGAACAAGCGTCGAGCGTTGCCCAATGCATGGACCCGACGGGGAAAGTCGTGGGCTGGTATTAAAGGTCTTTCATCACTGATTTTGATTCGATTCGAGTCGCCGTCTCCCCCGTTTAGTGGGAAACTATGGCGAGCTTCACCACGATACAACTCCATGTGATGTTTAAAGGTTCAACTAAAATGTGGATAAGTCAACTGGATATGGTTAATTATTGTTTGTTAGATCAGTGAGTGCTCTAGTACAGGTAGTAACCTAGAACTAAGGAGTAGGTTTAAAAGTAACAACTCATCATAATCATTAATTATCCCTTATCTGAATTTGAGCCTTTCGCAACTAAAAGATCCAGCTCCACCTCAAAAGCCTTGCATACCCTTGGAGTCTTTTATTTTCAGTTAGACGGGTAAGTCTAGCTGAGTACATCCCCGTACTCGGGGTTTATCCCGTTTGTTGCAGATGGCAGGTCTACTTTGGCTATTGTAAGCACTGCCTCTACCCAGTGAAAGGTGATGAGGAGTAGGCCCAGGGCAGGGTCGTCCAGAAGCTTTCCTCCTTCTTTTGCCGGACTAAGCTACTGGTGGCACACTATCTTAAAAAGGAGGAATGACTTGTGTTGAGTTGGTTTATCAAACAAGTTTTATTTGGACCACGTTGTTGTGGTCGTTTTTTAAACTTATTCGAGCTTCCGCACTTTAAACTCAATATTGTAATAACTCTGTTTAAATTCCGCATCTGATGTTTAAATTCGATTTCGTTTCACTGTGTGTCTTGTTACGGATGTGAACCTTTGAACGATGCGATCCTGTATGTTCTGGTGTAAGAAATCCTTCGAGATTTATGGACTACCGGGGTTATATGGGTTCACGTATGGGTCGAAGTCAGACGGATTTGACTAAGATAATACTTGAGCTCTTATAATCAGGACGGTTCCGCCACAACTGGAGCTGACGTGGGGGTTGCTGTTGAGGCGTCCTTGGAGCGTGGCCTCCATCCCGGCGCGGTCGTGGAGGCGTGGCGACGTGGAGGTCGTGCAGCGCCCATCCGGTACGTATAGAACGTGGCAGGGTCCTCCGGTCTGGGGTACCTGTCCTCCAATAGCATGAACGTAGTCAGGGCTCGAGGGGCGCAGAGCCGGCCTCGAGGTGGCGCCTGCGGGGGGCTCGAGTCCCCGCAGGTATGGGCAAGTCCCGGAAAACCGATCGCACAGCGGGTGCCAGGCCTCGAGTATGACTCGAGTGTGCAACAGTGCAGGGTATGGCCGAACAGTGCTGTACTGTGCCTTTTTGCCCATGCTTGTGGTGAAAACGAGATTTGACTCTGCTCCGGTTCACTGTGGCGCACGTCGTGTACCAGAGGATGGACCGAGTAGGTGGACGCATTAAATGCGTAGTGTGGGATTGGCATCCGATGTCTGTGCCGCTCGAGGGAGGCGTGATGTGTCTCGAGGGATAGGTTACCGTACTAGTGAGGCTCGAGGTCCCCGCGTGGGGTCTCGAGGAGCGGTGCAGGGCTCGAGGCCTATGTGCCGGGGCTCGAGGGGTAGGCTGCCATGAGGCGGACAGTAAGGCTTCGGCGGCCTGGGCTCCCTGGTGATGGGCCGGCGTTGTAGGCCTCGAGGGGTTGGCTTTTTAGAAGGTTAGACTTGTTAGGTTTCTTATTAATTGGTGCTCTAGGTTTAACCTATTTGTTTTGCGTTGATTGGGGGTACCCCTTTGTGTCCCCCGACAGTAGCCCCCGAGCCCTTGTTTGAGTGCTGGCACTCGAGCAGGGGCTCTCTACCGGATCTACAGGTTGGCTAACTGGTTCTCGAGGGTTTGGTTGTTTCGATTCCGTGGGTGTCGCGCGAGCGACACCCGCGGTGTAGCCCCCGAGGCCACGGGGAGTGGTTAGGACTCCCTCGTGGGCTTTTTTCACGAGTGTGAGTGTTAGTTGCGTTTTTTAGGTTCGGAGTGTCGAGCCCCCGAGTTTTTCGACCCTCTTTCGTCGAGGGGTGCCAGGCTGAACCGACCGGCCGGCTCTTCGAGCTGTCCGGCACGCCGGTTGCCCTGGCTTGTCATCCCGCGAGTCCTTTCGACGATCGGATGCGAGGGGGATGCCTCGTACTACCGACGAGCGGGCGAGTATCGGGTCCCGGTGAGCTGGTAACGGGGGATCCAAGTGAGACCTCGTGCCCCGTTCGATAGGGTCGACTGAAGCCCGGAGGCAATCTCATAAAGCATGGGCGCTCGGTCTGCAGGAATGCCGGGTCCATTCGATAGGACCCGGTGGCTCGATGCCTCCCTTCGAGGGGATCTCACTGCATGTCGTGTGCCCTGCCTTGGATACACGTGAGGGGCCTCGAGGGCTTGGCCCTCGAGCGATGCTGCGAGTGGCGCCCCTTGGTGTCCTGACTCGGGAGCTCGAAGCCGGCTGTCGAACCCTCTTCGAGGGCCAGCCTTCGCTGCTGCGAGGCTTGGAAGTGCAGGGGGCCGTTTTTACCTTCGTGAAGAAGCCTTCGTCGTCCGGGAATCCTTCTGCCCGTTGGGCGCGCCTTTTTAGGCGGAAACTGTCAGGGAGGCGACGGACACGAAGGTGAGCGGCCGTCGTGGTGGACCCAGGCAATTGAGCGAATGGGGAGTTGCCACGTGACCTGTCAACCGGCTCGAGATGCGGTTAGGTGGGCGCATTAAATGTGTGCGGTTACCTTTTTCCGTCGTGGGAGACCCCGCCCGTCGGGGTTTTCTCTTATAAGTACCGAGTGAGGGAGAGGAACCCTTTACTTTGCCTTGCCTTCACCGCCGCCGTAGCTTCCACACGCCTTCTTCCCGAGCCAGCAATTGGGAATCTTCCCGGCCGCCCGTCCACCGCTCAGATCCGCGCTGTCGCCGCCATGGCCGCTTCGTCCTAGGTGCTGCCGGCCGAAGACTGGAGCCCGACGAAGACGACGCAGCAAGAGCTGGAGACGCTGGTGGAGCGGGGGCTTCTCCGCCCCAACCCACAGGAGGGTCCTGCGTGGTGGATTCTCCCGTCGGCGGACCACCAGGAGCGCACCCGCCGGAGGGGTACGTGGTGAGCTTCACGCGCTACCACCGCATGGGGCTCGGCGTCCCGCCGAGCCGCTTCATGCGGGGGCGGCCCACCACTTCGAGGTGGAGCTGCAGCACTTCTCCCCCAACTCCATCTCGCATGCCGCCATCTACGCCGCGGTGTGCGAGGGTATCTGAAGATCGAGCCGCACTGGGAGATGTTCGTCACCTCTTCCGGGGCGAGCTTTCCAAAGGCCAGAGAAGAAGAGCGGAGGAGGCTCGCGCGCTGGGCTCCCTCCACATCACCGCGTGGACCGGGCCCTCGGGAAACGTCCCCCGCGACTACCTCCGCTACAAGCTTTCCACCAACCAGGCGGGGTGGGACGACAACTGGTTCTACCTGCGGAACGAGGGCGGGCTCCTTCCGCAGTACACCGGCAGGGTCATCACCCAGCGCCCGGAGAAGTGGAACTGGGGCGTCGCGGCGGACAGGCAGCGACACCTGTTGCCGCTGATGAACACGATGCGGACGCTGGTGGAGGAGAAGAAACTGACCGTCCAGGCGGTCATTTGAGCGTTCCATCAGCGGAGGGTCCTTCCTCTGGCGGACCGCCTCCCTTCTCATGTTCGAGATGGGGCCGGACGCCCCGCTCGAGGCGCTGAACCGATCGAGGATGGCCGAGGAGGGGCTGTCTCGGAACGAGGGTACCTCCCGGGTGACGGTCACGGTTCACGGGTCGTTCCGCCCTGAGGAGGCCGACCTGATCGCCATGGCACCCGACTCGGGGTGTCTCGACCTGGTAAGCCATCCTCGAGTCAGGCTGTCCCGAGCCTCCCCTCCTTTCTCTTTCTCCGAACCTTGCTTACTCTCCTTGTGGTTTTCCTTACAAAGTTTTCTTTTTTGGCAGGGGGCGTTCACATGTCGCGCGTCGAGGCCCCCGGTGAGGGAGGATGCCGCAGAAATACAGGTGAGGCGCCTCTCTGCTCAGAAGGATAAGGAGAGTAAAGATGCCAAGAAGAAGAAAGAGAAAGAGAGGAACTTGTGTCGGGTGGCTAGAGAGCAGAGGCTTGCGAAGGCTCGTCGTAACCGGCAGCCTAGAGAGGAGTGCCCCGAGCTCAGTTCCTCGAGCTCGGAGGAGGAGGACGATGATGAGGAGGAGAGTGATGACGAAGGGATGGATGCGCGTCTGAGACGCGCGAGGGTCGTCGACATCAGGGCTGACCGCTCCTCTATGCAGGAGGATGTCTTGGAGGTCCCCCCCGGCGAAGGGATCGCGCGGGACGCGGCAACGGAGGGCTGCGCCAGGCTCAGCTCGTCGGAGGCTCAGGGCCCGTCGAGCTCCGTGCCGGACGTGCCCCTGACGCGAGGAAGCTCGAACTAGGAGCGCCATCGTCGCGGCGCAAAAGGAGGCCACGACCGCGTCGACCCAGACGGGGTCTCGAGAAGGGCCGGTCTTCGAGAAGCGGCCAATACGTCAAGAAGGACTCCGGGCCCCGACCGCCGCAAGCCGTCGAGGGCGTCATCGAGCCCGCGGAGGAGCGGGCAGCATGAGGGGGCGTTCGAGCCCCGCCACATGACCGTCGAGGGGGGAGCCCCGGTCGTCTCGGGACGGGAGTCGCGAGCGACCTCGGAGCCCGTCGCCGCACCGCCGCAGGGGAGAAGGAGGCGGACGCGGGGGGGGCGTGACCGTCAGCATGAGCGCCGGAGTAGGTCCCGGAGCCCGCGCCGGGAAAGGCGCCAAATGATGACCGCTCGAAGGAGACGCGGTCGCCCCCCGGGACAAGAGACAAAAGGAGAGCTCCCCGCCGGGGTCGAGCCACGGGAAGCATCGGGAGCCTCCCCCCATCCGGGTCACGTGGAGACGGCTCGGGGGCGTGGCTCGAGCCAAGGGGCGGGCTCAAGCCCCGAGCGGGTCCGGCGATTCGGGGAAGAAGCCCCGCCGTCGTTTTGGGTGAGTAACGCTTCTCAATCTCGTTGGTAGCGAAGCCTTACCTTTTTACCTTTGGTGATGTGTGTCATTTCTGGTTTTTCAGGGAAAAACGCTCCGGAGGAGGCGGACCCGCGGCATCCAAGCGGGCCAAGACCTCGAGCTCTTGCGAGGTCCAAGCACCTCGAGGTATGGCTCCTTTCCGCTGGAGAGGCCGCTTGGCTGGTGAAGGCTCGAGCAGCCATGGCTCGAGGAAGCCAGATGGCGCTGCGGATCTTGGTGAGGCCGTCGTCGTCGACCACGGGGGTCGAGGCTCTTCTTGATTCTGACGACGTGTTTTCTTTTAGCAGGGACCACGGCTCCTGGCGCCGAACCGCCGTCATGCGTCCATCGCAGCACCACCTCCTCCTCCACTCCTCCTCATCCTCCGGTGGCGCCTACCGAGAGGGCCATCTCGGGGGGAGCGCCCGAGACAAGCACGGCTCTGTCGGCGTCTAGGGCTGAAGAGACAGCGGCCCTCGAGACCCTAGTCGACGCGAGCCGGCCCGCGGAGAAGGGGAAGGAGGGAGAGGGCGGTGGAGAAGGTGCCGACGGTGGAGGAGCTCTTGGACGAGCTGGAGCAGGAGCCGTCCCCGGTCGAGGGCTCAACGTGGAGGAAGCGTTCGAGGCACCGGTCGGGGTCGACAAGACGCGGAAGACCGGCGAGGGAGGAGAGCTTGGGGACGAGCAACCCCTCGAGCGATCCGCTGCCGCTAGAGTCCCAGAGATCACGCGAGTGGCGCGTCGTCGCCTCGGGAGGGGAAGGCGGGAGGAGACAGAGCTCGGGAGCTCGGGGCGGAGGAGCGGGCGGAGGGCCGCAGACTGTGCCGCCAGTTGGTGGGCCACAGCTGGCGCCGCTCGAGCCGGAGGAGGAGGGTCTGCCCATCGTCGAGATCGATCGACCGGCATGGCTGTATCCTGACGCGCCGAGCCCGACAGGCGCTGTTCTCCTTACCGAGCGGTCGACTCGGCAGGGGGCCCCGCGGGAGGCGCGGTTGATCTTCAGGGAGGTGGCCGAGCTCGTGACGGAGGCGGAGAGGTCCTCCTTGGAGGAGGCGGACAAGTCCGCGCAGGTGGCGGCCGCCCTTGCGAAGGCGGAGGGGAGCTCCAGGAGCTCCGCGCGAGCTGGGTCGGAACGCGCAGATGGCGAGCCGGCTCAACGCGGCGCAGGCGGAGACCCAGGCGGCTCGTGATGAGGCTGCCCAAGCTAAGAGGGAGGCCACCACCGCTCTGGTCACGGTGGAGGCGTCGAGAAAGGAGGCCGCCGACGCCCGAAGCGAAAGCCGCCACCGCCCGGTCTGCGGCAGAGGCGGCGAAGAAGGAGGCCGTCGACGCCCAAAGCGAAGCCGCCACCGCCCGATCTGCGGCAGAGGCGGCGAAGAAAGGGGCGAGGAGGCCAAGAGCGAGGCCGCCACCGCCCAGGCTGCAGCGGACGCGGCGCGGCAGGAGGTGATCCGGAAGGATCTGGCCCTTGCGGAGACGGGCAAGCTGGTCGAGGACCTTAAGGGCGAAAAACACGACGCGCTGTCCCAGAAGCGTACACTCGAGCAGCGCGTCGAGGTCCTTACCAGCGACTTCGCCGCTCGGGCGTGCACTGCCAAGGTAATCTTCATGCCTCGTCTTGCTTTGATTCGAGATTCTTGCCACGCGCGGACTTACCCCCTTCTGTTTGTTGCACAGATCTCGAGAAGACCTCCGAGGAGCTCCGCGAGACGAATAAGGCTCTCGTGGAGCAACTCCGAGGTGAAACCATGGTGGCGGAACGAGCGCACGTCACCCTTGACAGGCTCGGCTCCATGTGGGGTGCCGACCCGGTGGCCCCGGCGGAGGGCGCGGTGGCTCGGGGCGACGCCCTGGTCGACGCCCTGTGCTTCTTCGACGTGGCGCGCGGGACCGCGTCAGGAGCGCTCTCCACCACGGTGTGAAGCAGGCGCTTGCGGCCATCCGCTCTGGCTTCCGCTACCCGGTCAACGTCGTTGCTAAGGGCTTCGTTGAGATCGAGGGGAAGGACGAGGAGTGGAACGACCGCCGCGTCGACAAGATCCTGGAGAAGGTGGAGAGGCCGGGGGCGGCGCTCGCGAAGTCTTTGAGGAGGACGTGCTGCCTCCCGATGCGGACAGTGGTGCAGGTGGCCCCCCTCCTCCTGGCCCGGACGTCGAGGCTGAGCCCGCGGCAGAAGACCTTGGGGAGGAGTACCAGACCGATGAAGAGTGAGGCCTGCGCACCAAATTTGGGCGTTGAGGCCCTTGTAAGAATTTATGTCATGACTTGTGGCCTGTCGAGGCCAACGCATGTGTATATGACTCGTTTGTTTAAAGAAGTTGTTTTCTTTTCAAATTTATTCGACATCATTTTCTCTTTGTCGCTAGCTCGAGCTTCAACCGGCTTTGTCTGTGTTCCTTCGATACGCGTCACGAGTACCTCGAGGGGAGGGCGTAGGGTAGGGTTCCGTAGCCCGGCGTAGGTGGGCCCATCTACGTCGACGCCCCCCGACTCTTGGAGGCTGCGGGGTATTTACGGATTTAGACTGTGCTAGTATGCTTGAGGTGTGAATCGAGACGAGGGTCGAATTTTTTGGAAAGAAAACGCGCTTTTTCCGGAGTTTGGGAGGGGGTTCCCCCTGTCAGCCCCCGAGGGAGGCTCGACCCTGAGCAAGGCAGGGTTGAGGCTACCTTAAGTTGCTAAGTAATATGAAAGACAATGCACGAGTTTGTTCATTCATATTTAAGTGTTTGTACAAAGCAACAAAATGAACAAGGCCTCGGGCCCTTAAGGGTAGAAGCGACGTAGCTGAGAAATGTTCCACGCGTTCGCCTGGATCCTGCCTTGCTCGTCGTAGAGCTTGTATGTTCCTGGCTTGAGCACCTCAGCTACGGGTATGGGCCCTCGATGGAGGGGTGAGCTGTGTGGCGCCTCGATTATCTTGCAGATGTCGAAGCACGAGGTCCCCCACGCCAGGTCCCTCTTGCACGTGCTTGTCGTGGTAGCATCGAAGTGTTTGCTGGTAGCGCGCGGAGTTGATGAGCGCCATGTCTCGAGCCTCCTCGAGCTGGTCCTTGGCGTTGGCAAGCCTCTCGTCGTTGGTTTGCTCGTTGTAGGCTCGAAGTCGAGGGGAGCCGTACTCGAGGTCCGTAGGCAAGACAGCCTCGGCGTCATAGGTTAGGAGAAACGGAGTGAACTCGGTGGCTCGACTCGGCGTAGTCCTGAGGCCCCACAGCACCGAGGGGAGCTCTGCAGCCCACCCTTTTCCAAAATTCTTGAGGGTTTTGAACAGCCTCGGCTTCAGCCCATGGAGTATCATGCCATTAGCGCGCTCGACCTGCCCGTTGCATTAAGGGTATGCGACCGAGGCCCAGGTCACGCGAATGTTGTTGTCGTCGCAGAAGTTGATGAACTTTTTGCCCGTGAATTAGGTGCCATTGTCAGTGATGATGACGTTAGGCACCCCAAACCGGTACATGATGTCGACGATGAACTCGACGGCCTTCTCGGAGGTGGGGTCGCCTACAGGCTTAGCTTCGATCCACTTGGTGAATGAATTTGTCGATGGCCACGAGCACATGTGTGTACTTTCCAGTTGTCATCTTGAGGGGACCCACGAGGTCGAGCCCTCAGACGGCAAACGGCCAAGTGATAGGGATCATCTGCAGGGCGTGCGCGGGCTGGTGCGTTTGCTTGGCGTAGAACTAACACCCTTGGCAAGATCGAACCAGGCGCTAGGCATCTCCGATGGCGGTTGGCCAATAGAAGCCTTGGCGGAAGTCGTTTCCCACCAGGGTCCTTGGCGCTGCGTGATGGCCGCAAGCCCCCGAGTGCATGTCATCGAGGAGCCTGCGTCCTTCCTCGAGGGGGATGCAGCGCTGAAGGATTCCTGATGGGCTTCGTCGGAAGCTCTCGTTCGTCGCGAGTAGATGACGTAGGTCTTGGCCCTTCGAGCGATGCGTCGGGCCTCCGTCTTGTCTTCTGGTAGCATGCCTTGTGTCAGGTAGTCGAGGAAGGGCGTCCGCCAGTCGAGGGGTCGTGATGAAGAAGTGGCGGGGTGCGTCGATCTGCATTGCCTCAGCGGATGTCGAGGGGTCGTTCTCGAGGGGTGGGTTGAGGTCGAGCCCCGTGTCCGGCGAGGGGTGGCGTTGAGGGGCCAGCCCCTGGGCCGATCTTGACGGATGGCTCGAGAACGTCCCTCGAGAAGACGTCTGGTGGGACGGTGCAACGCGTGGATGCTACTTAGCCAGCTCGTCTGCGGCCTCGTTGTACTTTCGAGCGATGTGGTTGAGCTCGAGGCCGTAGAACTTGTCTCTAGCTTGCGCACTTCTCCGCAGTATGCTTCCATCTTGGGATCGATGCAGCTTGAGGCCTTCATGACCAGGTTGATGACGAGCTGCGAGTCCCTCGAACGTCAAGGGCGTCGGACCCCAAGCTCGAGGGCGATACGCAGCCCGTTGACGAGGGCCTCGTACTCAGCGACGTTGTTGGAGACGGGGAAGTGCAGACGCAGCAGGTAGCGCATGTGGACTCCGAGGGGTGAGACGAAGAGCAGGCCCGCGCCTGCCCTTGTCTTCATGAGGGACCCGTCGAAGTACATAGTCCAGAGCTTTGCTTGGATTTGCGCCGGCGGGAGCTGGGTGTCGGTCCATTCAGCAACGAAGTCCGCCAACGCTTGCGACTTGATGGCTTTTCGTGGAGCGTAGGTGATAGCTTCCCCATTAGCTCGGCAGACCATTGGCAATGCGCCCCGTGGCCTCCGATTGTTGATAATTTCTCCGAGGGGGAAGGATGATACCACCGTTACGGGATGAGCGAGGAAGTAGTGCTGGAGCTTGCGCTCGTGATGATAATGCTGAGAGCAGCTTCTGGATGTGCGGGTACCGGACCTGGCCTCGGAGAGCACCTCACTGATGAAGTACACCGGCCGTTGGACTGGTAGCGCGTGACCCTCTCGTGTCTCTCGACGACTACGACCGCGCTGACCACTGGGTGGTTGTGGCCACGTAGAGGAGGAGAGGCTCGGGGGGATCGTCACCCTGGGCTGGTCGTGGTGGTACGAGAATTGGCGCGGGAAGTCAGCAATCCCTTCAACTTGGTTAGGGCCTCCTCGGCTTCGATGGTCCACACGCAAAGTGCTCCGTTTTCTTCAACAGACGGTTAGAGTAGAGGGGTAGCGCCTTTTCCCTAGCCTCAAGATGAACCTGCTGAGAGTGGCCAGGCAGCCCGTCACTTTCTGTACACCTTGAGGTCTCGAATTGGGCCCATCCTCGTGACTGTGGGATCTTTTCAGGGTTGGCCTCGATACCCCGCTGCGAGACAATGTAGCCGAGCAGCATGCCTCGAGGCACACCAAAGACACATTCTCGGGGTTGAGTTTCACATTCTTGGCCCGGAGGCACTCGAATGTGGTCTCGAGATCGCTGATGAGGTCCCCGACTCTCTTGGTCTTAACCACGATGTCATCGACGTAGGCCTCGACGGTATTGCCTATGTGTTTGCCAAAGATATGCTGCATGCAACGCTGATACGTTGCCCGGCGTTTCGAAGGCCGAAGGGCATTGTAACATAGCAATACATACCAGAAGCGTAACAAAAGAGGGTAGCGAGTTCGTCGGATTCTTTCATCATAATCTGGTGGGTAGCCGGAATACGCATCGAGGAACGAAAGTAATTCACACCCGCAGTGGAATCGACAATCTGATCCATTCTAGGTAAAGGAAATGGAACTTTTGGGCATGCTTTATTCAGACCAGTGTAATCTACACACATCCGCATTTTTCCATTCTTTTTATGACTAGTACAGGGTTAGCTAGCCACTCCGGGTGAAATACCTCCTTGATGAATCCAGCCGCCAAAAGCTTGTGCACCTCCTCACCGATGATCCTGCGCTTCTCCTCGTCGAAGCGGGCGCAGGGTTGCCTCACCGGTCGACCCGGCCTGGATCTCCAAGGCGTGCTCGGCGATCCCCTCGGGTATGCCTGGCATGTCTGAGGGGCTCCACGCAAACATGTCGATGTTCGCGCGGAGAAAGTCGACGAGCACTGCTTCCTATTTAGGCTCGAGGCTGGCGCTGATGGCCAGCGTCTTGCCATAGTCGAGGGCGGGTCGACGGGTATCTGCTTGGTGTGCTCCGCCGGCTCGAAGGTGCCAGCGTGGCGCTTTGCTTCAGGGGTCTCCTCGGTGGCCAGGGCAGCGCAGGGCCAGAGGCTCGACGCAGTCGAGTTGGACGTAGCACCTCCCCACACTCCACACCTCGCTAGTGGCACACCGCTTCTCGTAGAGGTGTCGACGGTGATGACCCCTTTCAGCCCCGGCATCTTGAGCTTCAAGTACGTGTAGTTGGGGACCGCATGAACTTGGCGTAGCTAGGCCTGCCGATGATGGCGTGGTAGGTCCCTTGGAACCGACCACCTCGAAGTGTGAGCGTCTCCGGCGGAAGTTGGTCGGTGTGCCAAGCAACAGGTAGGTCGATGCGCCGAGGGGGTGGGCCTTCTTCCCTGGTACGACTCCGTGAAACCCCCCGCGCTGGGTCAGAGCTGGTCCCTCGAAATCCCCAGGAGGTCGAGGGCTCGAGGTATATGATGTTGAGGCTCGAGCCCCCATCCATCAGTACCTTGGAGAACCGTACGTCGATGATGACGGGGGGACGACGAGAGGGGGTACGCCCCGGATTCACGACATGGTCGGGGTGGTCATCACGGTCGAACGTGATCGGCGCATCAGACCAGTCAAGATACGGGGGGCGTCATGGCGGAGTGTAAAGATCTCCCGGCGCTCCTTCTTCTCTCTCGAGCTGAGAGCCCGACGGTGGGCCCCCGTAGATCATGTAGCAGTCGCGCACCGGGGGGAAGTTGGCCGTGCGTCCTCGTCGTTGCGTCGATTGTTGTCCTTGCCCTTAGGTGCGTCTTCCTTCTCATCGCCGAGCCTGGAGTAGAAGCCCTTCATCATTCGACAGTCCTTCAACTTGTGGTTCGTGGGACCCTTATGATAAGGGCAGAGGTCCTCGAGCATTTTGTCGAAGAAGCCCCGTCAGGGGGGCCTCAAGGCTTCTTATGCTCGAGGGCGCCAACGAACACTTCCTCATCGTCGTCGTCATCGGCGTCGCGCTTCGCCTTCTGCCCTTTGCCTTATTCTTCTTCTTTTTGTTGTCGTTGTTGCGGTTCTGTGCTCTTGTTGTTGCCCTGCTCGAGCCCTCTGGCGTAGCTTACCGCCTTTCCTTGTCCGTGGAGCGGCCGAAGAAGGCCCCCACTACCTATCGCCTGAGGCAAAAGCTGGTGACACGATCCATTAGATCCTCGACGGTCCTGGGACGGTAGCGCCCTAGCTCGTGGACTAGCTCTTGGCATGTCGTGCCCGCGAGGAACGCTGAGACAACATCCTCATCGGGCACGTGGGGGAGCTCGAGGCGCTGCTTCGAGAATCATCGAGCGAAGTCGCGGAGGGGCTCGTTCGTTGTCTGTCTGCAACGTCGTAGATCCTAGGGGTTGCCTGGGCGCACGCAGGTCCCCTTGAAATTCCCATCAAAGACCCTGAATAGGTCGGCCCAGTCGTGGATCTGATCCGGTGGGAGCCCCTCGAGCCACCGACGGGCGGTGTCCGAGAGGTAGAGTGGGAGCTGGCGTATGATCACGCGGTCATCGCTCTTTGCCCCGCCCAGTTGGCAGCCCAGGCGAAAGTCGGAGAGCCATAGCTTGGGCTCGACATCCCCGTCGTACTTCACGATGTTGGTCGGTGGTCGTCGAAAGCGATCGAGGGAGGGTCGAGTGCGGATGGCCGGCTGAAGACCCTGGGGCCCGGGGGCTCGAGGGCTTGTCGGTCCTCGTCACTGTCGTAGCTGTGGCGGAACCGTCCTGATTATAAGAGCTCAAGTATTATCTTAGTCAAATCCGTCTGACTTCGACCCATACTTGAACCATTAACCCCGGTAGTCCGGAATCTCGAAGGATTTCTTACACCAGAACATACAGGATCGCATCGTTCAAAGGTTACATCCGTAAAGAGACATCACAGTGAAACGAAATCGAATTTAAAACATCAGAGTGCGGAATTTAAAACAGAGTTATTACAATATTGAGTTTAAAAGTGCGGAAGCTCGAATAAGTTTAAAACACGACCACAACAAACGTGGTCCAAATAAAACATTGTTTGATAAACCAACTCAACACAAGTCATTCCTCCTTTTTAAGATAGTGTGCCACCAGTAGTCTTAGTCCGGCAAAAGAAGGAGGAAAGCTTCTGGACAACCCTGCCCTGGGCCTACTCTCTCATCACCTTCCACTGGGTAGAGGCAGTGCTTACAATAGCCAAAGTAGACCTGGCCATCTGCAACAAACGGGATAAACCCTGAGTACGGGGATTTGTACTCAGCTAGACTTACCGTTAACTGAAAATAAAAGACTCCAAGGGTATTGCAAGGCTTTGAGGTGGGGAGGCTGATCTTTAGTTGCGAAAGGCTCAAATTCAGATAAGGGATAAATTAATGATTATGATGAGTTGTTACTTTTAAACCTACTCCTTAGTTCTAGGTTACTACCTGTACTAGAGCACTCACTGAATCTAACAAACAATAATATAACCATATCCAGTTGACTTATCCACATTTTAGTTGAACCTTTAAACATCACATGGGAGTGTATCGTGGTGAAGCGTCATAGTTCCACTAACCGGGGGAGACGGCGACTCGAATCGAATTCCAAACCAGCTGATGAAAAGACCTTTAATACCAGCCCACACTTTCCCCGTGGGTCCATGCATTGGGCAACCGCTCGACGCTTGTTCGTGGTGGTAATCGTCGCGGCTCAAGCAACGGACCGGCCCAATCAGAGTCTGGCGATGGCCTCACGCGGCAGATCGCAACTTCCGTACTAGAGGGCACGACACGGGTTGAGACCGGCCCGAACAGCTTCTAACGGCTTTGGGGTCGATGATACGGCACCGACATATCCCTAAGTAAAAGGGCGCGTTCAAAAATGAACGGGGCCAAACATCGATACAAACCTACACGATCCACGGATGGGCTGCCCAAAGTTTCCGAACTGTGCCTGCCATCCGTTGACCGTATTTCATTACTACTCAGGGTCTTTTCACGATAGCAAATATAGCCAACCGTGATCCGGTAAATACCCATCGGGGTATTACGGAAAAATCCTTAACTACTCCTTTTATTAAGCAGGCTAAGCAATTCTACATTATTAAGCAGTAGAAGGATAACAAGGCAGGTAATAATCGATAATCAAGGAATGGTAATGCAACAAAATAGGATTCTCAACTCCTATACCTAATGCATCACAATATAAAAGGACTCAAGTAAATTAATTGCGAAAAACTGGGAGACTTAGAATGCTCCGGGGCTTTTGTTGAGTGAAAACCGAGGCCTCGTGGGAGGGGGCATGGGCAGGTTGTGCGTGGACGGGGTCGACTTCCTCTGGTGCTGCAGCCCTGGATCTCCGGCTCGGCGTTTAGCTCCTGCTCTTGGTGAAGCTCCGGCGGTGTCGATCCTATTGCATGTGATGAATTTATAATTCAAAAAATGCGGTTGCAAGATGAAGTGGCATGAAAAGAATAACTCTTGCAAACAACAAAGCCAACTTGTTGAACCACTTTTAAAATTGGGGCAATATCTAATTTATTTATAAAACAAAAATCTGAGTATTCAACTCTTTCTTATTTTAAATACATCAAGGAAACTCAGATTTGAACTGCAAGTGTGTTTTTTGGGCTCAGAAAAATCCACAAAAATTCCAGAAGGTAAACCACACTTGCTGGACTCTACTGAACAAGTTTCGGCCAAGATAAAATACAAGAGCTGCAGATACAAAAATTATGACAAGCAAACTGCCTAAAAAAGTACTTTGAACTACAACCCTACTGTAAAAGAGTGCATAGCTCTCTTTCCTATTTTCCCAGATTCTACTTCACATTTCATATTATCCAGAAAGTTCCATGACCAGAACCATCATAATATTTTCTTACATGAATTTCTAAAGATCTACACAGAAAAGCACAGTTGTAAAGCCAACTACAAATTTTTCCATAAAACAGATCAAGTTTATATTTTTCTCGGACTCTTCATGACACATCAAGACTGTACAAATTTTCCCATATTTATTTCAACATATAAAAACACCTTAACCACTTATTCTAAGAAATCAGCAAAAAGAGACTTTTAACTATAACAGTAACTTTTCTACATAAACAGTGCATCATATATTTTTCATAGGTGCCAAACAGTATAATAAACTTACACAAAATTTTCAGGAATTATCTCAACCAGAAAACACTTATACTCATTTATCTAAACAAAAGCATATAAACTAAAATAAATGAAAACAGTAAAATAAACTGCTATCAAAAATACATCATATTTTCCCATGATAGATCTATTCATAGAAAGCTAATAAAACTAGAAGCACTTCATTTGGATTTATAAAACAGGCTACACAAAAATAACAAGCCATCTCTGGAAATTAAACCGAAAAAAGAAAAAACATTTAACTTCTCCCGGCTGGCTTGCGAGGGACTCGGTCTATGGACCGGTAAGGGCTGACGCGCGGGACCCGTGGGTCAGCAGAAACCTATTCGGGTCGGGCGCACGGCGGAAAGCGAATCGGCCGAGGCCTGGCTCGAACGAGACCGCACCCGAGGTTCGCTCGAGGCCGAGGCCTGGCTCGAGGGCTCGGTCGAGACGGAAAAACATTAGCCCGTCCGAGACCTGGCTCGAGGCTGAGGCCTGGCTCGAGGGCTCGGGCGAGACGGAAGATACACGCCCGTCCGAGGCCTGGTTCGAGGCTGAGGCCTGGCTCGGGGGCTGGACGAGACGGAACCAGGGGAGGGATTGGTCCGGCGATTTCTCGCCGTCGGGGTTGAGGTCGCGGCGCGGAGGCTGGGCCCTGCGGATCGTCTCAACGAGGCGCATCTGGCGTAACGTGGTTTGGCAAGCGCCGGACGTAGCGTGCCAGGCGGAGAGCAAGGGCAGCGCACGGGGGCGGCGGCATCGCGCGGCTACGCCTTTCGCGGCGCCGGCTAAACTGGCGGGCGGTGAGACTCAGGATGAACCTAGGGGGAGTCCTAGGGGTGATGGTTTGGCCGGAGGGTGCGCTGGTGCGTGCTGGCCACGTGTGAGGTCCGTGATGGCGGCAATGGCGCTCGGCCGTGGTGAACAGAGGATAGGGAACGGTAGCGATAGGGCTAGTTGGTGTTCTCACCTTGCCTTGGCTTGGCGAAGCTGGAGGAGGAAGAAGGGAGGCGGTGGAGCTCGGGTCGGGGACGAACGGTTCCGGGCTCCGAGCGGCGCTGAAAGCTTCCGCGGCGGGGCTCTTCGGACTTCGGCGTCGGTGGAGCTCGGCGGATGGCGCGGGGGTGCGCACCGTGTGTCCGAGACGAAGGCGGGGCAGTGGTCGGGGTTAATCGGCCGGTGATGGAGGTGGTGACTGGAATTTGGGAAGGGGCCTTGCGGCGGTGGTTGCAGCGAGCGGAGAGTGCTCAGTTCGCTTCGTGCGCGGGTGAGAGTGGGGAGTGAGAGCGAGAGTGAGTGCGCGAGTGAGTGAGGGAGAGGCGCTCGGGTTT
The DNA here is from genome assembly GCA_009763385.1 of Coix lacryma-jobi var. lacryma-jobi. Lineage (NCBI taxonomy): Eukaryota > Viridiplantae > Streptophyta > Magnoliopsida > Poales > Poaceae > Coix > Coix lacryma-jobi. The sequence continues at coordinate 29,169,303 of CM019831.1, forward strand.
GCCCGGCGGAGCGGAGGGGCGGTCGTGGCGGGGGCCACGGCGGCTCGGTCAGCGAGGCGGCGGCAGGCGGCCCGGCAGACGAGGATGCGCGGGAGTGGCCGGCGAAGATCGCTGGCGTGCTCCGGTGGGAGAAGATCGGAGAGGGAGTGGTCAGCGTGGATTTGGCGCAGAGAAGGGGCGCCACGCGGCAAGTCGGCCGGCGTACGGCGCGGCCGTGTCGGGTGGCCGGCGCGCGGTGCGGCGGGCGGCGCGCGCGCGGGCGAGGCGGCAAGCGCTGGGCCGAGGCCGGGAAGTGGGCCGAAAGGCCGGATGGGCCGAAAGGTTGGCGCCGGAAAGAAAAACATTTTCCTTTTTCTTTTTCTCAAACCTTTTTCAAACTTTGACCATTCAAAACAGTTTCAAAAACTCCAAACTAGGTTTGACCAAATATAAAAGTTGCTCAAAATATTTTTCTCTACAACTTTCATATAGAACACTTTTTCTGAAAACCATTTTAAATCCTCCTCAAGAATAAAGCCAAAATCAAAGCATCAGGTCAAATAGAAATCCAATTTCAAATAAACAACAAAAGATCAAAGGCATACTTAAACACATGAAATGATGCAATGCATTGCTTATGCTTTCTTAGTGGCTAATTGCAGTGCCTAATGCAGTGCTTGACACTAGGGTGTCACAGCCCTTCCCCCCTTAAAGAAATCTCGTCCCGAGATTTAAGTTACGTACCAATCTTTATAAAAAGCGGGGTAGTTTACGCTTAGGTACTCCTCGGTTTCCCATGTAGCATCGTTGGGTCCGTGATTACTCCAGAGAATCTTGTAAGTCTTCACTGTTCGGTTACGAGTCTCTCGAGTCTTGGTATCCAAAATTTCCTTAGGTTGTTCGTAGTACTCCAGATCTGATCTGATCGTGACATCCGGGACTCGAACTTCCTCTTGTTCGGGAACTCGAAGGCATTTCTTCAGCTGTGATACGTGGAACACTGGAAAACTGCACTCATCACTGGGGGTAACTGTACTTCATATGCCACTCTTCCCTTCTTTGCTATGATCTGATAAGGTCCCACATATCGAGGTGCTAGCTTCTTTTTAATTCCAAAGCGTTGGACCTTTCTCATAGGTGAAACCTTGAGATACACATAGTCTCCAACTTGAAATTCCAAAGGTCTCCTTCGGGTGTCAGCATAACTCTTTTGTCGAGACTGTGCTACCTTGATATGTTGCTGTACTGTTCGCACAATTTCCTCGGCATCTTTTACATAATCGGACCCATAGAATCCTCGATCTCCAGACTCAACCCAATTTACTGGGGTTCTGCATCTTCGTCCATATAGAACCTCAAAAGGTGCCATTTTATACTTTCTTGATAACTGTTATTATATGAAAACTCAGCAAGGGGTAACCATTTCTCCCATGACTCTCCTGAAGACAAGACACAAGCTCTCAGGATATCTTCTAGAATCTGATTTACTCTCTCCGTTTGCCCTGCGGTTTGGGGGTGGTAGGCGGAACTTCTTACCAACTTGGTTCCTAATTCCTTGTGCAACTGTTCCCAAAAACGTGCTATGAACTGGGGTCCTCTATCAAGACAATCCTTTTTGAATCCCATGCAATCTCAAGATATTCTGTATGTACAGGTCTGCATACTGATGCGGTCGGTGGGTAGTTTTGACTGGTATGAAGTGAGCCACTTTATATAACCGATCCAAATAACCCAAATCGAATCATTCCCTTTTTGAGTAGTGGAAGACCTGTGATAAAGTCCATACTGATCTCTTCCCATTTCCACTCTGGAATCGATAACGGTTGTAATAGTCCGGCGGGTTTCAGATGTATTGCCTTTACTCTGCAACAAGTATCACATCTGGCGACATAGGCTGCAACTTCTTTCTTCATCTTTGACCACCAAAATCTGGTTTTCAAATCCTGATACATCTTACTACTTCCTGGGTGGATAGACAACTTTGAATTGTGAGCTTCACCCAGAATTCTTCCTTTCAGCTCTGCATCCTTAGGAACGACTAACCTCTGGTTATACCACAAGATTCCCTGATTATCAGTCCTGAAGTTCAAAGAACTATGTTTCTAACCTCTTCTTTATCTGACAGATTTCTGCATCGGACTTCTGTCTCTCGATGATGTCACTTTCTAAGGTGCACTGAAGAGTGATATTGTTTAACATGATAGGGTGCATAAGATTAAATCCATCTTCCACAGTGGTTGTAGAGAGTTGCAATGAGTCTTGCGACTCAAGGCATCAGCTACAACATTCGCTTTTCCAGGGTGGTAATGCACTTCCAGGTTGTAATCCTTTATTAATTCTAACCATCTTCTCTGCCTCTGCCTCATGTTCACTCCGGCTGGGTGAAGATATACTTCAGACTTTTATGATCCGTGTACACATGACATAGATTTCCCATAAGGTAATGTCTCCAAATCTTGAGTGCATGCACGACGGCTGCTAATTCCAAATCATGAGTGGGGTAATTCTCTTCGTGTGGTCTCAACTGACGAGAAGCATAGGCGATAACTCTCCATTTTGCATGAGTACACATCCAAGTCCAACCTTAGATGCGTCAAAAAACACATCAAAAGGTTCCTCCAAGTTTGGCTGAGCCAAAACTGGCGGAAGTCACAACGTTCACAGAGTGCGGAAAGCTGTTTCACACTCTGGAGTCCATTCGAACTTCTTGTTCTTCTGTGTCAAACGGGTCATAGGCTTGGCTATTCTTGAAAAATCCGGAATAAAACGACGGTAATATCCTGCCAAACCTAAGAAGCTGCGAACCTCGTGTACGGTGGTAGGTGCTTGCCAATCCATAACTTCCTGTACTTTAGAAGGGTCTACGGAGATTCCTTCCTCCGAAAGGATATGACCAAGGAAAAGTACCTTCTTCAACCAAAACTCACACTTACTGAACTTAGCATACAACTTATGCTCTCTAAGTCGGGTCAGAACAACTTGTAGATGCTCAGCATGATCCTTCTCATTCTCAGAGTATACCAAAATATCATCGATGAACACTACGACAAACTTGTCCAACTCTGGCATGAAGACGGAATTCATCAGGTACATGAAATGTGCCGGTGCATTAGTCAACCCAAAAACATAACCAGATACTCGTACAGTCCATATCTAGAAGAGAAAGCTGTTTTTGGTATGTCCTCACGTCTGATCATGATTTGGTGGTAACCTGACCTCAGGTCGATTTTGGAGAACACTTTTGCTTTAGACAACTGATCAAACAAGACGTCAATCCGGGGTAAGGGGTACTTGTTCTTTATAGTTACTGTATTAAGCGGCCTATAATCCACACACATTCTCAGAGTCTTATCTTTCTTCTTCACAAAGATAGCGGGACATCCCCAAGGTGACGAACTAGGGCGTATCAAACCCTTATCCAAAAGTTCCTGTATTTGAACCTTAAGCTCTGCTAACTCTTTGGCGTGCATTCTATACGGTCTTCGTGATATGGGTGTCGTTCCAGGGATTAACTCGATAGCAAACTCCACATCCCTATCTGGCGGTAGTCCAGGCAACTCATCAGGAAAAACATCTGGAACTCACATACTACTGGATCTCAGCTATCTGTTTTGCCGTGACATTGAACAACACTCCAATCTCATGGGGTTTCGAGGTAACTTGAACCTGAAAGAAGATCCATTCCTGGGACTAACCATGGACACTATTCTCTCTGCGGTGTCTAGGTTAACCTTCCATAGTTTCATCCAACCCATACCCAAGATTACATCCAGACCTAGACCAGAATGACTATGGGGTCCACTATGGCCTTTTTATCCCAAAGGTCATTTCTACTCCTTTAGCCATTTTTCGCGCGGAGAGAACGGCTCCGGCGGAACTTATCTGATATCCCGGTCTAACTCTATCAACTCAAGATTACTTCTCAAAACAAAATTCTCACTTATGAAAGAATGTGATGCTCCAGAAACAAACAACACAACTGCGGGGCATTGATTAACAAGAAACGTACCAGCGGTGACAGGCTCTCCTTCTGGCACTTCTTCCACAGTGGTGTGGTGCACATGACCGGTACGAGGCTGGGGCTGAGTGTACTGCTTCTTTTCGGTCGAGGGCACTGACGTGACAGGTGTCCGGTTTGACCACAGTTGTAGCATGGGCCAATTACGTACGGAGTCCTGGGACCTGCTGCATTTCCTGCTTTGCTCTTGTTTGCATCATGGGGGCGGTGTAGGGCTTCTGAAAACTAGGACGGGGACGGTTGGTGGTGATCTTCCTCTGTGGGGACGGTACCTGCTCCAGTGAACAGGCGGGCGGTACGGGGCGCGTACTCACTCCGAAAGCGGCTCTCTGCTGGGACGAACCTCCTTCATTCGCACGGCGGCGTGTCTCTGCTGCTAGCCGGCAGTCATTGGCCTCTTGTTGAGACAGTCACTGACGAAGTCACTAAAGGTGGTGCGGTGACTGTTACCCATCTTGGATAGCATTGTGGCATTCATGCCACGCTTGAAACTGGCAATCTTCTTGGCCTCAGTATTTACAAAAATGGGGCATAGCGAGCCAGATTGTTGAAGCTGTGGAGGTACTCTGATACGGACCTGGTCCCTTGGGTCAACCTCATAAACTCTGCAACCTTCATTTCCATCAGACCACTAGGGATTTAGTGGTGGCGCATAGCAGTAGAGAATTGATCCCAAGTAACACGTGCATTAGCTGGCAGAGATGCACGGTACTGGGTCCACCACAAACCTGCGGGTCCCTCCAACATGTGAGCGGCATACTCCGCTTTAAGCTCTTCCGTCAGACGAAGCAGACGGAACTTCTGGGTAATGGAGTTGAGCCATTCGTCAGCTTCGAGCGGCTCGGTGGCTTCCTTGAAACTGGAGGACGAGTGTCCAAGAAGTCACGGTAGGAGCTATACTGGTTGGGCTCCGGGCCTTGGCGATGCTGATGCTGTTGAGCGGTGTTGTTGGCAATGTTGCGGAGGTGGCCTCCATGTGCCTCTGCATTTCTTCCATGTTCCTCTGGCTACCTAGGAACTGTCCAAAGAACGCTTCAGGCGTCATGGCGGCGGCGGGGGAGGTGGCAAGTTCTCCTCCGGTCCTGCTCCCTGTCCACGCTGGCTGCGGGTGTGTGCCGGCATCTGCATATCCCATTAATAAGCAATCATTAGGTGATGTTACCCGATCATGAATAAATACTGTGCTGTACATAAATTCGGAAATTTAGCACACGTCCAAGTATATTACTCATTTTCCATACAACACCACAGAATAATCGCTTGGAATTAGACATGCAAACGACGGATTTCCATAAAAGAGGTGCCGGATAGAAGTCCGGACTTTGTCCAAAAGCCATTACATGCCATCATAAGTTAAACATAAAACCATCAACATGTTTGGATCATTACATCACTTAGCGAGCAAGCTCAAGCTATACAAAAGAAAACGATCCCTAACAAACTAGCGCTCAGGGATCTCCAGCGGCGGATGCAGCGTCCTATGCGTCGACGTCGATCATCGGCTCGTCAGCATGATCCTCCTCTGGTGGGGCGTCGGGACCAAGAACCTCTCCGTCCTGGGATATCTGGGGCTCTGCTGCGGAGCTGCTGGTGCTGCTGCCTCCTGTGCTGCATGATGGAACTCATGGACGGCCTCGTGGAGCTGCTCGATGTAGACCTGCTGTGCGTTGATCTGCTGAACCAGAAGATGGGCTCCCTCTCTGAGGTGGTCAAGTGCGGCACGGGCCTCATCTCTCTGCAGAGATGCGGTCAGGTACATCTGCTCGGCGACTGTCCTGGCGGTAGACTGAGCTGCGGCAAGTTGTGCGGGGCGTCGTCGCGCTCAAGCGTGAGCTCTGAATCCTCTCCTGTAGACGAGCAACCTCAGCGTCGAAGTCCTCCTGAAGCTTCTTCTTGCTGGTAGGTGGCGGTGAGGGTGAAGGACACGCTCTCGAGAGTGTGCTCCAAACTCTCACATACACCAACAGAGCTCCAGTGGCGCTCATCGCAGGTGTCTCGCAGTAGAAACGCTCCTCAGGGCTCCCTGTCAAGGCTGACTCTGGGGTCTGCTCCAGCGCAATGGGAAAAGTGATCCACGGGGAAACACTCCTGCCATCGCACTGGCTAAGTCGGCGGGGAAGCGGGCGATGATATCCTTCAGCACACAATATGCTGCCCTGTTAGCTCCATCCTTGGCACACGTGCCTCTGGTGATCTCTGTCCATCCTGTCCAGTGGGGCTTAGCAGGTAGAGCCTTGACCTTGATCTCCACATGACCAAGGATCCTGCCCGTAAATCTCCTTCTGCCACGAGTATGGGCTCCTGTCCTTCCTCGTAGCCAACGGCCTGCAAAATCCTCCAAAGGATAGTCGGCAACCCGAAGTAGGACAAAAACGTCCTCCGGGTCAGCTTGGTGGCCAAGCGGTGACGCGGAACTCCTCTGCCTCCGTGGCCTTGCGGGCAGTCAACTACTTGGTTCGGGCCATCTGTAGAAGCAAAAAGGGTTTCGAACTCTCGTGAGACAGATATTAAGTTGGAAATTTTATAGAAAAGAGACAACTTTTAATTAAGGGGAGTTAATGTACATGCAAGAATTAAACATGATGCATGATCGTACTTACGTTCTCACTCACTATTAATGACTCGTAAGTCCTAACGTTCTAGTCGGTGGCAAGAACGATCTCTCATGCGTTATCTACACGTTCTACTCGTTCGCATAGTTAGTGTACCTGCAGAAGATTCATTTCAGCCCAACAAATTTCCCAATGATAAAACACCTGAGTATTGGCCAATATGCGCAAAATACATAGAAGCCAATACTAAACACCATGCCCAATAGAAATCACCCTTAAAATCATTGATACCCTCATATGTGTCTGCGTGGAGCTCGCACATACTTGGTATAAAAGAACTCTCACCTAGACCGACGGTTGGACGGTCATGCTCTCATATCTCACAAAATCATTTTATGCATGTTTTCGCAATCGACGCATTCTCTTTTCCCGAGAATGGACCAGCAAATAAAGATCCAGCATGAAGCAAAACCCTGAACCCTGTTAGCAGTTAAGCCACCTGAATCCTAGTATAGGGCTTAAGGACGAACTGGGCACACTTAGTAATTAAATAGTTTTGAAATAGTTTTGAAATACCCATTTTAGTTCGAAAATAGCTCTTTACGAAGGTAATCGCTTGAACCATGCTCCGATACCAGCTGTGGCGGAACCGTCCTGATTATAAGAGCTCAAGTATTATCTTAGTCAAATCCGTCTGACTTCGACCCATACTTGAACCATATAACCCCGGTAGTCCGAAAATCTCGAAGGATTTCTTACACCAGAACATACAGGATCGCATCGTTCAAAGGTTACATCCGTAAAGAGACATCACAGTGAAACGAAATCGAATTTAAAACATCAGAGTGCGGAATTTAAACAGAGTTATTACAATATTGAGTTTAAAAGTGCGGAAGCTCGAATAAGTTTAAAACACGACCACAACAAACGTGGTCCAAATAAAACATTGTTTGATAAACCAACTCAACACAAGTCATTCCTCCTTTTTAAGATAGTGTGCCACCAGTAGTCTTAGTCCGGCAAAAGAAGGAGGAAAGCTTCTTGACGACCCTGCCCTGGGCCTACTCTCATCATCACCTTCCACTGGGTAGAGGCAGTGCTTACAATAGCCAAAGTAGACCTGGCCATCTGCAACAAACGGGATAAACCCTGAGTACGGGGATGTACTCAGCTAGACTTACCCGTCTAACTGAAATAAAAGACTCCAAGGGTATGCAGGCTTTTGAGGTGGAGCTGGATCTTTTAGTTGCGAAAGGCTCAAATTCAGATAAGGGATAATTAATGATTATGATGAGTTGTTACTTTTAAACCTACTCCTTAGTTCTAGGTTACTACCTGTACTAGAGCACTCACTTGAATCTAACAAACAATAATATAACCATATCCAGTGACTTATCCACATTTAGTTGAACCTTTAAACATCACATGGAGTTGTATCGTGGTGAAGCTCGTCATAGTTTCCCACTAACCGGGGGAGACGGCGACTCGAATCGAATTCCAAACCAGCTGATGAAAGACCTTTAATACCAGCCCACACTTCCCCGTCGGGTCCATGCATTGGCAACCGCTCGACGCTTGTTCGTGGTGGTAATCGTCGCGCTCAAGCACGGACCGCCCAATCAGAGTCTGGCGATGGCCTCACGCGGCAGATCGCAACTTCCGTACTAGAGGGCACGACACGGGTTGAGACCGGGCCCGAACAGCTTCTAACCGGCTTTGGGGTCGATGATTACGGCACCGACATATCCCTAAGTAAAAGGGCGCGTTCAAAAATGAACGAGGGCCAACATCGATACAAACCTACACGATCCAACGGATGGGCTGCCCCAAGTTTCCGAACTTGTGCCCTGCCATCCCGTGACCGTATTCATTACTACTCAGGTTCTTTTCCACGATAGCAAATATAGCCAACCGTGATCCGGTAAATACCCATCGGGGTATTACGGAAACATCCTTAACTACTCTCTTTTTATTAAGCAGGCTAAGCAATTCTACATTATTAAGCAGTAGCAGGATAACAAGGCAGGTAATAATCGATAATCAAGAATGGTAATGCAACAAAATAGGATTCAATCAACTCCTATACCTAATGCATCACAATATAAAAGGACTCAAGTAAATTAATTGCGAAAACTGGGAGACTTAGAATGCTCCGGGGCTTGCCTTGAGTGAAACCGAGGCCTCGTGGGGGGCACTCGGGCAGGTTAGTGTCGTGGACGGGTCGACTTCCTCTGGCTGCTGCAGCTCCTGGATCTCCGGCTCGGCGTTTAGCTCCTGCTCTTGGTGAAGCTCGGCGGTGTCGATCCTATTGCATGTGATGAATTTATAATTCAAAAAATGCGGTGCAAGATGAAGTGGCATGAAAAGAACTCTTGCAAACCAACAAAGCCAACTTGTTGAACCACTTTTAACATGGGGCAATATCTCATTTTTTCATAAAACAAAATCTGAGTATTCAACTCTTTCTTATTTAAATACATCAAGGAAACTCAGATTGAACTGCAAGTGTTTTTCTGGGCTCAGAAAATCCACAAAAATTCCAGAAGGTAAACCACACTTGCTGGACTCTACTGAACAAGTTTCGGCCAAAGATAAAATACAGAGCTGCAGATACAAAAATGACAAGCAAACTGCTAAAAGGTACTTTGAACTACAACCCTACTGTAAAAGAGTGCATAGCTCTCTTTCCTATTTTTCCCAGATTCTACTTCACATTTCATATTTATCCAGAAAGTTCCATGACCAGAACCATCATATATTTTCTTACATGAATTTCTAGATCTACACAGAAAAGCACAGTTGTAAAGCAACTACAAATTTTTCCATAAAACAGATCAAGTTTATATTTTTTCTCGGACCTTTTCATGGACACATCAAGACTGTACAAATTTTCCCATATTTTATTTCAACATATAAAACACTTAACACTTATTCTAAGAAATCAGCAAAAGAGACTTTTAACTATAACAGTAACTTTTTCTACATAAACAGTGCATCATATATTTTTCATAGGTGCCAAACAGTATAATAAACTTACACACAAAATTTTCCAGAATATCTCAACCAGAAAACCTTATACTCATTTATCTAAAACAAAGCATATAAACTAAAATAATGAAAACAGTAAAATAAACTGCATCAAAATAACATTCATATTTTCCCATGATAGATCTATTCATAAGAAAGCTAATAAAACTGGAAGCACTTCATTTGGATTTATAAAACAGGCTACACAAAAATAACAAGCATCTCTGGAAATTAAACCGAAAAAGAAAAACATTTAACTTCTCCCGGCTGGCTTGCGAGGACTCGGTCTATGGACCGGTAAGGGGCTGACGCGCGGGACCCGTGGGTCAGCAGAACCTATTCGGGCTCGGGCGCACGGCGGAAAGCGAATCGGCCGAGGCCTGGCTCGAACGAGACCGCACCCGAGGTTTCGCTCGAGGCCGAGCTCGAGGCCGAGGCCTGGCTCGAGGGCTCGGTCGAGACGGAAAAACATTAGCCCGTCCGAGACCTGGCTCGAGGCTGAGGCCTGGCTCGAGGGCTCGGGCGAGACGGAAAGATACACGCCCGTCCGAGGCCTGGTTCGAGGCTGAGGCCTGGCTCGGGGGCTCGGACGAGACGGAACCAGGGGAGGGATTGGTCCGGCGATTTCTCGCCGTCGGTGAGGTCGCCGGCGCGGAGGCTGGGCCCTGCGGACTCGTCTCAACGAGGCGCATCTGGCGGTACCGGTGGTTTGGCCAGCGCACGGCCGTAGCGTGCCGGCGGCGAGCGGCAGCGCACGGCGGCGGCGGCATCGCGCGGCTACGCCGTTTCCGGCGGTCGCCGGCTAAACTGGCGGGCGTGTGAGACTCAGTGAACCTAGAGGGGAGTCCTAGGGGTGATGGTTTGGCCGGAGGTGCGCTGGTGCGTGCTGGCCACGTGTGAGGTCCGTGATGGCGGCAATGGCGCTCGGCCGTGGTGAACAGAGGGATAGGGAACGGTAGCGATAGGGCTAGTTGGTGTTCTCACCTTGCCTTGGCTTGGCGAAGCTAGAGGAGGAAGAAGGGAGGCGGTGGAGCTCGGGTCGGGGACGAACGGTTCCGGGCTCCGAGCGGCGCTGAAAGCTTCCGCGGCGGGGCTCTTCGGACTTCGGCGTCGGTGGAGCTCGGCGGATGGCGCGGGGGTGCGCACCGTGTGTCCGAGACGAAGGCGGGGCAGTGGCCGGGGTTAATCGGCCGGTGATGGAGGTGGTGACTGGAATTTGGGAAGGGGCCTTGCGGCGGTGGTTGCAGCGAGCGGAGAGTGCTCAGTTCGCTTCGTGCGCGGGTGAGAGTGGGGAGTGAGAGCGAGAGTGAGTGCGCGAGTGAGTGAGGGAGAGGCGCTCGGGCTTTTGCCCGGCGGAGCGGAGGGGCGGCCGGTCGTGGCGGGGGCCACGGCGGCTCGGTCAGCGAGGCGGCGGCAGGCGGCCCGGCAGACGAGGATGCGCGGGAGTGGCCGGCGAAGATCGCTGGCGTGCTCCGGTGGGAGAAGATCGGAGAGGGAGTGGTCAGCGTGGATTTGGCGCAGAGAAGGGGCGCCACGCGGCAAGTCGGCCGGCGTACGGCGCGGCCGTGTCGGGTGGCCGGCGCGCGGTGCGCGGGCGGGCGCGCGCGGGCGAGGCGGCAAGCGCTGGGCCGAGGCGGGGAAGTGGGCCGAAAGGCCGGATGGGCCGAAAGGTTGGCGCCGGGAAAGAAAAACATTTTCCTTTTTCTTTTTCTCAAACCTTTTTCAAACTTTGACCATTCAAAACAGTTTCAAAAACTCCAAACTAGGTTTTGACCAAAATATAAAAGTTGCTCAAAATATTTTTCTCTACAACTTTCATATAGAACACTTTTTCTGAAAACCATTTTTAAATCCTCCTCAAGAATAAAGCCAAAATCAAAGCATCAGGTCAAATAGAAATCCAATTTCAAATAAACAACAAAAGATCAAAGGCATACTTAAACACATGAAATGATGCAATGCATTGCTTATGCTTTCTTAGTGGCTAATTGCAGTGCCTAATGCAGTGCTTGACACTTGGGTGTCACAGTAGCGCCCTCCTCGATGGGCGTTATAGCCACGCTCCTCGGCCCCTTTGTCCTTGCGCCGGCGGTTGATGTTGTTGCGGGCGTCATTGGGGTCTCGAAGTGGCCGGTTGTCGACGATCCGCTCCCGGACTGGCCTGGCTCGAGAGGCGTCCGGCTGGTGGACGGACGTCTCACGCTCGTTGCGGGGCGTGTCTGCTGGCTTCCCCGAGGCCGCTCCGCGCCGGCGCGAGGCTGAGCTCTCGGCCTGCTGCAGAGCGGCTGTCTCGAGGAGGTTCTTCATTTCCCCGAGCATGCGCCTGGCGTCAGGGTTGGAGATGGTGGGTAGATCGCGGAGCAGCATCGCGGCCACCACCACGTTCTGCCCGGCTCGCGGGAAGCGAACCTCAGGGCGTGTTGGTGCCGCGTCCTCGCGGATCTGCCGGTGGACCTCTCGTGCGCGGCCACGTGCGCCGGCGCCTCGAGGTTGGGCTTGTTCCTGCACAAGAGCTTGCTCGAGCTGCAGCAGGCGTTGTCGGTCCTCCTCAGCCTTGTTGATCGCCTCCCGAAGCTGCGCGAGCTGCGCCGCCCGGTCGTCGTTGTGCTGAGGTGGTGCATCCGGTGCCGGAGGTTCGTTCCTCCCCCGAACGTGTGGTCCGCCTGCCGCTGCCACGTCTCCGGGCTCTTCGAGGTTGAGCGCCGGCCTGGTGTCGTCGTCCTCGGCATCGTCCACGACCCCCTCGAGCTGGAAGCACTCCCTGGTAGGATCCCAGAGGTCAGGGTCGTGGTAGTCGTACTCGTCGGAGTCAGAGCTGTTGATGTCGCGCCGCCTTGGCTCGTGCTGGGACTGCAGCTCGCGGTACCACTCTCCGACGGTGGCTTGCCGGGGTGGCTTGACGGCACGTGAGATGCCGCGATCAACGTGCGCGGGGTAGACGATTTCCAGGTCGGTGGTGGCTCGTAGGATCACGCCCGGACGTTCCTCCCGCTCTGCCGCCGCCCGGTCTTGACGGCGCTCGTCGAGGTGGCGGGCGTAGACAGTTGCGGAGTTGTTGAGGCCAAACGGGGACCGCTGGCGTCGAGCGCGGCACACCCCGTGCGGGAGGAAGCCAGGTGGCGTCGACGGGGCACGGCTAGGGGGCCTCTGGCCGGGCTCCCGGTCCGTGCGCATGACGGACGCGAACTCGCTGGGAGAGCGCGCGCGCGCCCTAGAAGTCTCCGGTCGCGCGTCGGGCAGGTTTCTCCTCGGGGACCCTGCACCGGCCGCGGGGAAGTGGGTGTACACCGCGGGCACCGCCTGTGCCTGACGACGATGGTGATGACGGCGCCGCTCCCGAGGCGGTGACGCGTGGTGGTGCGGGCGACGCGCCACGCCTCCCGCGCGGGGTGGTGTGACACGCCCTCCGCTCGGGCCCTCCGTGGAGAGCAGGGTCAGCTCGTTGCCGCTGCCGGTGACCAGGAACTCGAGGCTCCCGAACCAGATGACGGCACCAGCAGAGAACGAAGGAGTGGAAGAAGCCATCTAGGAAACAACGAGAAATCGACGCGAAGTCCCCTACCTGGCGCGCCAACTGTCGGTGTTTCGACCCCGGGGGTATGACACAAACTAGTAATATGATCGCGTGCTCTCTTCCTAGATGGTGATGCAAGATGACACAAGGATTTATCCTGGTTCGGGCAAAGAAGGCCCTACGTCCAGCGGGGGAGGAGGTTCTTGTATTACTTGCACCTAAGTGCTTGTACAGGGGCAATACAAGCTCAATGAGCGTGGACCGGAGTCCAAACTCGAGTGTGTGTGTGTGTGGACTCGTGTCGCGCAAGCCCGTGCGTAACCGGGTGTGTGAAGACCCCTGGCGTCCTCTTTTATAGAGCAAGAGGAGGCCAGGGTTACACAGGAATGATACAGGAGTCGGGATGTACAACGCCCAATACGGTGAAGAGTAGGAATGCTGTCTTGTCGAGGTCACTGGAGCTGACGTGGGCGTTGCTGTTGAGGCGTCCTTGGAGCGTGGCCTCCATCCCGGGCGCGGTCGTGGAGGCGTGGCGACGTGGAGGTCGTGCAGCGCCCATCCCGGTACGTATAGGACGTGGCAGGGTCCCTCCGGGTCTTGGGGTACCTGTCCTCCAATAGCATGAACGTAGTCAGGGCTCGAGGGGCGCAGAGCCGGCCTCGAGGTGGCGCCTGCGGGGGGCTCGAGTCCCCGCAGGTATGGGCAAGTCCCGGAAAACCCGATCGCACAGCGGGTAGCCAGGCCTCGAGTCGTGACTCGAGTGTGCAACAGTGCAGGGTATGGCCGAACAGTGTTGTACTGGTGCCTTTTTGCCCATGCTTGTGGTGAAAAGAGAGATTTGACTCTAGCTCCGGTTTTACCGTGGCGCACGTCGTGTACCAGAGGATGTGACCGGAGTAGGTGGACGCATTAAATGCGTAGTGTGGGATTGGCATCCGATGTCTGTGCCGCTCGAGGGAGGCGTGATGTGTCTCGAGGGATAGGTTACCGTACTAGTGAGGCTCGAGGTCCCCGCGTGGGGTCTCGAGGTGCGGTGCGGGGCTCGAAGCCTATGTGCCGGGGCTCGAGGGGTAGGCTGCCATGAGGCGGACAGTAAGGCTTCGGCGGCCCTGAGCTCCCTGGTGATGGGCCGACGTTGTAGGCCTCGAGGGGTTGGCTTTTTAAAAGGTTAGACTTGTTAGGTTTCTTATTAATTGGTGCTCTATGTTTAACCTATTTGCTTTGCGTTGATTGGGGGTACCCCTTCTGTGGTCCCCCGACACTGGTGCACTATAAGAGAACTCCATCATTTTGATAGTCCATCTCGTTACCATGTGGCCATGCAACATGTCTAAAGCAATAAAGGCAAGGCTGACTTTATTCTTCATTTTTTTCAACAGGTGCCAATATAGGTCTCCTAATACTCTGAAGCATTCAAGCAGTAAATCGAAATCATCACAAATAAGGTGCCACAGCTTCAATCACATCGTGTAAAGAGGATGATGACGAACATGACAAACTACAAGTTGACGGGGTCTTGCTGTGGTACCTCCAAATCATTGTGAGTCGTTCATTTAATTAGATCCGAGGGTTGATATCATGTATTACTTTCTAAGAAGTAATATATGTGAAATATATATTTATTAATTAATTAATTTTGAAGAGTAGGATAATTACGGAAAGTTTTGATATAAAATTTGCTTTTCTAGACATGATTGATGCATGCGTGATCTATTATAAGATATTATATATTTTTTTATTTTGCAACTTTGGATAGTATGATATGATTTGATTATCATTATTTTTATTTGGACGTGGCATCTAGGGTAACTTCTTTATTATTATTTTTTAATGTGAACGAGCTGAACGTGCATTGAAAACTACAAAAAAAAGCATGGATGTAACCGTATCATTTTTGAACGTGACAAATTGATCAAAAAATATAGAACCCTGTCATTATAGTTATTTTATATAAAAATATTGTAATGTAATTGGTGTATATATATCACAACATAATAGTATATATCCTAACAAGACATGTTATATGAAAAAAAAATACATGTTAGTGCATTATATGTAATAATATACTATAATGAGTTAAAGTGAAAATTCCAATTATTTTCGCTTGATTAGTTGCACATACGCAGAAGCGTGTATATATAATATTGGATGTGTCTACTTCGTACTCGAGTATTTTAGGTGCGCGGGACACCCGAGTGTCACATGCTTAAAAAACACTCGACTCAGACAAGATGATAAAATCGAGTGTTTCAATACCCTAAATCACTTGATTCTCATATCAAAAGGATTCAGGTCAAATGCGCAAAACTAGTGCAAATAGATAGAACATATAAAATCTAAAAAATAAACTACATTATTTTTTATAGAAGAGAAATTAGAAGATTTCAAAAAGAACCCAAATAAAACAAAAAAGATTAACCAAATTATTTCTATAAAAGTCAAATTGGGGAAAATTTTCAAAGAGAAACCAAATAAAACATACAGAAAAGAGAAAAACAAAAAAACATCAGATAATTGTTTGTGTAATTCAGACTATTATTTTTTTTACGAATAGTCAATTTACACCAATTAAACATACAACTTACACCCAAACAAAAATTGTAAAATATACACTAATAATATGTAATCTGCTCCTACTAAAAAAATAAACATACATGTGGAGTACTCCCTCCTGTCCTAAATTAAAATAAATGTAATTTTAGAGTTTAAAATTTGTTTCAAAATAAATGCAACTCTACATATAAGACAAGACAACTCTATTTGTCTTTTTTTACACTTTTTCGTTTTCCAAAGCGCAATGATTGTAACTTTAAAGGGACAATTTGGTAATTTCATTAAAGTATTAGTAATCGTGCTTAGTCCTAAATTATATTTATTTTGGGACGGAGAGAGACTAGCTGATGTGACAGGTCCACATGCACCTGCGCGAGACACTCGATTGCTATCTACTCCCTCCGTCCTTGTACTTAGATATCTGTCGCTTGCGCTTTCCGGGAAACAACTTTAATAAAATATATATTAAAAAATATTAATATTTATAGTACATAATTAGTACCATTATAAATATCTTTGAATCTAGATTTTTAACAAATTTATTTGGAGATACAAATATTATACACATTTTCTACAAATTGAATCAAAGTTGTGCCACAGAAACCGAAGACGACAGATAGATAGGAACAGAGGGAGTACAATACTCTATAATCCCTAGAGTGATGGAGTGGGAACCGCCCACCGGTGTACTAGTACTCCCTCTGTATAGGAAAAGGAAGTCGTTTTGGACAACGATACGGTCTCCAAAGTATAACTTTGACTCCTTGTTTTTATAAAAAAATATTTATTAGAAAATAATATATGTATACTTTTATGAAAATATTTGATAATACAAATCTATTCATATAGCTTTTATATTTTAAAACCTAATGACTTAAAAAATTTCATGATTTATATTCTCAGTGTTTGACCAAAACTTTGTCCAAAACGACTTACTTTTCTCAATGTTTGACCAAAACTTTGTCCAAAACGACTTACTTTTCCTATAGGGGGAGTAGTATGCATGTTGCTGCAACCACACGAAGGTCCTAGAAAGATGTCATTGACATGTACATGCTGCTGCAACTGAGAAATACACATAGATGCAAGCTCTTGCAATCACTCAGAGAGATGGTGTGGAATGCGCCCTGGAGAGCTGGTGTGGGAGCTGACACAACGCTTAACTCCGGAGGCACTCAAGAAATAGAGCAGCGAAGGTAGATCGGGAAGCCACATTACGAGTAAGTAACGTGTGTTGGCCAGAAAATTCGAGTGACCAGACCTTGCAAAACACCCGAGCGCTATATAGCTTTACCGATAATATTACATGAGGTCATACACATACACATGCGAATCTTGTATGGCTGTGACTGTGTTTAAATTTTGACATACATTACTCTCACATAGTGCAATGAGGATCCATATATATACATGTGTATTAGTCACATGCAAATTAAGAAATAAGAGATAATAACTATGTAAAGAAAAAATACGTGCTATAATTGGGGGGTGCATGCTCCTATATCATATATATGGCAAGGAAAAGAGCGCACAGATATAGCCAACATTTTTTCTTGATTACTTGGTTATTTAATTGTCTACTACCCCCTCCGTTCCAGAATAAGTGTCGTCCGGAAAGCGTGTCTGTGAGGGAAACACGGATTTCTAGTGACACTTATTTTGGAACGGAGGGAGTACGTTCCAAAATTCAACGGCTAAGATTTATTCAAACTCTTACCTCTTAAGAGGTAAAGGAGGTACCGTAGCAAAACCCAAAATTTCTTGATGATTTTTTTTTTCATTTGAAATCATTTGCAGTGCTAAAATTATGTTTTAAGTTTTCACAATTTGGAATTCAAAATTTTGAAACGACCTCAGATGGTAAAACAACCAAAACTAATGTTGTAGACACTGGTAGGGAATTGGGCTTTAGTCCCGGATTGGCAATCGGTCCCAGCTTTTAGTCCCGGTTCACTCAACCGGGACTAAAGGTCACCCTGAAAACAAAAAAAAATATTTGTGCTTCGTGAGATTCAAACTCAGAAACTCTCACCTCACGCATAACTCATTTACCAACTCAACTACACAACTCATGTGACATAGTTATAGACGCTCTCCTTTTGAATTCACTCATGAAAGACCTTTAGTCCCGGGTGAGAGACTTTTAGTCTGGGTTGGTAACACCAACCGGGACTAAAGGAGGCTCTTTAGTCCGGGTTGGGGGCACCAACCGGGACTAAAACTGACTAAAACCCCGAACATAAAAAAAAATACCGGGACTAAACCTCAAACCTAATGTGATCAAAAGTCTTTTTTCTACTAGCGAGATCTCGATGAAAACTATAACTTTGAAATTGATGACTTTTTTATTTGAATTTGTTTAGGGTCTCTAATATTCATTTTAAAATCCCACGAGGGGAATGTATATGCACTTTAAGTGTTAAGTCACTTTGGGTGGAGCGTGGTTAAGGCGTCTCGGGTTTTAAATACCACCTCTTGGGAGTAGAATACTTTATCTGGAACTTTTGGAAACTCTAGTTTTGAAATTTCTCGAAACTCTACCACCACACGTTGGTAACAGGAACCTAAGGTGATAACCGTTCTTATCAACAATGACTTGTAGGGTCTGTTTGGTACAGCTCAGCTTCCTGTTTTTTTAGAAAATAGCTTCATGAACAACTTCTTAGAAAAAGCTAAGTTGTTTTATGAAAAGTATTTGGCGAAACAGCTTCACCAACAACTTCATGCAGGGTTGAGAGAGAGAAATGAGGGTGTAAGCTGTAAAAAGCTATTTTTTCAACTTCATCTCAGCTTATGATTTTGTGAGAAGAGGAATAAAACAGCTTCATGGGTGAAGCTGTTTTGCAAAAAGGTGTTTGGCAAAAAAAAAACAGCTCACAACAGCTCATGAAGTTGTTGTGAGCTGTACCAAACAGGCCCTTAGAGCATCTCCAAGAGACTTGCTTTCTTTGTTTTGTATGCTATATTTAGATTTTTAGAGTAAAAAATAAACTCCAACAGCTATGATATCTTGTTTTGTAAAATAACAAGTTTGCTATTCCTAAAATCTCGCATGGTAAAAATATAAGCCATGTTGCTCTTGCCGAGTGCACGGGCACCAGGGAGAAAAATATTTTTTAGCGATTAGCACTTAAGTTCCACCGTTTGTGCACTCCCTTACAGCTTAGTAGGTGCACCACCCGGCCTTTATTTTGGTTAGTATTTCTAGTTTTCTACTAGTACTGTTACTATATTGATTGTTGTAGTCGCTTAAGTGTAATGAGTGCACTCGGGTCCTCCATGCTCTAGCTTCGCCCCTGGTCACTAGCTATCTAGTATTACTATAATAAAAAGACTGTTGGAGTTTTCTATTTTTTTATAGAGTTTTTTTATTTTAGAGACTAGCTATATTATAGGTTTAGCCATTCATTTTTACCAACTCTCTTGAAGTTGCTCTTAGTCTTCTACTACCGAGGGGCCAAAATCAGAGAGGTGGTGACGGGGCCAAAACCAGCTATGACTCTTATGCTTTAGAGAGTGCAGCGGGTGACATACAGATAGTGAGAGAGGGTGTCATAGACCAGAAAAAACCAAGAGAATTTTTCACTCTTTAATAATATTTAGAGTTTTAGTTCTTCTTCCTCTCTCTTTAACAAATATACTACCACATCAGCAAAATACTATAAATAGAAAAATAATAAATAAATTTAAACTTGTATTGTGAGTGCCCCGACGTGCGTTTATTATAGGCCATGATGTTTAAGGTCTTGATATTTAATGGAAACAAGATTTTCTTAATTAAACCAAACAAATATAGATAGTTTTATGTAAAAACGCAATAATACTTATGATGCACGACACGCCTGCCATTGGCACAAGTACATGATAATAAATTATACGTCTTGTAAGCCCCGGTGCAACGCACAGGTATGTTTTGCTATAGATAATAAAGAAAGGGAATCACGTAAATATTTATTTTTTGTGTTAGGCTATATGTTTTCTATATCATTAAATTTGTAAATTCCTTAATTAATTTGCACACAAGCAATGTACATGATCATATTTTCTCCTGTTGCAACGCACGGTATACTATTCCAAAGAGCGAACTTGAACAACAGGAATTGAAATTATAAGTTAGCTATTTGATCTAGCATGCGAAAGCGGTTAGTAGGAAGACGATTTTAAGGGTTAAGGTAAGTCCAAGTAAATCTAATTAAATTAACTACTCCACTTTGAGATAGTTGACGTTTTAGGTTTGGACACGAACAGCAAGCCGCAAGGCCTGGCTCAACGGACGGTTGCTCCATGTTTCTCGTGTGGAGTCAATGCACTCCAAAAATCTTTCCGTTGAAGTGTTGATAAGTACTAAAAAGGTGACACTTAAAATATTGTTTTTGGGCAGCCCAATTTATTCTTCCTTTTCGGTTGTGTTTTGAATCTTGTTGCACCAAGGGGGTGTTTAGTTGGTAGGAATTTAGGTGTAAAGTTACTGTAGCACTTTCGTTGTTATTGGACAAACTTTGTCCAAATATGGACCAACTAGACTCAAAAGATTCGTCTCGACATTTACAGACTAACTGTGAAATTAGTTATTTATTTTACCTACATTTAATACTCCATGCATGCGTCTAAAGATTCGATGTGATGGAGAATCTGGTAAAGTTTTGGAATCTAAACATGCTCAAGTATCTTCCAACACTGTCTTGATTCTAGGAACTTATTGATGGAGCCCAGTTTCCATGTCGGCATATTTTTAAGTGTCACGACCTTGTTTTAAGATTATACCTATCTTTCCCCTGAAAAAGTATTCAACTTATTTTATTATAATTTTGACAAAATCCTAGATGGGTAATTTAAGGAGTTTCCAATGGACTTCCAAGAGTTTTAGGGCGTACGTGTTTCACAAGACAGCTGCATTTGGAAGATTAGATGTTTTGCTGCGAGTTATCTTTATATATGAGACACTTTATGTTTAATTTTGAGATGGACTTCGAGTCAACGTAACTGACCCAATCTCGAAAACAAATAAATGCAGAAAGACCAAAGTTTAAATTGTTAATTTTGGCAGTGGTCCACGAGCCTTAATGATCTCATGTCGACCCCGTCCACCCCGTCCAGGTAAATATGGAGCAACGGGCACGAGGCGCTATTCTTATAGCGTGAGCTCGTGGCTCGTTCGCCTTCAGCTGATGAGGTGGTGCTAAACGTCCAGACCGAAACTGAACGAGCGCTCGTCTCCACTCTACTGCCGTTGAGGTCTCGTGGGCTATCGAGACTGGGCCTTCAAGTTCGGGCCGATTTCGTTGCAAAGAGGTCCGGGCCGAGACGAAACAACCAGACTGGATCGGTTTTTGCTCCAACCGGTGCTGTCGACCAGACGAAAGGGGAGGGAGAACGAATAGGCTATTAGTCTCATATCGGTCCCATAATCTTGTGGGAATCCTAGTTAGTCTATATAAATAGGCTTGACGAAAACGGCCAGACCAAAAACAGTGAAGAAATTTTGCCTCTTTATTTATTATTAGGTATAGATATAGATATATAGAAGTATAAATATATAGATATAAATTTACAAACTTATAGAGGGGTGTAAGTTACAAAATATATGATAATTTGTCCTTTCGCCCAGTCCTAATCAATTGCTTGTTGCCAGCAGCCAGAATATGATCTGCTAGTATATCATTGTCAGGAGTGGCCACATGGACAGAACAAATGATGATACAACACTGACCTGGTATTACGTATACTTTATTTGTACCTCATAGGGGGATCCTGCGATCTCTGCGAGACAAAACTGACGTTTGACAACACGATGGCTGCTCTGCGCAAATCAACAACACGGCATCAATCAACCTGTTAGAGCATCTTCACCCTACTTGATCCCTACTCCCAATTTATATAGTGGTGAAAAAATCAGCTCCAATAGACCTCCTACTGGACCCCTTATATTTGTTAGTCTTCTATTTTTCCCTTCCCACCCTCTATTCCTGTTGACCCCTACTTCACTCCTATTTTTTTTCTCGCAACCGCATCAGTGTGTTCTTCCACATGACTCCGCTGTCTTCCCTGGCGGCGGCAGCCTGCCCTGGCCGGCAAGGCCAGCCCTAGCGCGACGCAGTCATGCAGTGACCACTGGGTGGCGCGGCCCTGTCCTATCTTGACGGTCGACCCTGCCCCGGTGGTGTGGTGGCCTACAAACTCCCTAGCACGGCGGCCGGTGAGCTCCCAGGTGCAGAGGCCTGTGCCCTTCCCTGTGCGACATCGCTCTCCCACTAGGTTGTCCCTCCCCCACGCAACTTCCTCGGTCACAGCACGTCCCTCCCTGTTGGCGCTCAGCCTCCCCAAGCGCACCACTCGTCATCGACATCCTTCCTCCCATGGCGTGCCCTCCCCGCCGTCGTCCTCCCTCCCCGAGCGCGCGCGTCTTCCCTTCCCGAGCACACCCCTCCCTGCCGCGGCGTTCCTCCGTTGGCTCTCTACTCCATGCGTGCTAGGAACAAGATGATGATAGAGGATGACATGTGAGTCTCACGTAGAAGTAGAAGTAGAAGTAGGAGGTGTGTTTTAGGTAGATAAAAATGGGTAAGGTGTGTTTTAGGTAGTATCGCTGGAGATGCTATACATACGAGAAACCCATTTGTGAGTTACAGGATCTTTGCACGCCGTTTCGTACTCGATTGCTCCAGGTGTTTTCTTTTTTATTAGCGCCACAGGTCACTAACCAAGAATAATAATGCAATTATTTTCAACATTTCTTCGAAAATTCCAATCCACTTCACGTTCGTCACTGTACATCTTGACAAGTTCATAATATACTAACACATTTCATAATCCACTATGACAGGCGCTACTAAACTGCCCACGCTTCACTGCACGCGTGCGTTCACAGTGGAATGCCATTGACGAGCGCGAGGGCGTTGCTGGTGTACTGCTTGACGGCCGCCACGCCGGCGGTGACCTCCTTCCCGGCGGGCGAAGCCGCGGCGCCAGCTTCCACCAGTCCGTCGGCGCACGTCCCCTCGTTCGTCATCGCGGCGCTGAGCCACGTCTTGGCGTTGGACACCTCCCACCTGGCCCGCCGGCTGCTGCTCGTCCCGCCGCCTGCCGCCGCGGACGACGACGACGACGCCGTGCCGGCGGCGGCGTTGTCCGGCTCCAGCTTGGTGAGCTCGGCCGACGACTGCCTCGCGAGGCTCGCCGCGGCGGAGACCGTGCTCGCGCAGTCGCGCAGCGCCGCGGTCTCGCTCGGCCGCCCGCCGCCGCCTCCCTCTCCCTCTCCCTCTCCCTCTCCCGGCGGCTCAGCGCCGCCGCCGCCGTGCTGCCGGAGGATGATGTCCTTGACGCGGGCAGAGAGGGCGCGGAGGCGCGCCGCCGCGACGTCGGCGGCGACGCGCGCGAGACGCGCCGGGTTGTCCTGGACCTCGGAGGCGTACGGGAGGAGGGAGTCGTAGCAGAGCGCCGGGTACAGCGTGGTGGCGCAGCGGGCGCGGAGGAAGGACGCCGACGCCGGAGATGAGCTCTCGGCGGCCGCCCTCGGTGCGGATGCCGCTGTTGCGTGCGCGCTAGCGCTGGCCGCCGCTCGTGTTGCTGCCGCGGCAACCGCGGTGAACACGATGACGACGAGGTGGTGGTGGATAGTGAGGGCCGCTCGAGCTTGTGGCGCCGCCATGGGTTCAGTCTTCAGTGACGTACGTTTGTTAATTGATCAGCGTGTGGGAGTCTCGTTGTTGGTGACTTCTGTATGTCATGAAATGAGGCGGCTTTGGAATAAAAGATTTAGATGATACTAGCTGATTGCCTGATTGACATACTTATTATCTGGCAACCACGACGATGCTGGGCAGCAATTATATATCCACCATCTATCCTTGTGGGAATAAAAAATCCAGGGAAGTGGGTAGGAGGTCAAAATTTAGTGCGTGTTCATTTTCTGACTTAAATTTCAGCTCTGTCACATAGGATGTTACGACCCTAATTTAATATATTAAAAATAGACTAATTACAAAACTAATTTATCAGCAGATGACTAATTTACGAGACGAATCGTCTTGTTAACTCCCGTTAACGATATAATTAGTTTTATAATTAGTATATTTTTAATTGACTAAATTACTATCGTAACATAGGATGTTTAGCCAACGAGACGAACACGCCTACTCCGTAACCTTCATGAAAAAAACTGAGAAAGGCATGAATCTATACCTAGATACTGCCTGTATCAGGAAAAAAAAAGTATTGCCATGTATGAGGAAAAAAAAGTATTGCCATGGGATTCGTATTGATCATACTTTTTAAAATTGAACTAGAAGTGTAGAAAATATTAGAAATATTTATATCTTTAAATATTTATTATAAAATATATCCAATGATATATCTAATGATATTAATTATATACCATAAATATTAGTTTTTTCTTATATATATTTGGTTAAAGTTGTAAATATTTGACTTTTCTGTGAGTGATAATAACATTTTTTATAAGGAGAGAGTACTTTATAAAATTAAAAGCAATATTTTTTCTCTCATCACCCCTCTTAATTACTCCTGTCTGAAGAGTTGACAAAAGCATAGATAATAACTAAATCAATATTTGCTATGCAATACAAAAGAAAATTTAGAAAAAACAAAAATGATCAATCTAACTTTTAAGAATTGGCTTCCGAACATGTTGCACACCAAGTGTGAGAACACCAGCATGTGAGCTCTGCGGAACTCCCCAGCTAATGGAGCCACTGATTAGAGATTGCCCTTACGGTGCCGTATTCCTCTCTCAAAAGGATAAGGTAAGAAAAAAAAACATTTTTAGATTATTACCCATGGATGATTGACAAGCTCTTTTTTTTCTAAGAAAAGAGACAGCTGAGACATTTTTAGATTAAAGGCCATACACGAGCTTAATCATATGCATCAACCTTTAAGAAATTGTGCACGCCATACTGATGACATACACATACTATCGCCGAGGTTTTATAATTAAACAAGCTGGCAACGTATAGAAAACCAGCAACAATCTGAAGACAGCCAGGACAATACTCCAAACTGTTAGTATCCCTTTTTCAGTCATAATTAACTGCAGGTTGCCAGCAGCTGGAACATGATGATCTGCGAGCAAGTATTGTACTGTACCATTTTCAGGATCGCGCAGATCAAACTGCGATAAAATACAGAATGGGATTTTTTACGTAATGTGCGTTCCAGGGTTGTAAGTTGATATCCAGAACATTGGAAGAACTGCAGGATTTGTATGGGGGCCGACATGAACAGATTACACATCCATCAGTGTAAATAATCTTTGCCCAGTACTCACAACATGGCTCAAACTAACAAATGTACTAACTGCTCATAGTTTCAGTTCAGAATCTTATAGGGATCAAACTTGTGCCCAACAAAAAGAAAAAACTTTGCTATCTGTGCTGAAAATGAATTGCTCTGTATCAATACTCAATAAGGCTCAGTTTCCTGTGTAAGCGGGGATGCCACTTGGACACTTGGTCCAGTCATACAATACAAAGGTTAAAGGAGAATTTCTTTTGCTTTGGATCCTTTTTAGGCGTTGTTTAGATGTTGAAAAAAATTTAACTGTGCTACCGTAGCCCTTTCGTTTGTATTTGACAAATATTGTTCAATAATATGCTAACTAGGCTCAAAAGATTGGTCTCGTGATTTACAACTAATTTGTGTAATTAGTTATTTATTTTACCAACATTTAATACTTCATGCATGCGTCCAAACATTGATGTGATTTGATGCGATGGAGAGAGAGTGAAAAAAGTTGGAAGTTTGAAAGGAATCTAAACAAGGCGCAATTCACAATTTAGGTTATCAGAGAACAAATGGCTCGGAAACACAGCACATCAAGACTTAATATCTTTGTCTTTACAAATTAGGAATGGGCATTCGGGTAACCCAAAAAATCTAGGTCGGGTAATTGGAGATTCAGTTATTAGAAATTGCTACCGGACGTTTGATTTGAAAAGGAGGCATTACCCAAAATTTTGGGTAATTGAAAATTTGGTTATTAGAAATTGCTACACGCCGTTGGTCCAAAAAGGGCTTCCCAAAATTTCAGATAATATATAATTTAGGTTATCCAAAATTGACAACAATTTACCCAAATTTGACAATTTGACAGAATTCAGTAGCATTTTAAAATAATAAATAACAGACCTTTAAATCACATCATGTCTTCATATCAATTAACATTTAACAAGAAATCAATTATCAAGATAGCATAGATTTACATTGAGTTATACTAAATAATAGACTTACACTACACTGAACCACTTCCGGCTAGTTTGGATTGAACCCTCGCCTTGGAGCTGCAGGCCAGGCGGGTCGATCTGACCCCAGGCGTCCGAAATCGATGGCCTGGAGCTACTGCCTGGCCCAGGCAGGTTTCCCAGGGCTCCATCCAAACTAGCCATTCATGTCTTCATATTAGAAATAGAAGAGCAGAGATTTGAGATATTTCACGTATGTAAGGAAAACGGCACCTTGCAATTGCATGGGCCATTATATGATTTTGGTGTTGCATGAACAATATGACCATCTTGGCAAACAACATTTGCTCATATACAAGAAATAGTTCAAATGGATACAAAGACAGCTCAAACTTAGGCAATGTGAAGATCGCATGATCAACACCTCAAAAAAAAAGTGATGGAGCAGCTTAGAAGAACCTACGAGTCATGCAAGAAGTCCAAGTCACCAAGAAAAAAAAGCCTGGATGTAAAGGCACAAAGAAACAGAGAAGAAACAAGTATGTCAATAGGCACTGAAAATGTCTGCAACCACCGGAAAATGTATCAAAGTTCACCTATAGCACGTGTTGGCAAGCTGAAAAACATAGAAGCATCCTAACTTTTTTTTTTGAGACGAAAGAAGAATCGTATTAAATTATAGTTGGGTACATCCTCGTATTACAAGTATTTTGGAAAAAACATGTATCCAGAAACTGATTCTCATCTATATTATACCCACACTGTGAAAAGCTCAAACTCTCAAATCCAAACCCGTTTGACGCTTCGTATAGATGACCGCATAGGCAAATACTCGGCAACAGTTGTTTTCGGCCTGAGAACAGATGCCCAACGGACGGCCAACATTCCTGCAGACGGAGTTGAGAAACTTCTTCTTCTTTCTTGTGTCTTCCTTCTTCTTCTTTCTGCCACCGAAGAATGAGAAAGACCGATCTGAAAATTATTCTCCCTAGTCCTTCATCGTGGCCAGATCCAACCACAACAAAACGAAGAAGGGACCGGAGAAAATTATTCCATGACAGCGACATCATCTCCGTCTTGATGTCGAAGCCCGGAAACAAAACTCTCCATGTTGTCTTGTCGATGTAGATATTGACGTCGAAGTTGTCGCCTTTATCTTCAACAGAGCCACCGTGGAGAGACCAGATCCACCCTACCTCCTCGCCGTCACCGAGAAGGAGGAGGAAAAACATCCCCAATACCAAAGTCTAACTCTAGATGACTCAATCTACTAGAAAACTTATTAAAAACGATGGATCCCCACTCCCTCCGACCTCCGGTGAGATACCGGAGGGGGAGGGAGGAGGACCAACGGTGAAGAAGATGAAGCGGCGGCGGCGGCTCACACCCTAGGCCCTAGGGTAGGGCAGGCTGCGGCGTTGGTTTCGGGCGGTGAAGCATCCTAACTTTTGGTGTGCACCGGATGACACACACCGGAGCATCCATCCAAAGAGGTTGTGGCTGATGTTTCGGGAACACCATATAAGGACGTTGATCGGATACATTTGGAAATTACATCTGAACAATGAATGACACAACAATGAACAACACATCTATCTGTTCGATCTTCACTCACCATGGAAGCTGTCGGGTATTGGGATTATTAGAAAGTTTCCTCCTAAGGCCATGTTCGTTCTCCCAAGAGGATTGGGAGGGATTTAGGGGGATTAAATCCTCTTCAAGAAAAAATTCTCCTTAATCCTCTCCAATCCTCCCCAATCCCTGTGACTTAGGGGCAAAATGAACAGAGGCTTGGATCAAGTACACAGATTTTAAACAAAAACAGGTGAAACTTTATATGTTCATGAAACTTATTTACACGCTAAGATAAATAAAAGCTACTACTAAAACATGATGAAGTCTTGAAAGGGACGTGACAAGCCAGGCGAGGCATATACTTCCTGGTCCCAAGTTAATTATCTCTTTTTTATTTTCATGCCACAAGTTTGACTCAATTTATAAAAAATATGTATAATATTTGTATTTTTAAATAAATTTATTAAAAACTAGATTTAAAGATGTTTTTGATGATACTAATTATGTAACATACATATTAAAATTTTTAATACATATTTAATCAAAGTTATTTCGAAAATCAAAAATGACAACTATTTTAGGATGAAAGGAGTATGTCCTAGATAGTGCATATATCCTAGGATCTGTGACGAGCAGCATGAACCAACTAAGACTCGATGAAGCACAAGGCATCTCGCCATGAGCCAGGTGATGACAACATCGCTGTGACGGTGATGACTGATGAGACAAGCACCGTTTGGATGCGCAGTTGCGCGGGCTTTTGCCTTAGCCTTGGTCAAGGCTAACCTTGCCCGTCCAGGCAAGCCAATTTGGGCGTTTGGCTCTCTTCGGCTAGTAAGGAAAAGCTTGCTTGCACAGAAATTGAGACAACAGGGTAAGGAATTGAGACCAGCAGAGTCATTGTACATCCTCGTTTGGCAATGTTACACGGTAACTAGCAATGGATCCAAACATCTCCATTCAAATTTCCTGAAGATTTTGGTTGATACAGAGCTACTGGATTAAATGTGTAGTGCTTACCGCATTCACAGGATTTGTCCGAGTTTGCTAATTTCACTTAGTTCTTGGCTATGTAAATATATGGGTTTAGATGTTGTATTGCAACAGCCCTCACACTCGTGGAAGGGCTCTCCGCCTCGGCGCGGCGCGACGTGCGTGGCAATCTCCGACGCACACTTTGTGGAAGACGAAGGGGAGGTTGCCCTAGCCATCGTGTCGACTGTGGGTCGAACACCTGGTTGGTGCAAATGACGTCGAAGTCTGAGAGAAGTGAGCTGAGAAGCAAGTTCTTGGGGAACTGTGTTCTGGCGCAGGCGGTGAACCGAGAGCAATCACATCACCATGTAAAAATTTGCTCAGGGCATATGCCCCTAGTAAGGGCGGAAACAACATTATGGGCGTGTTTGCTTTGCGGAGTGAGAAAGTTGTCTGGGCCAAGCATCGACGCCAGACGTTCGATTTTGAACACCTGCGGTCGGATGCACCTGCCTGGGTGCAGCTCCCCAGGCGAGGGCGCAAAGCAAACATGCCCTATGTTCACAGGCGTATTTCTCCAAGGCATATGCGTAGTACAAATCGACAAACTCCACACCTCATTGACCTTTAACGACTAGTTTGGTTCCTACCCTGGCAAATCTGCCTGGCGCAGGAAGCTCCCCCAGGCGTCCGATTTTGAACGCCTGGGGTGGAGATCGCTGCCTGGCTGGTTTGCTGCCTGGGAGGTATCAAACCAAACAAGCCCTAAATGCACCACGGTGAACGAGAGATCTACGTGGGATAAAGGAGAAGATCTCCACCAGCCATGCCATAAGGTCGAGTGGTCCTTGGCCAAGTACCATTCCAAGTGATATTTTAGCCTACAGAGTAAGATCGCTGACCCCCCGTCTCTCACCGCTCGGGGTGGCCCCTGAGGCCGACGTGCCTCCGTCTGCTTCTCTGATGAGCCACCTCCCTCCCTTCTCCGTGTGCCACTACCATGGCGCCCCCTCTGCTTGTCCCTCCCTTGCCTCTTTGGCAGCGGGGGAGAAAAGTTCTCGACCTTCAATTCATATATGACAAGTTTGGCAAGGCTATGGTGTCTGCCCCTTCCGCTCATAAAACCTTTTTCCTACTAGTTGTTGCCTTTGGAAGGTGTCACCATTGTATTGATGAATTTTTTTTGCTCGTACTCTACTCTTTTTTGGCAGCTTTTCCGAGCGATGGATGAAACCTTGGCCCCTAGTGGTTTCGGTGATTGGATGAAACACAAGATTACTGTGACTAACGTGTGTTTTGCAGAAACAGGATTGAGTTAGGTCACGGTAATGGCGACGATACGGGCATATGGAGTTCATGTCCCCTGGCGATGGATATCGTTTCGGTTTTCAAAGGATGGACGACGAAGACGGTGGTAGACTAGACTAAGTGTCATATGGTGTTGAAGGACACTTAGGTAGTCTTAGGTCTTTGTTTTTCCTTTGGCTGTACTATAAAGGGGAGCGTGAATCAGTAGCTTGACCTAGATTAGTCTATTGAGGTAGGTGTGGTGCACACTTGTTATTTCATAGCCCTAGGTAGCTCAGAGAGATGCCTTAAGTCGAGAGGATCAAAAGTCGTTTAGGCCGCATTGCGATCCGAGTTCGATTTGGCCCTGTTAGGGGCATCGGATGCTGGCTAGGTGGGCATCGGAGGCTCCGATGCCCACCCCGACTTAGGGTTTAGTCTGGTGCGTGGCATCGGAGGCTTCAATGTTGCCACATCGGACGCTCCTATGCCACTGTTCACTTGCGAGTGAACTGTGGGCTGCATCGGATGCTGAGGGCCAGCATCCGATGGCCATCCAGAGAGATTCCAGAGAGGGCAAAACCACATCGGACGCGTCCGATGTGGTGGCATCGGACACTGCCCAGTGTCTGATGTCCCTTTAACAAGTCTGACAACAGGGTACAGTCGACTGTTGGTCGAGGTCATCGGCGCGTCCGATGCCAGGCATCGGAGCGTCTGATGCCCCCGCAGAAACTCTGTCTTGTGCAGTTTTTGGATGGCCGGTTGGGGGAGTATTTATACTCCTTCCCTCCATCCATTTGAGTGTTCTTTCCACTTCCATCTACTGAGAAACACATTGTGAGTGTGAGTGAGTGCAAGATTCCTAGTGAGGTTGAGTGATTTGCTAATCGTGAGAATTAGACACCTCCTAGTGAGAATTGAGTAGCAAGTGTGCATCCATCCATCTCTTTGGCCTTGTGTTGGTCAAGTGAGAGTTCTAGCTTGTTACTCTTGGTGATCGGCATCACCTAGACGGCTTGATGGCGATCGGAGAGCTTGGTGATCATCCGGAGGCATTGTGGATGACCCAAGCCAAGTTGTGACCGGCAGCGAGCGATTCACCGGGCCGGAGTGGTGAAGAATCAGCTCGTAGTGAGCACTTGATCCTTGCACAGATCAAGGGGGAGCGATACCCTTGTGCGGGTGCTCCAACGAGGACTAGGGGGGTGTGCCGACACCTCGATACCTCGGCAAAAAGATCGTCGTGTCATCTCTACTCCTTTACCTACGCATTTACTTTCAAGCAATTCAATTCCGCATTACTACTTGTTGTTCATTCTATATTGGATTGCTTTGCTAGAGTAGGAGTGACATAGACTTGATCTTTTGTGCGGTAGAATAAAGAGAAACACACTTCTAGGCACTAGGGGGTTAATTGGGGCTTGATAGGTTTTATTCTTGCAAGAAGTTTTAGAAAAGCCCAATTTGCCCCCCCCCCTCTTGGGCATCTTGATCCTTTCAATTAGTATCAGAGCCTCGTGCTCTCGATTTAGGCTTAACCGCCTAGAGTTAAGATGTCCGGAGGTGATGGACCACCTCCCATGTTCGAGGGAGACGACTTTCCATATTGGAAAATCCGTATGGAGTCGTACTTAGAAGCGGTTGATGTGAAATGCCTCGATGCCGCCATAACCGGGTTCCCCAAACCCATGGAGGGCACTAGCCTCACGCCACATGAGGAAGAAAATGAAAAGTGGAATGCAAAGGCCAAAAACATTCTTTTTAGAGGCATTTGCAAGGATGTGTTTAACCGCGTCCGAAACCACAAGAATGCCCATGATCTATGGGATAACATTTGTGCTCTCCATGAGGGGACCAAGAGTGAGCGTGAGGAGAGATATCATTTAGTTATGCAAAAGCTTCATTCATTTGATATGCATGCTAATGAAAGTGCAAATGAAATGTACTCACGCTTGAATGTTCTTGTAGAAGAACTCAACGGACTTGGCCTCACACAAATGCAACCATCCGATGTTGTGAGGAAGATTCTTTGTGTCCTTCTAATTGAGAAGTATGGACACATTGTGACGGTGCTACATCAAAGTGATCTTTCCACCGCTACACCAACTCAAATCTTGGGAAAGATCAATGCGCATGAGATGTACATGCACATCACACCAAGTGGTGGCTCCTCCACCGACAAGAAGAAGGACTTGGCCTTCAAAGCTAGCCATGACAAGAAGGGCAAGTCCAAGGCTATTGAGGTGCATCATGAGAGCTCAAGTGATGAAGATGATGATTCCAACACCGCTCTCATGGTGAGAAGAACCACCAAGATGTTGAAGAAGCTTCACAAGAATGGAGTCAACTTTGACTCAAGGAAGAAGAAGTTCTTCACAAGTAGCAAGAGGAGGCCAATCTCCGAAATGGATTGCTACAATTGCGGTGAGTTTGGCCATCTTGCTCATCAATGCACCAAGCCCAAGAAAGAGAGCTACAAGAACAAGGGCAAGAAGTATGACTCATCAAGTGAAGATGAGAAGAAGAATGAGAAGCCCTACTACAAGAAGGATGGCAAGAAGAAGAAGCAATACCACAAGAAAGGTGGCAAGGCTTACATTGTTGGTGATTGGCTCACCGACATTGACTCCTCCGGTGGCTCATCAAATGAAGATAGTGATGATGAGAAGGAGAAGGTAGCCACTCTAGTCATTGGCTCCTCTACACCACCACCACCACCGTCGCCATCATCATCTACACACCTATGCCTTATGGCCAAGGGTGACCGGAAGGTACAAAGTGATGATGACTCTAGTGATAGTGATAGTGATGGTGAATTTGAGTCACCTACTTATGATGAGCTTGTTAAATTGCTAAACAACTACTCTAAAATCATAAGAAAGACTAGAGCTAAAAATGAAAAGCTTGTTGATGAAAATGAATCTCTTGTTGAGAAATATGATCATGCTATTCATGCTAGTGATGAGCTAAAAGATGAACTTGCAACTATGTCATCATCTATCAAGGAGCTCAAGTCCTCTAACAAAGAGCTCAAAGCTAGAAATGAAAAACTTGATAAGATGCATAGTGACTTTACTACTAGTTATGCCTTGCTAAAAGAATAATACACTCAAGTGAAAGTTGACTATGATACTCTCACCATTTCTTATGATATGCTTTCACATGAGACACATGATGCTCCTAACCTTGTTGTTAAGTGTGACATAGCAACATCTTGTGAGGACTTGGTTAGTGAGCATGATGAGCAAAGAGCTAGTGGCAAAGGCAAGAGTGAGGTTGTGGCCGATCACTATGATGATTATGTCAAGATCAAGAATGAGAATGCAAAGCTCAAGGTTGATCTAGAGAAGCTTGCAACCACAAAGCAAGTCATCATTGAGACCCAAGATGATGAATATAGCATGTCACTTGAGCTAGACATGCTAAAAGAAGAGAACAAGAGATTGAAGATGGAGAGAGATTACAAGATGACACCATCTCAATTAGAGCTCCAACAAGAGAATGACAAGCTCAAGAGAGAGAAGGAGCACCTTACCACTGGGTTGAAGAAATTCACCAAGGGGCAATGTCTTCAAAGTGAGCTACTCATGAACACCGTGATGAAGACAAATAGAAATGGTATTTGCTTCCTTGAAGAGAAGATGAAGCAACGCAAAAGCATCACTAAGCCAAAGAAGAAGAAGATTGGAAGATGCTATGAGTGTGGAAAGGAAGGACACTTTGCTCATGATTGTGAAGAGCCTAAACCTACACTCTTGCCCAAGCATGCTAGGCCCTTTGCTTTCAATGCTCACTACATGCTTAGACAAGATTCTAGTGGCAAGATGAAAGTTATGTTCATGGGGCCCCCTAACAAGAATAGGCCAAAGCAAATTTGGGTTGCAAAGTCACTAGTAGAGAAGGTTAAGGGACCTCAACAAGTTTGGGTCCCAAAAGCTCAAGCTTGATTTCTTATGTGTGTAGGTGAACTACAAGACTGGTGGATCTCATTGGGTGATTGATAGTGGTTGCACACAACATATGACCGGTGATCCCCGGATGTTCACCTCACTAGAAGAAAATGTCAATGACCAAGAAAAGATAACATTTGGTGACAACTCAAAGGGCAATGTCATGGGATTGGGCAAAGTGGCAATATCAAATGATCATACCATCTCCAATGTGCTTCTAGTTGCATCGTTAAGTTTCAACTTGCTATCCGTTGGGCAACTATGTGATCTTGGCTTTCAATGTTTGTTCACCGACAAGGAAGTGGTTGTGACCAAGAAAGATGATACACAAGTGATATTCAAGGGCTTTAGATACAACAATCTCTATCTAGTGGATTTCACCTCCGAAGATGCCAACTTGAAGACATGTTTGTTCACGAAGCAATCACTTGGTTGGCTATGGCATAGAAGATTGGCTCATGTGGGAATGAACACTCTCAACAAGCTATTGAAGAAGGATTTGGTTAGAGGCTTGAAGGATGTCAAATTTGAGAAGGACAAACTGTGTAGTGCATGTCAAGCCGGCAAGCAAGTTGCAAACACTCATCCAACCAAAGCCTTTGTATCAACATCAAGAGAGTTAGAACTACTTCACATGGATCTATTTGGGCCAACAACATATGCTAGCTTGGGTGGAAATCTCTACTGCCTAGTGATTGTTGATGACTATTCAAGATACACTTGGGTATTCTTTCTTAATGACAAATCCGAAGCAACCCCTTCATTCAAGAAGTTTGCCAAGAGAGCCCAAAATGAGTTTGACTTGAAGATCAAAAAGATTAGAAGTGATAATGGAAGAGAGTTCGACAACACCCACATTGAAGAGTATTGTGATGAAGTTGGGATCAAGCATGAAGTCTCCACAACATATACACCACAACAAAATGGGGTAGTTGAGAGGAAGAACCGGACACTAATCACCCTAGAAAGAACTATGTTAGATGAGTACACTACACCGGAAAGATTTTGGACGGAAGCAATCAACACCGCGTGCTATGCATCAAACCGGTTGTTCCCCCATCGTCTCCTTGGCAAGACCCCCTATGAGCTACTCAACAACAAGAAGCCGGATATATTATTCTTTAGAGTGTTTGGGTGCAAATGCTACATCTACAAGAAGCGCCAACACCTAGGGAAGTTTCAACGCCGATGTGATATTGGTTTTCTTGTTGTTACTCATTGAAGTCCAAAGCATATCGAGTATTCAACCATGCCACCGGGATGGTAGAAGAAACATATGATATGGATTTCGATGAATCTAATGGCTCTCAAGGAGAGCATGAAAATCTTGATGATGTAGGTGATGAACCATTGAGGGAAGCAATGAAGAACATGCCGGTTGGAGCCATCAAGCCTAAAGATGATGATGATGATGATGTGCAAGTCATTGACAAGCCATCCTCATCCAATGTACCACATGTTGATGACAAAGATGGGAGGGATCCATTTGAAGATACTCATGTCTCCCATGATCAAATGATGGTACAAGCTCAAGATGTTGATGCTCCACAAGCGGCCCCTCAAGTGGTTGATCAAAGGACTACTCCTCTACTACAAGCTCATCCTCAAGATCTCATCATAGGGAGTCCAACAAGGGGTGTAATGACTCAATCTCAAAAACTTGCTTTATTTATTGAACATCATTCCTTTGTGTCTCTTGTTGAGCCTACCATTGTAGATGAAGCTCTAGGTGATCCGGATTGGGTGAATGCTATGCATGAAGAACTAAACAATTTCACCCGCAACCAAGTTTGGACACTTGAAGAGCAACCCAAAGGCGCAAGAGTCATTGGAACAAAATGGGTGTTTAGAAACAAACAAGATGATCAAGGCAAGGTTGTTAGAAACAAGGCAAGGCTAGTAGCAAAGGGGTTCTCTCAAGTTGAAGGTTTGGATTTTGGAGAGACCTTTGCACCGGTTGCAAGACTCGAAGCCATTCGTATCCTCCTTGCATATGCATCACATCATGACATTAAATTATATCAAATGGATGTGAAAAGTGCATTTTTAAATAGCTTCATAAATGAACTAGTCTATGTCGATCAACCTCCCGGGTTTGAAGAACCTAGATATCCTAATCATGTTTATAGGTTGTCCAAGGCGCTATATGGGCTCAAGCAAGCCCCAAGAGCATGGTATGAGCGCCTCCAGGACTTCCTCATTGAGAAGGGCTTCACCATTGGGAAGGTCGACACCACACTATTCACCAAGAAGCTTGATGGAGAGATCTTCATTTGTCAAGTCTACGTTGATCATATCATCTTCGGGTCAACAAATGAAGCCTATTGCAAGGAATTTGGTGACTTGATGTCGAAGGAGTTCGAAATGTCCATGATTGGAGAGCTCACATTCTTCCTAGGCTTCCAAGTCAAGCAATTGAAGGAGGGGACTTTCATATCTCAAGAGAAGTATACAAAAGACCTCCTCAAGCGCTTCAACATGGATGATTGCAAGCCTATCAAGACTCCAATGCCAACAAATGGACATCTCGACCTAGATGTGGGGGGTAACCCGGTTGACCAAACTTTCTACCGTTCTATGATTGGTAGCTTGTTATATTTGACCGCATCTAGGCCCGATATCATGTTTAGTGTGTGCATGTGTGCTCGCTTTCAAGACGATCCTAGGGAATCACATCTCATAGCGGTGAAGAGAATCCTTAGGTACCTAAATCACACCCCAAACATTGGCCTTTGGTATCCCAAAGGAGCTAACTTCCAACTCGTTGGGTATTCCGATTCAGATTACGCGGGTTGCAAAGTAGATAGAAAAAGCACATCCGGAGGGTGCCATTTGCTTGGGAGATCACTAGTTTCATGGAGTTCAAAGAAGCAAAATAGTGTGACCTTGTCTACCGCCGAGGCGGAATACATAGCCGCGGGTGCTTGTTGTGCACAAATCCTTTACATGAAATAAACCCTTTTAGACTATGGTGTAGTTCTAGAAAGGGTACCTTTGTTGTGTGACAATGAGAGCGCGGTTAAGCTCGCTAACAACCCGGTCCAACACTCTCGCACAAAGCACATATATATTCGCCATCACTTTCTTAGAGACCATGTTTCAAAGAAAGACATATCCTTAGAGAGAGTTAGAACCGAAGATCAATTGGCGGATATCTTCACAAAACCCCTAGATGAAAACACTCTTTGTAGATTGCGAAGTGAGCTTAATGTGCTTGATCTAAGTAACTTTGTCAAAAGGTGAAAGAGGGTTGTCTTTGCATTGCATTGTATAATATGCCATGTTTAAATTATGCTATGCACATAGGCTTGTCAGACGTGGTTAAGATAACCGCCCTAAAAAGCGTGTGAAGAAGCTTACCCATGAGCAAACTTGACAAGCAACCTAGATTCAAATTCCGTATTGCATTGCATATGCATGTGTGTTGCTTTGTCGTTTCTTTTCGGTTATGCTTTGAGCAACCGCTGTGTTCGTCCATCGCTAGGGGGAGCATTTGAGGCTCCTAATGGTTGAGACTCCTAGTCTTGGTGGCCACATGTTGTCTCCTCGGGATTTATTGCCTATTTTCTCTAAAAATGGTACATAGCCTACGGCAAAATATTTATAAAATTGAGGGTTTATGCGAGGATGCTCATACTAGGTTCCAACTGGTGTTTTTTTGCCTCTTACTTGAGTTGGAACTTGGTTGGGAGAGGGAGTCGCAACAGAGATCTTCAGAACTACTCTAAATGTTGCATCGGAAGCAGCATCGGATGTTGCATCGGAAGCTAGCCCAGCATCCGATGCCTGCACTGTAGACAGCCCCAGCTGGAACAGTGTTTTGCCAGCATCCGATGTGTCACCATCGGTGCCTCCGATGCACCATCGGACGCTACCCAGCATCCGATGCCTTGGCAACGGAAGCATCCGATGCATTTTTAGCCGTTCTGGAGCTCTCTGGACAGGCATCGGAGCGTCCGATGTGAAACCATCGGCGCGTCCGATGCCCCTTTAAGCGGCGCAATAGGTTCTTTTCACTGATCGACCGGTCCCACATGTCATTCCTTCGTCTTTCTTCTTCCTCGCGCCCGCACCCGTCCACCTGAGCCCGCGCGCCACCCTAAACCCTAACCCTCGCCTGAGCTCTCTCGCGCCCCCGCTGCCGGCCGTCGCGTCCCTGCTGTCGATCGCCGAGCCCCACCTCACGACCGCGGTCGCTTTGCCGCGCAGGCATCCGCGCTCGCACCTACACGCGCGTTCGCCGGAGCTCCTCGCCGGCGACCAAGTTAACTTTGCCGGAGCTTCTTCATCGTCCCCGCGCACCCTCTCCTCTCCAGCGACTTCTTCCTCGACCGACAAATCCACACAGTGAGCATCACCACCCACCTCCATCCTCCATGTCTTCCAGGTGCTCGATGAATTGCCCCAATGCCCGTTCCACCATGATTTGACCCCGTTTTCACTCAAATATTTTGCAGTCCCCCTTGGTGTGTTGTGTGGGTGACGGAACGTCAGTGTCTCATCTCTTCTTGGGTCATTTCGTCGGTTCGTCAGGTAGCGAAGCCATACTCTTCTCTTATCTACATGCTCTGCTTCGATAGACCTTTCTCGCCCCTAGACTATATATGCTTATATATCCCCTCTCTATCTCGCAGCGAGTCAGTGGCCGCGATCAGGTGACAGTTGACAGTGACACCTAACCCGGGGCCAAGCCCGTGGGTAAGGATCGAGGCCAAGCCTCGCAAGTGTCAGCGACAGTTGGGGATCAGTGTCTCAGAGGAGCTCCTTTGTCAGTTTGGGTTGTCAGCTTGGTTTTTGTGTTAGTGTTTCTTTCAGCGGCAGTCCAGAGCTTCTCTCAGTGCAGTTCCTTCCGTTCTTGTCAGCTATGCCGCGCTGCAAGAACGTTGGTGGTGGCCCAGGGGACTCTCCTCCACGTCCCCCCCTTCTGGTCAGAGACCCGGGAAGGAGAAGCTGATTGCGCACTGGAAGCGCACCAGGGAGCAGAGGGAGGCCGACCAGGCTAGAGAGGTTGTAGCCGCCATAGAGCGTGTTGAGCGCGGTGGCATTGCTGGCGGACTCAGGATCGAGGATCAGTTGTCCCCAGCGCAGCGCAGAGCCATAGAGCAGGTCGAGCAGTTCCACCACTCACCGACTGGCACGCTTATGGCTGCCGATCGCTGGACGACGTTCACGTCTCCGGGAGTGGAGCTCGAGAGCTCAGGGCAGGGCCAGGCAGAGGCCGAGGCAACTGAGGCTGAGGCAGGACAGGCAGAGGCAGAGGCACCAGAGGCCGAGGCAGAGGAGGAGGTACCTGAGGAGGTTCCCCGGCGACGGTCCACGCGTCGTAGGACAGCGGTGCCACCCCGGCCCGATGTCCCTCTGCGGGGAGCACGTGCTCCGTCGAGGCATGCGCCCCCGCCGATCCCGCGACTGGACCTCCGGGCAGCCACCTGTTCTCAGATCCAGACACTCAGGCTAGTCCCAGTCGAGCAGTGGTTCCCGCGGGAGAGACAGCAGCAGGCAGGACCAGCGTTCTATACAGTGATGCAGGAGGACTTTTACCAGGGCTACAAGAATGCCGGTATTTCCTTACGTCCTCAGTGTGTTTGTCCACTGGAGGCCTTAGTCACAGCAGCTAGAGAGCAGTTTCGCCCCATTCTCACCTACCTACCTAGTCTGGCGGACCTTCTAGGGCGGTCTGGCTCCTATATTGAGAACTGGGTATTTCAGTTTTACTCTTCGCTTTGGGTACACCCGGATAGAGAGACAATTGAGTTCGCATTCGAGGGGGAGCACTACAGGTTGTTCTCGTCAGAGATCCGAGTGAAAGGACCGTGACGACCGTGACGCCTAAGAGGGGGGATGAATTAGGCAACTTAAAACTTCTATTCTAAACTATGGCCTCTAATTTCCACCTAAGCAAAACCTATGCAAGAAAGTAAACTATCTAAAGTGCAACTAAGGTTTTGCTAAGTGTGTTTGCTATCTCTACCGCAAAAGGAGTTATGCTACCTAGTTTCCAAACCTATCAACTAGCATATCAAGCTATGAAAGGTAAAACACATGAACTAGATAGCAATGAAAATGCGGAAGCTAAAGAGTATGATAGAGATGCAAACTCCCGTCGACGACTCCGGTATTTTTACCGAGGTATCGAGAAGCGCGCAAGCTTCCCCCTAGTCCTCGTTGGAGCCGCTCGCAAGGAATCCCTCGCAAGGGCCAAGCTCCCGGTCGGGTAACTCCGTGGATAGCTCCGGTTCTTCCCCACGCGCAAGTGGGTCTTCGGTTAAGCCACTCGTGGCAAAGCCTCTCCCGGATGCTCTCCGCCGTCTTCACTATCAAGTTTCCGGCCGAAGCGACGCGGGCCTTGTTCCCTTCGGTACACAGAGGCGGCCACACCACAAACTCGGTTGGTGTGATCTCGCAAGACTTACAAGCCCCACCGATGTACAACCACGGTGCGCGCAAGCACCGATAGATAAGAGGTTTTCAACCTCACTAAACACTAGGCTTAACACCTAGAGCAAGCGCAAAGCGGTGGTCTAACTAGCCTAAGCACTTCGCAAAGCACCTACACTAATCACCTAGTATATTCACTAAGCACTTTGGTGGCTAGAGCAACTAAATATGTGTCTATGCACTATGATCACTTCCTTGAGCTCCAACCATGTTGTTTTGGCCGGCCATGGGGGTATATATAGAGCCCCAACCAAATAGAGCCGTTGGGCAAAGAGATGGGCTTTTCTGCCATCGACCGGACGCTCGTCACGTCCTGACCGGACGTGTCCGGTCTCTCACAATGGCTAGTTGGCCGCCAGCACAGGCACTGATCGGACTCTGGCATGAGTCCGGTCACAGACGACCGGACGCGTCCGATCGCGTTTTCGTGCCTCTGGAACCTCTCTGTGTTCGATCGGACTCAGCTGAGTTCTAGCGTCCGATCGTCATCGTAGCGTCCGGTCACGTGGACGCGCTGAGGAACAGTAGCATCGGAGCGTCCGGTCGCTACTGTTACAGCGTCCGGTCGCTTTGACGTGGCGCTGTTGGCTTGGTGTACTGAC
The DNA here is from genome assembly GCA_009763385.1 of Coix lacryma-jobi var. lacryma-jobi. Lineage (NCBI taxonomy): Eukaryota > Viridiplantae > Streptophyta > Magnoliopsida > Poales > Poaceae > Coix > Coix lacryma-jobi. The sequence goes on from CM019831.1 coordinate 29,209,975, forward strand.
CGGACGCATCCAGGCCAGCGTCCGGTCACTGTGAGGCAGCGTCCGGTCACTTGTTCTTCTCGCCTTTCTCTCGTTCTTTGCGCCTGACTTGGTTCCATTCTTGTGCCTTGGACTTTGCTTGATCTTTAGGGTCTTCAACTGAGCTTCAAATGTCTTGCTTGAGGTGTTGATCATCGAATCACCACGTAGCCTTTGTCCAAGTCACATTTGCACCCTATTGGACTACAAAACAAACACTTGCACACGCATTAGTCCAATTTGGTTATGTTGTTCATCAAACACCAAAATCCAAAGTTAAATGGTCCGAGGTCCATTTTCCTTACAATCTCCCCCTTTTTGGTGATTGATGACAACACGACCAAAACAAGCAAATAATAGATACATAATTTAAAATGCAATCTACTTGCTAGGATGCAAATGCAAAAGCAAGATCATATGATGTTTAAAAGATACCAAATTGAAACATATCTAATCTAACATATCTTGCCCTTGCCATTGAGTTCCTTTTAGTGGCTTGATGGATTAGATCTCCCTCTAACTCCATGATCCACTTCCTCCCTTTGTTGGATCATTCCCAAAAAGATAACCATAGAATTTTTGAAAATTTGATTTTGGTTATTTTGTTTGTTTTAGTTTGAGCTTGATTTTGGTCCCTACATATTCTCCCCCTTTGGAATCAAACACCGAAAAGGAAGACATTAAAGCTCAAGAGAGGAAACATTATATAAGCTAAAACTCCCCCTAGGTATATGCATACAAATGATGTAAGGCAAAAGCATATGCATAACCGACAAATTAAAGCACAAAGGAGTTTAATCTATATAATGTATGGAGAAAGCTTGTAAAAGTACCAAATTGAAATCAAGATAATGATATCGGTAAGAATACCACATGTAGATGCCAATTGAATTATCACCATTCATGATGCTTGTCTCCGAGAACTCCATTTTCCTTGCAATGAAACTACTACACACATGATAATCTTTGAAAGAAGTGTTAGTCTCAAAGCTTCCAAATTGTAGAGTAAGCTCCCCCTAAAAGTGTGCATACAAGTTTGAAATACTTGTAGGAGATATGCACATTGACTTGTAAGGTCAAACTACCATTATCGATATTGACATCACAAGAGGTGTGAAACCAATTGAAGATGGTAATTGGGGTAGTTTATCTATAATTTGGACTTTGGCACATATAAGATTAATTCAAAGTAAAAGAAGCTATGTGCCTTGCTTCTAACCCATTAAGACCATGTAGAATTGCTCTAAGAATGTGAGTTATACCGAGCAAAACTACCATATGATAAGCCTAATTTGCATGTCAAAAGATATGAAAATACTAATGCAAACATAGGCAATGAAAGTAACTAGATGCTAAAAGTAATTTCAAGAAATTATACCTATTGAAAATAATTGCGATAATTTAAATCTAGTTACCTAACATGGGAGGGGGAACTTGGGTCCATAGTACCCACTAACATACTTGGCAATGACATGATCCAATATGATGGACCCCATGATATGCACCCAAAATTTGCCAAGTCTCCAAATTCCCCGCGGTCCACTTGACTACTTACTTCCCTTTCGGGACCCAAACCTTTTTGGTGCTCTTCATGGTTGTGATAATGTCCTTAGGCACCCAAATGCGTTTGGCCCCATTGTTGGCTTGCTTGTTCACCTTGATGGCCACCACCTTGTCATTCTTCTTCTTCTTCAAGAGGTAAGGTGTGGAGGCCTTCTTGTTCACTTTGTTGGTGTAGGTGTTGGAGAGCTTGCTTGTTTGCTTTTTGTTTTTATCTTTCTTCTTTTCTCCCCCATGCTTCACCTTGCACTCATAGGACTTGTGGCCTTCCTTGTGGCAAAGGTAACAAACCACGGTTTGCTCCTCATCAAGCTTCTTCACTCCCTTGTTGGTGTTATCTTGATGAGTTCGGGTTTGCTTTGCCTTGCCTTTTGCTTGGGTCAAGTCCTTGGTGAGGCGAGCCACTTCTTGCTTTAGTAGCTCATTCTCCATTGCAACTTCTTGTGTACATGTTTCTACAATGACATTCTCAACACAAGCTTGTTTGCACATGGGTGAGTCTAAATCAAGTAAATCAACACAAGAAGTAGAGGCATCCTTTTTAGGCATATTAAAGATTGATTTTCCAATTTTAGGTGCCTCGATGGGGTTTGCTCCGATGGTTTCAAGATTAGCAACTTTCTTAGTTAGCTCATCACAATGCTTGCACATAATTTCCATTTTAGCAAGCAAACTTTTGTAAGCATCTTGTGTGCTAGCTAACTTTGCTTTTAGTTTTTCATTTTTCTTAGCAAGTTGCTCATCATTACTTGTGCTATCATATGTGCTTATACTAGCCTCAAGTTTCTCAATTTTATTAGATAGCTCAACATTTAAGTTTGAAAAAGTTTCATATTGATCTAGCATAGCATTGTAGGCTTGTTGAGAACTATCTAATTTTTCTTTTAAGATAATAATCTTCTTTTGTTGGCTAGTACAAGCTTTAGCATATTTAAGATTATCTTGCACAAGTTGATTATAAGAAGGTAGCTCATCATCACTATCACTATCACTAGAGATAGGGCTTGTGTTACCTCGTGCCATAAGGCACATACATGAGGAGCTTGATGATGAGTGCTTGCGGCCATGCCTTTTGTGTTGGACTTCATCATCACTTGATGAATCATCCCATGTCTTGATGGTGGTGAGAGCCTTGGCCTTGCATCCCTTCTTTTTCTTGTCATTGGGTGTGGGCTTTTGTTTTGGACAATCTTCCACAAAGTTCCCTTTCTTGCCACATCTATAGCAACCCTTTTTTCTTTGCTCTCTTCTTTGATTGGTGAAGAGGCAATCTTCTATGGTGATGGGCACACCCTTGACATTGAGCTTGCGGATCATCCTATTCACTCCTTTCATGAGCTTGATTGTTTCTTCTTCATCTAAGGAGGAGTCGGATGAGGTGGAGGCTCGATCATCATCACTTGATTCTTCATCTTCATCATCCTCTTCTTCACTTGAGGAGCTTGAGCTTGTTTCAACTTGCTTTTTGCCCTTCATCTTTTTGTGCTCACATGGGAGAGCAATATCTTTGCTTGATGAAGTGGCTTCTTCTTGACCCATCTTGCGTGACATCTCAAATGCCACCAATTTGCCAATGACAATGGCCGGGGTCATGGTGCTCAAGTCCTCCATGTTGTGGAGGATGGTGATGATGGTTGCATACTTGTTCTTTGGAACCACGGAGATGATCTTCCTCACAATATCCGCATCACCTAGCTTTGTAATTCCTATAGAATGGAGCTCATTGATAATTAGATTCAAACGAGAATACATATCACGAACAAGCTCATTATCATTCATTTTAAAGGAATCATAGCTTGTTTTAGTTAGGTGATGTTTTTGCTCTCGTACATTACTTGTACCATCATGGAGCTCATGAAGCTTTAACCAAATTTCATGAGATGTTTGCAAAGTGAAAACTTGGTTAAAAACATCCATGCTAATAGATTCAAACAAGCAATTTTTAGCTCTAGCATTGAGATGAATTTCTTTTTCATCGCCCGCGGTAGGCTTTTCGGGATTCTTAATGGGTTTCATCCCGTCGCGGGTGACTCTCCAAACACCTAGATCAATGGCTTCTAAAAAGCAAGCCATCCTAGCACTATAGTAAGGGAAGTTAGTGCCGTCAAAGTGTGGAGGCCTAGAGGTATCCATCCCAACCTCTCTTAGGGGCGTCGGCTCGAAGGCGATTAAGCCAAGAGTCCACAAGAGAGCCAACCGGCTCTGATACCAATTGAAAGGACCGCGACGACCGTGACGCCTAAGAGGGGGGTGAATTAGGCAACTTAAAACTTCTATTCTAAACTATGACCTCTAATTTCCACCTAAGCAAAACCTATGCAAGAAAGTAAACTATCTAAAGTGCAACTAAGGTTTTGCTAAGTGTGTTTGCTATGTCTACCGCAAAAGGAGTTATGCTACCTAGTTTCCAAACCTATCAACTAGCATATCAAGCTATGAAAGGTAAAGCACATGAACTAGATAGCAATGAAAATGCGGAAGCTAAAGAGTATGATAGAGATGCAAACTCCCGTCGACGACTCCGGTATTTTTACCGAGGTATCGAGAAGCGCACAAGCTTCCCCCTAGTCCTCGTTGGAGCCCCTCGCAAGGAATCCCTCGCAAGGGCCAAGCTCCCGGTCGGGTAACTCCGTGGATAGCTCCAGTTCTTCCCCACGCGCAAGTGGGTCTCCGGTTAAGCCACTCGTGGCAAAGCCTCTCCCGGATGCTCTCCGCCGTCTTCACTATCAAGTTTTCGGCCGAAGCGCCGCGGGCCTTGTTCCCTTCGGTACACAGAGGCGGCCACACCACAAACTCGGTTGGTGTGATCTCGCAAGACTTACAAGCCCCACCGATGTACAACCACGGTGCGCACAAGCACCGATAGATAAGAGGTTTTCAACCTCACTAAACACTAGGCCTAACACCTAGAGCAAGCGCAAAGCGGTGGTCTAACTAGCCTAAGCACTTCACAAAGCACCTACACTAATCACCTAGTATATTCACTAAGCACTTTGGTGGCTAGAGCAACTAAATATGTGTCTATGCACTATGATCACTTCCTTGAGCTCCAACCATGTTGTTTTGGCCGGCCATGGGGGTATATATAGAGCCCCAACCAAATAGAGTCGTTGGGCAAAGAGATGGGCTTTTCTGCCATCGACCGGATGCTCGTCACGTCCTGACCGGACGCGTCCGGTCTCTCACAACGACTAGTTGGCCGCCAGCACAGGCACTGATCGGACTCTGGCATGAGTCCGGTCACAGACGACCGGACGCGTCCGATCGCGTTTTCGTGCCTCTGGAACCTCTCTGTGTTCGATCGAACTCACCTGAGTTCCAGCGTCCGATCATCGTCGTAGCGTCCGGTCACGTGGACGCGCTGAGGAACAGTAGCATCGGAGCGTTCGGTCGCTACTGTTACAGCGTCCGGTCACTTTGATGTGGCGCTGTTGGCTTGGTGTACTGACCGGACGCATCCAGGCCAGCGTCCGGTCACTGTGAGGCAGCGTCCGGTCACTTGTTCTTCTCGCCTTTCTCTCGTTCTTTGCGCCCGACTTGGTTCCATTCTTGTGCCTTGGACTTTGCTTGATCTTTAGGGTCTTCAACTGAGCTTCAAATGTCTTGCTTGAGGTGTTGATCATCGAATCACCACATAGCCTTTGTCCAAGTCACATTTGCACCCTATTGGACTACAAAACAAACACTTGCACACGCATTAGTCCAATTTGGTTATGTTGTTCATCAAACACCAAAATCCGAAGTTAAATGGTCCGAGGTCCATTTTCCTTACACCGAGGTTGGTTTGGCTTGAGACACTCACAGACCTGGGTTACGAGCTTCACCACTCCTCCAGACGGGGCCCTGCTTTTCAGTCCACTGCGGACCGGTTTCACTCCTAGGCCGACAGAGTCTCTGTTTGCGACGACTACTTCTGTGACTCGAGACTTATCAGCCACCTTCAGTGAGCTCGATCACTGGATTTCCCACTCCATATCTTCCGGATCCAGTGCAGACGACGACGGCTCCAGTGACTTCTACCATTGAGACCCTCTCGAGCTCCGTCGCGTCTTCAAAGCAGACAGAGCCTGTGCAGTCCGAGACGACCACGATAGTTCAGCCTGAGTTGTCAGTTATTCCAGAGCTTTCGCACTCCGATACTCAGGTTGACACCACTACTGAGACTGCGACAGAGACAGAGCAGGCAGAGCAGTCAGTGCCAGAGCCGACCCAGACCGCTACTCAGCAGCTTCCAGCTTCAGAGGGTCAGCAGGCTACCGGCGTGTCTACGTCCGACTCCGAGGAGTACCTCCAGCAGTTCGAGTTTACTCAGCGCACTCCGGAGACGGTACCTGACTCGTCTGCACCACCTCCGCCCTCCGACGCTTAGTTTGGCGCTTGATGCCAAAGGGGGAGAGTGGCCGAGTATAGCGATAGGGGGGAGCGATGTAAGAGGGTTTTACTTCTTATGATGTGTTATGTTCTCATACGCTCGTTACTTATCGCATCTTTTGTGCTTTACTATGTTATATACTTATGCTATGGTACTTTATGACATGTATGTGTTCACTATGATATATGATATGACATGTCATTTCATTTCACTCGATTACTTGCTCTTAATTCTCAATTGTTATGTATTCGAGCTCTTTACTCTTGGACTTGCTATTCACTCTAACTGGTTGAGTGCAGGATGATGGCATGATATGTATGAGCTTGCCCCTAATCATTTTCTCTTATTTATTGCAAGTTCATACATGTCATGATTTAAAAACCTCTTCTATCTATACTCGATCTCGTGTTGTCATCAATCACCAAAAAGGGGGAGATTGAACGCATCTTGGCCCCTAGTGGTTTCGGTGATTGGATGAAACACAAGATTACTGTGACTAACGTGTGTTTTGCAGAAACAGGATTGAGTTAGGTCACGGTAATGGCGACGATACGGGCATATGGAGTTCATGTCCCCTGGCGATGGATATCGTTTCGGTTTTCAAAGGATGGACGACAAAGATGGTGGTAGACTAGGCTAAGTGTCATATGGTGTTGAAGGACACTTAGGTAGTCTTAGGTCTTTGTTTTTCCTTTGGCCATACTATAAAGGGGAGCGTGAATCAGTAGCTTGACCTAGATTAGTCTATTGAGGTAGGTGTGGTGCACACTTGTTATTTCATAGCCCTAGGTAGCTCAGAGAGATGCCTTAAGTCGAGAGGATCAAAAGTCGTTTAGGCCGCATCGCGATTCGAGTTCGATTTGGCCCTGTTAGGAGCATCGGATGCTGGCTAGGTGGGCATCGGAGGCTCCGATGCCCACCCCGACTTAGGGTTTAGTCTGGTGCGTGGCATCGGAGGCTCCGATGTTGCCACATCGAACGCTCCTATGCCACTGTTCACTTGTGAGTGAACTGTGGGCTGCATCGGACGCTGGCATCGGATGCTGAGGGCCAGCATCCGATGGCCATCCAGAGAGGTTCCAGAGAGGGCAAAACCACATCGGACGCGTCCGATGTGGTGGCATCGGACGCTGCCCAGCGTTCGATGTCCCTTTAACAAGTCTGACAACAGGGTACAGTCGACCGTTGGTCGAGGTCATCGGGGCGTTCGATGCCCCCGCAAAAACCCTGTCTTGTGCAGTTTTTGGATGGTCGGTTGGGGGAGTATTTATACTCCTTCCCTCCATCCATTTGAGTGTGCTTGCCACTTCCATCTGCTTTGAAACACATTGTGAGTGTGAGTGAGTGCAAGAGCCCTAGTGAGGTTGAGTGATTTGCTAATCGTGAGAATTAGACACCTCCTAGTGAGAATTGAGTAGCAAGTGTGCATCCATCCATCTCTTTGTCCTTGTGTTGGTCAAGTGAGAGTTCTAGCTTGTTACTCTTGGTGATCGGCATCGCCTAGACTGCTTGGTGGTGATCGGAGAGCTTGGTGATCATCCGGAGGCATTGTGGATGACCCAAGCCAAGTTGTGACCGGTAGCGAGCGATTCACCGGGCCGGAGTGGTGAAGAATCAGCTCGTAGTGAGCACTTGATCCTTGCGCGGATCAAGGGGGAGCGATACCCTTGCGCGGGTGCTCCAACGAGGACTAGGGGGTGTGCCGACACCTCGATACCTCGGCAAAAAGATCGTCGTGTCATCTCTACTCCTTTACCTACGCATTTACTTTCAAGCAATTCAATTCCGCATTACTACTTGTTGTTCATTCTATATTGGATTGCTTTGCTAGAGTAGGAGTGGCATAGACTTGATCTTTTGTGCGGTAGAATAAAGAGAAACACACTTCTAGGCACTAGGGGGTTAATTGGGGCTTGATAGGTTTTATTCTTGCAAGAAGTTTTAGAAAAGCCCAATTCACCCCCCCCCCCTCTTGGGCATCTTGATCCTTTCACAAAGTTTCAAGTCTGTCTGGTTGAGGACAAGATCTTTCTTTTCTCAATCTCCTGCAAGGAAGATGGGTTTGAAATTTACAAGATCAAGAAGTTCTCTTGGGCTGATTTTGATTTCAGTTTTCATCTCTTCAATAATGTTGAGCTTAGTTTTCACCACACTGTTGCATCAAGTCCAGCCGATCAACCTCCTCCCTCTCGTAATCCTGATCCACCACTATGGACAAGACGACACATCTGAGCTTTAGTTCACCTCAATCCAACCATGCAATAGGATTACACAGCGATGGTATTGGCTAATAAGGACGTTCGTCGTCTAAGGACAACAAAAATGAGTTTGTCACTGAGGGAGGGACAAATGAATTGAGGCTTTTACCCATGTGCCATTATAAAAGTTCGTAATCATCCACAAGTCATTAAAAATTTTGAGCAGTCACAGGTGCCACTAGTCAGAAAATGTGTTTGCCCTCCATGACATTCCTGTGACATTCGGTTAGTTTTCAACAGTTTGACTGTCGTGGGCCTCTTTAGTTAAAATGCCTTGTCTCGTTTCTTGCTTGCAACCCTATCCTCTGGATGCCCTCGCCAGGCGCGGCAGCGACAGAGCCCGGTCGCTCCTCTATAGCGGTTGGCGTGAAGATTGTGATTACTGCATTCAAACTATTCCCTTCAAGATTTGGTTGATACAAAGTTACTTGATTAATTGTAGATCTTACTACATTCAAAATCCCTTTATGATTTTTTAAGTTTGCTAATTTCAATCAGTTCTTGATTGTGTAAATATATGGGTTGAGACGTTGAGTTGCATCAAACCCTCGCGCTCGAAGATGTTGAGGAGGCCTCAGTGCGGAGACGGCGCGGAGGGCAGTCCCTGACAAACATCTTGTCCTAGAAAAAGGGGAGACTTGTCCCAGTAGTTGCGCACTGACTCCCGACTGAAGATGTATGAGTGCAGATGATGTCGAAGTCTGGTCTTTGATAGATAGTATGTCGATGAAGATTGTGTTCCGACAAAGGCGGTGGATCAGGAGTGAGCGGAGCATGACCACGTTGACCTTCCAATGTGTCCAAGTGAAGTGGCTGGTATGTATGAACGGATGCAGAAAAATACTCTTAAGGGCATATGCCTCATGTACATCACCATGTAACAGAAAAGGGGTACATTGTATCTGGATTCTTAGGAAATGTATCAATTCTCAGCTGTGTATCATTGTCAGCATAATATTATACCTTTTTCTGTTTTTTTGTTGTAGTCATTTTAGGTAAGCAAGGCTAGGGTATGAAACCATACTGTGGCCTACCCTAGGTAGGGTGGCCCTCCACGTAGACACTCCCCTGTGGGAGGTGGCCCTCCATGTGGACGCTCCCCCGCGCGATCGTGATTCCCGGTGCGGGAGTGCCTTCAAGCCGATGCGCTAAGCCAGAGGACATGAAAAGGACGATGGCATATAGATAGTATTGTTATAGTTGGAAGCAAAAATAGGTAGTTTCTGATTTGGGCAGCATTGCTAGCTCTTCGAGCATCTCCCAGAGTTTCTTCTTATTATTTTTTGTTTCTCAAAGTATGGTATTTGACAACTCCCAAATATAGTATGAGGAGGGAAAAGGAGCTCATCTCCGAGAGTTCTCCATACTTTATTACTTATAAAAAAAATCAAAATTTGGTCCCATAAAGGTTTTTTTTCAGCGTTTTTTCGCACAAGACCCTTCACGTTTGCACGCGAGCGCCACTACAACACCGTCGCCTTCGCTGCCGCATCTCCCAGGCGGCATCCAGGAGCTCGCAACCGGCATTGATCCACTGTGTGATCGTGAGTGTGTGTGTGTGTGCACTATGCACGGCGCGAGCGCGGAGGACATGTCCAAGAGGCTCACCCACGACGAGATCCAAAGCTTTATATATGTCCAAATGGGCTAAGCCCACTGTGTCGGCACGGAGACGACACGTTTTTGCACGGTCCGAAAACGGCCCAACACGACCGGCCCCGTGCTCGTGCCTGGGCTGGAATCCCAGCACGCGGACACGACACGGGCAAGACACGCTCCAAGGGCCGGCACGGGGGTCGGCACGATAGCCGTTGGATCGGGGGCGCGGCTGCCTGATGGCCGTTGGATGTAGGGCAAATGAGAGGGGTATATAAGCCGAACCGCCGATCGCCCGCGTGGAACCCTAGCTCATTTGCGCCCCCTTTGTCTCTCTCCTCTCTCACGGTGGCTCGCTCCTCTCTCGTTGCGCCACGGCGGATCTCACTGCCTCACTCTCTCAGTCGCCGGCTGCCGGCATGGATTGGCCTTCTACACCACTCTTCCTCCTCCCTGACCGTTGATGTAGCCTCGCTCCCCTATCGTTCCCGATTTGTCCTCCTCGTCGACGTTCTCGCCGGACTCCGGCATCCTTGCGGCTCCACCGGCAAGGCCGCTGCTACCGCTGACGAGATCTGTGTTTGTTTGTTTTTCTTTGTTGTAATTGATTCTGTGAACCTGGAGATCTGCATCGTGTATAGGCCAGCACGACACTGCTGGGCTGCCGTACCGAGTAACACAACACGGCACGCTCCAGCTGCCTTAGTGTCGTGCCTGGGATGCGATGTCGGCACGCCAGCACGTCCAAGCACGGCACGGCACGGCAGGCATGCGTGCCAAGCATACCCGTGCCTAGCCGTGTCGTGCCGAGTCGTGTTCGTGCCCGTGCCGGCACGGCACCCACGTTTGGACATTTATACAGAGCTTGACGTACATGGATCGAGGTGAAAGGCACGGGTACAGCGAGAACCAGTGCTGCCCGAGTTCCAGAAGACCAAGGGCCCGCCTCACCTAGACGTTGGATGAAATTGAGGGCCCGCTCGAGGTTGCCTCTGACGGCACCCTCAAGTTTGAGGAGAAGGACGGCATCGACTACGCCGCCATCACCGTGCAGCTCCCTGGAGGCGAGCGCGTGCCGTTCCTCTTCACCGTCAAGTAGCTCGTCACCACCGGCAAGCCCGAGAGCTTCAGCGGGCCATTCCTCATGCGTGCCCAGCTACCGTGGCTCCTCCTTCCTCAACCCCAAGAGGCAAGAGCTGCGGTGGCTCCACCGGGTACGACAATGCCGCCGCGCTCCCCGGCCCGTCGGAGGCAGAGGCGACGAGGAGGAGCACCGGCCTGAAGGAGAACATTTCTAAGAACGCTGCCTCGTCCACTGGCCTTGAACCAGCAGTGGTGCCACGCGGGAACCAGCGTCGTCGCGGGCGGGGAATAGCAAATGCATTGTCGATGACAAGGGTGCGTGTATTTCTACGCATCAAGTCGAGTGATTTGCTGAATTTCTAAAGATGAGGAAGTCATATAGGGAATTACTGGAGATGATTTTTTTTTTCTCTTTTTTTTGTCAACAAAACAATGATAGGAAAGGGTTACAGGACACTCTTAGAGATGCTTTAGAATAATAATTTATAATGACTCACTTAATAAGAATTTAAAGGACCAAGAAAGTTTAGGAGCCTACATTGCATTTCATTCAATTTATTATCCCATTTGAGGACCCTATCAATTCTGGGAGATCGCAAAAAAAAAAATTAGAGAGTTTTACTTATGTCATTATGAGAGATGATAATTGCGTACATACCACTATAAAGTTCGAGCAGTCACATACGTTATCGTGCTAAACCTTTTTGCCGTCCATACCACTTCCGTCAAATTTGGCTCTGACGGTGTTAAACCGCCGATGTGAAAAGTCAACAATGCCCTCCGGTGTGAATATGTTATTAATTCTTTTTGAGCATCTTAACGACTTCAAATAAAAAAAACTCAGAGCTAGAAAGTTGTAGACCTCTTTGAGATCTACAGTTTTCATATAAAAAATATTTTTATTTAATTTCGTACAAAAAAGTTATGGTTTAATATGATTAATATGTCTTAGAAAAAACATTTTTTAATATGAAATCAAATGAAGATAAGTTTAATATGTAAACTCTAGATCTCGGGGAGATCTACAACTTTCTAGTTCTGAGTTTTTTATTTGAAGATGTTAATATGCTAAAAAAGAATTAATAACATATTCATACCTGAGGGTATTTTTGACTTTTCACACCGACTGTTTAACATCGTTAAAGTCAAATCTGACGGAAGTGATATGGACGGCAAAAAAAAAAGTTTAGCATGATAACATATGTGACCGTTCGAACTTTTTAGTGGTGTGTTGGTGATGGTGCACACAGGTAAAACTCTAAAAAAAAATATGCAGTGGAAAATGAACAAGGGTGTTCGGTCGCAAATTTGACAGTTTTTCCTTAACCGCCCACATACTAGATCTGGTCTGTCCATCTCTGATCGAAAGTCAAGCCTCGCCAGTGTCCCCCGAAACCCCCAAATATAGATGGCCATCGGGCCAGCCCGGCCCGCCCCGGCCCGGGCCCGGTATAGGCACGGCCCGCACCGGGCCGGGCCGACATGGCCCGCGTGCCTCCCGTGCCGTGCCTAAGAGGCCCACGGGCTTAGCCTTCAGCCCAGGCACGGGCCCATGGGCCTATTTCCGTGCCGGGCCGGCCCGAGAAGCATGGCCATTTTCACGAGTCGGGCCGACCCGAGGCCCACAGAGAGAGGGAAGAGGAGAGCAGATGCGGCGGCCGGATTAGGAGGTCGCCGCCGCCGGCTTGCGTTGCACCCGAGGCAGATCTGGCTGCCGGAGCCCGGAGGAGGAGGAAGCCACAGAAGCCCCTCGTCTCGGCCTCGCGCCCTCGCCTAGGCCAACAACGCGGAGGACGAGGGGGTCGCCGCCCCTCCGGCGCTCGTGGGGAGGGCGGTCGCCTCAGTCGCCGTCGCCAAGGAAGAGGCCCCTCGCGGCGTTGCCTCGCGCGCGGAGGAAAGGGGCCGCTGCCCACCGGTGCTTCTGGAGGAAAGGGGACGCCGCCCGTCGGTGCTTCTGGAGAGGGCGCGGGCGCTCGCCTCGTTCGAGGCGAGGGGAGGAGAGAGAGCGCCGGAGAGGGAGTGGTCGTGTGGCGTCTGCGCTCGGATTTGGTGCGGGAAAGAGGAAGGGTGGGGGCGTGCGGCGTCTCACGACGGGAAAGAGGAAGTGGTGCACGGTGGGGGCTCGCGGTCTGAGGAATTTAGGGTTTGAGGTGGATGGGGCTTAGCAGGCCGGGCCGCCACCGTGCCTCTTGTTGATGTCGGGCCATGCCCGTGCCAGCCCACGGGCCTCATGGGAGGCCCAGGCACGGCCTGTGGCCGCGGGCCGGGCCTGTCTGGGCCCGAGGTCCTTCGGGTCGGGCCGTGCTTGTGCCGTGTTTTTTTTTCGTGCTTCGTGTCGTGCCTTCGTGCCTCGGGCTGCATGGACATCTATACCCCCAAACTCCTCTCCTCCTCTCCTCCCTCTCCACCCGCCGCCGCCGCCGCCGCCGAGCCCAGAGCCAAAAGCCGAGCATGCCGGGCGCCTTCCACTCCCTCCTCCTGCCCCTCAAACGGAAGCTCAAATCCAAGCGCCGGCGCAGACGCAGTCACCCAAAGGAGACCAACCCCAGGACCCACCTGGCCGCCGCCGCTGGAGACCCGTCCTTCCACCTGAAAAGCTCCAGCTCCGCCTCCTCCAGAGACATCGGATGCCTCGTCCAGCCGCTCGGCAACCTCTTCCTCTCCGCCACCGCGCGCGGGAACCTCCGGGACGCGGGGCTCGGCGCGCTCCGGCCGCTCCCGGACGACCTGCTCGTCGACGTCCTGGGCCTGCTCCCGGCGCGCGACCTCGCGGCGCTCTCGGTCGCCTCCAAGGCGCTCTACGTCGTCGCCTCCCACGACCCGCTCTGGCGGGCGCTCGTCCTCGACGAGCTCGGCGGCGCGTTCGACTTCGCCGGGTTCTGGCGCGACACCTACTACATCGCCGCCGCCGCCTCCGGCGGCCAGGCCTACCTCGTCCCCCCGCGCGCTCTGAAAATCAAGGGTTTCTACTCCGACTACCTCTTCCAGAGCTGGCTCTGCGCCAACATGGAGATGCGGGACGAGTGGCTCGCGCGGGACAACATCGAGCGCCGCCGCGGCATGTCCGTCGAGCAGTTCATCGCCGAGGTCGAGGAGCCCAACAGGCCGGTGCTGCTGGAGGGGTGCATCGATACCTGGCCGGCGTTGCAGAAATGGAGCAGAGACTACCTGCTGGAGATCTCGGCGGGTAAGGAGTTCGCGGTCGGGCCAGTGAGCATGGCATTGGATAGGTACTTCCGGTATGCTGACAATGTCCAGGAGGAGAGGCCATTGTACCTGTTCGATTCGAAGTTTGCTGAGAAAGTACCAGAGATGGGGAGGGACTATGAGGTTCCAGAGTACTTCAGGGAGGACCTGTTTAGTGTTCTTGGGAAGGAGAGGCCGGACTACAGATGGGCTATCATTGGACCAGCAGGATCCGGTTCTTCGTTCCATGTTGATCCCAACTCGACATCGGCATGGAACGCCATAATCAAGGGGGCTAAGAAGTGGGTGATGTTCCCACCAGAGGTTGTGCCGCCTGGTGTCCACCCGAGTGCTGATGGAGCAGAGGTCACTAGTCCTGTGTCTATCATGGAGTGGTTCATGAACTTCTATGGGGCTTGTAAGACCTGGGAGAAGAGGCCTATTGAGTGCTTGTGCCGAGCTGGGGAGGTGGTTTTCGTGCCTAATGGATGGTGGCATTTGGTGATCAATCTTGAAGAGTCAATTGCCATTACCCAGAATTATGTGAGCAGGTTAGATTTCACAGGCACAAACCATTTCATAGTTTTCTGTAATCATGTCACATGTGTTATCTTTCACTTAAGCAATCACCTTAAAGAATTCCTCTTTTCTCTTTTCTAATCTACAAATAGTTGTGCTCTTCAATAGGAATTTTTTTTGTCATGCTGTTTCACAAACTATGCTTAGCTTGCTTGCACGGTCCGAACTAGAAGGGAATCTCAGTACAAATCCAAATGACACACCACACCAGTGGTTGATCATGTATGATTCATGTTAGCTATATTAATCTTACTTTAGCGTCCAAAATGTAGGTCTCCCAGTCAATGTAAAACTTAAATTTCCAAAAAAAAAAATGTCAATGTAAAACTTACAAGTTGTACTCAAATTAAGAAAATATTTGTCTACCCAAAAGGGTAACATGATCAATATATGAATGAATGAATCTGAATTGTCTTTCTGGTCCTGTGATGTGCGGCCAACACTACAGCCGCCGTTCCGGTGCCCGAAGTGCCAGGCGTGGCCGACATCATGAAGAGAAGACGGCTGAGGTTTAAGGCTTCCCGGTGATCAAGAAAGGAAGAAGGAGAGTTAGCCGCCAGCTCTTTAAGTTTGGCATTTGTATCAAGGAGACTAACTCCTTTAGCATTAAGTAGCAGCCGGCTGTAACGGCTTGGCATCAGGATTGAGGAGCCCTGCTCCTATATATGTATCGATCAAACGATGTGAGAAGGCAGCAATGAAATCAGTTATCCCAATCTCATCCCCTTTCAGTCTCTAATCTCATCCCCCTCCTACTGGGCGCCAGGCTGACCCTGGCGCCATCCTCGGCATCCAATTATTCCCTGCGTAGTCAGGGGCCACCAGAGCTCGGGGTCGAGGCCCTTGACAACCTGGTATCGGTCGGCCGTCGATCCTCCTCTCGGTCTTCCACCCCCGCTGCTTCATCGGCTTCATCATCCACAGACCACCCAGTCGCCCCCACCTCTGCGCCCATGGCTGCACCACCATCAGTGGCCGAGTTGGCCCAACTGATCACTCAGCTCTCCACCAACATGACCGCCATGCAGCAGTAGTTCACCACCAACATGACCCAACTCCAACAACAGCTTACCTCCAACTTGAACAACGTTCAGCAGCAGATTGGAGAACTGCAGCGCATCCAGCCACCGCCATCGTGTTCCGGGGGCTCCGGGGGCGGCGAACCACGCGGCGACTGGCCGCTCCGCCACCAGAAGCTCGATTTCCCCAAGTTCGACGGGAAATCGGACCCCCTGGCCTTCATCAACCGGTGCGAAAGCTATTTCGTCCAACAGCGCATTCCCGCCGAGGAGCAAGTATGGCTTGCCTCCTACAACCTCGTCGACGGCGCGCGGCTTTGGTTCATCCAGCTGCAGCGCACCGAGGGTACGCCGGGCTGGCGCCGCTTCGCCGAGCTGCTCCACCTCCGCTACGGGCCGTCCCTCCGATCCAACCCCATGGGCGAACTGATGGCATGCCGCCGAACCAGCACGGTGACGGAGTACCTGGACCGCTTCGAGGCCCTGCTCCCACGCGTTGGGCCATTGGAGGAGAGCCAGCGCGTCCAGGCGTTCACGGCGGGCCTGGGTGAGCCGCTCAGCCACGACGTCGAGGTTCAAAACCCACAGACCTTGATCGTGGCCATGAGCCTCGCACGCAAGCTGGAGCAGCGGGAGCAGAGCGCGCCCACAGCCACCGCCAGGGCCACCGTCTCGGTTCAGCCTCCCCGCATGGCCGGTCGGGGTCTCTTGCCCGGGCCGTCTCGGCCACTGGCCCTCCCAGCACCACCCCCGGCCGGCGCAACCGCTTTCGAGGGCCGTCAGGTGCGGCGGCTCACCACCTCGGAGATGGATGAGCGCCGCCGCCAGGGCCTCTGTTTCAATTGCAATGAGAAGTTTTTCCGTGGCCATTACCGCGTGTGTCAGCGCTTGTTCTTCCTTGATATGGCAGACGAGGACGACGCCGAGGACGCCGTGGCTCCAGTCGACCTGGAAGACCCCCTGATCTCCCTCCACGCCATCGCCGGCGTCCGCGTCGGGGACACGTTTCAGCTCCACATCAAGCTCGGTGGCGTGTCCCTGTTGGCCCTCCTCGACTCCGGCTCGACACACAATTTCGTCGGGGAGGCAGCGTCTGCGCGCACCGGCCTTCGCCTGGAACTCCGCGGCGGCATGAAGGCCACCGTGGCCAACGGCGAACGGGTACCCTGCCCCGGCGTCTACCGCGCGGCCCCGTTCATCATCGAGGGCACCCCGTTCACCGCCGACTTCTTCGTCCTCCCCCTCGTTTGTTACGACGTGGTGCTCGGCACCCAGTGGCTCGCGACGCTGGGACCCATTCTGTGGGACTTCCGCGCCCGCAAGATGGCGTTCCACCACCAGGGCCGCCAAATCCAGTGGCAGGGGGTTCCGGGTCCCACAGCCCCCAGCCTTCGTGTCTGCGACGTCGAGGCTCTCCTGCCTGCGCTACTGGAGGAGTTCGCCCCTGTCTTCGCCGAGCCATCCGGCATGCCACCGCCGCGCGCCCGGGACCACTGCATCACCCTCCTCCCCGGCGCGGCGCCGGTCGCTGTCCGCCCCTATCGCTACCCCGCCGCCCACAAGGACGAGTTGGAGCGCCAGTGCGCTGACATGCTGCGTCAAGGGCTGATCCGGCGCAGCTCCTCCGCCTTCTCGTCGCCCGTACTGCTAGTGAAGAAGGCCGACGGCTCCTGGCGCTTCTGCGTCGACTACAGAGCCCTCAACGCCATCACAGTGAAGGACGCGCATCCAATTCCCGTGGTCGACGAGCTCCTCGACGAGCTTCACGGCGCACGGTTCTTCTCCAAGCTTGACCTGCGCTCCGGTTATCACCAAGTTCGCATGAACCCACCGGACGTCGAGAAGACGGCGTTCCGAACCCATGACGGACTCTACGAGTTCCTCGTCATGCCGTTCGGCCTCTGCAACGCGCCGGCCACTTTTCAAGCGCTGATGAACGACATCCTGCGCCCGTTCCTCCGGAGGTTCGTGCTCGTCTTCTTCGACAATATCTTAATCTACAACAGTTCAATGGCGGAACACCTCCGTCACGTGCGCACCGTCCTCGCCGTCCTTCACCAGCACCGGCTCTTCGTCAAGAAATCAAAGTACGCCTTCGGGACTTCCTCCGTCGCCTATTTAGGGCATGTTATTTCAGCGGAAGGCGTCGCCATGGACCTCGACAAGGTCCGCTCTGTTCCAGGACTGGCCGGTGCCCTGCTCTGCACGAGCGGTCCGTGGGTTTCTCGGCCTTGCGGGCTATTACCGCAAGTTTGTCCACGGCTTCGGCACCATCGCCGCACCCCTCACGGCGCTCCTCAAGAAGGAGGGCTTCTCCTGGTCGGAACCAGCCGCGGCGGCGTTCGCGGCCCTTAAGACGGCGGTCACCACGACCCCCGTACTAGCGCTGCCGGATTTCACGCTTCCCTTCGTGGTCGAATGCGATGCCTCGACACACGGGTACGGTGCCGTGCTGCTCCAGGGGCAGCACCCCATCGCCTTCTTCAGTCGGCCAGCGGCTCCGCGTCACCATTCGCTGGCGGCCTATGAACGGGAGCTGATCGGCCTGGTGTTGGCCATCCGCCATTGGCGGCCCTACCTCTAGGGGCGTCGGTTCGTGGTCCGCACGGATCATTTCAGCCTCAAGTTTCTCCTCGACCAACGTCTCGGCACAATCCCGCAGCACCACTGGGTGGGCAAACTGCTGGGATTTGACTTCGCCGTGGAATACAAGGTCGGCAGCACCAACATTGTGGCCGATGCTCTTTCGCGACGCGACACCGAGGCGGCCGCTGTCATGACCATGTCCGGGCCACACTTCGACTTCATCGACCGGCTGCGGGCGGCCAACTGCAGTGACCCGACGTTGGTCGCCCTCCGCAACGAGATTACCAGCCTCCAGCGCACCGCCCCATGGGCCGTCGTGGACGGCCTGGTAACATATCAAGGGCGCCTCTACATTCCGGCTGGCGCGCCCCTCCTCCATGAGCTTCTGACGGCCGTGCACGACGACGGCCATGAGGGTGTCCAGCGCACTCTTCACCGACTCCAGCGCGATGTTCACTCCCCTAACCTCTGCACGGTGGTACAAGACTATGTGCGCGCATGTTCCACCTGCCAGAGATACAAGTCCGAACACCACCCCGCCGGTCTCCTCTTGCCCCTTCCGGTGCCATCGGCAGTTTGGACGGACATTGGCATCGACTTCATCGAAGCCTTGCCGCGCGTGGGTGGCAAATCGGTGATCCTCACGATCGTCGACCGATTCAGTAAGTACTGTCACTTCATCGCGCTGGCTCATCCCTACTCGGCAGAGTCAGTGGCCCAGGTCTTCTTCTCCGAGGTGGTGCGTCTCCACGGCATTCCCCAGTCCATCGTCTCGGACCGCGACCCCGTGTTCACCTCCATCTTCTGGAAGGAGCTTATGCGTCTATCGGGGGTGAAGCTCCATATGACGACCGCTTTCCACCCCCAGTCGGACGGGCAGACCGAAGCCGCCAACAAGGTCATCGTGATGTATCTCCGGTGCATGACTGGCGACCGGCCACGACAGTGGCTCCGCTGGCTGCCCTGGGCGGAATTCGTGTACAACACTGCCTTCCAATCGGCACTCAAGACTACACCCTTCGCCATCGTCTACGGCCAGGATCCCCCGTCCATCAGGTCCTACGAACCGGGTGAATCCAGAGTCGCCGCAGTGGCCAAAGGCATGGCAGAGCGCGATGAACTCTTGGCGGACGCTCGCGCTCGGCTGGAGCTCGCCCAGACCATCTACAAGCGCGCCTACGACAAGCATCACCGCGAGGTGCACTACACGGTGGGGGACTGGGTGTGGCTCCGCCTCCGCCTCCGCCACCGCACCCCCGCCTCCCTGCAAGGCGCCTCCAAGGGCAAGCTTCGGCCCCGGTTCTACGGGCCGTACCGCGTGGCCGCCGTCATCAATCCGGTGGCCTACCGCCTCGAGCTGCCAGCCGGGGCCAAGCTCCATGATGTGTTCCATGTCGGCTTGCTCAAGCAATTCGTTGGCACACCGCCGGCCTCTCCACCTGCTCTGCCTCCGACTCATCACGGTGCGACACAGCCGGTGCCAGAACGCGTCACCCGCGCCCGCCTGGCCAGGGGTGTCCGACAAGTCTTGGTGCACTGGCATGGCGAACCCGCCGCTTCAGCCACCTGGGAGGACCTGGACAGTTTCCAGGACAGCTACCCCATCTTCCAGCTCGAGGACGAGCTGCCCGTCGAGGGGGGGAGAGATGTGATGTGCGGCCAACACTACAGCCGCCGTTCCGGTGCCCGAAGTGCCAGGCGTGGCCGGCATCATGAAGAGAAGACGGCTGAGGTTTAAGGCTTCCCGGTGATCAAGAAAGGAAGAAGGAGAGTTAGCCGCCAGCTCTTTAAGTTTGGCATTTGTATCAAGGAGACTAACTCCTTTAGCATTAAGTAGCAGCCGGCTGTAACGGCTTGGCATCAGGATTGAGGAGCCCTGCTCCTATATATGTATCGATCAAACGATGTGAGATGGCAGCAATGAAATCAGTTATCCCAATCTCATCCCCTTTCAGTCTCTAATCTCATCCCCCTCCTACTGGGCGCCAGGCTGACCCTGGCGCCATCCTCGGCATCCAGTTATTCCCTGCGTAGTCAGGGGCCACCAGAGCTCGGGGTCGAGGCCCTTGACAGGTCCAGCATTACCTTAGAACATAAATTCTCTGCTTTCATTCATCTTTGAATTGTTGTTTAGGATTCTGATTAGATATAGAAGAATGATGAAGCTAAGTTCTTTCTGTGGGAGTTTAATCTGGACATTCACAATTCAGCTAAGGTTGTCCAGTTAGCCTTCTTAGCTGCTTGGTGTGCAGTTATCTGTTCTGTGAACTTGGTGCTATCTGATCATCTAATGCATATCCTGATTATTTTGGAAGTGCATACGGTTTTTCTCTAGATTTTGGCATGGATATAGCAGAGAATCCTCAACTAATTTTTAACTATTTCTTGGACGTTTTTCAGCACTATGCAACTAATTTGAGAAATTTTGGTCTATTCGCTCAAAATATTTGGCTTATGTTCTCAATTTGCTTGGACATTTTTCAGCACTATGCAACTTATTTAAGAAATTTTGAGCTATTTGCTCAAAATATTTAGCTTATGTGTGATGTTGCCTCTTTCTTTTCCTGCAAAACATGCAGGAGGAATTTGTTGAATGTTCTTGATTTCCTCAAGAAGCCCAACGCAAGTGAGCTTGTGTCCGGGACTAAGGACAGAGTGAATCTGCATGACAAGTTCCGTGGTGCCATCGAGGCAGCTCACCCTGGCATGATCAAGCAGCTTGAGCTTGAGGCTGAGCAGAAGGCTGCTGCTCGGAAGAAGAAAGCATCGTTCTGGGATTCTGCTGTCGACGCCAAGAGTGGAGGGTTCAAGTTCTCCTTCTGAGTTTGACTACAGCTAGCTAGGTCTGTGATCTTCATGTTTGAGTTGATCCAATTTTCTTGGTAAGAGTTAAACAATTTTGTATGCCCATTTTTTTCTTAGCAGTCTACAGTACCTTCCTGGTGGACAGTGATCCTGAGCCCTCTGATTGGCAGAGGCGCTCAGGAATCTAACTAACTGATTATCTGGTTTAATTTGTACCATGAACTGCTACATTAATGTTTTCCAAATTTTTGACACAATTCGCCGCAAGAACGATTGCATTGTTGTTGTGCCGTGCAACCTGTATCCTGGTACAATTTAGAATGTGCTTTTTAAGAATTTAGCTGAGAACAATTACACTGTTTTTTTTTTTTTTTTGATCAGACAATTACACTGTTTGGCATACCATGAAACATGCAATTGATAATTGGTTTCCTCTAGGAAATGAAAAGGAAATGTTGCATTTGCCTTCTATGTGCGTAGAAGCGCACTGTGCCATGTCGAACTACAAGCAGCTTGAGACATTTTCTGCTGGACTCTGAATGTATAGCGGTATAGACAATTACGCATGCAGGTGCTCATGATGGGCGATCACAAGCTGCTAGCCCAACCTCCATAGGCAAACCAAGGACATAGACCATCATAGTGCACTCTTGCCAGAATCCGACCGCTAAGATATGGTTAATTTGGATGATAAGCACCGTTGTTGGTTAATTTGGTTGCTAAGCACCAACACGAGTGAGAGATCATTTCGACCCACCCCAGCTTTGGGTGGCGGAAGTAACCGTCCGGCACAAGTGCAAAACCACATCTGACGCTTTTGTATCTTCATTCAGAAAGTTTGAAGGGTGTCTCAAAACAGAACGTTCATAGTTAAGTAACATGATTTACATTGCTCCAAAATGTACAGGTCCTCGTAATGTGGTAACCAGCTGAGGTACACAACAGACACCATCTGATCACTCTAGCATGTAAAAGTTAATGAGTCTTATACGCATGCTAAGCCGAATATGCCATGTCCCTTACACCCCTAATTACAAATTTGTCAATTTGAAATCTGAAACTTGTACACCTATTCCTGTTTTTTTTTTTTCATTTGTGATTTTTGGGAAATCGCCACTGAGATGGTATAGATAACAAAGGCTGCAGCTCCAGATCATAATAACAGATCGTGCAGAATCCTAACTCTAGTGAAACATCAGCCTTCTGAAAGAAGATAAAGTCCATTTTCAACTTTATCTGATATCGTTCTATGCAAGTGTTCTCAGCCATCTGAGTAGCCCAAGAAGACCAGCATCTAGAACTGGGGATTTTTGCTCTAGTCCTGGAAAAAGGGTAAAGGATAAAAAGAAATTGTGTCACAAACCATTCTTGTAGCATTGTTCATGCGACGAATTCTGCCTTACTCAAACATTAAGCTATCCCTGTTCAGAGACAGACAGTAAAAACTGAACCTACCAATATCCGCAGCAACTCGGTGAGCACACATGATCCCTGAGAAAGCTACAGCTATGACACCTTGCCCAGGAAAACAGCTGTCACCAACACAATACAGGCCATCTATTGACTGCAAATTGAGAACCCCAGTTTCAGTTCAACAAATTTTATAACATTGTGAGGCTATCCAGTACAGATGATTTCTGATACTCACAGTAGTATTGAAAGGCATTGCCAGTAAGCCCTTCGGTTTACCCCGTGGCATTGGTCCATATGTACCATCATTTCGAGCAAGAAATCTTCGGTGAGTTTTTGGTGACCCTACCTGAGGAAACGAAACAAGTTTTGCATTAAAAGAGTTACTGGTAGCAGCAGGCAGAACAGTTCCATTAAAATTTACTGCATATAACCAAAGCACGTGTGACTAGGCTACAAAATTTTCTGCAGTATTATTTGTTGCTAGACATGTGATTCATAGAACTCTATACTTTTTAACAAACAACTCAAGTCACTTTGACAATTGCCCATAAAGAAGCTGCACCCTAAGGGAAGGTCTGGAAACCACTATAATTACTTGATATGGGCCATTTGAAAAAGTTTGTTCAAGAAATTTGTGTCAGTGGTCATTACTCTCCTCAAGGGTTATCCACATACTGGAAAGATATTGCCATGAGCAAAGTCATCAAAAATTGACAAATGTAACAGATGGACCTTTCTTATTCATAATCATATACATATTCAAGCATATGATAATCTTCCTTTCACCATCAACTAATTAACAGTTGCTAGAAGGCACTTTAAAGTTTATACAAGAATTGATAAAAATCAAACTGTGGGGCAATAGAATCACATGGAAAACAAGAAGGTACCTCTTTGAGGACTATTGAATCTTGAAGACCAGGAAACAACTTCTTTTCAAGCCTTCTTATAATCTCATTGGCCACTGTTTCTTTTTGCTCTCCATAGTCCTTCCTAGAAAGCCCCTGCCAATGATGAAAACAAATGGCACTAAAATACAAGGTATCTAAATATTTAATGAAATTTGTGTTTCAGTTAGAACACTGTCCTTACCTCCCAGTCTTCTATGCCTGCAGTAGTAAATATATGAAGTATATGATGTCCTTCAGGAGCTAATGATGGATCAAGAACTGTAGGGATACTTAAAAATATGCTTCCATAAGACTTTTCCAAATTATTCCAATTATCCTGCCAATTACAGATTCAAACAAGGTCATACAAAGAAAATGACACTGATGTCAAACTCTCAACAATATGGCAATCCCAGTGGTGAACACAATGCATACCTCAAGTACAAAATGGTGGCAGTCAGTGCCAGCAGGCAGAACTGACGCTTTGACACCCATATGAATTGAAAGGAATGAAGGTGCCTTAACATAATTCTTTTGAAAGTTTTTCTCCTCTTCTGGAAGTTCTTTTTCTTTCAAGAGTTTTCCTGTATATTCAAGAAAAGTAAATTAAAAACTGCAATAAGTGAAACTGAGAAGACCTAGTTTTTCCTATTTTGAAAGTTCCGGTTGAAGATATATTTGAATTACCAAAAGTATCCCATCTAGTAGCATTTGATATCACCGTTTTAGCAAAGAACTCCTTCCCATTTGATAACCTCACCCCAACCTGTACAGAAGTTCTCAGCTAAGATACAAAACCCAATAAGTCCAGGTATTTTAAGTCAGTAAGATAACTCACAGCCTTTCCATTTTCAAGAATAACATTGGTTACATTCGCCTTGTAACGGATTTTGCTGCCCTTTTCAACAAGGCCATCTGCCAAAGACATTGCAATACCACCAACACCACCAACTGGATAATTAATGCCCCCAAAGTGCCTATCGCACAAGACCTGTTATATTGACATTCAGATAACAGAAGTCCAAATGAATTTGAAATGAAGATCCAGAAGATTAACATTGAACTTACCATGCTTGCATTTATCATGGGTGTTTGCAAGGCATTGACTGTGCTCACAATAAAACACTACAAAAAAAAATTATAATATGAACCTTCGACTAGACTAGTATTGACTGAAGATCACATGCTACAAAGACGAAAACTTGACAAGTGATTCAACTCACAAATCTCTCACACCTCGGCATCTATGAAGGAGAGTAGCTCCTGATCTTTTATGAACTTGCGAGCAATATCCCCAGCATTCTGTGGCAAATAATAAGCTGAAAGGGAGATAGACCTGTGACTTTTATTTTATTGTAAATATGATGTACTATTTAAAAAAAAAACTCCAACACACAGCAAATAATTCATACATTTTTTGTGAGAATGCATTTGCTTCATATTAATTTAGCTAATTCCTTGTGTAATCTCTGTAGAGTGTAAATAGTCCTTTTTTAATTTGTATACAGGGCAGCAGTCTATATACCTAGAGTTAGGCATTCCAGAGGCTTCTGGAAAAATTGCCCAAAAAGATAAAGAGGCTCCTCTAGAGACTTCAGCTCCAACGAATTTAGTGAATTGAAGATCTGTTGAAATGTGATTGTTAGACAGTCGCTATAATTTGTAACATTGCACTATCAACTAGACCCTCAGTTCCAAATTATGAGACCTTTTGGCTTTTCTAGATATATTGCTTTTACTATGTATCTAGACATAGTACATATCTAAATGCATAGCAAAAGCTATGTATCTAGAAAAGCCAAAACGTCTTATAATTTGGAATGAAGGGAGTGTAACACAAGAGTACGAGATACAGGTAAGAAACTGAAGACAGTACCTTCCAGCATGTATCATAGAACTTAAGGATCCCTTCTTTCTCGTGAGGGAATTTGCTGATCAGTTCGTTCATGAAGTCTTCATACTTTCTATGCACAAGGACAGAGAGATCACCAGGTAGGTGGAAATGAACTGTAGAAGGGTCAGGTAGAACATCCATCTTGCGCCCAACTGCTTCCAATGCTTGTGTGATCAAATTCAAGTTACCCTGGATAACAACATATGTCATACTCATTAAAAGTTGTAATGAGTGGTTATATAAGAAGAGATAAGACCAACATTACTATCCTAACCAGTCGAGTACCATCCGACAGAAACACAAGCACATCTGAGGCCATTAGCCCACCTACTCATGCCAATTCGCTGAAGTGCTGATGAGATAAACGTGCATGACCCTTGAACCAACAATGCACGCTAGTGTGCATCATGCAGTGTACACCCCTCTGACACTTAGGCATGCATATTAGCACATTTAAGGCACAATATAGGCCTTGTTTAGTTCGTAGATTAAAAGTTTTTGGGTGTCACATCGATTGTTCCGATACTAATTTAGTCTATTAAAAATAGACTAATAAGAAAACAAATTACATATCTCGTCTGGAAACCGTGAGACGAATTTATTAAGACTAATTAATTTGTCATTAGCACATGTTTAATGTAGCACAACATTATCAAATTATAAACTAATTAGGCTTAAAGAATTATCTCGCAAAGTTATCACAATTTGTATAATTAGTTATTTTTTAGTTTATATTTAATATGTGTTCAAACATTTGATGTGATGCGTGAAAAGTTTTTTTACGTGGGTAAACAAGGTCATAGTGTGGCCTTCAAAGAGTAGAGGAAATTGCAGACTACCTATCGCAGTGGCATCCCAACCGCAGCAGTCGGCACACCTGAACAGTGAACACGAATTCTCGCTTCCCAGAAACGCGCACGTGAAGGAGAACCAAAGCCCCCACACTAGCGAACTCACCTTGTCGGAGAAGCCGAACATGACGGAGGAGCCGACGTCGAAGGTGAACCCGTCGCGGCGGTAGTACCCGGAGCTTCCCCCGGGGATGAGGTACTTCTCGAGGACCAGCACCCGCGCGCCCTTGGCCGCGAGCTGCGTCGCCGCCACCAGACCCCCGATCCCGGACCCGATCACAATCGCGTCATACGGACCCTCGCCCTCTCCTCCTCCGCCCTCGCCGCCCACCTTCTCCGCGGCCGCCACCGCCGGCGGCTTCTCCGAGGCCAGCGCGCCCCTCCTGAACCCGCCGACGCCGCGGGGCCCGCTCGCTGGGCAGAGGCGCGTGGCGGGGCGAGGGGAGGCGGCGGGGACGGCGGGGGCGAGGAGAAGCGGGGCGTGGACGCGCGCGGAGAGCGGCGGCATGGCGGCGCTGGGGACGGGCGGGCGAGCGGAGGCGCCGGGGTGGACCGGACGGTTGCGTTTGGATTTGTGCGCGGGCGGTGGAAGTGGAAGCGAGTGGAGTGGAGCGTGGCCGTGTGGGTTTTAGTGGGAGGAGGTCGGGTCGGCTCGCGCGGTGGCGGCCTGGCGGTGGTGGTGGGGAATCTGGGTGGGGAGGGAGGCGGAGGATTCCCGGGCGGGAGGGGACGAAGGCGGGGAAGGCGATGGCGGGTGGAGGATGAGGAGCGGGGCCGGGCCGGCCGGACGCTGGTGGTGGGCCACGGTGGCAGTCCACTGGACTTTAGTGCAAATTTTCTCTAACGGATTATCCTAGTGGGGGCAGGGGGCTTGTGGTTGCACCACTTCAAACGGGTTTCTTTTCAAAATTCAAATATATAAATCTAGGAAAGTTTCGGAAAATGACAGCAAAGCAGAGCGATTGACTTGTTTAGTTTTTATATATCGTTGGTGTGCTGCTACGTTTCAAAGCACAAATGATGAAATTCGCTTGAAATCTTTTCATATAATACCAACATCTTCTCAGATGAGGTACTGGGAATAACTATAGTGTGTAATGTTATTGATAATTTGATAGCACTTAAGCCAGTCTCAGACATGGGTTTCATTTCCGGTTTCTAAAATTGTCACATCAAACGAAATACAATAAGACTTGAATGAAACTATGCATTGAAGGTGATAGTTTCATTCCAGAGTATCATAGACATTTAATTTCATGACTCTTTACGAGTTGGTAACTGTGTAAGGAGAGTGTTATCCCCATGATACTCGTTTTTTCTCTCTTTTTAAATATGGTGCCACATCATTAAAAATGCCTATATGGCAGCTTATTAAATGCGAATAAAACTGAGATGAAACTTCCGCTGAGACTCATCCTAGTGGTGCATGAAGTTAGAATCTTAGGGCCTGTTTGGTTGCCCGCATATGCTCTAGCCAGGCTGGTGAGATACAAGTTTCTGTTGTTTGGTTGCCTGTATCGTCTTCTGGGCCTGGCTCCCGGGATGCAAAAGAGGCCTCTCAGCCTGGCTCTGCAGATACGCAGATTTTGGGCGTTTCTGGAGAGCCAGGCTCGCGGGATGCAAGTGATTACTCGACTGATGATGTTATTAGTGTATAATTAGTAAATATTAAGTGATATTAGTATGTTATAAAGAAGTTTAAGATATAATAAGATAAACTATGAACTTTAACAGTGTATTTGTACAAAACAAAAATCAATAATTATAACCTTGTATTAGTTTTATCTCATGCAACGTAATTTTATACAGACAACCAAACAACATCTCTTCTCAGCCAGGCTGAGTAGATGCAGTCAACCAAACATGACAGTGTTGCATACACTCAGCCTGTCTCATGGGAGCCAAGCTCTCAGATACGAGCCAGGCTCTACGCATACACGAACCAAACACACCCTTAAAGCTTGTTTGATGCAGCTCCAGTTTTAGCTCTCGCGACGAGTTATAATAATAATAATAACTATATCCAGGCGGATGGAGCCCAGTGCCTGTAGAGCAGCGCAACGGGCCACGCTCGAGTGCACACACACAACCATCGAGCCAACAAAAGCTTGCCCGCACAGTACAACAAAGACAATATAAGGAATGACCCAAAACTGCAAAATGCCGAAGAAAGTTTACTACTACACTACTGCGTAGATCGTCGATCTCACCTTCTTCACCGTCTTTACTAGCCAACCTGCTTCGGCGATGGTGAGACCGTGAGGGCCTGCTGGTTCGGTGTTTTTTTTTGTCATTTTATGGACTGGATGGATGGGAGAGGTGGTGGGGTTTTTCCTTTTCTAGCCTCTTTTGGCTAGGGAGGGGGGAGAGCTAGCTGGTTTTCTTGGCCTGTTTTTGCTAGGTGGGAGAGGAGAAGGATAGGGGATACCGGATAGGAGGAGCGTGCTTATGTGGCTGTTGAGGCCGACTCGGTCCCAAAAGGTGTCGCGCTAGTGGGACATATTTCACAAGTGTATAAAACCAACCTTAGGGCTGCAACCCATGTATTGGTGTGGAACAACCTCTAAACCCGACCTCACATGGAATGTGGTCCACGCCAGGGATAACTCCCTTGTTCGTCTGAAACGTGCATTTGGTATTGCGTGTATCGCAATGTATCACGATCCGATCTGGCCCGACCCACGGGGGAGAGAAAAATCTCCGCTCAAGGTGTGGAAAGATGGTGCCATCACGAGTCGCGACGTTCGTACGTTGTGGCAGAGCTTGGTGATAATTTCAGAAGGGGTCAGATTTAGAAATTAAGCCTAAAACTAACGCTTCTAGTGCTTTTGCTAGCATGTAGGAAAGGGCAGGGAGCACCTTTGACCCCAACGAAGCTCCGCCATTAAAGGTGATTGGATTGATCGTATTTTTACGTAAATTGCATCATTATTGACCAATTATGGTACGTCCTGACAAAGACGAACACCCAGCTCACACACACATGCCCATCAGACCACACGTCCTCTTGGATTTTATCCACAAACGATGA
Source organism: Coix lacryma-jobi var. lacryma-jobi (assembly GCA_009763385.1). Classification (NCBI taxonomy): domain Eukaryota; kingdom Viridiplantae; phylum Streptophyta; class Magnoliopsida; order Poales; family Poaceae; genus Coix; species Coix lacryma-jobi. The sequence goes on from CM019831.1 coordinate 29,239,116, forward strand.
TATTTGGATTAGGATCGGCCTTAAACATCACAACGAGATGCCTGAATCGCCCCTAGTTCAAAAGGGACAGACGCGACTACCACAGGGGCAGAGACGTCCAGCTCGCGCGATGCCCCACCTGTCATACACCCGCCCAGATTAGATTTTTTTGACATTATCCCCGACGACGCTGGCCGCCGGTCGCGACGCCGACGTGCCGTTAACCCTCCCTCCACCTCGAACCCCGAGCCCACGAGCTCCCCCGCCACCTCCAGGCCGCCACACCTCACGGGCCTCGCTGTACCCGCCGCTACTGCTACACGGGCTCCACCGCAGCTCCCGGCCCCACCACCGAGACCCAAACAAACTTTGCCAGCTCGCGTACCCCCCACACGCCGCGCCCGCCGACACGTGGGGCCGAGGCGGGCCCCGCGCGCGGGTACGTGGTCGGGGCGGTCAAAACGTACTTGGATGGAGGCCGGCCCGCCTGTCGCACCACCGCCCCCGCCGTGTCCCAGCAGGCTAGCGGTGCCCCCGCACCAACTACTCCCCCACCGAACCAGGCACGGGCCACGGGCTACCGAGTCGTGACCCACTGACGTGTGGGCCGCACCCGTTTCTGGGCCCACGCGTCGGTGTGCGTGGAGCTTGGGGGAGCGCGTGAGGCAGCGCGGTGGACGGAGGAGTGCGGTGGTGGTGGACGGAGAGAGAGAGTGGGGCCGGCGGGGCCCACCCCGCTGGGTCGAGCGGGCGGTGGGGGCCGAGTGGAGACGAGGCACGCGTCTCGCTCGTCTCACCCCCCCCCTTTTCGTCTTTCCTCTGCCTTTCCCCATCGTCCCCCCGTCTACACCTCATCACAATTACAAGAGCGAGAAGAGGAGAGAGAGGTGAGAGTGTGTGTGAGGGGGAAGAGAGAGAGAGAGAGAGAGAGGGCGAGGGCTAGGGTTTCGTGCTCCCCCACGCCACACGCATCGAATCCGAGCCGGATCGGGGGTGCGCCGAGTCGCCGGCGGCCTGGCGGTGCTTGGTAAGGCCAGATCCCCCCGCGTGCCTTCCTCCTCCCCTCTCTGACCGCGGCGTGGTCGGGTCCTGCCGCTGCGGGGCGATTCGTGGGGCGGACGGAGGGTTCGGCCCGCTTCAATTGCGCCTGGGTCTGTTTCGGGAAGCGGATCGTCTGGGGTTTGGTTCGCGGCGAATTCAGGTCCGTGTGCTAGGGGCCGTGCCTGCTCTTCCTAGGCGATTTCGGGGTGGTCGTCGTCGTCGTCGCGGTGAGCTGGTTGGGGGTTGTGTGGTGGGAATTCGGGGTTCTGAACGCGGGAATTCAGTGTGTTTTCGGAGACTAGCTCCACTCGGTAGGCTTTTGTGTTCCTCTTCTGCTTTGGGGAAAATCATTTGTATGGGGGATTTTATTGGTTTCGCCATTTGACCATACTTTAGGCGGGATTCGGGTGAGGACCTCTGTGGAATTGAGGAAGTTTTGCTTGAGAAATTTGACAACTGATGTCTTGGTTTTTGAGTCCAGTTTAACCGAGGTGAGAGAATGTGCAGTATTCCGCTGTGTCAAGTCTGGCTCGCTGAGCCGTTGCTGTACTGCTGTAACTGGGTACTGCTACACGATCGGAATGGACTCACTTTGAGTGATATGTGTGGTTAGGGGAGTGGCTTCATGCTTGGGGCTGTTTTAAAGAGTGTGATGTATGGAATAGAGCCTTGATGTGTTTGGCAAAATTTACAAATATGCATACCGATAAATTGATGAAGTTGGTATCCTTACTATTTTATTGCCTGTTACACCTTGAAACTTGAGATGCATTTGTTCCATTCTGTGGAAGGTCTAAAGATTTGATAGCAAGGTTACACCTTAAAATTTTAGATGCATTTGTTCCATCTTGTTGAAGGTCTAATGATTTGATAGCAAGGGAGACATCAGTACCAGTGACAACCAGTGATGTGTCTGCTAGTTTTACAGAGTACTTATTGTGAGCCCGTCTTGGTTGAGACAGATAATTCTCGTGTGCCATTAACTTCTCCATCTGTTTCTGTGCTGCTCCAATGATTAGATTGATTTATTTACTAAAAAGGTGTGCATTTTTGTGAGGCTGCTAATGCTTTTCTGGAGCATTGCTTGTATAAATATTTCAAGGCTTTGTTGATGTTGTTATTATGTAGAACTTGTTGGATTAGAATGTAAAATGAAAGATAAGATGCTCCTATCCTAAAAAGCGGATCTTGTTTTCTTACTGAGTGTTATTTTAGATTGATAAATTTTCTAGTATCACGTTCCCCTCATTATAGTGTGATTTGTGTCTCAGCTGGACTGTTTAACAAAAGATATATAACTAATCTTATAATGATAAATAGCTCAACATTTTTGTCTTTCCTCTCAACCCAGCAACTGAATATTTTGGCTATGGACAAATTAAATCCCTGATTCTGAACTCCTTTTTTTTTGCTTGTTTGATTTCAGGGCTGTGATTCCATTGCAATGGCATCTGAAGCTGATGAGAAAGCTAAAATGGAGAGTTTGACATCTGCTGCGGCCTTTGTGGAGGGTGGCATTCAGGACGCATGTGATGATGCATGCAGCATTTGCCTTGAGGCTTTCTGTGAGAGTGACCCTTCTGCAGTAAGTTGCTTTTTGTTAGTTGAGCTATTTTGCATATAGCGGTTATATCTGTAACCAATTCTTGTTTTTGCTTTCTTTTCTAGTTGACTGGCTGCAAACATGAGTTCCATCTCCAATGCATTCTTGAATGGTATGGTACTAGCTCTGATATCAGCATCATACGTGTTATGTTTTTTTTTTATAATATTATTCCCACCTTGCACATGAGGCATACTAGTTCCATCAGTAATTCATCTGGGCACATGAGTTAGTGGTTATCAGTAAGGGCACAGTTTAGAACATTGAAATATCTGTGCCTTAAGAACTTGTGTGGTTTACTTGACCATGTCTGTTGCCTTACTTAGACTCTAACATCCAATTGGTAGTGGAAAGGACAACTGTTTAGTATGGCTTTTCCACAAAAATATTTGTAACTAAATCTAGTGTTTGTCATCTATATAGTTGGATAGCTTTCTAGACTTGGGGTGGTCTATTATTGAACAGTACTGCCTTGTTACTGACAAAATGTAGTGATAACATCATATGTCAACAAACACTTTCCAGTCTGGCTTTATGAACAGTTGTAATCAAAATTCTGGGACTTGTAATTATCTGTTGTGGTTGGCATGCTCTCCTTATTTTTCTGTCTGGTTCTATCAATGTTGCTAGAATCATATGCTATTGGTAGAAATTAGATTTCTCTCTTTCACATCTTGTAAAAATATTTTATATGTTCGAGAGCACTGAATTTTAGCCATGCATGCGGAATGCTTCCGGACTGTTTTTATATTTGGTTTCTGTTCAATTTATTTCATGCTAATGCTTGATGGGACTTTGATAGGTGTCAGAGAAGTTCACAGTGCCCAATGTGTTGGCAGGCTATTAGTATGAAGGATCCTACCAGGCAAGTTCTTGTCTGTGCAAATACGACCCTTTGGATCCTCCTAGGCTAGTAAGTGGTTACTTCCTGGCTAATTCTAGTTTTATTGATGTCTCAGTCAGGAGCTGCTTGAGGCAGTAGAACGTGAGAGGAATATAAGAACCAATCAAACTCGAAACACAACTATATTTCATCATCCTGCTCTTGGGGATTTTGAGCTGCAGCATGTATGTTTTACAAAACCACTTCATGTTACATTTCCTATAACTTGCTGGTTAAGTACAATTTTTGAGTTTTTCCTGATTACCTTGATATGCTTGTTCAGCTGCCAGTTGGTAATGATGCTGAGCTTGAAGAGCGTATACTACAGCATCTAGCTGCTGCTGCTGCAATGGGAAGGGCACACCATCTTGGAAGAAGGGAGGGGCACAGGGGACGATCTGGCTCTCATGGTCGTCCACAGTTCCTAGTTTTCTCTACACATCCAAATTCACCTTCTGCTGGCACAATTTCTTCATCTTCTGCCCATGTGGAAGGAGAAAATGATTCAAATCCTGCCACCCCTAGAGCTAGTGAGTCATCTCCACGAGCTATTCGCATTGGAGAAGCAGGAAACCAAAGTCCAGGGATGCTTACCTATGATGCTGAACAGGATGCTGTCGTTTCTTCTGGAAATAGCACTCCTGTATCGAGTCCTAGGTTTTTTAACAGGTACTTCATCTATATCCAGATACTGTTTTCTCATGTTAGTTTTGCGGTGATCTAACTAAATGATAACTCTCATGCATCAGGAGACACTCCACTGGACAGTCAACTCCAGACAGGGCTGGGCCATCAGATATTCAATCTTTTTCAGACTCCCTGAAGTCTCGCTTAAACGCCGTCTCTATGAAGTATGGATAGTTTGTAATTTTGTTAATATTATTTGTCTTGAGCCTTTTGTCGTAATGATTTTTTATCCTAAAGCTTTGCAATACTTGTGTATAATCCAGGTACAAAGAATCTATTACAAAGAGTACTCGAGGGTGGAAGGAGAGACTCTTTTCACGTAATTCGTCCGTGGCAGATCTTGGTTCTGAAGTGAGAAGAGAAGTTAATGCTGGAATCGCGTCTGTGTCACGGATGATGGAGCGTCTGGAAACTAGAGGAAATAGCAGAACAGGTGATAGCCCGACAGCATCAACTTCTGAAGTTCCTCCCGCTATGGAATCAAACAATGAAAGTATTATAGAGAGCAACTCTGCTGGTGCTGCTGCTCCTGCTGGTACTACTACCACTACAAGTGCCAGTGCTAGCAACGCCTCCGCACCTTGTGTTGCGACATCTGGTTCGAATTAGGACATGTAAGGGTCTCAGAAAGAAGGCTTACACATGCCGATTCTTCACCTTCAAAGGTACCACATAGATCTCGTCTTAGATCCTCGGTTGGATCAAACTAAGAGGTTACAAATGTTGCGATTCCAGGTTGTCAGTCTGGCGGCAGAGCAGAAGTGCAATAACACGATGCTGTCATTTTTCTCAACCTCTGCATAAAGGGTTGCAAGGAAAACTGGAATGGTGATTTGATGTGTTGGCTTGATAAAATGGTGGTGCGTGTGGCCTAGGAAAAGTCCGATTTCATCTCCTGTTTCCGTCTCTTTGTAAAAAAAAATTCTTCTGAGGGCAGATGTTTACCGGTATAAATAACGGATATGTCATCTTCATAGTATGCGCATCAGTTATAAATATGATTGGAACAGCGAAGTTTGCTGCTGTTATTATACAGTTATATACCGTGGCAGGATTTCTTCATGTCTGTTCTGTGTGTGTGAGTCGATGGATTTTGCTGTACACAAAATATGCATCTTTGGACGCCTCAGACTGTCTCAAACAGACCCTACCTAAATACGATAGCCATTTTGTTCATTTGGGTCACGGAGAGAAAAAGTGTCCCAAACCTAAATCTTACGATCTCCAACAATGCCGCTCGGTCTCCCATCCCTCTTGACGCGCTGCCTCTCCCTCCGAACCTTCCCGCGCGCCGCCCCTCCCGGATCCGGCCGCGGCGGCCCTCCCTTCCGACGCCGCCCCTCCCTCCCATCCCTCCCGGCACCGCCCCTCTCGGATCCGGCCGCCCTCCCTCGTCTCCCTCCCGACGCTGCCCGTCCCTCTTCTCCCTCCCGATGCCACCCATATTTCCCGAATCCGGCGAGCGGCGGCGCCGCCTCCCCTCCTCTCCCTCCCGGTGCAGCCCCTCCCTCCGAATCTGGATGGCGGCGGCACTCCTCCCTCCCGGATCCAGCGCCGGCCGCTCCCTGCCGCGAGCTTGCGGAGCCGAGCCGGTCGCGCTCCACCGCTGTCGTGCCTGGCAGCGAGCGTCGGCCGCTCCCTGACGCGAGCTCGCCAAGCCGAGCTGGCCGCGCTTCGCCGCGGTCCTGCCTGGCAGCGTCGACCGCTCCGGTCGGGGGCCCACCATACGGCGCCCCAGATATTTGCGTCGTCTCCTTCGACGATGCTTATTTGCATTGCGGTTCGTTTGATATGCAAAATGCATGTGTTGTTTGAGTCTTCTGTTGGAGCTTGGTTTCAGAATGCAAAAACACTGTGAATGATGCATTTTGGGTTTGGGTCACGGTTTACCTCTCCTGTTTCCTGTTGGAGACAGTCTCATCATGCCTATATATGCATGATGAACCCATTTTGAGCCCATCTCTCTTAAATCTCTTAAGGCTTGTTTGTTTGTGGTAAGTTCCGCGAAACTCCAATGTGGCAAAACTCTCGACTGCTGAGATTCAGTAGCTTATTTGTGATAAATTTAGCGAAAGTCCAATGCAGCTATGTACTTGCCATTTGTGAGGAGGATCATCGAGATTCAACAGTAGAAAAAGAATACTTTCCATTTGTTAGCCACCTTTCATATATTTGAGGTGTCTAAATTTTAAGATAATTTCAGACAATACTCTTATACAACTGAAGGAGAATTTTTTTTATTAATAACCCAATTAAATAAAAAATTTCAGAAACAACACTGTTCATTTTTTTTTTTTGCAAAACTAACTCTTTTGCCGCGCCGTCCCTAATGGCGCGGCAAATACGTTAGCCGCGCCATGAATGGCGGCGCGGCAAAAGCGCCACCGTGGCACCGCCCGGCCACGCAGGCCCGCGTGGGCCTCACTCGTCAGTTTGCCGCGCCAGGCGGGCTGTCGCGGCTAGTGCGTTTGCCGCGCCAGGCGGCCTGGCGCGGCCAACGGCTTTGCCGCGCCAGGCGGGTTGGCGCGGCAAAGCCGATCTAGATCTAGGCGCACCGCTTTCTTCCTCCTTCCTCGCCCGCCCGCCCGTCCCGCCGCCGCCGTCGTGCCCCGCTCGTTCCGCCGCCGCCCGTTGCCCGCCGCCGTCGTCCCGTCGCCCGCCGACGTCCCTGCCTCGGCCACCCGTCTCCCCCTCCGCCTGCCCGAGCACCCCGCCCTCCAACCGGCCGGACAGGGCAGCTCGCCGGCGGCCAATGGTGCTCGCCGGCGTCCAGTGGAGCTCGCCGGCGGCCGGCTCCCTCCCCCCGTTCGCTCTCCCCAGCTCAAGCACACAAATCTCAGGTTTGTTTGTTAGTTCATTTTAGTTTTTATTTTTTTTGCAAAGTTAGTTAGTTATTTAGTTAGCAAAATGTTAGTTAGTGAGTTAGGTTAGGTAGTTTAATAAGTTAGGGTTAGTTAGTGACTTAGGGTTAGTGAAATAGGTTAGTTTAGTGACTTAGGGTTAGGTAGTGAGTGACTTAGGTGTTAGGTAGTGAGTGACTTAGGGTTAGGTAGTTAGGGACTTAGTTAGTTTAGTGATTTAGGTTATGTTAGTTACTTAGTGACATGGGTTGTTAGTAAAGATAAGTTAGTTAGGGTTTTAGGGTATTTAGTTAGGGTATGTCGAAATATTACTGAACACACGTTAGTGAAGCCAACTTAGTAAGTAGTTACGCCATTCTTTACTTTTGAGAAGACAATCACTTGACCTTAGTTCCACTACTGACTTTGTAGATGGACACTGTATTCAGATTGTTTTATGGAGGCACAGTTAGTAAACGAGATGAGTTGTTTGATGATAACATGGAACAAGAACTCGAAGTATTTGATGAGCGTCCTCCTTTTACGGAGCTTATGTTGCGTCTGAAGGAGAAGTTTGATGGTGATTTCTCGTTGAAAGGGAGATTTGACAGTGGCAAGATTAGGGCGAACTATGCGTTGATGCCCTTGCGCAACCAGGCTGACTGGGCAAAATACCAGACGATCGTTATGGCATCCAATTCGACCATGGCTGAGATCGTGGTAGAGGATGGTTGGAGGAAGCAGGCAGAGGCGTCCAATGATGGCAACGAAGGTGAAGCACAGGAGGTAGGGGATGATGACGATGCAGCTCTGATGAGTATGGACGTTGATGGTCACCCCACGCAGGAGACGGTGTATCCATCTGAAAATGTCCACGCTGACGTCGGTCAAATAAACAATGATTTTGATGTGGCCGACCTAGAGCGGCAGGAGCAGGATGAGCAGGAGGCACAATTGTTTGATGAAAACTATGATTCTGATGATGATTCAGATTATGACGAAGAAGAGGATAGTTATATTTCTGCTATGCCTGACCCGGTTCGTGGTATTCCACAACCGGTTCGTGCTATGCCACAACCGGTTCCTCAGAATATGCATCCTCCAGGGAGACTAGTCACTGATATACCAGAGGATCATACACATTTTGATGCGTGGCGGCGTTTGAGCGAAGCGAGGTATTATGTTGCGCCCGATTGTAACACCTCTGGTGTTTAACTTGTAATTAACCTGACATGTCATCATCTTTAGTCATAATCAACCTTGTCATGCATTATGTTTGCCTTGATGCGTGTTGCATTTGTTCCCTTTTGTGTGTAGCAATCCCCTTTTCAAAAACCCTAAAAGCCCTAACCTTCCTATAAGGGCAAAATGGTAATTTCACCTCTGTGCCTCGCTTTGTGTAATTCTTGTTCAGTTTTGTGCCTTGAAGTTTTGTTGTGTTAATCAAAATCAAAATCAGATTTCAAATTCCTTTTGAAAAACCCTGAATTCCAAACCCTGGTTTTTACCCCTCTTTTATTAATTTAAAAACTATTCAAAATTTGGACTTGGTCCAAAAAGCAAAGTTGTAGATCTTGTCAAGAGGAACAACTTTCGTTTTTACAGATTTTCAAGTTTCAATATAAAATTTAAAGTAATTTTGAATTTATTAAAATCCCAAAAGTGTCCCCTTTTCAAATTTCAAATGTGATTCAAAAACTTTTTGGATTTTGAAAATGTTCATATTGACAAAGTTGTAGATCTCCTTTTTCTGCACAACTTTAGTGCTTTGAGTTTTTGTTGCTCAGTTCAAATTTTAGGAGTAATTTGCAAAATACAAAAATCAGTTCTAAGTCAAACCCTAGACCTAGCCCTGTTCATCTTCAACCTAGAGCTAGGGGGGGGCCCGGCCGTGGCCGAGCCGCTGACGCTGCGCGTGCCGCGCGTCTGGCCGCTCCTCGCCTGCCACCAGTCTGCCGCAGCTGCCCCATGCTCATGCCGCACCCGCACGCGAGCGCTGACCTTCTCTCCCGTCCCCCACTGCTCCCAGCACGTCGCCGCCGCGTGGCCGTCGCCGGCGAGCGCATGCCCGGCCCCTGCGCGCACGCCTGTCCTTCCGCCAGCGTGCAATCGATTGTGCACGCTTCGGCCAAGCTTATCCGCCTGCGCGCGACGCTTATCCGTCCCCGCGCACGGCTATAAAAGGGACCGCCGGCTGGCAGAGCTCCTCATCCCCTCCGCCACCGTCGCCAGGTCGGTCCAGAGCCTCCGCCGCTCAACCACCTAGCTCAGAAGCTCCGCCGTGTCCTCGCGAAGCTTTTCCCCTTCTCAATTTCACCCCTCTGCCTCTCCTCTCGCCGGCGCAGGTGTTCTTCCCAAACTCCGGCGAAACGCAGGTGAGCACGGGATTGAGAAATACTCTCTCCCCGGGCGTGATTTTTCCTCCCCGACCCCTGCTTCATCTTCCTTGCCTCCTTGCGCTCCTAACCCGCTCCTGGTGACCGTGTCTGGTGTACAGAGCCGCCGGCACGCCGCTCGCCGCCGAGAGAGCTCCGCCGAAGCACCGCCAACGTCGAGCTCCCTCCTTCGACCCTTGTTCCGCCCCGCCGAGCCCTGCCTCTGACCCGTGGTAAGCACTCGAAGCCCCCGGGTCTCTGCTTTCACTGTCTAGCTCGAGCCAGGCCTCGAGCAGACACGCACCCTCGCCACTTCGCCGAGCCTAGCCTCGAGCGGACTCACGCACCCTCAGCTTCGCCGAGCCTAGCCTCGAGCAAGCATGCACCCTCCGCTTCGCCCGAGCCAGGCCTCGGACGAAACGATCGTTTTCCGTCTCGCCCGAGCCTCCCAGTCAGGCCTCGGACGAAACGCTTGTTTCCGTCTCGCCCGAGCCTCCCAGCCAGGCCTCGGACGAAACGCTTGTTTCCGTCTCGCCCGAGCCTCCCAGCCAGGCCTCGGACGAAACGCTTGTTTCCGCCTCGCCCGAGCCCTGCGGTCCGTCTCGCGCGGTTCGCCCGAGCCCTGCGAGGGAGGAGCACAGTGCTCGTTTCTTTTTCCTTTTTTTTTAAAAAAAATGAGAATAGTGTTCTGTTTTCTCTTTTTTGTGAGAATTAATCTGTTGTTCCATAAATCCTGAGAAAATTATGGTATGCTCCTTGCACTGTGTAGTATTTTAGAAAAATATGAAACTTGACTTTTCTGCAAGAATATAAAGATGTAAAATCCCTATTTTAATTAATAAATGGATGGTTTTGGATTTTTAGAAAATCATTTATAACTCCAAAAATCATGAGATAAATTTTGTGAGCTTCCTATGCCCTGTTTAGTCTCTGGTGAAATTTTGAAGTCCTTTAGAACAAGTTGATTTTTTTGAGCATTTATTTTATTTGTTAAATAGTGCCTTTTGTTAATTAATGCCTAGATTTATTTGAGCACCTTAATGACCTCCAAAAATTATGAAATTTGTTTTGCCATCTATCTACACCATAATGAACTTATGTGTTTAATTTGGTAATTTTTGGAGCAACTGTATAAAATGACCTTTTTTTAAATAATTAAGAAAATAGAAAAAAGTGATTAGGGTTCATGTTGTATGCCCTGTGTTGCATTGTTCATGCTAGCATACTCATGTGCATACATCATTGCATTCGTATAGTCACCGAAGAAGGAGTCAAAGTCGAGGCCGCCGCCGACGAACCTGCTCCCGAAGTAACCCCGAGCTTCGACCTCTGCACCTCCAACCCTGAGCCAGCTGTCGTTGCTCTTCAAGGCAAGCCCCGGTGCATTTAGCCTTTCCTTGCTTTTATAAAAGTTTTACTTAAATGCTTTTGAGTTAAATTACTGCATTAGGTGATAGGAGTTGTGTGATGACCTATTACCTGCACTTTACCTCCACCAAAGATCCCCTACCATGTTTAAAAACTATTTGCAAAATGCTTAGCATTGCTATACAATAGATTTGCGATAAAAATGCCAATTTCAAAAGTGTGATCACTTAAAGAATTTTTATGGGAATTTGGCTTTACTCCCCGACTGTTGGCTAAGTATCTGATCCGTACCTAGTCAACAGCGAGGAGAGGTTGTCCGAGCGTACGGTGCCGTCATGTTGAAGTCTGGAACTCAACAGTTGACACCGACCGGGACAGGGTTGAAAAACTGACGGGACTATTACGCTTGGGTGAGATATAACCAAGGTATAGTTCTGGCTGGAAAATTAGGGACCATCCGTATGGGGGTCTGCTGGTCAAGACTTGTAACTATTCACATACTTCGGAAAGCTCTGGCTCCGAGAAATCCTTGATTGGGACCGACAACCGCGCACTGGGAGTGGAGAGATGGCGGAAGTAGCATGTACCCACGTGGTCGTCGTACCTGGAAAGGAGTGGTGTACTGTACTTCCGGGTAGCGTAGGACCGGTCCAATCTTGGAGGAATCGTGGTAGACGGGTTGGCCTATGCAAGCTTGGGTGCTACATATGCCGTGTGAATAGGAATCCTCAGCTGAGTATTATTTATCCGGATTAACGTTGCTCCTCGGTTATGGAGACTTGGTCACTGACTGTCAACGGAGAGTGGTTCTCAACTAGGTATGTTTTTGAAAGGTAAAATGAATCTTGAACAATGAAGAATTGAGAAATACTGGAATCTTTCCAAAAGTAAAACAAGGATTTCAAAATGCTTTTCTGCAAAATACTTGATCTTGCTTAAGCCTTACCTTGACGACCTAAGCCTCTCATTCCTGAGTCTTCTTCCCTTTCTCTTTAGTCGGGTAAGTCTTGTTGAGTACCCCAGTACTCAGGGTTTGTTACCCCCTGTTGCAGGTATGCCTGAGTATCCGATGTGTCTTGCACCCTACTGCATGACCTTCGTTCAGGAGGAGGCCGATGAGGCCGAAGAATATATGTGCACCCTCGGGCTGGGTGAAGTATCTTTTTATTGTTGTATTCCGCTACGTTGTCTACTTTGAACTGTCAGAACATGGTCTGTAATAACCGCACTTCTTTAAGTTTATTTGGAACTCCAGTTTGTAAAACTATTGTTATTTAAATCTTCCGCTCTTTATTCCGCTGTTATTTGTGAAAGTATCAAATGCTGTAACCGAAAGGTGAGTGATCCTGTGGACATCGGGCGCTAATGTAGCCCGGTGACGAACAGTCTTAATCACGTGGAACATAAGTTCGGCTGTCAGAGGTTGACAGGGACATGTGGGCCATGGGATTAGGACTGTTCCGTCACAGATTGGTATCGGAGCATCTCACTTTAACGTTGCAGTGTTGTTTTGCGAAAACTTCAAAAGATCTTTTGAGTCCAAACAAATTAAACTTGACTATTTTGGGTCCAAACTGCTTTTCTCATCTTGTCTCTAATTGGCAACACTAGTTAGCGAGACAACAAGTTTTAAGCCCTATATGTCTTATGTTTTTATTGCATTGCCTTGTTCCGTAGGAACGATTCATGCATCATGACATATTCACCTAAGCTAGATAATAACTTCCTCTCTAAGTTCGTTGGGGTAGTATGCCTTTACCTGTTCTTGCTAGCCTTTCTCATCCATCTTCTCTTATCCAGACATGGCTCGCATCAAGATGACTGCTCGCAAGTCGACTGGACCGCATGGTGTGCCACGCCACCAGCTGGCACCACGCGCTGGGGAGGAGACTGGCGAATCTTCCAACGGTCGTCGCTTTCCCCGCCGCACCCGCAAGCATCTGAAGGAGGAAATCAAGAACCTGAAGGCTGAGCTGGAGAACTTGGAGCATGACTTCTACTACTCACGTCTGGAGTTCTATGAGGCACGAGCTTCCCTGGAGCAGGCCAACCGGAACACGATCCGCGCCATCGAGCAGCGTAATGCTACTTGGGACCGCGAGGACATCACCAGAGCCGAGCTCCATGGATTGCGGCAGTACACAGCTCAGATTGAACAGTTCAATGATATGCTTCATGAGGAGGTACACCAGTTGTACAACCAACTCCACCCCATGGTACCCCCGGTTGTTGAGGACCCTGAGGACGGAGTAGTGGAGGAACCGGACGTGGAACCAGAGCCAGGCGCGAACGAAGAAGTTGAACCTGCCGAAGACATCCACGCTGAAGACGAGGACGAGGAGGTTGAGCCTGAGCTCATCCTCGAGGAAGAAGACGACGACGACATGATCATCATCAATGAAGACTAGTCTCGTCGTGTCTGTACCACCCGCTTACCTAAAACCTTAGTCTAGGTTTGGGGGCGCTAGTCTGTAGTTTGTTAAGTTGAGTCTGTATCTTCTTTCGTACCTTTTCCCCTTATCAGTCAGTTGCCACCTGTTAGTCATCTGTACCCATCATCTACCTCTGAATCGATGAAGTTTCTCAGTCAGTTGTTTCAGAACTTAACTTCTGGATGCTAAGTTCCAAGTTGCTTAAACAGATGCCTGTGAACACTCGCACTGGAGCTGGAGGTTCTGAGGATGCCAACCTTCCAAATCCTCCACCTGTACCAGCTACGCTAGCAGATGCCATCGCAGCCTTGGCAGCCGCTGCTAACCTCATGGCTAGAAACCAGGGCCAACAGCAGAATAATGGTCATCGTGGTCGTCAGCATATCAACAATGAGGCAACCTATGTGGAGTTCACGGAAACCCGTCCACCGGTCTTCACCAAGGCCGATGAACCCCTCGAAGCTGACGATTGGCTCCGCACCATGGAGCAGAAGTTTAGTCTTATCCACTGCACCGACACTCAGAAGCCCCGGTTCGCTTCTCAGCAGCTTCGTGGTCCAGCAAGCGCTTGGTATGCCAACCTGTTGGCTGCCCAGCCAGAAGGTCATCAGTTGACCTGGGAGGAGTTCCGCACTGCTTTCCGTGCTCATCACATCCCTTCCGGATTGATGAAAATGAAGCTTGATCAGTTTTTGGCTCTTCAACAGAAAGACTCCACAGTCATGCAGTATGTGGGTCAGTTCAATCATCTCAGCCAGTATGCCTCAGAGTACGTCAACACAGATGAGAAGAAGAGGGATTGTTTCCTTAGAGGACTGCACCCCAAGATCCGCAGGAGCCTGTCTAATAACCTGACTGGGTCTTATCATGATGTTGTTGACCGGGCTATTGCTTTTGAGGAAAGCAATCGCCAGTACCAAGAGGAAAAGAAAAAGAAGAAAGCAGGGTCAAGCAGCTTCTCTGGCGGTCACAAACGCCAGAGAGTCGTTTATCACCCCAGCCACCACCATAATCGTCCACCTTACCCTCACCAGCAAGTGGTCGTCCGTACTGCGGCTACCACCCACAACGCCAATCAGCAGAGTGCCACGCAGCCGAACGCCCCAGGTGTTCGTATCACCACCCCGCAAACAGCCTACAATCATCCCTGCTACAACTGCGGCCAACTTGGCCACTGGTCTCGTGAGTGCCCAAAGCCCAAGAGGTATGCTCAGAATACTCAGAAGGGTCCTGGAGGATCTCAGCAGCAGCAGAACCGTGCCCCGCAGCAGCACGTTCAGAAGGGCAAGTTTGTCAAGAAACATGGGCAAGTCTACTACACCACCGTTAGTGACATCACAGAAGGAGAACCCGTCATGATCGGTAGGTTTCCCGTTGCCAATCATCCTGCAGTTGTGTTGTTTGATTCTGGTGCATCGCATTCCTTCATCAGTCATACATTTGTCACTAAGCATGAGATATCAATTGGGGAATTACAAGAAAGTTTCTGTATATTTTCGCCTGGAGGGCGTATATGTACTAAGGAAGTGGTTCGCAATATACCAGTGATGTTGGGGGAACATGTATTTCCTACCACCATGATAGTGCTACGTGATCAGGGGATAGATGTCATTCTAGGCATGAATTGGATGTGCCAGTATAAGGCTATGATTGACATCCTGAATAGGGTTGTGAGAGTGGACATTCCTAACAGTACCTCCAAACTCCTTCTCCAACTCCCAATGCCTCAAAAACCAGCAGCCACACAGTTGAATACCACCTATATTCTGGAGACCAGAGACATCCCCGTGGTCTGTGAATTCCCTGATGTTTTTCCAGAGGACTTACCTGGTCTGCCTCCTGATCGTGATGTTGAGTTTGCCATAGAGCTAAAGCCCGGGACTGCTCCTATATCCCGCAGAGCTTATCGAATGCCTCCCCGAGAGTTGGCAGAGCTGAAAACTCAGTTACAAGATTTGTTGGACAAGGGCTTCATTCGCCCAAGCTCATCTCCTTGGGGCTGTCCTGCAATCTTTGTAAAGAAGAAAGACAAGAGTCTCAGGCTATGTGTTGATTATCGCCCACTCAATGAAGTCACCATCAAAAACAAATATCCTTTGCCTCGCATTGATCTTCTTTTTGATCAACTAGCTGGAGCCAGAGTGTTCTCCAAGATTGACCTCAGATCTGGCTGCCACCAAATTAAAATACGTCCCGAAGACATTCCTAAAACAGCTTTCACTACCAGATACGGCCTATATGAGTACTTGGTCATGTCCTTCGGTTTGACCAATGCCCCTGCTCACTTCATGTACCTCATGAACTCTGTTTTCATGCCAGAGCTTGATAAATTTGTGGTCGTGTTCATTGACGACATTCTTGTCTACTCAAAGACCTCCGAAGAGCATGCCAATCATCTTCGTGTCGTTCTAACCCGCCTCAGAGATCACCAGCTTTATGCCAAGTTCAGTAAATGTGAGTTCTGGTTAGATCAGATACAGTTCCTTGGTCATGCCCTATCCGCTGAAGGTGTGTCAGTCGATCCCGGAAAGGTGGCAGACATTCTGGATTGGAAGCCACCTACCACTGTTCACAAAGTCCGCAGCTTCATGGGAATGGCTGGATATTATCGCCGTTTCATCCCAGATTTCTCCAGAATCGCCAAGCCTATCACCGAGTTGTTAAAGAATTCTGTAAAGTTTGTCTGGTCACCAGCTTGTGAGCAAGCCTTTCAAGCATTGAAGAAACTGTTAACCACATCACCAGTGCTAGCCCAGCCGAACGTCGAAAAGCCCTTTGATGTCTACTGTGATGCATCTGGTACTGGTTTGGGCTGTGTTTTGATGCAAGAGGGTTGAGTGATCGCTTATGCCTCACGACAGCTTAAGCGACATGAGGAAAATTATCCAACTCATGATCTTGAGTTAGCAGCAGTGGTGCATGCCTTAAAAATCTGGCGTCATTATTTGTTGGGTAGTACCTGCAATGTGTACACAGATCACAAAAGCCTGAAGTATATCTTCACTCAAGAAGAACTGAATATGAGACAGAGAAGATGGCTTGAGTTGATTAAGGACTATGATATCGAAGTGCATTACCATCCAGGTAAGGCGAATGTGGTCGCCGATGCACTCAGTCGCAAGTCATATTGCAACTGTCTGGTAAAGCAATCCTATGAGTCATCCCTATGCTATGAACTAGAAAAGCTGGGTATTGAGATGGTTCCGCAGGGAACTCTGAATAATATCAGGATAGAAACACCTATCAGGGAACATATCATCACTGCACAGAAAGATAACCCTGGAATCAAGCACATCGTCGAAAAAGTTCGAGCCAGAAAAGCTGATTGTTTCAGGATTGATGAAGAAGGAGTGGTTTGGTTCAAGAATCGGCTGGTAGTTCCCAAAGTGCCTGAGTTGAGACAGTTAATCCTTGATGAAGCACACTTGACTAGATTCTCCATCCACCCCGGCAGCAACAAGATGTACCAAGACTTGAAGCAGAAATTCTGGTGGACAAAAATGAAGATTGAGATCGCCCGATATGTCGCTCGCTGTGATACTTGCCAGAAAGTCAAAGTCGTGCACATGAAGCCCGGAGGAGAGTTGGAACCTTTATCTGTACCTGCCTGGAAATGGGACGATATCAGTATGGATTTCATCAATGGGCTACCCAAGACACAAAAAGGTTTTGATTCCATCTGGGTGATCGTGGATCGCCTCACTAAGCAAGCTCATTTCCTGCCAGTCAAGACCAGCTACACCGTCCCCACATATGCCACTTTGTACAAGAACCACATAGTGAAACTCCATGGCATACCCAAGAGCATTATCTCTGATCGAGGTACCCAGTTTGTCGCAAAATTCTGGAAAGCGTTCCATGCCTCACTTGGAACCAAGCTTTTGCATAGCACGGCATATCATCCACAAACAGATGGACAAACTGAGCGAGTCAACCAAGTGTTAGAGGATATGTTGAGAGCCTGTGTGCTTACCTTTGCAGATACGTGGGATAACTGTTTGCCCTTGGCAGAATTCTCATATAATAATAGTTATCAAGAGAGCATCAAAATGGCACCCTTTGAAGCACTGTACGGCCGCCGTTGTCGTACACCTCTCAGTTGGTCTGAACCCAGAGAAAGGGAATTCTTTGGGGTTGACCTAGTAAAAGATATGGAAGAGAAAGTCAAGCAAATACAAGAGAACATGAAGATTGCACAGTCTCGACAGAAAAGTTATGCTGACAAGAGACGTCGACCTCTGCAGTTCCAGATCGGGGATTATGTGTACCTGAAGGTCTCACCCACCAAAGGAGTCACTCGTTTTGGAGTCAAAGGAAAGTTAGCACCCCGCTACATTGGTCCGTTTGAGATTCTGGAACGTTGTGGCAAGGTAGCTTACAGGCTAAGTTTGCCCGATCATCTTTCAGCAGTTCATAATGTGTTTCACGTCTCACAACTCAAGAAGTGTCTCCGAGTGCCCGAACATGTGGTGGAAGTCGAAGGTGTTGAGTTAGAACCTGATCTATCGTACTCTGAGTATCCCGTTCGCGTGTTGGACCACAAGGACCGTGTCACCCGAAGAACTACCACAAGATGGTACAAGATCCAGTGGAACCAACACTCTGAAGAAGAAGCCACCTGGGAATCCGAAGACTTCTTAGCGAAGAACTATCCCGACTTTCTCAATACTCTGTAGATGTAAGGTTTTTTCCCCTTGTTCTTCTTAGGACGCATAATCTCGGGGCGAGATTCCTTTTAGGAGGGAGGGTTGTAACACCTCTGGTGTTTAACTTGTAATTAACCTGACATGTCATCATCTTTAGTCATAATCAACCTTGTCATGCATTATGTTTGCCTTGATGCGTGTTGCATTTGTTCCCTTTTGTGTGTAGCAATCCCCTTTTCAAAAACCCTAAAAGCCCTAACCTTCCTATAAGGGCAAAATGATAATTTCACCTCTGTGCCTCGCTTTGTGTAATTCTTGTTCAGTTTTGTGCCTTGAAGTTTTGTTGTGTTAATCAAAATCAAAATCAGATTTCAAATTCCTTTTGAAAAACCCTGAATTCCAAACCCTGGTTTTTACCCCTCTTTTATTAATTTAAAAACGATTCAAAATTTGGACTTGGTCCAAAAAGCAAAGTTGTAGATCTTGTCAAGAGGAACAACTTTCGTTTTTACAGATTTTCAAGTTTCAATATAAAATTTAAAGTAATTTTGAATTTATTAAAATCCCAAAAGTGTCCCCTTTTCAAATTTCAAATGTGATTCAAAAACTTTTTGGATTTTGAAAATGTTCATATTGACAAAGTTGTAGATCTCCTTTTTCTGCACAACTTTGGTGCTTTGAGTTTTTGTTGCTCAGTTCAAATTTTGGGAGTAATTTGCAAAATACAAAAATCAGTTCTAAGTCAAACCCTAGACCTAGCCCTGTTCATCTTCAACCTAGAGCTAGGGGGGGCCCCGGCCGTGGCCGAGCCGCTGACGCTACGCGTGCCGCGCGTCTGGCCTCTCCTCGCCTGCCACCAGTCTGCCGCAGCTGCCCCGTGCTCATGCCGCACCCGCACGCGAGCGCTGACCTTCTCTCCCGTCCCCCACTACTCCCAGCACGTCGCCGCCGCGTGGCCGTCGCCGGCGAGCGCATGCCCGGCCCCTGCGCGCACGCCTGTCCTTCCGCCAGCGTGCAATCGATTGTGCACGCTTCGGCCAAGCTTATCCGCCTGCGCGCGACGCTTATCCGTCCCCGCGCACGGCTATAAAAGGGACCGCCGGCTGGCAGAGCTCCTCATCCCCTCCGCCACCGTCGCCAGGTCGGTCCAGAGCCTCCGCCGCTCAACCACCTAGCTCAGAAGCTCCGCCGTGTCCTCGCGAAGCTTTTCCCCTTCTCAATTTCACCCCTCTGCCTCTCCTCTCGCCGGCGCAGGTGTTCTTCCCAAACTCCGGCGAAACGCAGGTGAGCACGGGATTGAGAAATACTCTCTCCCCGGGCGTGATTTTTCCTCCCCGACCCCTGCTTCATCTTCCTTGCCTCCTTGCGCTCCTAACCCGCTCCTGGTGACCGTGTCTGGTGTACAGAGCCGCCGGCACGCCGCTCGCCGCCGAGAGAGCTCCGCCGAAGCACCGCCAACGTCGAGCTCCCTCCTTCGACCCTTGTTCCGCCCCGCCGAGCCCTGCCTCTGACCCGTGGTAAGCACTCGAAGCCCCCGGGTCTCTGCTTTCACTGTCTAGCTCGAGCCAGGCCTCGAGCAGACACGCACCCTCGCCACTTCGCCGAGCCTAGCCTCGAGCGGACTCACGCACCCTCAGCTTCGCCGAGCCTAGCCTCGAGCAAGCATGCACCCTCCGCTTCGCCCGAGCCAGGCCTCGGACGAAACGATCGTTTTCCGTCTCGCCCGAGCCTCCCAGTCAGGCCTCGGACGAAACGCTTGTTTCCGTCTCGCCCGAGCCTCCCAGCCAGGCCTCGGACGAAACGCTTGTTTCCGTCTCGCCCGAGCCCTGCGGTCCGTCTCGCGCGGTTCGCCCGAGCCCTGCGAGGGAGGAGCACAGTGCTCGTTTCTTTTTCCTTTTTTTTAAAAAAAATGAGAATAGTGTTCTGTTTTCTCTTTTTTGTGAGAATTAATCTGTTGTTCCATAAATCCTGAGAAAATTATGGTATGCTCCTTGCACTGTGTAGTATTTTAGAAAAATATGAAACTTGACTTTTTTCAAGAATATAAAGATGTAAAATCCCTATTTTAATTAATAAATGGATGGTTTTGGATTTTTAGAAAATCATTTATAACTCCAAAAATCATGAGATAAACTTTTGTGAGCTTCCTATGCCTTGTTTAGTCTCTGGTGAAATTTTGAAGTCCTTTAGAACAAGTTGATTTTTTTTGAGCATTTATTTTATTTGTTAAATAGTGCCTTTTGTTAATTAATGCCTAGATTTATTTGAGCACCTTAATGACCTCCAAAAATTATGAAATTTGTTTTGCCATCTATCTACACCATAATGAACTTATGTGTTTAATTTGGTAATTTTTGGAGCAACTGTATAAAATGACCTTTTTTTAAATAATTAAGAAAATAGAAAAAAGTGATTAGGGTTCATGTTGTATGCCCTGTGTTGCATTGTTCATGCTAGCATACTCATGTGCATACATCATTGCATTCGTATAGTCACCGAAGAAGGAGTCAAAGTCGAGGCCGCCGCCGACGAACCTGCTCCCGAAGTAACCCCGAGCTTCGACCTCTGCACCTCCAACCCTGAGCCAGCTGTCGTTGCTCTTCAAGGCAAGCCCCGGTGCATTTAGCCTTTCCTTGCTTTTATAAAAGTTTTACTTAAATGCTTTTGAGTTAAATTACTGCATTAGGTGATAGGAGTTGTGTGATGACCTATTACCTGCACTTTACCTCCACCAAAAATCCCCTACCATGTTTAAAAACTATTTGCAAAATGCTTAGCATTGCTATACAATAGATTTGCGATAAAAATGCCAATTTCAAAAGTGTGATCACTTAAAGAATTTTTATGGGAATTTGGCTTTACTCCCCGACTGTTGGCTAAGTATCTGATCCGTACCTAGTCAACAGCGAGGAGAGGTTGTCCGAGCGTACGGTGCCGTCATGTTGAAGTCTGGAACTCAACAGTTGACACCGACCGGGACAGGGTTGAAAAACTGACGGGACTATTACGCTTGGGTGAGATATAACCAAGGTATAGTTCTGGCTGGAAAATGAGGGACCATCCGTATGGGGGCCTGCTGGTCAAGACTTGTAACTATTCACATACTTCGGAAAGCTCTGGCTCCGAGAAATCCTTGATTGGGACCGACAACCGCGCACTGGGAGTGGAGAGATGGCGGAAGTAGCATGTACCCACGTGGTCGTCGTACCTGGAAAGGAGTGGTGTACTGTACTTCCGGGTAGCGTAGGACCGGTCCAATCTTGGAGGAATCGTGGTAGACGGGTTGGCCTATGCAAGCTTGGGTGCTACATATGCCGTGTGAATAGGAATCCTCAGCTGAGTATTATTTATCCGGATTAACGTTGCTCCTCGGTTATGGAGACTTGGTCACTGACTGTCAACGGAGAGTGGTTCTCAACTAGGTATGTTTTTGAAAGGTAAAATGAATCTTGAACAATGAAGAATTGAGAAATACTGGAATCTTTCCAAAAGTAAAACAAGGATTTCAAAATGCTTTTCTGCAAAATACTTGATCTTGCTTAAGCCTTACCTTGACGACCTAAGCCTCTCATTCCTGAGTCTTCTTCCCTTTCTCTTTAGTCGGGTAAGTCTTGTTGAGTACCCCAGTACTCAGGGTTTGTTACCCCCTGTTGCAGGTATGCCTGAGTATCCGATGTGTCTTGCACCCTGCTGCATGACCTTCGTTCAGGAGGAGGCCGATGAGGCCGAAGAATAGATGTGCACCCTCGGGCTGGGTGAAGTATCTTTTTATTGTTGTATTCCGCTACGTTGTCTACTTTGAACTGTCAGAACATGGTCTGTAATAACCGCACTTCTTTAAGTTTATTTGGAACTCCAGTTTGTAAAACTATTGTTATTTAAATCTTCCGCTCTTTATTCCGCTGTTATTTGTGAAAGTATCAAATGTTGTAACCGAAAGGTGAGTGATCCTGTGGACATCGGGCGCTAATGTAGCCCGGTGACGAACAGTCTTAATCACGTGGAACATAAGTTCGGCTGTCAGAGGTTGACAGGGACATGTGGGCCATGGGATTAGGACCGTTCCGTCACACCGATCCTTTGACTGAGACAGAGCTGCAACAATTGAGGTCGGTTAACATGCAGTTTAGAGGCGTTCCAAGTTATAGGGATGTCAGTATGGTGGACCAGACAGTTTGTGATACTGGATTGAATCTGTGCAAGCAAACACTACATAGCCATACAGATTGGATTCTTCAGAAGGGTATGATTTTCAACACTATGACTGAGCTGAAGTTTTTCCTTGAGAACTATGCTGTGCATCATCATCGACCGTACACGGTCAGCCATTCTGATATTAGTTTGAGGTACCACGTCAAGTGTTTGAGTCTTGGTTATCCGTGGAGGCTGAATGCTCGCAAGAGAACTGATGACAAGTGGAGGATCAGTAAAGTAGTACAACCGCATACCTGTTTTACAAATAAGGGACAAGAAAAACATCCTCAATTGACGGCAAGATACCTTGCACGGTGCATTTTGGCATTTGTTGATGATGACGCCGACGTATCTGTTTCACAATTGCTTATCTCCATATTTGGATTCACAGGCTATAAGGTGACTTATGGAAAGGTGTGGCGTGCGAAGCAGATCGCCCTTGCAATTCGTTGGGGTGGTTGGGATGAAGCGTACAACAGGATTCCTCGGATTTTGTGTGCAATGACATACTATAACCCTGGCCTTAAATGGTTTCCACACACCAATGGGCAGTATATAGACCGCAACACCGACAAGGTTACACATGTGCTTCAGCGTGTATTTTGGTCTTTTGCACAAACAGAGCATGCGTATCAGTATTGTCGTCCAGTCATACTTGTGGACGGTACTTTCTTGACCGGAGCGTACAAGGGTGTGTTGATGATGGCGGCGGCTGTTGATCCCGAGGACCAGATAGTTCCAATTGCTTTCGCCTTGGCTGAGGGGGAGAACGTTGAGTCTTGGTCTTGGTTCATGGCCCTGCTACGAATACAAGTGTTAGGGCCTTCTCGGACAATATGTTTGATTTCGGACCGTCATGTTGGGTTGCTTCGTGCCGCAGAGGAGGAGATAGAGGGTTGTCCTCCTCTAGTGCACAGATGGTGCATGCGTCACTTTGCCGCTAATTTCTGGCGTCGGCAGAGAAAAAAGGAGGTTTGTGCCAAGGTGAAAGAGCTATGTTGTGTTAAAACTGAGCACAAATTCAAAGAAACAATGGAAGAGTTGGACAAAATGTTAAACAGTGCTGCCAGGGCCTGGATCGAGAGACAGATGGAACACAAGGAGAAGTGGGCGCTTGCTTACAATGAGGGCGGTTTCCGGTTCGGCATAATGACCACCAACTCATCGGAGTCTTTCAACAAGGTATTCACCGGTGTTAGAGCCTTGCCCGTTTCTGGAATCGTTGAGTACTCGTTTCACAAGACCAACGAGTACTTCGTGAAAAGGTGGTCTATTGCTCAAGACAACCTACAAACGGATGGTGAATTTGGAAAGGCGGGAAAGGAGCACATTCAGGAAAATGAGATCTGGGCAACGCAACTAACTTGTGAGGCTTATGGACCAACCAGACAAATCTATAATGTTCGAGCAAAGGGTAGAACTACCATGGGCGGGGAGCGTTATGGTGGTCACAACTATCGGATCGATCTTGAAAGAGTGGAATGCAGTTGTAACGTGCCGCAGATAATGCATGCCCCTTGCTCTCACATGATTGCGTCCTGTAGAGCACGCGGATATAACTACAAGGCCGTACCATATATGTCCGAGTACTATCGCCGGAGCAACACCGTCGCAATATGGCAGAGCAGCTTCGAGCCTTACCTTGATCCCACTCAATGGCCTCCATACTTGGGTAGAGACTTCATGCCTGATCCTGAGCTGCTGAAGTTAGGTAAGGGTAGGAGGAGGAAGAAGAGACTAAAGGGTGACATGGACAATATGGATAGGTATGGCGGGGGGGGGGGGGACTTCGACCAGACACCGAGCACGAACCTATGCTCTGTTTGCCACATGCCAGGGCATAATGCAGCCTTCCATCGTAGACAAACACAACAGGTGTACATATGTCTTCATTTGTTTTAATGCTTTATTATTTTTATCTTCACTTATATTAATTATTTGAATGCTTTTGCTATTATTGTACATATGTCTTTCATTTGTTTTAATGCTTTATTATTTTTGACGCTGTACTAACCTGTTACCATGTTTTGTTTAAACAGGATGGCGAACCCTCCGGCGTACCCTCTCCTTGAGCCGTTCTACGACGGCGAGCACCGGGCGCACAGTCTCACCGACTACGCCCCTCCGGAGAGGTTATCGTTGCTGAGGCCGCGCACCCACCTATGGCACCGGTGGGACGAGCGCTACGCACCCTTCCTAGGGCGCGCAGGCTTCTTGGTGCTAGCCCGCGTTGCCAACGACGTGGTGTTGCAGCTCGACCCCGCGCTCCTCACAGCGCTGGCGGACAGGTGGCGTCCCGAGACGCACACCATCCACCTAGCCTATGGGGAGATGACCGTGACGTTACAGAACGTGGCCAAGATTTTTGGTCTACGCCTGGGCGGCCTCCCCGTGACGGGGATTCTTGACACCGACACGTGGATGGACACCGTCCAATGGCCGTAGGCCCCCCGACGACGCAGACGCTAAGAGGAACAAGTAAGCTAAATTTTTTTTTCTAATTTAGTTGCATACGATTGCTACTATCATTTCCTAACTTTTAATTTTTTTAAACAAACAGGAAGACTACTGGGGTGGCTTCGTCGTGGATCACCGAGCACTTTTCGTATTGCCCCCCCAACGCTGACCCACAGGTAGTCGAGAGGTATGCCAGAGTGTGGCTGTGGCACTTTATTGGGGCGTTCCTGTTTCCCGACTCATCGGGGAACACGATCAGTTGGATGTTCGTCCCCATCCTCGCACAGCCGTGGGAGAACATCGCCGGCTACAGCTGGGGGAGCGCAGTTCTAGCATGGCTATACAGACAGCTGTGCGAGGGGTGCCGGCGGATGCAGGCCTCCTCTAGCTTGGGAGGGTGCCTGCCCCTGCTCCAGGTTTGGGCCTGGCAGCGGCTGCCTGTGGGTCGTCCCCGTGTACGAGAGGACGCGGTAAGTACATACCTCTTGCGTGCGCGTGCTTTTACAAATTTACAGTCATTTAACTGATTCAAATTGGAATGCAGGTGTGGAGGCACCTGGACACCCGACCCACTGCTCTGTTTGTCTGGTCCACGATAGAGGCAGTTAGAGGCAACCCCCAGCGCCGCTACCACCTGTACACGGACTTGCTGGACGTCCTGACACAGCACCAGGTAATTCCGGAATGAGTTCAATTTTTTATATTGAAAAAGGAACATGACTAACTATGTTTGTTCATTACAAACAGGTCAGTTGGGACCCCTAGGACCTGTACGACAACGTGTTCGACCCCGCCACGGAGCTGGACCGTATAGATTGGCGTTGCACCGTCCCTCTTATCTGCTTCTACGTGGTCGAGATGCACTTGCCCATCAGGGTGATGCGTCAGTTCGGCCTACGACAGGAGTTTCCTCCACCTCTGATTAGCACGGATCAGAGGTTGCACAAGTAAGTATTCTCCATAGTGTTGTTCAATTACTCTAGTAAATTCTATCTTATGCTCTAACAGATGGGTTTCTTTTGCAATGCAGGGTGAAGCGCCAAAGCAGACGGAAGAATCCTGTTGATTGGCGCGCGGAGCACGCCGATCATGTCCTGAGTTGGACAAACAGGTACCAGCAGGACGTTGACGACGGCGAGCCGTACGACCAGGGCGTCTTCGACCAGTACCTACAGTGGCTGCACCGGAGCACCAGGTTGCACATTAAGCCACCGTACTACGAGGCCACCGCTGAGGACGAGTCGGACGACGACGAGGACCCGTACGATGCTACCACTAGGGCATCGACTCAGCCTGACAGAGCCCCTCTACAAAGCTACATGGTAATATATCATGCCCTTCAACTATTGTTTGTGTTTCTGTACTTGGTGCACTTACCCCCTGGTCTTGTGTCGGCAGGCGTCGCAGCTGTCTCGGTACTCCGACGAGGCAGCGCAGCTTATACACCACACCAGCTCTACTGGGGACCATGGCCCGGTACAGGCTTTTCTGCAGGTATCATAACACGTTCGAACCGCACTTGTAAATCTTAAGAAGTTATAAACTGTACTAATATATATTATTATTTTCTTATTTACAGAAAATCAGGAAGGGCTGCAGGAAGCTTGCTCAGAAGCTTGGGTGCATGGACACAGCGTGGGCCCCACCTATCCTTCCTCAGCCTTCGAGCCCTTTGGTGTCTGACACTGTCCCAGCAGCAGCAGCGTCGTCCGACGTCCGGGGGGGAGGCACTTCTGCGGATCCACGTGGAAAGGGCCCCACTGCAGAGGAGCAGCCCGAGGAGGAGGGGGAGGAGGAGGAGGAGGAGCAGTACGTCGAGCGCACGACACCACCCTACACGGCTAGTGCAGGCTACATGGCCCTCGGCCATAGCTCGCACTACGCTGGAGGGTCCTCCTCCAGAGGTGGCCTGGACGACACGGCGTGGCAGGTACCTGGTGCTTACGACTACCCTAGTGGCTACTACACCGGCCCTGGCTGGCAGCATTGGCCAGAGCAGGGCGCAGCACAGGAGCTGGGGTACTCACATAAGTTGACCGCTATACATTTAAGTTTGTCAGATATATTTAAGTTGTTTGCTAACATTTATTTTGAATGTTGCAGGGACCTAGTCAGACGCAAGGGTTACCACGCCGGCAGCCACGCGCCCGAGACCGCACGGACGTCACGTTCACGTCGAACATGGACCTGTCGCAGCCGAAGCGTCGGAGGCGGCCTCGTCAGCCGTACACACCTAGCTAGGCTTAGTGTTAGACTATATGGATAGGTGATGTATTTGTTAGATAACTTGTTTGAGAACCCTATTATGTACTTCATGGAGCCTGAGCCACTTTGTTTTTTTATGACCGCTATTACGTTTTCATTTATTCAAATTGTGTCAATGTTTGGTTCCTTGTTATTGCTTTTGCGGAAAAAGACAGGAAAAAACGGAAAAAACACATTCGATCAAACAGAGACAACACATTCGATCAAACACTATTGTTTGTGTTGCCGCGCCAACCCTAGGGGCGCGGCTGACGCTTTTGCCGCGCCAGGCGGGGTGGCGCGGCAAATGCATTGGCCGCGCCATCCCGCCTGGCGCGGCAAAAGCATCAGTCGCGCCCCCAGGGTTGGCGCGGCAAAAGCTGACATCTTGTTGCACAACCTTTTCAGTGTGGTGTCCTGTCCTCATAAGTGCTCTGCAGTTTTGATTTCCATAGACTTTTCAGTATATAGGCTTTTCAGTACATAGGCTTTTCAGTGCATAGGCTTTTCAGTAGATAGGCTTTTCAGTAGATAGGCTTTTCAGTGATTAGATTTTTCAGCGAATAGCCTTTTCAGTTGCAATAACTACACACTCACAATGCAGCTGAGATAATTCACAAGTTCAAAACCAGGGCTCCGCCTATATAAACCCTTCAACGCCTTGAATATTCAACAACTTTAGCAGAGCTTGCGAGGTTCGTAGTAGAGATGTTTGGAGGTTCGTCCAAAGGCGGGAGAGGAAAGGGTGGGAGGAAGGGACCTCCCATTGTGTGGGAGGGCTCTCTCGGTCCTGATTCCTTCTTAGAGGCACTATATGAGTTTCCCGTTGAGAGCAAAAAGGATTTCAGCCGGGACCGTCCTCTTAGGGGATACGATAACCGCTTAGAGGACTGGCCAAAATGCCGCCATGGTGAGGACTGTTTGGTGCAGATGCTCCACGACGACTTGGAGGCAGGCCGACGTTTCTCCAAATGCCCGCGAGCATAGGTAACTTTATTTTATTGTTGTTTCTATGCCTCTCATGTTTGTTAATACTTAGTCATTTTGTGAATGTCAGTCTTCTATTTCCGAAGAAAACTGCGGCTTCACCAAATGAGTGGATCCTCCTCCAATATGGCCGCATCAGGAATACATCTATTATCTGCAGCGTCGTATCGACGATCTTGAAAGAGAAGTTAAAAGCATGCTCAAGGACTATGATGACGACGACAGCGAAGCAGACGGTTCAGATGAAGCAATATGCCTTGATCCATATTGCAACTGCCCGCATCATAAGAACAAGGGGCCTCCACCACCGCCGCCACCACCACCACCACCCGCAATGGGAGGCTATTACGGAGAAGGGTCTACTCAGTTTGATATGTGGGACGACTTCTAGACTATTTAGACCACTATGTGTGTGTTGTGTTGTGCCTATCAATTACCTAAGGCATGTTAGGATTAGTCTAGAACCTTTTAACCAAGTTACGGTAAGAGGTCCTCACATGCCATGTACTAGTTTGTTGTTCGTATACTTGTTTGCTCTATTCTATTTCTCGTACTTTATCCCAGAATAAATCGATAACACATGAACTACCGCAAACAATCCAACAACATATGAAAAAGTCAAACAAAGTGCAGTTCAAGACTACATAATCGAGGATCCGAAATAAACGGTACACCGAAGTACAAACCAACAGTACAATACACTAACAAGTCCACCAAATGACAACAATGTTCATTACTCAATAATGACTACTTAACCTACCACACTACTGAGTGCAACGAGGCCACTTTCCCTTCCTCACAACATCCGGATCCTGCTCCATGGCAGCCTTGGCACGACGCACACGCTCAAGCCTTTTCTCCCTCTCCCCCCTACGCTTAGCTGCATCCCTCAGTCTTGCCTCTTCCTCATGCTGCTTTTGTGCTGCCTCTTCTTTGCGCCTCTTCTCCAAACGCTCCTTGTCCTCCGCAGCCCACTTTTTCATCCTCTCTACGTGCTCCTTGTCCTCCGGCTTCATCTCAGTGTCGATCCACTGCTCGAAGTCACATAGTGGTGGAGGCTCCTGCAAAATACGACTAAGTCAATTAGGTAATAAAATATAAATGATTTGTCATTCATGTATAGAACAAGCCATCAGCTTCTCACCATCAGTCCAATACAGATCTGTTTAGGTGTAGGGTCAAAGGCATAATTCTCACACATCCAATACCTCTGACCGTATGTGTGCTCCTCATCAGATATTGCGATCTTACAATCATCGCCGCAGTAGCACATGGGCACCGGAACACCGCTAGGCAATGGCAAACGGGCATAGGCATTGCCCGTGAGAGGCTGCCTACAATCATCAACGCAATAACAAATGAACATAACACAAAATTACTTCATTAAAACAGACAAATAAATCAACAATGTACCGATCTTACCTTGCCTTACTAGCTTTGCCACGCCGCGGCATCCTAATAATAAAAAAATATGTCAACGCTACACATACATTCATGATTAATTATAAATCTACATAATGACGTAACAAATATTACACAAAAAAAATATACACAAATTGAACAAAATATTAAGCAAAATAGATACAAAAAGTCTAATACATGAACAAATCCATCATTAATTAACAACTAACGTCACGACATTTTCAAAATAAATATTGTCTACAAACCCTAACTTACCAAAATATGGTTTAATCCTACATTGCAAATATGGATAAAGAACAGCAATATGCATCAAAATACCTCTAGTGCAGAGAGAACAAGTTCGATTGAGGGAGATGAAGAGAGGAGGGATGAAATGGAATGGATTGGATTGGATTGGATTGAATTGGTTTGGGAGGACAAGAGATGAATGAAGAGGAGGCTGCTGCTGGCCGCGGCGGCCAGATCTAGATCGGCTTTGCCGCGCCAACCCTCCTGGCGCGGCAAAGCCGTCGGCCGCGCCAGGCCGCCTGGCGCGGCAAACGCACTAGCCGCGCCAGCCCGCCTGCACGGCAAACTGACGAGTGGGGCCCACGCGGGCCTGCGTGGCCGGGCGGTGCCACGGTGGCGCTTTTGCCGCGCCGCCATGCATGGCGCGGCTAACGTATTTGCCGCGCCATTAGGGACGGCGCGGCAAAAGAGTTAGTTTTGCAAAAAAAAAAATGGACAGTGTTGTTTCTGAAATTTTTTATTTAATTGGGTTATTAATAAAAAAAAAATTCTCCTTCAGCAGCTGATGCCCGCCACGCATGCGCGCAGCAGTCCCACAGCCCACCCTGCCCACCGCTGAAGCCTCCCAAAATTCCCCCAAAAAAAGGCACAACATCGATGCCACCGACAAAATCCGCCGCTACTGCACACTTCGCCGCCTGCAACGCCGCGACCCCGCCGGAGCGCCGCCACACCCGCGTCCTTCGGACTCCATGGCGTTTCCCAACACCATCACGCTGCCAGATCGCCTCTGCCCGCGCATCCCTGCGGCACACCACCGCAGCCGTGGCGGGTGCCGGCGAGCACGAGCCCTCCGATGCAACCAGATCCAGGTACTGTCGTCTCTCCCTTCTCCGTCTCCGCGTCCTCAGCTCACCAGCAAGCCGTAGCGCCACATCCCCACACGCTGACGTGCATGGCCCCTCCAACGCGAGCACCTCCTGGTACTGTCGTCACTCCTATGCCAAGGGATGATGCCCGCCCTCATCCGCGTACCTACTGCCCAAGAGCTTCGTTGTTGCCCCGATCTGGGCCTTGCTTCTTTGATTTAGTACATTTATACTTTATTAATTTCTTCAATCTGTATTAAGATGCGTATTTTACTTGGGTGCTGTGAGCGCAGGTGGCAAGATATCGACCAGTTGCTTCCCCTTCGTGCCCCTGTAGATTTCTGCTTGGGTCTCCGATATGTGTTTTGATCCTCACTGGACAATGCTTTTGTCCATGTTTTTTTTTGGGTGTAGTGGGCCTTTGATCCCCACTAGGCAATGCTTCTGTTCATGTTTTTTTTTTGGGTGCAGTGGCCTACCAATGCTTATTCAGAAATTCCACTCCAAGATTTTTGCTACTCTACATGTTTCTTCAAACTCTGCAAATTACTAAACTATAAATAAATCTATTTGCACTGGAGGGAATTTCGAGGATTGATGTTAACAACACTGTAGGGTAGCCTTGGATTTTACGAGTTTACGGCAATAATTTTCGACTGCATATTTCAGCTTTTACATAGTTTTTTCATTCAGTTATCAGGAAATTATTAAAGTACGTGATGTCTTACACTCAGCTCTACCAATTCAGTATTGATTGCTTGGATAAAAAATGGCACACGAGAGGTTCTGATGAAACTTTTTTACTATTTGGAATTAGTGATCAACAAAGTTGCTCCATGCTCATAGTGTGCACAGGTCGAACAAGAGGTTAACTAATCTCCAAAAGAGCCAAAGGTAGTATCCAACTGAAATGCTTTTGGATTACAGTTTGTTCCTTTCAAAGAAAATACGGAGTGCAGTTATAGAAAAAAAATGGTTCTCAAATTGCTAGACTGCACATGGCTTACTTACCCTGATGCTTATAAAAAAAAGATTTTCATATTTTTCGTCATAGGCGTCACAACATGTTTGCTAATTTAGTTTGTCATCTTTTTTTCATACAGCCCTACTATTGGAATATGTATATCCTTCAATCTTTTCATAGGCTAATTGTTTCTCAGCTGCATTTTTACATGATCACACATGTTGTACATCGAAATATTCTCAATACTGACACATCTTGATTACACATTGTTGCCTTTTCACATATTCACGCATGTTATACATCCAAATATTTTACACACACATCATACACTTGCATGTGGTGGGTAGTGCTGCTACCAACTTTTAGATCATAGCTCTCCGTCGAAGACAGTTTCAGCTTCATATCAATGTCTCACTAATGTAGTGGATGTACCCGAGCTACGTAAATATTCTCATCACCCACTATATTCTTTACCATCAACTATCTATGGTTATTAGATCTCTAATTCAGCATCTGGTATTTTCATGTTTTATCCATAGTGTCAGTCATCCTCATCTAAAGATTCCACATGCTTGGTGTCATTTCTTGATTGCCCCTTCTTTTTCACAGCAACTCATTTGAGCATGACATGCACGTTCCAAATAGAGGCTCCACTCAGCTGGCACTAAGCATCTACGTCAACGATTTGATCATCATTGTCAGCCAGAGAAGAACTAGGGTCCCGAGGGGATCACACTGTGGCAGCCGCCTTCTAAAATTCCCTAAAAAAATTGTGATTGCCTCCTTTTAAATAAAATTTGTATTTCTTGGTTCACTCAAAATTGTATTATGATACTCAATCTTTTATGTTATTCATAATTGATTAATTGTATCTCACATTATTGCTTGATAGGTACATATTTTGCTGCAGCTCTACCTGTTTAAGTTGTCGGTGAGGTCTGACCTGCGTAAAGTATAGTTAACCTATTACAGAAATTACAATAAACAAAATCTATAATTTTAATATAAAATTTGTACAATAATCGTCGTCCAAAAAGAAATTAAAATTCAGCCACTTAAATTCTAGCAGGCCGCTTTGTTAGGATGATGGAAAGTGCGACACGCCAAAGGTGCCCCGGCTCCGAGGCTCCGGTATACCAGTAGTACATATATAGCTATAATTAGGGATTAAGGATGGATCCTATTGGAAATCGTCCCTCTCCCGGACTCCGCCAAAGAAAGCCTCCCCAGCTTCGTCCTCATCTATAATTAGGGATTAGGGATGGATCCTATTGGAAATCGTCCCTCTCCCGGACTCCGCCAAAGAAAGCCTCCCCAGCTTCGTCCTCATCTATAATTAGGGATTAGGGATGGATCCTATTGGAAATCGTCCCTCTCCCGGACTCCGCCAAAGAAAGCCTCCCCAGCTTCGTCCTCATCTTTACCGAGCCGGCTCTAGGCGGCGGGCGAGCGGGCGGCCCCAGCGCCTCGCTGCTTGTGGCGACCCCCAATCTGACGCCCCCGCGCCCCTCCCAAATCGCCTCTCCTCCCGCGCCCCTCCCAAATCGCTTCTCCTCCCGCGGCGCCCCGTCCTCCCGGCCTGCAGGGCGCCAGGGCTGCGTGACGCCGTCCGCCCCGACCGCCGCCTCCGCCCCACCGGCGTGAGGAAAAGGTAAATAGAAGAATGGAGAGTAAATTTTGATAAAATCGAAACCAGTATTCGTCCTGTCCAGTGCAGCAGTAGTAGCTCAGCTGTGTAGAGAGATTGAGTATTAATTGAATTCCATCGTAAACCAAACATTCCTCTCTCTCTCTGTTTTTACATGTATCTTCAATCCAACAACACGATGTGTGGATGTTAGGCCCCGTTTGGTACTGCTCAGCTTTCAGTGAAGTTGTTTAGCTGTATGAACAACTTACTCAATAAAGCTGCTATTTTTAAAAAAGTGTTTGACAAAATAGCTTTACCAACAACTTCATGTATGATTGGGAGAGAGAAATTAGTGTACTACTCCAGTTTGGTAAAAAAAGTCGTTTTGGACAAGATTTGGGTCAAACATTAGGAATATAAATCATGAATAACTTTTACATTGTTGAGTTTAAGATATAAAAATCATATAAATAAATTTGTCTTGAAAAGTATTTTCATAAAAATATACGTATACCATTTTTCAATAAATATTTTTAAAGAAACAAGTGGTCAAAGTTACGTTTTGGAGACCGTGTCGTTGTCTGAAATGACTTCTTTTACTAAACTGAAGAGAGTATAAGCTGTGAAAAGCTATTTTTTCAGTTTCGTCTCAGCTTATGGTTTTGTGAGAGAGGGAATAAAACAACTTCATAGCTGTTGTGAGCTGTAGCAAACAGGCCTTAATCTGACTGCGTCGGTTTGCTGAATCGATAGGAACGACGTCTGCTGGCGTGGGTTTACTGAATCGTTAGAGGAGCCATGGACGGGAACGGGCATTACGTCATCGGCCTGCCCTCCGCCTCCGTGCGCTGCGGCGGCGGCGATGAGCCTTCTTCACTCGAGCAGCAGCGGCAGCAGCGGTGCTCGCCGGTGGTCGAGGCGCTGGCGCTGCCCGCGCGCGCCGTGCGGCCGAACCAGAAGCGAACCAAGAACTTCAGCGACAAGGAGGACGAGATGCTGTCCCTGGCGTGGCTCAACGTCGGCGCAGACCTGGCCCCCGGCGGCGAGCGCGCCGCGCCCTACTGGAAGCGGATGCACGACTACTTCCACGCGCGCAGGGACTTCGAGTCAGAGCGCAGCGAGAACTCGCTCCTCCACCGCTGGTCCACCATCCAGGACAACGTCAAGCGGTTCGACCGCTGTGTCGCCGAGGTCGTCGACGGCGGCCAGCAGCAGGACGGCAGCGAGCCGGACGGGGAGGGGGAGGGGCTCACGCCGCAGGACACGGTAACGCTGCTCTGCCAGTCGTCTTCTTCTTGGTTGGTTGTGACACTTTTCTCTTCTTTCACTCACTCACTGCCATGTGCAGCCTGTTGGTTGTGACGTTTTTTTTTTCCTTTCACTGTTGCATTTGCAGGTCGTGCAGGCGCTGGCTCTGTTCAAGTCCCAAGACAAGAACAACAAGTCGTTCCAGTTCCTGCATTGCTGGAACCTCCTGAGGTCGCACCAGAAATGGATCGAGAGGTCGTCGCACGTCTCGTCTCAGAAGCTGGCGTGGATCAACCGGTCGTCGTCCTCGTCCAAGTCCCAGTCCCAGTCCCAGGTGGTGGTGGTCTCCTCCTCGGCTCACAAGAAGCAGAAGACGACGACTCCCGGCTCGAGCCCGAGCTCGTCTGCTCCGCCATTTGCTCTCGGCGACGATAGTTTAGAGGATGCAGCTCAGGAATGCGAGGTGTTGATACAGCCAGTGGATGTGGATGTGAGTAAGGAGAAAGAGGATTTACAGCAATGTGGATTTGGTTTGTACCTAGAGGCGTCAGATGATCATCTCTGGGGGAAGAGGAAAAAAGTGGCTGATGAGGGGAGAGAGCTCAGCAATGGCCACAGACAGGAACAGGTTGATGGGGAGAGAGAGGAGGAACAACAGGCTGATGCGGAGAGGCAGACCAACAATGGCGCGCGACAGAGATATGCACTGGAACAACAGAAGGTCGCGCTGGAACAGGAGAAGGTCGCGCTGGAACAGGAGAGGGTCGCGCTGGAACAAGCTAGGGCTGCTAATGAGGCGGCGAGTCTTGAGGTAAAGAGGAAAGAATTGGATTTGAAGAGCAAAGAGGTGGATTTGAAGATAATGTTGGAACAAGAGAGGATTATGACCACGGACACTAGCGCCATGTCTGGGCTACAACAGCAGTACTACAAGATGCTGCAGAATGAGATCATAACTCGGCGGTTCAGTAGCTCAGGTTCACCTTGTATGAACCACTAGGTTTTATTTATTTGTTCATTATTATGTTGCTTAGCTAGGATGGTGTATCAGCCTTAAGCTGTATGGACCGTCCTGGTTTGTGAATAACCTTAGGTTGCATGGACCATTATAGTTTATCAACCTCTGTGTTTAGCTGACAAAAATAACTGTTGCCCTACCAGTCATTCTGTGCAATGAGGGGTGCAAATGGAACCCAATTTTACATTGCAACGGACTACTCCAATCCAATTTTGTCCTTGTTTTTTTTTCAATTTATAAATTGGCTAGGCCAAAACCAGTACTGGTCCAGGACTTTTGATAAAAAGAAAAAGGAAAGTAGAAATTTTATATCTGGGCTACTGGGTAACAAGCAGCTAAGGGCAGCAGCAACGGATGTCCCAACAGCTTGGCGTGCTGCCCCAACATACACGTCTGCACTAGATGTCCATATCACCGGGAAGTGTAGCCTTGCAGTGTGTCAGTGACTCCTGCAGAAGCGTCGACGGCTTCAACTGACAAAAGTGCAGAGCACCACCCAGAGTATGCGTTGTAGCGATGGGGCGGAGCAGAGAAAAGCAGAAAAACGCTTTTAGGACAGAGTCACGGCACGGGGGCCAAAAAAAAAAAAAACAAAGATGGGGCAGCATGCCTCCGTTGGAGAAAATATTAGCTCCAGTAGCACTTTTTACACCTGGAATGTAACTTTTTCCTAGGGCTATTGATGCTATATGCCTGCGTTGCTGCTGCCCTTAAGGGCCGTTGCTTCAGGCGTCATCAATCTATTTGAAAGAGTACGTATGCAAATGAACTCAACTGGGACAGTCAAATAATAAAGTGTTAGTTAACAACAAACGTCACATAAATTTGGAATCAAGAGGCTGCTTGATCTGTGACAAAACTGCACCTCATAATTGAGAAATGGCAAGACCCACTTGCATCTAGTTACAGCTGTGCTAAAAAGTGAAAACCATGTCATGTGGTGTGCACATAGGAACCCCTCCTTAGACAGTTCAAGTAAGGGTGTGTTTAGTTGGAAGATTTTTTCCTGTAGCACTTTCATTGTTATTTGACAAACTTTGTCCAAATATGGACCAACTAGACTCAAAAGATTCGTCTCGACATTTACAAACAAACTGCGCAATTAGTTATTTTTTTACCTACATTTAATACTCCATGCATGCGTCTAAAGATTCGATGTGATGGGGAATCTTATAAATATTTGGGATCTAAACAGACCCTAACTATTCCTAGAAGGCTAGAGGTGCCTATAAACAACCAATAAAAGAATTCCCTATTCAGGGTAGGACTGCCACGCTCTGAACCCGATGCCTCATGTAATTTTACAAGTGGATACAGCAATGCGTGCAGATTCATCGGACGTTTTGACTCTTGCTGTCTAACATCCTTTAACCACCATGAAACCAATCCTAAAAGTTTCAAAACACTATCTTTGGTCAGGTTTAGGCGCTGCGGTGTTAACTTGGTGAATGCTGGTGCCTCACACA
This sequence comes from Coix lacryma-jobi var. lacryma-jobi, assembly GCA_009763385.1. Taxonomy (NCBI): domain Eukaryota; kingdom Viridiplantae; phylum Streptophyta; class Magnoliopsida; order Poales; family Poaceae; genus Coix; species Coix lacryma-jobi. The sequence goes on from CM019831.1 coordinate 29,275,697, forward strand.
GACAAGATCATCCAACTTGTTTCCATCCATCTTGTATAGAGACACGCCACCCATTTGGATATGGTGTTCCTGAGCTTCTCTTCTCATCTTCTCAAGTGGAAGCAACTCCCACTTGCTGTAGTTTGAATTCTTGCGTGTCTCACTCATATCTGAAGTACCTGATACCGGTCCATAGTCAGGGCCAACTGTTCCCCACACCTTGCAATTGCTAAATGACCCCAGTTCAGATGGCTGGCCAGCTTCATGCTTTCTTAGATGAAAAGCTGCAGCGTGTGCCCTTCTGATCTCTTCTTTGCTTGGTATGTCTGACCAATCTTCCACCCTTTGTGCTCTCATGGGAGAATGGATACGAATTACCTACACATGGTAATTATTACTTAGGTCAGGATAAATCTAAGCATATAGACCATAACGATGACATGGTCGAGGCTTACCCCAAGGCATTCCAGAAGTTGATAATAAGCTCGGCCTTGCAGTGGATTGTGCCCTTTCCTAGGGCCTGTGAAATACCGTGTCCTGAAATAATGATGTGAGCAGAATATATTTATACAAAAGAACATTGGGAAACATAGTGTCAACTGCCATGTTAATGTTGAAATACTCAGTATTGTAGCCATTTGTTAACTCACCATTCTGTGTACCCAGGATCAACAGTAAAACCATAGATGTCAACGATATCACACATGGAAAGGGCCAATTCTATGGACTTCATGCCAGTTCCTTTAGCACCTCTTCTCAAAACTATACCTTGAAAAAGGTAGACAGGATTTGGAAGTTCCTGCAAGTAACCCATGTTCAATATAAGTGAGCATGACCTTCCATGAGTCATATTCAGTAAAATTAGTTTATATCACAAACTCAGCTCAATGAAACAATATGCAGATCTGTTACCTTTATCACCGCATTGATTTCTTTGTGCGTCAAACTTTTAATGATAAGCGCCTCATCAGCTGCAAGGGAAAGCAAAACAGTCACATCTTGTTTTAAAAGCATCCCTCACATGCCATAACAGAAATATTTACCACATGTCTAAACTCAAATTTGATAACCAACTTCAGAACCATAAATTGGACTTGTAAAAACGATAGTAAGTTTGCATTTGTTTGCTAGCATGAATGTAGTTACATATCATATAAATCAGGACTACAACATATTATATAGAAGGGACAAATAGTAAATTGGAAGAAATCAGGATTACAGCATTACAGGAGCCCTTCATTATTGGCGCCATATTTCGAGCAGCACCACGGACAACTAGTCGAAAGTCCCTTTTCAATCCAACATGTTTAGCATATTTCTACGGATGAAAACATAAATAATATCAGTAACCAATGGCTATTCCAATTGGTTATTCCATATTGATACATAGAAAAAATAAATTAGTCAGCACAGCTAAGGAAATGAGGTGCTAAGCTCAGGAAATAAGAAAGAGAAGTAATATATCAATCATGAGATCTGGGCAACTAGAGGCCAATGGTACACCTAAACCAGGCTCGTTTGCAAAACTTCTTTTTACATAGATTTGATAAATAATGCAACATGTTTACCTTATTGACAGGTGCCTCATTGTCCCGAAACACAGCATCATGCGCATCAATCTCTTGTCCGAACTCTGTTTTCAAGAGATCTCCTGAGTTACCAACAACTGCACATGTTGCAAACTGGCGTGGATGGAAAGGGGGTTTAGCAGACAGTAAAATGCTAAGAAGCTCATCACAGAGAGTACGGTTGTAGCATTTATCTGAACCACTGCACATTTTGAAATCAAAAGAATTATTACCAATGTGAGAGATTGATTTCACTTTAGAAGAAAAGATGAATTTTTTTTTCCTAAGCTTACAGCTGTGCAATCCTTTTAGCCGCATAATCCAACCATCCATCAGGCCTCACATCCAAGTATTCCCTTGTCAATACAGTTGTCATGTTGCGGTACTGTGATCATATTAGTATTAACACATACGTAACAAGCGAAAACATGTTAGTCTAGAAGAATATCCTAACCTGTTCCCACAATAGGATAGTTTCGCAGACGTCATATTTGTATTCTAGAGGTTCAAAAATCTTGAACTGGGTATTATACTGCAAAAAGTTAAATAAATATCATCACAGATGAATCTTGACCTCATGATTCTTGGTGAGGAACAGCAGCCATTGGCCACAAAAAATGGGAGGGATACTGACCCAGGTGCTGTTGGTTCCTTGAGGAAATTTAAGGACCAGCTTGCAATGATCAATAATATCTGCTGTGAGACCAAGTCCTCTGCTAGCCTAAATAAAGACGCGACTTCAAAAGAAAGGTAGAAGAGGATCAAACAACAGAAGAAAAACAAGTAAGCAAGCTTTGCACTGCCAAGCTGAGGAATCATTGCATATAGTCGCAAGACTTTTATGTCTTGAGAAGGTTTAAAATGAGCTCAAAGTGGTTGCACTGGATGACTATTTTGCCTCTGTACTCGTGTGGAGACACAAACACCAACAGTAACACATTAATAAACCTCAGGCAACGAACAACAGGCTATCAGAGATAACAATGGGCACAAAAATTTTGTCTATGAGCAGCGTGAATCGACGGTTGAGAAACTGCTGAAACTTTAGAAGAACCTATGTGTTACTGAACTAAAGTCGTTCATAGTAGCTACAGCATCACTGGCAGCCCGACGTTGTTGCCAGTCGCCACGATTGTAACATACTAGCATTAGCTATAGCATCGCAGCATAAATGTGAAACAAATGGGTGTTTATCACCGTTGAAGTTTGAAGGATAAGGAATGAGGAAACAAATGCGGCTCCGTGCGCAAGCACGAGGCGATTGCGGAGACGTACCACGCACTGCTGGACGCGGGACTGGAACCCCGCGAGCTCGCGCACGTCGTCGGGGTCCAGATCCAGCCTCCGGCCCGGCGCCCCTGCGGGAGAGCAAGGGCGCACTCGTCAGCCCGATGAGGGCTAGCTAGGGTTTGGGGAATGCGGGACGGAAGGGGGGCTATACCGGGGGCGGCGAAGAAGGCGGACTGGATGGAGAGGACGGCGAGGCAGGAGGCGAGCGCCAGGCCCAGCAGCAGCGCCACCGTCGGCCGCCGCTGCGCCGCCCCCGCCGGCAAGTGGGCCCTCGTCATCGGCGGACGCGACGCGACGCCGCGCCGCGGATCGGAGCCCGCACGGCGGCGCGCTTCCTCGGACGTTGAGTGTCCCGCAAGGGGGAAAAGGGCGCGCGCGCCGGTCGGGGAGTGTGGAATGTTGAGCACTTGAGCAGCCTCACTCTGGTTGGTGTCAAACTAGATGGATGAAGTTGCAGCTGCAGGTGCACTTTTTTTTTTGGAAAATTTAAAGATTATCATTATAATTTTGCTAAATTGAAGATATATCATCCTATCCTACGTATCATTGACTCATATATGCTCTACATGTCAGTGAGATACCAGTGACATATCTTTAACTTTACAAAATTATAATGATATGTTTTTTTAGAAGACAACAGTAATTTAAGTAATTTAGAAGACAACACTAATTTACCAGGGATCTAGATGTGCACTTATCGCAAACAACAGTAATTTAGATCTCGTATCGCCCGCCCGATTTAAGTTTGAAGACCTAGATCTGCAATTTTAGAAGTTTGAGACCTCCGATGACACCGCTAGTACCTTTGCATTGCATGGCGCGTTTATTATCACAAAACAATTCTCCATGTAGGGTCGTTTAGCAAGTTTTCCCTTCACAATAACAAATAATGAACCAGGTATTCCGAATTCCCACTGTCTCTGTACTGCACTTCCTTTACACATCGAAATCCTGTCTACCGTGAGTAGAGCTGTAGAAGCACATCATATCCTGCGTTTATTCACCAACCTTGATCCAAACTGTAAATAAACAAGATGACGTGGCTAAGGCTCAAGAGAACACAGACACATCATACCGAGTGAAAGCCAAAGGCCCCGTGGTATTGACAAATTCACAAGTGGAACACACATCAAATGCTTGCTTGTCAGCCATGAAGTAGCCTAATTGCCTAAGTGCACACAAATTTGGGCGCCCTTGCAGAAAACATGGAAGCAGGTACAGTAGCCTAGTGCCTACAGGTGCCATTGGATGAGCATATGTACAAGCAAAACTCTGAACCTCACCCTGCCCCTTATTTACCAAGGGATCCGTCCAAACTAGTCGCCGGCCAACTGTGGGCGGCGAATGCCTCAGTTACCTCTTCCTCTTCCCAGCCGAACCTCCCGCGGCGGCCTTCCCGCCTGACCCAGTCGCTCTTGATCTGGCAGCAGGCGCCTTCTTCCCACCGGAGCCATTCGCATTGCTCTTCAGCTCAAGCTGGACTTGAATTCCTGGAAGCAGATGAGGTTATCCAAAAGTTAGACGCGGCGAATTCAGAGGGATGGATAGGGTCGCAGCAAATGTCCAACAAGTATTGAGAACCTTTCTTCTTGTCACTTTGCAGGTCCAGCTTCGGCGTAGAGTGGGCAGGCACAAGTTCATCTGAAGGAAGAAAAAAGAAGTGATTAGACAGCAAGTCATGTGAAAGGAATATTTCTTTTAGGATGCAACTTCCAATGGCATCCAACTGACAAAAAAAAAAACTTTACAAACTGTGCCAATGGATGCAGCCTCCATTAGCATCCAACTGACTAAAAACTTCCAATAGAACCATTAGTATGGCGTGTCTTAATGTCAGAAGTACATGCATTATTTATAGTTCTAGCGTTAACCGGTCTATGGTTAGGTGTAGCTATATCACACGTTCATGTTTCTATGATCTCAATTTGTATTTACTTGAATGATGCCACAAATCTCCATAAAAATGAGTAATTTCACAATTGCATTAAATGAAGACTGTGGCACCACAAAGTTGCCTCAAAACATATCCATTTTATCCACACATTAGTCAAAACAAACAGGCATCTACCTGATTTTTCCTGTTTGTTGTATGGGAAAGGAACACGTACCATTATTTTCAGTATCAGAAGAATCATCTTCGTCACCTTCAGCCGATGCTAGCCCATTTTCTTCAGGCAGGCTCTCTTCTACTGGCTCCAAGATTGCCGCCACTCGTTTCTTTAAAGGCTTTTTCATGCCTGGAATATTTATTAGATCTGCTGCTCGAACAACACGAGAATTGCTTCCTTGTTTGTATGCCTTTGTCAAGGCACTTTTAACAGCAGGTTGAATCCCATCCATAGAACTTGGATGACCCTACATTGTAAAATAAAATTTACTCAGATCCACAATGACAGGGAAATGAAGACAAAGGTAAACTATGAAAAACAAGTTTAATCAGCTAGGGACAACACTGCATAACCGCTTCCAACATGTTAATTCGACAAATGCACTTATCTACAAGTTCTGTAACATTATTTTTTATTTTTTTTCGAAAACGCAGGAGAGCTGTGTTTCATTGTATTAAGAGAAAAATGTGGTCCCCAACATGATCCTCACTCATACGGGACCGAGTATGAGTGAGCCAATTACACAATCTCAAAGATTTCCCACATAGCTAACCCACACAACTCAAATAACTGCCCTAGGTTGCAAAATCAAGTCCTGATCCCTGCAGTTTCTTCGCACCAGCCATGCACCATAAGCCGTGCTCATTCTTCAGTTCCCACAAAATTGTGTTAAACTGTTAACTGAAGGAGCAGCCCTCTCAAACACACAAGTTCTGTAACATATTTGTTGTATTTCAAAGTCAGTAAGCCACTATAGTTTTGTATCCAATATCCATAAATCACACGATTGCAGATTTCTAAGATATGTTCCCATTACATATATTACGGTGGACATGATGTGGCGACAATGCAAGCAAATTGCACATGATGAACACAATAGCTGCAGTGCTGAACAGGCTACTGCCTGAACAGACTGCTCAAAACAATTAAGAATGATAATAGTCATTAACACGATGCACCATGCAAAATTACCTGCCAAAATGAAAATTCTCAATGCAAACGCAAATGCAAATGCAAAAATAATCTGTTACCATTCAAGGATGATCAAGTGAACATGACATTAGGCAGAATAAACATAAAACTGATTCTACAATATTACCAACCTTGAATTTGGATACTTCCACAATCGTGTCAAAATCTTCCTGGCTTAAAGAGTATGTATCCATAAACTCTACCACCTTTTGAACAGCTTCATCCTGGATGAAATGAAAATATAAAATATCCAGCAGATTGCTCAAATAAAATATTTCTACAAGGGAAATTGTATTTGAGATTACTGTATTACAAAATAAGAGCTACAAATGCTAGTTACTGACTAAGCAATTCAGCAACTCCATGGTATGGTAGGTTACTAAACAATTCAGCCACAGAACTTCAGGTGTTACACAGATTTTCTGAACAAAAAAAAAGAATAATAACTTCTAAGCTATGCAATTCAGAGTTTAGATGATATGTGGTAGTGGTAGGGTGCTTGGACGACTGCAGAAGTTGGCATAGAATGCAGTCTTAATTTCTTGAAGCATGTAACCTAGAGAATTCTTGAAGTGAGATTAATTTCACCATTCATCAATTGTTTGGCGTCTCTATTTTCAAGACTACTGAAAAAAGGAAAAGTTTGGGACGAATTCCAAATCCAAACACCTAACAAAGCATTGGGGATTATTATCATCATGAGACCAAAGATGGAGTTCATTCATGAGGTAAGAGATGAAAAAACAACCACACCTAATAAAGCACTGGGGATTATTATCATCATGAGACCAAAGATGGAGTTCATTCATGAGGTAAGAGATGAAAAAACAACCTTTGACATTTTTTTCAATGGTTCAGTCAGCTCTCTCAAGATAAGAGTAAGATAATCCAACCTCAATGCCTCCCTGCAGTTCTCAAGATTATAAAACAGATCCACCATAAACAATCACTTAAAAGTCTGGACATCATTCAACTATTCAAAGTTACAACAGGAGAAAAATATGCATGAATTTTGTCAGTTCTGACACACCAAAAGTACACCAACAGGAGAAAAATATGCACGAGATATAGCTTTGCCATACCATACCAGCACAATAATGAGTCAGACATGTGATAATAAAAGCACAAGCCACCAAAGAAGGCACAGATAGATTTCAAGGATATGTAAAAGCAACTACCTGTCCAAGTTTGCTTGCTGGGAGGCAAGAATATGACTGTGGACATCTTCCAGTAGCCTTCTGTTTTTGTTAGTAGTTGAGTATTTACCCAACCATCCACCAAACCTATTGAAGTTTCGCTCACCCTGAAACGTATTTGTTACCCAGTTTAATTTAGCCCAATAACCAAAAGCAAAATATACTAAATATAGTTCCAGTTAGGGTTTGAACATTACTGCTTCAAGGATTTCTCTGTTCCCATGCATCAAAGCGGCACTATAAAATGTGTATGGTTAGAAAACCAGGTTGGCAAATTCAAAATAAAGTAATACCAATATGACCCTGATAGATACTTACGGTACTATAGATGAAGCAAAACAAGCAGCTTGCGACAACTGCCACTGTCGATATCTTCTTATTTGTACATTAACAAGATCACCGTCCGCTATAGATTCGGCAGCCCGAGCTAGAGCATTCATTCTTTTAACTCCACTTTCATCCTTTCCCATAGTGTTAGGCCGATAATTGATATAATTTTCCTACAGTGGGGTGCATTTTTAACTGTGAATTTCACAGGAACTTTGATTTCCAAGACATCAGTGATCAGGAGCAGAAAAGAAAAAAAAAGAGAATGTGTTGGTCCATGTATATCATGTAGCAATGAACTCAAACAAATACTCCCTCCATCCTAAATTATAAGACATTTTGGCTTTTCTAGAGACATAGGTTTTGTTACGCACTTATGTCTAGGTACATAGTAAAATCAATGCATCTAGAAAATACAAAACTTCTTATAATTTGGAATGAAGTCACAGGAATACAAAAGGTAATAGCAAAAGAAGTCCAAAAGGACACATGTTTAAACAATTACAATACCGATACACATTCATTTAGCAAACATAAACATATAGCAACAAAAAGATGAATTTCCCTTTCAGAATTCACAAAAGACACCATTTAATTTTATACATGCGAGCATCCCAACTATCAGGCAATAAAGAAAGCAGTGACACACACACTACAGTTAGCATAAAAATAAATAGCTTGTGCACAGTATATTGGAAAGAAATTTGTAGTAGTCACAATTCAATAGATAAATGTAAGAATTAACATTTATACAAAGGATTGCCATACTACAGACCTGGATGATCAAGGGAACTAAATCAGGATCACTCATGCCAAAATCAATTCTCTCATCCATCCTTAACCTCCCACCATTGAAACCAAAAAGTCTGAGAGTTCAATGAGTAACCATGAATAATATAAAGACTGTAGGAATAAATGCACAGTAGGCAAAGGAAGCAAATGCCATTAAAAACAATAAATGCACAATAGGAACTGGAAGCATATGTCATTAAAAACTGAAGCAACTCTAAACCCCACTGTAATTAATTACATAGCAGAGAGCATGCAGTATGTGCACAAGTTGATAAGTCCCCAGCCAGATTTCTATAAAGAGCGAACTACAAGTTTGAAGGAAGGAAAACAGTTCCAATTCTGCATGAAATAAAAAGATTGCAGTTATGGATTGTCCCGTCTAGTAGAGACAATCTTCATGTACAAACTTTACAAAAAACAATGTATTTTTTCAACTTATCATAACTTAATCCTAGAGCAGCTAACTAGTACAGGCTCAAGCATTTTTTTTTCCTTGAAAAATATCCAATGAGGAATCCCATGTCTTTCAAGTGATAGTATGGTAGAGTAACAATGAGATTTGGTTATCAAACCAACACATATGTTAAAATATAATGAGCATAACACTTAACACAAACTCTCATCCTTCAAGTCTGAAATTAAATAACCGCTTGCCATCAGTCAATAAAAAATGTAGAGATCCAGGAAAAGATAGAAATAATTCCACGATGATATTTGATGTGTAAGAAATACTAAAGAAAAGGCAATACTTGTCAACAGCAGTAAAAGGAGAAATGTCTTCATCCTTTGAACTGCTATTAAGTCGCTCCCTTATATCATCGTATTTGACCACAGATTGGGAGAGGCTCATATACTGCAAATGGTTGAGTGCCATGCGAATATCTCCGTGCACTCTTTCAGCAAGCTCTTCCATTGCGGTCTAGCATAACAGGGAAAAAAAACAAATTTGTAGCAGAACATGGAAAGTCTACATAACAGAGAATCAGAAACAGAAAAGAATGCTAGAAGCCTATATAGAAATACAAGAGACTACAAGCACTAATTTTATTTTGTTACTGATATTTTCTGTTAATTTATATCTCAAAATTCTCATGTAAGTGTAGAAGCACTGGAGTCTGGGAAAGATACTGGGCATACCTCTTGAGCTTGAATACCTTCCTTTTTGGCAATTTCCATCAATCTTTTACCCATCTGTCAAGTAAAGAAGTTAGAACCAAGAAAAGAGAAGGAACATCCATGTCACAGGTAGAAAATTAATTAATAGTTCTCTCTTCTTAACAATCATGCAACTGTATACATCATGTAAGATGAGAAGAATTGCAGCACAGAGAGCACTGTAGTTGGTAGTTTCTACGCAACTTGTGACAGCCAATGATCAGGGTTTTTTATCAATTAGGTACAAGTGTACACAAACAGCGATGTTCAGAAGTTCAGAGTCCACAGTAAGTAGTATCACAACCCTAGTTTACAAAATGTCCATTTTAGACTCAGAAACACATCAAATACAGATTCATTTCCTACATAACATGAATAGCACCAGGCTAACTAACTACATTGCACATGCCTAGATACAGCAAAGTAAGGAATGTGGTCCTGAGTTCTTGTAATTCAAGGGAGAATTAGTAATTCTGAAGGTCACTGCCTCACTGGAATTGAACATGGCAAGAAATAACCTGTTGTTTCGTTGGTTTTCTGAAGTTGAGCATCAGGCAGTAATTAACAAGACTCTTCAATTTCTGGCTATAACGGTCATTACAAATGCAGATAATAGGGATCTTGGATATCTTGATGCTAGCAATAAGATCGGCAACACCACCTCTATCTCCAGCAGACATACCATCAACTTCATCCATGATTAGTACAGCTTTGGGATGTTTTGACCTGTGGAATTGTTGCCCACTTAATTTATAATAATAATAATCAAAATACAAAGTCAAAAAAGTTCATGACTAATGCTGCAACACCAACCGATTGTCACTATAATTCAGAGTCGCATTGCTGATAAGCTCTTTGATAGAGTTTGATGTACTCCCCCCAACACCCTTCTCGATCTTGGAGTCTGCCTTACCACGGCTATCACTCGCATTTACCTATCACAAAAAATATTGTTTGAATTCAGGCCTGCCAAGTAAATTGAGGAATAAATTGTGCAAAGACTAATAAAATACCTCAATGGCCTGCAATCCAAGCATCTGACTAACAACTTTAGCAGTTGTAGTCTTACCAATACCAGGAGGTCCACTCAGCAACACAGCCTTTTTGGCTGCACTGTCAGCTTGTTTCTTTCCCTTACCCTTTTGGCCAGAATGAAGGAATAGTGCATCCCAACTTTTTAACCAGTCATGAAGTTGTTTGACCTATATATGAAGTTCATAATAAAGTGTCACTACATATATGAATTAACTAACATAACCAAAAGCAGAACTACTTACCATTGATTGATTGCCAACTATGTCATTTGGAACTTTTGGCCGATATTTTTCTGTCCATTGCATAGAACCACGGTCAACATTCTTGGGCTTTTGTTTGCCAGCGGAGGCACATGCAGCATTACTGTTTGGAGCAATACTTTTGCCCACAGCACTTGCTTCAGCTGAAGAAAATCAAGCATAACATATTGACATGAGAGATGCAAAACCAGAAACAAAAAAATAAGTGACAGTGAGTTGATTCTCCAAAGGATGAGAGCATGACGAGAAGATCAAGTTAATATCCACAATGATAAAGTTGTTAGAAGACACAATTAACAGAAAAGTCATATCTCAGATAATCAGATCCAAGCAACTATAAGCACGACAAAATTATGTATTAGGTTATGCTAAGCATGATCCCACGACATGCTATCCAACTATAGAATCATTAGAAGTTAGGAGTTTCCAGTCTACCTCGTTTTTCAACTTTAGCTGGAGAGCTCTTTGTCTGTGATTTCTGAAACTTTTCAGAACTGTTGTTGCTTTGATGTTTGTCTACAGGAGCCTTTGCAGGCTTTGATTTTCGGATCAAATCAAATAAAGCATCTTCAGTCAAGAATGGAACACTGCAAAGACGTGTAAGCACGTATAAAAATAACAAATAAAAATGAATATGCACATATTGTTTCATGAAAAATAGTAATACCCCAGATCTTTTGCTTTGTTAGATTTGGCTCCACCAATGTCTTCGTCAGCCAATAAGTAGCTCTGTGAACAAGCACTCTCAGCAAATTATTTATTATAATATATAAATAATATATAAACAGCAAACAATAGTCTCATAAAAAGGTGCCCTACTAATATACATACCGTCTTTTTACTAATACTAATATATACCGTCTTTTTACTAATAGAGCCAGTCACACGGCCACCATAACGCTTAATTAGATCAGCTGCTTCTTCGCGTTCAAGACTGCACATAGAAACAACTTAAGATGATTTTAAGCCATTGGCCATTGCATGATCATGAAACAGATACTACATATAGAATATTATCAACAACAACAAAGACTTTTAGTCCCAAGCAAGTTAGGGAGAGCTGAAACCCAACATAAGCCACCACAAAGGTAAAAAAAGTAAGAAAAAATATTATACATAAAAATTGAAGCACCTGTCAAGGGTACCACTTATGACAAATGTCAGACCAGATAAACAGTCAGGGGCACCCTCTGGGACCTCCTACAAATAATAGAAAATGAAGTAGACAGTTCAGCATTGAGTTTTTTAGTTTTTCAAAACATTGACAATGATATTAGTGTAACCTTTTCTCCTTTGTGAGGAGGATCTTTCCTCTCACCAAAATTCATAAAACCTCTGCCACCTCCTCCTCTACCTCTGCCCCCAGGGGCAGCTCCTGCTCCTCCTCTTCCACCCCTGACCTCATAATCTAACATTGGTTTGGACAGAAAAAAGGGAGACAGCCTTGATGAGCACAAGAACTACGGATTACCACAGGGACACCCCCTATGGCCCTATCGTTGCTGGACACATTGACCAAAACTGAATCGCTGAGCCAATCCACGACGCCATGCACCACACATTCACACAACTACTTATGTTTCAGCAGACCAAACCCGTCTAAATCACCCATGATCAGGTAACCATAAGAAGGCAACAGTACAGAGGGCAGAACCAACAACAGCGGGGGCAGCATCCTACCAATGCGGGCGGCGCCGACTTCTTCTCGGGAATGCTGAGCACGGGCTTCTTCTTCTCGGTCGCCGCTCCGGAGGGCTTCGCGGCGGCTCCGGAGGCCGCCGCGCTCTTGTCCTGCGTCTTCATGAACCATTTCCGGATGTCGGACGTCTGCGCCCCAAGAAAACGGGAAACGAATCGAGAACCGCTCAGTCATCGGCGGAGGCTAAGAACAAGAAATCGAATCAAGAACTCGCGCGCCAAACAAATCTCCGCGGAGGGAGGAATACCAACCAGGGCGCGCGAGAGAGAGTGAGGGGGTGGAAGGAGCAAGAAGGCACTCACCATCTCCGACGCGGCAATGGACGACGGATGACCGAAAAGCCGGAGTTTTTTCCCGGATTCTTGGCGCGGCTAGATTGGTAGGGGAGGCTAGGGTTCCAATGTGCGGGCGGCGGGCGGGCGGTTCTTGCTTCCCCCGCGACCAATCCAGTCCTGGCGCGGGCACTGGCGCCAGCCACCGCCGGGACGGGGAAGAGGATGCGGCGGTGGTGTGCAGCGGAAGACTCGCCTCGCCTGACGCTCGAAGGCGCGCAGAGGTTTTTGGGGGAGAAAGAGGGGCCGCGGCGCGCGGTTCTCTCGAGGCTGGCGGGAGGACCCGCGGGACAGTAGTGGAGCCGTGGAGGCGTCGCACACTCGCACAGCACGCCGAGGTCACCCCGGGCATGAAATACCAAACCCATAACCGAACCGAAAATACATAGAACTGAACCGAAAAATTCGGTTCCTATTTTTCAGGAACTGAATTTACCGAGGTAAATACCGAACCGAACCGAATTTATCGAATTACCGAATTTAGCTAAAATGTGATAAGTTTGAGTGGTGTTATATTATTTATTGTACTATTGTATTACTCTGTATCACAAATAGAAGTCGTTTAGGACAGCGATACGGTCTTCAAAGGATAACTTTGACCACTTATTTCTTTAAAAATATTTGTTGTAAAGTGGTGTATATATATACTTTTATGAAATTACTTTTCAAGATAAATCTATTTATATGATTTTTACATTTCTAAACTCAATAATTTGAAAGTTATTCATGATTTATATTCTCAACGTTTGACCGAATTTTTTTCCAAAACGACTTCTATTTACGATACAGAGGGGGTAGACTATTATATTATGTATTTTTGGCACTCACACTTATAGTCTTGTGGACTTTTACATGTATATGTATTTTGCACTATTATTATCTACGAAATCATGTCAAAATTAGTTTTTGAACATGCCATTACATCTTATACATGGTTAGTTCGGTACTGTTCGGCAAATACCGGAACCGAACCGAATTTACCGCGAACCGAACCGGTACCGAATTTTTTTTTGGAACCGATCGGTACCAATTTCTCAGGAACCGAATTTATCGAGGTACCGAGGAACCGAACCGATCGGTTCGGTATTTACCGAATGTCTAGGTTGACGCCGAGGAGGAGACTCTAGCTGACGGAGACTAAGAAGAGGTGCAGGCCAGCGGCAAAGGCACTAAGGGCACCCGCAATAGGTGACTCATAAGCTAGCTCTTAACATTTTTTTATATTTTAATAGAAGAAAGAGAAGAGCTAGCTCTTGATCAAGAGTTAGACTTATACACATATTTCGAGATGATGTGAGTATGTTATGTGGGGTTTATTATATTATGAGCTATTGCTAAAAGCTAACACTATTGGAGAGGTTGGCTTAGAGCTAGCAGCTAACTCTTACTGTTACGGGTGCCCTAAGGCAGGCACACGGCCGCGTGCGAGGGAAAGGGCGCGGCCACGGCGAAGGAACGCCGGTGAGTGCGGACGTACACAGATGGACGGCGGTGAGGGTATAGCACGCCACTCAGTTTGGAAGCGTGCGCACACAAACAGTCCACATTTTCGGTCCCACGATCATATTATATTATATGCTCACTGTGTAGATCTACTCATGTGGAGTCTAATAAAATTAGATTTTTCATTTTATAATTTTTCTACGATTTACTATGATTTTCAAATTTTCAGCCGAAATAAATAAATAAGAAAAAATAAAACCTTCATAGCAAAACTTTCTACTTAAACATTCTATATTATATGTTTATTATGTAGATCTACTCATGTGAAGTCCAATAAAATTAGATTTTTTATTTTATGATTTTTTTTGTGATTTACTAAGATTTTTCAAAGATTTAGCCAAAATAAATAAAAAGGAAAAAGATAAACCCACCTGGTACTGTAGCAAACCCGACCCGTTACTGTAGCAAAACCACTGTCCAAAACCGCCTGGGGGTTATTTGACCGATTTTGGATAGGTGAGGGGGCTATATAGACAGTTTGAAAGGTTGGAGGTGAAGTAGACCAAGTACAATACGTGAGGGGGTTATTTAGACTTTTTCCAATAAAACATCCATAGAACACGAGTGGGTTCTCTTTGGCAAGGTTTGGACTTCTAAAAAATAGAGAAGCTAGAAGAAGCCATGTTTTGGTAGACCTGGCTTTTAGCCCCTCCTCCCTCCCCCCCCCCCAAAAAAAGTTTCGGCTTCACTATTTTCTTTTTCTCCTTTACAAGTTGTATGTTTTCATGTGTGCTCTTCTTTGATAGAGCCTTTTAATATGTTGATGGAGAAGCCACTGCACAAGCCCTACCAAAGAGGACCATAGTCAATGATGGGGAGGAGACATGCTAGGGAGAAGACACACACGGAAGAGAAGCCATTGTGAATGGAGATGTCGAGGGGAGGAGGAGCATTGGGGAGTGAGGAAGCGCACCACGAGAAAAGGAGCCATGCACACATATGACATCGACACGAGGGAGGAGGAGCAGATGAGGGCAGAAAGACATGTGAGGGAACTACCGAAACAGTAGTTTGAGGGCATGAAGTAATGTCCATTGGAATAAAGGGCTTGTTGGCCACTTTTTAGAGCCCTCCCAAATCTAAGAATCAAACAAAAGCCTTTGTCCGACCCTATTTTTGGCTTGAGCTTTTAAAAATGGGTTTAAGGATCAAAATAGAAGACCCGCTGGAGTTACAGTAAATGTGAGTCATTGTATTTTGTAATCTTTGATTGATTGCAAATTAGGAAGGTGGTTAATACACACTTACTCTCTTCATCCTAGAATACAACACATTTGTGATTTTTAAAATTTGTATTAAAATATATGGCACTCTACTTGGTGTGTATGTTCAAATTTTGCAGAGTTTGTTAGGAAAGAAACTACGATCTAAGGAGAAACTCCTTAATTCTATTTAATATACTTGGTATATATGTCATTTGAATATTCTCTTGGGACAAGTATGCTTACTCAAGAAAATGAATGACGGTTTTTAATGTCTCTACCCACAAACTAATCGGTAATGTGGAGTAATGTATCGTATACTTCTCACCATATCCATTAAAGTATGGTTGTATCTTTCAGCTGCTCCATTCTCCTGAGGTTCCCCTAGTGTAGAGTACTGAGCAACTACATTTTTCTTGTAAGAACTTTGCAAAAGGTCTAGGAACTTAACCATATAGAGTATGTCACTTGTAGTACTCCCCACCACATTCTGATTTTACTATCTTAATCTTTAAGTTGTGCTGATTTTCTACTTTAGCCTTAAATATCTTGAATTTATCCAACGTCTCCAATCTTTTTTAGTTAGGTAAATGTAGCCATAACGAGAATAATCATTTATGAATGTTATAAATGAATCATAATCATTCACACTTTTCACATAAAATAGACTGCAAATATCCGTGTGAATTATTTCTAAAATACATGCACTTCGTTTAGCATCTTTCTTATTTTCTTAATGAACTTTCCTTTAATGCAATCGATGCATTGTTCTAAATCTGTAAATTCTAATGACGGAAGAATTGATTCTATAACCAATTATTCTATCTTCCCCATAGAAATATGGCCTAAACGACAGTGCCAAATTTTCGATGATACATGATGAACTCTTTTTCGCTTCTAACATTCATAGACAAGGAGACATTCTCATTCTCATTCTCATTGCATATAACATTCACATTCTCAAAGACTAATAATGAATAAAACTTGTCTTGTCGGAAGGCAAGACCAACACATTTATTATGAAATGTAACCTTACATTTGCCATTCCAAAATGACAATCATAACCATCATCATCTAATCATGAAACACTTATTAAGTTTTTGCGCAAATACCAAATTTCCAAAATGACAACTATAATCATCATCATCTAATTGTGAAACACTTATTATGTTTCTGCGCAAAGAGGGTACATAAAGCATGTATGTGAGCCTAAGTACAAAACCATCAAGTAATCCTAAAGAAAGAATGGCTTCAATTTCAGCTTGTACTTCATTTGCTACTTTAATAATCTTTCTCCTCTTTGCAACACCATCCTTGTATGGAATCTCTGCAATGAATTTGCAACATAAATTGTTGCACCTGAGTCAATCCACCAAGTAGATTTTGCATAACTTAAATACAAGGATTCATCTATAAATGTAATAATATCCTCACCTTTTTTTAAGAAGATACTTCAGAAACTCTGGACATTCCTTCTCGTGGTGTCCTGCTTTTTGTCTGCACCGCTTGTAGGTGTCCTTGTCCACATCAATTGATCATGTGGGGGCTTGTCCTTGTGACCTGGAGGAGGAGCTACCATCCCACTTATAATACCTTTTCCTTTTATTGTCCTTCACAATATGAGTAGAGTCATTATGTGAGGACTTTAGCCTCTCCTCTTCTTGAACACACATTGCAATGAGCTTTTCTATGTCCCATTTATCGGGATGCATGTTGTAGTTAACAACAAAGGCCTTGAATTCTTTTGACAAAGAAGCAAAAATCAAATGAATTAGAAACTCATCTTTGAGCCTCATTGCCATGGTGTTCATCTTTAATATATGGTCTCTGATGCCACCATTAGAGTATTTCTCACCGTCATCGACTAGCCTCTTGATCAGAGTGCTAGCATAAGCCTTTGAAGAGCTAGTAAACTCTCCACCTTCTTTAAGTACTCTGTGGCAATGTCATAGTCTGGAATTGATCCCTTATCAGGTTTGAAATAGTGGACTTAGCTGCCATCAGGCACTTGCGGTTGAAATTTTGTGTTTCTTGCGCTCAAGATCATGTCTCATTCTGACTTCTGTAAAAAAAATGGGAAAATTCCACCATCTCCCAAAAAGAGTATATAGCTCTTCGGGAATGTGCCATTTTGGGATTCCTACTATTTCTTTAGTCGATACAAATTGTGACCCAGATCTTGCGAATATATCGATTCCTACCAACGATGACACTATGACTTCAATTCGATTAATTCTTAACAAATTAGTATTTGCAATTTCTGAGGGTCGTTCTCTCTATATAAGAAATCGTTGATTAAGAAGAATAGTTAATTCTTGAGCAACTGCGTAGATTTATAGGATTAATTACTATTCTTTTTTTGTTTTGCATAGATAAAAGAAGGGGAATATTGATATATATTAGAGGGTATTGATATATATTATGATCTGATGTGATTTCTTGCTCATTGTCGAGCAATGAAATCAACATTAGTCTCATTCTCGGCCCTCACCGGATCCACTGACTCGGTGGGACACACTGAGGTAAGTGCTAAATCATTTTCTGAAAGCGCAAGTGCCAACTCATACTTTTCTCGCCTCACCCGATAGTTGTTCCCATCGAGAGGAGGACTGTGGGACATCATGGACATAGGATTGAGTCCTGAAAACATCGTCAAAGCAAGTGAGAAAAATATAACATAATAATTATCTGTCTTAACTGAACATTGGTCAGAATAAAAACATATAATTATCTTTCTATATTAATTCTACATCACCATTAGACAGAAATAGAATTAATGCATGAAACTCGTAAAATAATTTACAATATTCTCTTTATACTAATTCTATATCAGCGTTGGACAGAAATAGAATTAATACATAAGATCTCATGAATAGAAAACATTATAATATTGCTACTTTGCTAGTATCAAAGTTGGTCAGAAATAATAATATTATAATTTACTGAATAGAATTAGTTGCTCTTCAAATTAAATTCTCCCGTCGATTCAAATGTAATTAAAGGATAATCAACATTAACTTCGCAACACAAACATGAAAAATGTCTATTTTCAGAAGCATCTTGTTGTTCTCATATAATCTCTAAAAATTCAAACACGTTGGTGTAAAAAAAATACAGAGATTCAAACTAGAAATTAACTGAAATTCTTTCAAAAATGCTCGAAAGAATAAATAAAACAAGAGTGAAACTCTATTGTGCATACGGGCTGAGCCAACACTGTGCAGCCCGTAAACACGTGATGCTCCTCCGCGCCCAGGCCGCAACCTAAGCTTAGGTCGGGAAAGCGCCTGCGCGCCCACCTGGACCTTATATGGTCTAAAGCGCTACCGACCGTCGATCTGGATCCGATGGTCGCACGGCGTCCCCACGGAAACAAAATGGGTGTCGCGGCCGCCTCCCCAAACTCTAGACTGATCGCTCCGCTCCCCTTCTCTGTCTTCGCTCTCTGCAACCGAGTGCCCGAAGCAAGCGCAACATAGCAACCGGAGGAGAGGAGCGTGCCACCGTGGGGCCCCTCGCCGGCAACCGCCATCGAGCGGTTTTGGAGTGGTGCCATTGGCCCGAGCCCGAGGTGGAGGTCACACCGCGGTGAGACCTCGCACCCTTGGCGGTCGGTGGTGACAATATATTTGGTGCAAATTTCAACTATATATATATAAAACTAACTATAATAACAACAAAAGCTACATGATCCGAAAATACGAGATAGTATTCTCTCACAACTCACAACTAAAAAGAGTAAAGAGGGGACAATAGTTTGGGGCGGAAAAATTTCGCTACGTCGGTCCGCCGCCCATGCGATTGGCCGCGCCTGGCTTGCCTAAACTCGCAAGTCTTGCGAGTGACGCTCCGCCTCCCTTGGTTCTGTATCTCTCACAACTAAAAAGAGTAAAGAGGGGACAGTAGTTTGGCGCGGAAAAATTTCGCTACGTCGGTCCGCCGCCCGTGCGATCCGCCACGCCTGGCTTGCCTAAACTCGCAAGTCTTGCGAGTTACGCTCCGCCTCCCTCGATTCTGTATCCATAAAAAAAAAGGAAAGCCCGTCTTGCTAGTTGCCGCACCAGCGCCCACGATCCTCACCTGCCTATCTCCGATCCTCAAATCACGGTATCATCCTGTCGCATGCCCACTGCCATTCCACACCCCAGGTCCTTGAATCTCCATCATCGTCACCATCTTCCACACTGTCGTCGTCGCCATCACCCGCGTAGTCATCCTCACACGCATCATCGTCCTCGCCGCGAGGAATTGGGCGAGGAGCCAGCAATGAGCCCTAACCCTATTTCCACTTCACAAGATGTGCACTGCGGCGTCCGTACGACGTCGATGATGTCGTGCCTCATCCTGCGCCGTGCCCCGTCCTGCGCCGTGCACTCGCCCACACCGTCACGCACTGCTGCCTCATCTCCCTCCCCTGTCGCACCCCATTGCCGTCTCTCTCGCCGAGCAGACGATCCCTCACTGTTGTCGTCGTCGCAAGCTGCCGGTGGAGGGGCGACCAGATCCAGTGGGAGTGGGGCGCATCTAGGGTGGCGGTGGCCCTAACTGCAGCCATGTGACCCGATCTGGCAGCTTCCAAGTCTAAACGTACCCCGCATCCCGTTGCTACGCCACACCTAGATCTCTGTCGCCGCCGTTACCACCTACCTGCTCCTTGACAGCGAAGACCCTGGGCATTATGCTACAGTGCGTGCCCTCTACACCGCCTCATCAACCCGTCAACCCGGACGGATTGCCGCCGGACACGGCCGCTCGGCCATGTTGTTTGGGTATGAGTTTGTCGATTGTGTTAATGTAGGTTGTGGTGCACTAATTTGTTGACAATCAATTTCACAACTGTCGTTCTTCCTTTGCAGGTCAATACATATTTCTTCATAGTCACACGATGCTCAACATAAGTGCAAACACATAAGTCCAGGAAACTCATTGGTGATGTTGATACCTTCCTTTTGTTGGTGTTTATTAGGTAATATTATACATATTATTGCTTTTGGAAAATGGAGTATAAAGTTCTACCAATCCTAAGAGATAAAGATAGCATCGTCTTTATAAGAGTGTCTTAACTTACTTCATTGTTTCTTTGGCTGGATATCAAGGCTTGTAACCTGGCCTCTATGTCAAGGTCACTGACCCCACATAAGGACTTTTGTTCTTGGCTTGCCTCCTTACCTTAACTGCACAATCTCTCAATCTCCCTATAGTGGTTGTGGTGCGGCAAAATAATTTTGTAGTAGCAGGATGCGGAACAAGGCGTGGTGAGGGACCTGCTGCCGGAGCAGGTGCACAGAGCAAGGGTCCCGCGCCATCGTGATTAATGACATTGGCACTCCAGGTTAGCTCTTTTATTCTTCCCCATCCTCACCCTTTCAATTGGTTAGCTCTTTTATTCTTTCTAGATCGTTTAGAATGGTGAGGTAGCAACAAAGTAGGAATTAATGATTTTTCGATTGCTAGAGAATATGATTAACCTATGTTATTATTATGGCCCCCATTTTTTGAGAATATGATTCCATATCAAGGTCAAAGTTCGGTTGGTATGATACTATAGGGTTCTCATGCAGAAGTGCAGAACCATATCTGAAATAATATAAATAATATATGTTTATCAAAATGAATTGATCTCATTTTCCTTGGCTTCCTTTCATTTACATGTACGTCTTGAGATACTTGCATTCCCACGTAATCAATTTGCTGGTCAGGAGCCTGGCAGCAATGAATATGTGAAAGCAAAGTTAACTATGATCCGTGATCTATTGTAAAAAGTTGTAGCATCAATGACGAGCCTGATAGTGTGGCCGCCCGCCCTCACTTATTCAATCTCTGATTAGTAAAATAATATCCAAAAAGTTTTGATATAGCTGCACTCACTTATGCAGCAGAGCTTAGTTTTTGTTAATTTTGAATAAATGAACTTAAGGATTCATGGGCTGTAGTTGTAGGTATTGAAATTAAGTTTTCCTTTACTTTTTTTCTGAATGTAATAGGGGGGGTGGTGGTGCTTGTACGCCTGTCATCCAGTTTTGCCGGATGCAACCTGTAGTTGATTGGTTGGCTGCAGCAGTGCTAGGCCGGCACGATGCAAACATCATCCCTCAGTGCTTCCCCCGTAGGTGCGCATTTTTTGCTCGTTTCTCCGGAGGCTGTCCCGTGCAGTGCAGGAGGGAGCGTGTGAGCGGGCAGCGTAGGCAGAAAAAGGTGTGGACACCTAAATGAACAAGCAACCAAATACACGAGCCTGCATGTAGAGCACGAGCGAGGCTCCGCTCGTAAGAGAACCAATCAGCCCCATAATGTATCTTACTGCCTTGTAAGAAGCATCTACTCAAGGTCTCAAGTTCAGTGAACCACCCACTGCTCTCTCATGTCCAGATCATAGCTCATTTTTTTAACTGATGCCTTTGTCAATTTAAAAGTAAAAAAAGAGTGATAGAGGAATGGTTGCATTATAGTTAGCCCTCATATATTTTCAGGTTGAAATCCCATATGTTCTGAAGGTCTATTCCTATGTGAAATCATTTTAAATGTTTTTGTAAGCCATTTTCACTTTAACATTGACAAACACCAATTTAACATTCCACTTTTTTCTTGAGCTAACTATTTAATATAAGATCATGTAAAAGGGTCATACCTCAGTAAAATGAATTGACTGGGAATAGACCGTAAAGTGGTCAGATATTGAATTTAGCTACTTTCCTAATTAGATTTGCTCGCAAACTGCCATATAGAGAATAATATGAAACTGTCACGGACCTTCTTTTTTATTAAATGACATTTTCACTCTATATACTAAGATCATGCTTTTTATATGACAAATACTAATGGTGATATATTTTCTAAAGATATGAAAAATGAATGCCCTTTATATGTCAAATCCAGTGTTCATTAGTTATGAACAATGATGTGATGCAGCACACCATGCTATGTTTTAAGTAATCAGATCTTCATTTGTATTTATCTATTTATCTGTCCTGTAGCAACATAGCTATACTGTGAAAGACACAAGGGGATGGTAGCGGATAAAGCAATTAAGGTATACAAATTATAATTTGCCAATATCTTATTTATGGATCCTCTTTGGAAAACATTTTCTATTTTTGATATACTAATATCCATCATTATTAATTCTGGTTCTCTGCCCTTGGTTTATAGTGCAAGACAAATCTTAGAGGCAGCTAGACAAAGCACCACATGTCTGTTTTTCATATCGTAATTTCCATTTTTTAATACTTGCAGTTCTTTTCCCTGATTCATACAGATCTGATGACCATAATTTGCCTCTCTATTGATTGGGGTGGGGTGGGGATGGGGGGGTCCATACATGTATTTCAGGATAGTTCTTTAACTTTTTATGTAATTTTCATAATGTGCTTTTGTCATGTAGCCAGTAGACAGTATATGCCAATGATCATTTTAGGACCTTTCATTTTTATTACTAGCTGTAAAAACACTAGTCGCCATATTTTGGTTCGGCAATGTAAGCCTTGCACAAAAATTCAAAATTCTCTCCCTAAATGACGACCATCCTGTGACCAACTCATCATTGTACTGGGTTGAGCCTGTTTCGAGGCTATATATATGAATACAATTCAGGTGAGGGAGTAATCTCCTCCTGGTGAACAGTAAAAAACACTGGTGGTTGTTCGTTTGTTGTCATGCTATAGACAATTTTGGACTTTTGTGATCTTTTTGTAACATTGGAGATTATTCATATAATTTTTAAAATAATGCTCATTTTAGTAGCAAAACTGATGTAGAGATGATTGTATCATTTACTATTGTTGTGCTGGTGAATATTTATGAAGCGATTCGAGCTGATGATCATTGTTAACATTGGAGATTATTTCCTTTTATCTTTTGAAGCGATTCTCCGCTAACTAGATGTCATCCGTGCCAAGTGTCTCCTCTATCGGATTCCAGTTGTGATAATAGCAATTAATCAGATTAAGTGCATATTTATGAATGATATTGTGTTCATATTTTGTTAGGTCAATAGGTCCTACTGCTTTGCTGTAAATCTGCTTTTCAGGCGATCTCTTTTCTATTGGAGTAGATTCTCAAGCGACTCTGCACGTTTGGAGAATTTAAGGTTTGCAAGATCCTACATTTTGACGCCTCCACTCTGCATTTATGTTGTACCAATGTCGTTGAGTCATCTTGTCAATTAACTTGCTTGAACTTGGCCAATAAAATCATAAGAAAATACTACACCTATAAAAAGATAAAGGCTTATGTACTGATTGGGTGTTTGTTAAAGACCAGAGCTTGTGCTTTCCTTCACAGTGAGTGTTTGTGTTTGTTAAGATCTTCTAGAATTGGAATCCGTTGCTTTGCAAGCCTACCTGTTCAGTCTTCCTGCAGCTTTGAACCTGCATGCTACCACTAATGTTTTTTACCATATAAATGAAAATATGCACCTCAGAAATAGAATATTTCATCGAACGAGAATTACCATACTATTTTTTTCCTGTATGAATCAAGAAATCTAGCTCAGAAATAGTAAAAATAATGATCATATTATTTTCCTTCAGTAAAGCTTCAGTCTACAATTTTCTTAATTGTTGCACAGGTGAATAGGTAACAGAGTAAAATTTTGCCACCCAGTTTTAGACTCTGGAACTACTAATCTGTTCTATATAGAGGCGCAATGGGCTATTACTTGCAAGGTGCCAGGGTGGCGGACACCAGGTTGGGAGTAGCAAGGATAGCAGTGCAGGTTATGGCCTGCCAACCTGAAAGAGTACCACCAATTAGGCACTACTAATGCTTGAATGACACTAGATGGTGAAGGTTCCAGAATCCACCGCCAATGACCAACGCATAAATCTACCTCTAATCGTGTTTTCATTTTGTGCCTATCATATAGCCTGTCTATGATGTTTGTTCCTCATAATTAGCAATGGCAATATAAATAAATTTACATGAGTGGCTCAAACAAGCTAAAAAGAATATGCGCCTCATTGCAACTTCCGAATGTTGAGTTCAAACACTCACATAAAATTCTTTATTTGAGACATATTAGTGTTTCAATAGGTTTCAGGATAGTTATTTTCCCAAAATAAACCATAAACAAGTTGGCACTGCAATAGATAGGATTGATAATGATCCTATGGTGATAGCCCCGACACAGAGAACGATGTTGGTAACCATAAAAGATACAAGAGATTCTAATGAGTTGTATGAGATACGTGATATGGGTGGTTAAGATTTAGAGTTGCTTAATATAAAAGTTACTTTACCCATACCAGATAAAAAGAAATCAGACACAAAATGGCCAAAAAATAATACATGATACTTAATGATTTACCTAGATCCTTTCATAGTTTGGTGCCATTAGGGGAAAAAATCTATTGTATCATTCCTTCATATTGGTTGGTTTGATCTTGGTGCTTATTTGTTATCTCTTGCTTGCTTCATGACCAGTACAAATAAATTGTGAGTGGAGGCATTGCGGGAAGAGAGCAATGCACCATAAAGTGGCATGGTCATGTATTTTCCAACTCAGACACTTTGAATATGAAATTTGTTCAAGGAGACATAAATATATGGTGTGGTAGATTTTTTAACCTTTGCTTAAATTTGGTGTGTCTCGCAGGTATAAGCAACAGAAATGTGCGATGTGACCTTCGACTTCTACAGCTAGCCACCAATGGTATGTTATATGATACTTAAATTAGTATTGCATTTTCTCAGTATGTGCCTGAGTGCCTCACTATCATTAATTTTCAGGATATTGTTTGTTGTTCCAGATCCAGGAGATCGTTGCTGAGATAACTTTGCTGGTGCCCAGTTTTTCCCTCTAGATTGTTACATCTCTTTTTAGGCAACTTTCTTCCTATCAGACTGTTTTTTTTGTTTGATTTCCGATTTTGATTCCATTGACATGCCAGTAGGTCATTTTCTACTGAACCATCTATTCGTATGCCTATGATGAAATTGTTCATACCCATTTATCATCTACAATTAAGGCCATGATCATGATCTTGTGAGAAACTCAATATTTCCATCTATTCTGAAGCCTTCATACTTTAGGATCTTGTGATACATGTGTTTTAGTATAAAAATTTAGTTATCTCGTAGCAACACACGGGCACGCTACCTATGTAACACCCCTGGTGTTTAACTATAATTAACCTGACATGTCATCATCATTAGTCATTAATCATTCTTGCCTTGCATTTATGTTGCCTAGTACTTGTGTAGCAATCTCTTTTCAAAAACCCTAAAAGCCCAAATCTTCCTATAAGGGCAAAAATGGTAATTCACCTCTGTGCCTAGCTTTGTATAATTCTTGTTCAGTTGGATGTCTTGAAGTTTTGTTGTGTTGGCCAAAGTTCAAAAATCAAAATCAGATTTCAAATCCCTTTGCAAAACCCTGATTTCCAAACCCTGGATTTTATCCCTCTTTTTGTAATTCAAAAATTATTCAAAATTTGAGGTTGGTCCAAAAAGCAAAGTTGTAGATCTGGCCAAGAGAAACAACTTTGGTATTTACAAATTTTCAAGTTTCTGTACAAAGTTTGAAGTAAATCCAAATTCATTCAAATTCCAGTTTTTGTCCCCTTTTCAGTTTTCAAAATTTATTTAAAAACTATTGAGTTTCAGAAAAAGGGTATATTAGCAAAGTTGTAGGTTTTGATAAAAGGAACAACTTTCATATTTGCAGATTTCCAACTTTAATGTAAAATCAAAAGTAATTTTGAATTTATTCAAATCCCAAAAGTGTTCCTTTTCTGTTTTCAAATGTGGTCCAAAAACTATTTGGATTTTGAAAATATTCTTTTTGACAAAGTTGTAGATCTCCTTTTTCTGCACAACTTTGGTATTTTGAGTTTTTGCTGCTCAGTTCAAGTTTTGGGAGTAATTTGCGAAATACAGAAAGTCAAACCCTAGACCTAGCCCTGTTCATCCCCTACTCTAGCCGGCACAGAGCAGGAGGGGGCCCCGGCCATGGCCGCGCGCCAGCGCCGCTTGCGCCACGCGGCCTGGCAGCCGCACGCCGCCCCCGACTTGTCGCCTGCGCCCGCGCCATCATGCCGCACCCGCACGCGCACGCGCTGACCTCCGCCCGTCCCCTACAGTGCCCAGGGCGTCGCCGCCGCGTGGCCGTCACCGGCGAGCCTTCGCCCAGGCCCTGGGTGCACGCCCGTCCTCTCGCCGGCTCGCAATCGAGTGCGCACGCCTCGTCCGAGCTCATCCACACCATCCGTGCTCTCTACCGTCCCCGACCGTGCCTATAAAAGGGACCGCCGGCCGGCAGACCTCCTCATCCCCTCCGCCACCGTGGCCAGGCCAGTCCAGAGCTTCCGTCGCCCAACCATCTAGCCCAACAGCTTCGCCTCAACGTCGCGCAGCTCCCCAACCCCCAATTCCACCGCTACAGCTCCCACCGCCGAGTGCAAGTCCGTCTTCCTCAGCGCCGGTGAGAAGCCGTCTGACTCGGGTCGACGGAATCCGCCGCCGTCGCTCCACCTCTCCTCCCTCTGACCTCTGATCTTCATTCCTTGCCTTCTTGCGTTCTAACCGGCTACTGGTGGCCGTGCCTGTGTACAGGGTCGCCAAATCGCCGGAGTACCGCCGCGGCCGTCTCCTTCCTCGAGCCTCACCCTCGAGCACGTGTCGAGCCTCATCCTCGAGCCTCACCTCGAGCACGTGTCGAGCCTCACCCTCGAGCACGTCGAGCCTCACCCTCGAGAACGTGTCGAGCCTCACCCTCGAGCCTCACCCTCGAGCACGTTCCCGAGCCCACCCTCGAGCACGCCTGCGAACCGCGCTCCCTCGAAGCAGCGAGCCCTGCCTCCGCCCCGTGGTAAGCACTCGAAGCCCCGTCTCTGCTTCCACTCCGCTTCGCCCGAGCCAGGCCTCGGCGAACACATGCTTTCCGTCTCGCCCGAGCCTCCCAGTCAGGCCTCGGACGAAACGCTTGTCTCCGCTTCGCCCGAGCCTCCTGGCCAGGCCTCGGACGAACACGTGTTTCCGTCTCGCCCGAGCCTACCAGCCAGGTTCGGACGGCGAGCGTTTCCGTCTCGCCCGAGCCCTGCTGTCCGCCTCGCAGAGATTCGCCCGAGCCCCTGTGAGAAAGGAGCAGACGCTCTTTTCTTTTTCCTTTTTGAAAGAGTGTGAATAGTGTTCTGTTTCTCTTTTTTGTGTGAATTAATTGTTGTTCCTTAAATCCTGATAAAATTATGGTATGCTCCATGCACTGTGTAGTATTTTATAAAAATATGAAACTTGACTTTTCTTCAAGAATTTGAAAATGTAAAATCCCTCTTTTAATTAATAAATGGATAGTTTTGGATTTTAGAAAATTATTTATAACTCCAAAAATCATGAGATAAATTTTTGTGAGCTTCCTATGCCATGTTTAGTCTCTGGTGAAATTTTGAAGTCTTTTGAAACAAGTTGATTTTTGAGCATTTATCTTTAATTGTTAAATAGTGCCTTCTGTTAATTAATGTCTGGTTTTATTTGAGCACCTTAATGACCTCCAAAAATTATGAAATTTGTTTTGCCATCTATCTACACCATAATGAACTTATGTGATTAATTTGGTAATTTTTGGAGCAACTTCATAAAATGACCTTTTTAAATAATTAAGAAAAATAGAAAAAGGTGATTAAGGTTCATGTTGTATGCCCTGTTTTTGCATTGTTCATGCTAGCATACTCATGTGCATGCATCATTGCATTCGTATAGTCACCGAAGAAGGAGTCAAGATCGAGGACAGCCGCCGACGAACCTGTCCCTGAGGCTACCCCGAGCTCCGACAACTGCCCTGCCGCCCTCGAGCCTGCCCTCTTTGCTCTTCAAGGCAAGCCCCGGTGCATTTACCCTTCCTTGGATTTATAAAATGTTTTCCTTAAATGCTTTTGAGTTAAACTACTGCATTAGGTTATAGGAGTTGTGTGATGACCTATTACCTGCATTATTTACCTCCACCAGAAGATCACCAGCCCTGCTTTAAAAGTATTTGCAAAATGCTTAGCAATGCTATACTTAGATTTGCAATAAAATGCCATTTCAAAAGTGTGATCACTTAAGAATCTTTATGGGAATTGGCTTTACTTCCCGGTTCGATGACTGCTTGCCTAGCTAGCATGTGGTCATTGTCGAGAAGAGGTTGTCGCGAGCGTACGGTGCCGTCATGTTGTAGTCCGGGACTCAACAGTTGACACCGACCGGGACAGGGTTGAAAAACTGACAGGACTATTACGCTTGGGTGAGATATAACCAAGGTATAGTTCTGGCTGGAAAATTGGGACCATCCGTATGGGGGCCTGCTGGTCAAGACTTGTAACTATTCACATACTTCGGAAAGCTCTGGCTCCGAGAAATCCTTGATTGGGACCGACAACCGCGCACTGGGAGTGGAGAGATGGCGGAAGTAGCATGTACCCACGTGGTCGTCGTACCTGGATAGGAGTGGTGTACTGTACTTCCGGGTGGCGTAGGACCGGGTCCAATCTTGGAGGAATCGTGGTAGACGAGTTGGCATATGCAAGCTTGGGTGCTACATATGCAGTGTGGATAGGGATCCTCAGCTGAGTATTATTTATCCGGATTAACGTTGCTCCTCGGTTATGGAGACTTGGTCCACTGACTGTCAACGGAGAGTGGTTCTCAACTAGGAATGTTTTGAAATGTAAAATGAATCATGAACGATGAAGAATTGAGGAATACTGAATCTTTCAAAAATAAAATAAGGTTTACAAAAATGCTTTTCTGCAAAATACTTGATCTTGCTTAAACCTTACCTTGACTACCCTAAGCCTCTCATTCCTGAGTCTTCTCCCTTTTCTTTAGTCGGGTAAGTCTTGTTGAGTACCCCAGTACTCAGGGTTGTTACCCATGCTGCAGGTATGACAGAGTCCCCGATGTGTCTTGCACCCTGCTGCGTGACCATCGTCCAGGAAGAGGCCGATGAGGCCGAAGAATAGTTGTACACCCGCGGGCTGGGTGATTATAAGTATCTTTGCTGTTCTCCACTATGTTGCCTATGTCTATTTCTATTATCAGAACTTGGTTGTAATAACTGCACCTTAATTTCTATTTGGAACCCTGCTTTGTAAAACTATGTTATTTAAGTCTTCCGCTCTTTATTCCGATGTTATTTGTAAAAGTATGCAATGTTGTAACCGAATTGTGAGATGATCCTGCGGACATTGGGCACTGATGTAGCCCGGTGGCGAACAGGTCTTAATCACATGGAACATGGGTTCGGCTGTCAGAGGTTGACAGGGACACGTGGGCCATGGGATTAGGGTCGTTCCGTCACAGAGTGGTATCGGAGCATCTCACTTTAACGTTGCAGTGTTCGTTTTTGCGAAAACTTCAAAAGACCTTTTGAGTCCAAACAAACTAAACTTGACTATTTTGAGTCCAAATTGCTTCTCTCATCTTGTCTCTCATATGGCAACACTAGCTAGTGGAACAACATGTTTTAAGCCCTATGTACCTTATTTATTTATTGCATTGCTTTGTTCCGTAGGAACGATTCATGCATCATGTCATAATCACTTAAGTTAACTTCCTCTCTAAGTTCGTTGGGGTAGTATGCCTTTACCTGTTCTTGCTAGCCTTTCTCATCCATCTTCTCTTATCCAGACATGGCTCGCATCAAGCTGACTGCCCGCAAGTCGACTGGACCGCATGGTGTGCCACGCCACCAGCTGGCACCACGCGCTGGGGAGGAGACTGGAGAATCTTCCAACGGTCGTCGCTTTCCCCGCCGCACCCGTAAGAACCTGAAGGAGGAGATCAAGGATCTGAAGGCTGAGCTGAAGAACTTGGAGCATGACTTCTACCACTCACGCCTGGAGTTTTATGAGGCACGAGCTTCCCTGGAGCAGGCCAATCGGAATACGGTTCGCGCTATCGAGCAGCGCAATGATGCTTGGACCCGCGAGGACGTTACCAGAGCCCAGCTCCACGGACTGCAGCAGTACACAGCTCAGATTGAACAGTTCAATGATATGCTTCATGAGGAAGTGCATCAGCTGTATGATCAACTCCACCCCTTGGTACCCCCGGTTATGGAAGACCCTGAGGACGGAGTAGTGGAAGAACCCGATGTGGAACAAGAGCCAGACGTGGACGAAGAAATTGAACCTGCTGAGGACGTCCACGCTGAAGACGAGGACGAGGAGGAGGAGCCTGAGCTCATCCTCGAAGAAGACGACGACGAAGAAATGATCATCATCGATGAGGACTAGACCGCCTAGGAATGGAGATCCCGTGTGTTTGTACCATCTGCTTACCTAAAACCTTAGTCTAGGTTTGGGGCGTTAGTCTGTCTGTTGCCAAGTCTGGCATGTATCTTTCTTTTCGCATCTTTTCCCTTTATCGGTCTGTATCATCTGTCAGTCACCTTATCAAGTCATCAGTCTTTGTATCAGAAGAAGCTATCAGTCTGTTGTTTTCAGAACCCTATCTATGAATGCTAAGTTCCAAGTTGCTTAACAGATGCCTGTGAACACTCGCACTGGAGCTGGAGGTTCTGATGATGCCAACCTCCCAAACCCTCCACCTGTTCCAGCTACCCTAGCAGATGCATTGCAGCCTTGGCCGCCGCTGCCCACTCCAACTAATGGCTCAAAACCAAGGACAGCAGAACTTTCACCGTGGTCGCCACAACATCAACCAAGAGACCACCTATGTGGAATTCACCGAAACTCGTCCACCGGTCTTCACCAAGGCCGATGAACCCCTCGAAGCTGATGATTGGCTCCGCACCATGGAGCAGAAGTTTGGTCTTATCAACTGCACCGATATCCAGAAGCCACGGTTCGCTTCACAGCAGCTTCGTGGTCCGGCAAGTGCTTGGTACGCCAACCTGTTGGCTGCCCAGCCAGAAGGTCATCGGTTGACCTGGGAAGAGTTCCGCACTGCTTTCCGTGCTCATCACATCCCTTCCGGATTGATGAAAATGAAGCTTGATCAGTTCCTGGCTCTCCAACAGAAAGACTCCACAGTCATGCAGTATGTGGGTCAATTCAATCATCTCAGCCAGTATGCCTCAGAGTATGTCAACACAGATGAGAAGAAGAGGGATTGTTTCCTCAGAGGACTGCACCCAAAGATCCGCAGGAGCTTGTCCAATAACCTGACTGGGTCTTATCACGATGTTGTTGACCGGGCTGTTGCTTTTGAAGAAAGCAATCGCCAGTACCAGGAAGAGAAGAAGAAGAAGAAGAAAGCAGGGTCAAGCAGCTTCTCTGGCGGTCACAAACGCCAGAGAATCATCTATCACCCCAGCCACCACCACAATCGTCTACCTTACCCCAACCAGCAAGTGGTCGTCCGTACCGCGGCACCCGGCCACCACCCATAATGCCAACCAGCAAAGTGCCACACAGCCGAACGCCCCAGGTGTTCGTATCACCACTCCACAAACAGCCTACAACCATCCCTGCTACAACTGCGGCCAGCTTGGTCACTGGTCTCGTGAGTGCCCAAAGCCCAAGAGGTATGCCCAGAATGCTCAGAAGAATCCTGGAGGATCTCAGCAGCAGCAGCACCGTGCACAGCAGCAGCATGCTCAGAAGGGCAAGATTGTCAAGAAGCACGGGCAAGTCTACTACACCGCTGTCAGCGATATACCAGAAGGGGAGCCCGTCATGATCGGTAGGTTTCCTGTTGCCAATCACCCTGCAGTTGTGTTGTTTGATTCTGGTGCATCGCATTCCTTCATCAGTCGTACTTTTGTCATCAAGCATGAAATATCAATTGAGGATTTAAAGAAAGTTTCTGCATATTTTCGCCTGGAGGGCGTATAAGTACTAAGGAAGTGGTTCGCAGTATACCAGTAATGTTGGGGGAACATGTATTTCCCACCACCATGATAGTGCTTCATGATCAGGAGATAGATGTCATCCTAGGCATGAATTGGATGTGTCAGTATAAAGCCATGATCGACATCTTGAATAGAGTTGTGAGAGTGGATATTCCTAACAGTACCGCCAAACTCCTTCTCCAACTTCCAATGCCTCAAAAACCAGCAGCCACTCAAATAAATACCGCCTATGTTCTGGAAAACCAGGACATCCCCGTGGTTTGTGAATTCCCTGATGTTTTTCCTGAGGATTTGCCTGGTCTGCCTCCTGACCGTGACGTTGAGTTTGCCATAGAGCTAAAGCCGGGACTGCTCCTATATCCCGCAGAGCTTATCGAATGCCTCCCAGAGAGTTGGGCAGAACTAAAAATCCAATTACAAGATTTGTTGGACAAGGGTTTCATTCGCCCAAGCTCGTCTCCTTGGGGCTGTCCTGCAATCTTGTAAAGAAGAAAGACAAGACTCTCAGAATGTGCATTGATTATCGCCCACTCAATGAGGTCACCATCAAAAATAAATATCCCTTGCCTCGTATTGATCTTCTCTTTGACCAGTTAGCTGGAGCCAAAGTATTCTCCAAGATCGATCTCAGATCCGGCTACCACCAAATAAAGATTCGTCCTGAAGATATTCCTAAAACAGCTTTCACCACCAGATACGGCCTATATGAGTACTTGGTCATGTCCTTCGGTTTGACCAATGCCCCTGCTCATTTCATGTACCTCATGAACTCTGTGTTCATGCCAGAGCTTGATAAATTCGTGGTCGTGTTCATTGACGACATCCTTGTCTACTCAAAAACCCCTGAAGATCATGCCGAACATCTTCGTATCGTTCTATCCCGTCTCAGAGAACATCAGCTGTATGCCAAGTTCAGTAAATGTGAGTTCTGGTTAGATCAGATACAGTTTCTTGGTCATGTCCTATCCGCTGAAGGTGTGTCAGTTGACCCTGGTAAAGTGGCAGACATTCTGGATTGGAAGCCACCTACCACTGTTCATCAAGTCCGCAGTTTTATGGGAATGGCAGGATATTATCGTCGATTCATCCCAGATTTCCAAGAATCGCCAAGCCTATCACTGAGTTAGTAAAGAATTCTGTGAAGTTTGTCTGGTCACCAGCCTGTGAGCAAGCCTTTCAAACTCTGAAGAAACTGTTAACTACATCACCAGTGCTAGCCCAGCCGAACATCGAAAAACCCTTTGATGTCTACTGTGATGCATCTGGTACTGGTTTGGGCTGTGTTTTGATGCAAGAAGGTCGAGTGATCGCATATGCCTCCCGACAGCTTAAGCGACATGAAGAGAATTACCCAACTCATGATCTCGAGTTAGCAGCAGTAGTGCATGCCTTGAAGATCTGGCGTCATTATCTGTTGGGCAGTACCTGTAATGTGTACACTGATCACAAAAGCCTGAAGTATATCTTCACTCAAGAGGAACTGAATATGAGGCAGAGAAGATGGCTTGAGTTAATTAAGGACTATGATCTTGAAGTGCATTACCATCCGGGTAAGGCGAATGTGGTCGCCGATGCACTCAGTCGCAAGTCATATTGCAACTGTCTGATGATGAAACCCTATGATTCTTCTTTGTGTTATGAGCTGGAAAAGTTGAATATTGAAATGATTCCACAAGGAACTCTGAATAATATCAGAATAGAAACCCCTATCAGAGAGCAGATCATCGCTGCACAGAAAGATAACCCTGGAATCAAGCACATCATCGAAAAGGTCCAATCCGGAAAGGCTGATTGTTTCAGGATCGATGATGCAGGAGTAGTATGGTTTAAGAATCGGTTAGTAGTTCCTAAAGTGCCTGAGTTAAGAAAGTTAATCCTTGATGAAGCACACTTGACTAGATTCTCCATCCACCCCGGCAGCAACAAAATGTACCAGGATTTGAAGCAGCAATTCTGGTGGACAAAGATGAAGATTGAGATCGCCCGGTATGTCGCTCAGTGTGATACCTGCCAGAAAGTCAAAGCCGTGCACATGAAGCCCGGAGGAGAATTGCAACCTTTATCTGTACCTGCTTGGAAATGGGACGATATCAGTATGGACTTTATCAATGGTCTACCCAAGACATCAAGAGGTTTTGATTCCATATGGGTGATCGTGGATCGCCTCACTAAGCAAGCTCACTTCCTGCCAGTGAAGACCAGTTACACCGTCCCCACTTATGCCACTTTGTACAAGAACCACATAGTGAAACTCCATGGCATACCCAAAAGCATTATCTCTGATCGTGGTACCCAGTTTGTCGCAAAGTTTTGGAAAGCGTTCCATACCTCACTTGGAACCAAGCTCTTGCATAGTACGGCATATCATCCGCAAACAGATGGACAAACTGAGCGAGTCAACCAAGTGTTAGAGGATATGTTGAGAGCATGTGTGCTCACCTTCGCAGATACTTGGGATGACTGTTTGCCCTTGGCAGAGTTCTCATATAATAACAGTTACCAAGAGAGCATCAAAATGGCACCCTTTGAAGCACTGTACGGCCGCCGTTGTCGTACACCTCTCAATTGGTCTGAAACCGGAGAAAGGGAATTCTTTGGAGTTGACCTAGTAAAGATATGGAAGAGAAAGTCAAGCAAATACAAGAGAACATGAAGATTGCACAGTCTCGACAGAAAAGTTATGCTGACAAGAGACGTCGACCTCTGCAGTTCGAGATCGGGGATTATGTGTACCTGAAGGTCTCACCCACCAAAGGAGTCACTCGTTTTGGAGTCAAAGGAAAGTTAGCACCCCGCTACATTGGTCCGTTTGAGATTCTGGATCGTTGTGGCAAGGTCGCTTACAAGCTAAGTTTGCCCGATCATCTTTCAGCAGTTCATAATGTGTTCATGTCTCCCAACTCAAGAAGTGTCTCCGAGTACCTGAACATGTGGTTGAAGTTGAAGGCGTTGAGCTAGAACCAGATCTGTCATACACTGAGTATCCAGTTCGCGTGTTGGATCACAAGGATCGTGTTACCCGAAGAACCACCACAAGATGGTACAAGATCCAGTGGAACCAGCACTCTGAAGAAGAAGCACCACCTGGGAATCCGAAGACTTCTTAGCAAAGCTATCCCGACTTTCTCGAATCTCTGTAGATGTAAGGTTTTGCCTTTTCCTTCTTAAGACGTGGAATCTCGGGGCGAGATTTCTTTTAGGGGGGAAGGCTGTAACACCCTGGTGTTTAACTGTAATTAACCTGACATGTCATCATCATTAGTCATTAATCATTCTTGCCTTGCATTTATGTTGCTAGTACTTGTGTAGCTCATATCTTTTCAAAAACCCTAAAAGCCCAAATCTTCCTATAAGGGCAAAAATGGTAATTTCACCTCTGTGCCTAGCTTTGTGTAATTCTTGTTCAGTTGGATGTCTTGAAGTTTTGTTGTGTTGGCCAAAGTTCAAAAAATCAAAATCAGATTTCAAATCCCTTTGCAAAACCCTGATTTCCAAACCCTGGATTTTATCCCTCTTTTTGTAATTCAAAAATATTCAAAATTTGAGGTTGGTCCAAAAAGCAAAGTTGTAGATCTGGCCAAGAGAAACAACTTTGGTATTTACAAATTTTCAAGTTCTGTACAAAGTTTGAAGTAAATCCAAATTCATTCAAATTCCAGTTTTGTCCCTTTTCAGTTTTCAAAATTTATTTAAAAACTATTGAGTTTCAGAAAAAGGGTATATTAGCAAAGTTGTAGGTTTTGATAAAAGGAACAACTTTCATATTTGCAGATTTCCAACTTTCAATGTAATCAAAAGTAATTTTGAATTATTCAATCCCAAAAGTGTTCCTTTTCTGTTTTCAAATGTGGTCCAAAAACTATTTGGATTTTGAAAATATTCTTTTGACAAAGTTGTAGATCTCCTTTTTCTGCACAACTTTGGTATTTTGAGTTTTTGCTGCTCAGTTCAAAGTTTTGGGAGTAATTTGCGAAAAAAGAAAGTCAAACCCTAGACCTAGCCCGTCATCCCCTACCTTAGCCGGCACAGAGCAGGAGGGGGGCCGGCCATGGCAGCCGGAGCAAGCGAGCTGGGAGCAGAGAGCCTGGCAGCCGCACGAACGCCCCCGACGTTGTCGCCTGGCCCCGCCATCATTTCGCACCCGCACGCGCACGCTGACCTCCGCGTCCCCGTCCCCTACAGTGCCCAGGGCGTCGCCGCCGCGTGGCCGTCACCGGCGAGCCTTCGCCCAGGCCCTGGGTGCACGCCGTCCTCCGCCGGCTTGCAATCGAGTGCGCACGCCTCGGCCGAGCTCATCCACACCATCCAGTGCTCTCTACCGTCCCCGACCGTGCCATAAAAGGGACCGCCGGCCGGCAGACCTCCTCATCCCCTCCGCCACCGTGCCAGCCAGTCAGAGCTTCCGTCGCCCAACCATCTAGCCCAACAGCTTCGCACTCACGTAGCGCCGAGCCCCAACCCCTCAATTCCACCGCTACCAGCTCCCACCGCCCGAGTGCAAGTCCGTCTTCCTCAGCGCGGTGAGAAGAGTCTGACTCGGGTTCGACGGAATACGCCGCCGTCGCTCCACATCTCCTCCCTCTGACCTCTTGATCTTCATCCTTGCCTCTTGCGTTCCTAACGGCTACTGGTGGCCTTGCCTGTTGTACAGGGTCGCCAAATCGCCGGAGTGCCGCCGCGGCCGTCTCCTTCTCGAGCTTCACCTCGAGCACGTGTCAGCCTCATCCTCGAGCCTCACCCTCGAGCACGTGTCGAGCCTCCCTCGAGCCCACCCCTCGAGCACGTTCCCTTCCCGAGCACACCCTCGAGCACGCCTGCGAACCGCGCTCCCTCGACAGCCGAGCCTGCCTCCGACCCCGTGGTAAGCACTCGAATCCCCGGTCTCTGCTTCCACTCCGCTTCGCCCGACCAGGCCTCGCGAACACATGGCATTTCCGTCTCGCCCCGAGCCTCCCAGTCAGGCCTCGGACGAAACCTTTGTCTCCGCTTCGCCCGAGCCTCCCGGCCAGGCCTCGGACGAAACGCTTGTTTCCGTCTCGCCCGAGCCTACCAGCCAGGTCTCGGACGGCCGAGCGTTTCCGTCTCGCCCGAGCCCTGCTGTCCGCCTCGCAGCGATTCGCCCGAGCCCCTGTGTGAGAAAGGAGCACGGCGCTCTTTTCTTTTTCCCTTTTTGAAAGAGTGTGAATAGTGTTCTGTTTTCTCTTTTTTGTGTGAATTAATCTGTTGTTCCTTAAATTCTGATAAAATTATGGTATGCTCCATGCACTGTGTAGTATTTTATAAAATATGAAACTTGACTTTTCTGCAAGAATTTGAAAATGTAAAATCCCTCTTTTAATTAATAAATGGATAGTTTTGGATTTTTAGAAAATTATTTATAACTCCAAAAATCATGAGATAAATTTTTGTGAGCTTCCTATGCCATGTTTAGTCTCTGGTGAAATTTTGAAGCCTTTTGGAACAAGTTGATTTTTGAGCATTTATCTTTAATTGTTAAATAGTGCCTTCTGTTAATTAATGTCTGATTTTATTTGAGCACCTTAATGACCTCCAAAAATTATGAAATTTGTTTTGCCATCTATCTACACCATAATGAACTTATGTGATTAATTTAGTAATTTTTGGAGCAACTTCATAAAATGACATTTTTAAATAATTAAGAAAAATAGAAAAAAGGTGATTAAGGTTCATGTTGTATGCCCTGTTTTTGCATTGTTCATGCTAGCATACTCATGTGCATGCATCATTGCATTCGTATAGTCACCGAAGAAGGAGTCAAGATCGAGACAGCCGCCGACGAACCTGTCCCTGAGGCTACCCCGAGCTCCGACAACTGCCCTGCCGCCCTCGAGCCTGCCCTCTTTGCTCTTCAAGGCAAGCCCCGGTGCATTTACCCCTTCCTTGGATTTATAAAATGTTTTCCTTAAATGCTTTTGAGTTAAACTACTGCATTAGGTTATAGGAGTTGTGTGATGACCTATTACCTGCATTATTTACCTCCACCAGAAGATCCACCAGCCCTGCTTTAAAACTATTTGCAAAATGCTTAGTGATGCTATACTATAGATTTGCAATAAAATGCCATTTTCAAAAGTGTGATCACTGAAAGAATCTTTATGGGAATTTGGCTTTACTTCCCGTTCGATGACTG
The DNA here is from genome assembly GCA_009763385.1 of Coix lacryma-jobi var. lacryma-jobi. Classification (NCBI taxonomy): domain Eukaryota; kingdom Viridiplantae; phylum Streptophyta; class Magnoliopsida; order Poales; family Poaceae; genus Coix; species Coix lacryma-jobi. The sequence continues at coordinate 29,314,055 of CM019831.1, forward strand.
CTTGCCTAGCTAGCATGTGGTCATTGTCGAGAAGAGGTTGTCCGCGCGTACGGTGCCGTCATGTTGTATTCCGGGACTCAACAGTTGACACCGACCGGGACAGGGTTGAAAAACTGACAGGACTATTACGCTTGGGTGAGATATAACCAAGGTATAGTTCTGGCTGGAAAATTAGGGACCATCCGTATGGGGGCCTGCTGGTCAAGACTTGTAACTATTCACATACTTCGGAAAGCTCTGGCTCCGAGAAATCGTTGATTGGGACCGACAACCGCGCACTGGGAGTGGAGAGATGGCGGAAGTAGCATGTACCCACGTGGTCGTCGTACCTGGATAGAAGTGGTGTACTGTACTTCCGGGTGGCGTAGGACCGGGTCCAATCTTGGTGGAATCGTGGTAGACGAGTTGGCGTATGCAAGCTTGGGTGCTACATATGCAGTGTGGATAGGGATCCTCAGCTGAGTATTATTTATCCGGATTAACGTTGCTCCTCGGTTATGGAGACTTGGTCCACTGACTGTCAACGGAGAGTGGTTCTCAACTAGGAATGTTTTGAAATGTAAAATGAATCGTGAACGATGAAGAATTGAGGAATGCTGAATCTTTCAAAAATAAAATAAGGTTTACAAAATGCTTTTTCTGCAAAATACTTGATCTTGCTTAAACCTTACCTTGACTACCCTAAGCCTCTCATTCCTGAGTCTTCTCCCTTTTCTTTAGTCGGGTAAGTCTTGTTGAGTACCCCAGTACTCAGGGTTTGTTACCCATGCTGCAGGTATGACAGAGTCCCCGATGTGTCTTGCACCCTGCTGCGTGACCATCGTCCAGGAAGAGGCCGTTGAGGCCGAAGAATAGTTGTACACCCGCGGGCTGGGTGATTATAAGTATCTTTGCTGTTCTCCACTATGTTGCCTATGTCTATTTCTATTATCAAGAACTTGGTTTGTAATAACTGCACCTTAATTTCTATTTGGAACCCTGCTTTGTAAAACTATTGTTATTTAAGTCTTCCGCTCTTTATTCCGATGTTATTTGTAAAAGTATGCAATGCTGTAACCGAATTGTGAGATGATCCTGCGGACATTGGGCACTGATGTAGCCCGGTGGCGAACAGGTCTTAATCACATGGAACATGGGTTCGGCTGTCAGAGGTTGACAGGGACACGTGGGCCATGGGATTAGGGTCCTTCCGTCACAACCTAGTATAGTATTAAATAGTAGAGCATATTATGCCATAATATATTCGCAGAACCAGCAGGGGAACCATCCTTTCTTAAATTAGTTCTGCATATACTGCAATTACAAATGCCACGGCATACTGGACATATCCAGCCAGTTAGGGATTCTTTTCAGTTTTCAACACATTCTCACCGTACCTGCATCCACTACACTACAGGAAACACAGGCTTCGCCGAGTGCCTGGAATTTTGCCGAGTGCCAAATATCGGGCACTCGGCAAAGAGCCTCTGTGCCGAGTGCCGGACATCTGGCACTCTGCGAAGACTGAGCACAAGGCAAAGCCTGCTTTTGCCGAGTGCCCGACACTCGGCAAAGAAAAGCACTCGGCGCAGTCACCTCTTTGCTGAGTGCCGTACACTCGGCAACGGTGAGCACTCGGCAAAGTGTCGCGGACCAGACGGCATCTAGGGCCGTTTGCTTTGCCGAGTGCCCGCTGTCTGACACTCGGCAAAGATCCCCTCTTTGCCGAGTGCCAGCCACGTGGCACTCGGCAAAGCTTGTGGCCCCGTTATGTGACACGTGTGTTGTTCTTTGCCGAGTGCCACGTGGCTGACACTCGGCAAAGAGGGGATCTTCGCCGAGTGCCAGCCACGTGGCACTCGGCAAAGCGCGTGGCCCCGTTCTGTGACACGTGAGCTATTCTTTGCCGAGTGCCAGGTGGCCGGCACTCGGCGAAGAGGGGATCTTCGCCGAGTGTCAGTCCACGTGGCACTCGGCAAAGTTTTTTTTTTGGATTTTGAACACCAAATTTTTTGTGGGTCATCCCCACAGTACTATGGCCAACATGTTCAAATTTCACAATTTTTCAAAGCCTTTTGTTATATTTTATGTTTTTATTGTATTTTCTTGAATTTTCCCGCTAGACGCAAGTTTGAACTGCGGGTGCATCGAATAATGGATTTCAATGATTCAAAAATTGTTATTGTTGTTCTTGAGTGTATGTTGAGGCCAAATCCAAAAACTGACCCTAGGTTTCAATCAACGTGCTCACGGGGCAACGCCTCCAAATTACGTGCGAATGGTTTTTTAATTATAGAAAATGCAAATGAATTCCGAAAATCGCGAAACTTGGCGAGATATTGTTACATCATATGCGTATGCCGTGAAAAAAATTTGAGAAAGTTTCGAGCAAGTTGTCACGTACGATGCTTACAAACCAGTACATCTCAACATGTGATCACATATGAGAGGATGACGAGATGTAGTGGTTTGTAAGCATCGTACGTGACAACTTGCTCGAAACTTTCTCAAATTTTTTTCTCGGCAAACGCATATAATGTAACAACATCTTGCCAAATTTCGCGATTTTCGGAATTCATTTGCATTTTCTATAATTAAAAAACCGTTCGCACGTAATTTGAAGGCGTTGCCCCGTGAGCACGTTGATCGAAACCTAGGGTCAGTTTTTGGATTTGGCCTCAACATACACTCAAGAACAACAATAACAATTTTTGAATCATTGAAATCCATTATTCGATGCACCCGCAGTTCAAACTTGCGTCTAGCGGGAAAATTCAAGAAAATACAATAAAAACATAAAATATAACAAAACGCTTTGAAAAATTGTGAAATTTGAACATGTTGACAGTGGTAGTGTGGAAGTGTCACAAAAAAAATTTGGTGTCAAAATTTCAAAAAAAATAAATAAAAACTTTGCCGAGTGTCAGCCCTGACACTCGGCAAAGAGCATCTTTGCCGAGTGCTGTGCCAGCTGCCACTCGGCGAAGACTTGCCTGCTGGCCGGGGTTTGTCTGCCACGTGGCCCTCTTTGCCGAGTGCCAGATTGGCTGGCACTCGGCAAAGGTCCCTTCTTTGCCGAGTGCCAGCCGATCTGGCACTCGGCAAAGCCGTTCAAAAACTAAAAAAAATACAAAACGGCCGGCCCGGCCGCCACCCACACACACACGCACACTAACACACGCACTCACACGCACCCGCCGCCGCGCCGCCGTCCGCCACCGCGCCCCCGGCCCCGCCCGCCCCGCCGTGACCCGTCCCCGCCCTGCCGCACCCCGCCCCGCCCCGCCCCGCTGCACCCCGCCCCGCCGCCGCGGTGCCCCCGGCCCCGCCCCGCCTACCCCCGCCCCGGGCCGCGCCCCGGCGCCCCCGGCCCCGGGCCCGCCGTGCCGAGGAGGAGGAGAGGAGGAGGTGGAGGAGGAGAGGAGAGGAGGAGGTGGAGGAGGAGGTGGAGGAGGAGAGGAGAGGAGGAGGTGGAGGAGGAGAGGAGGAAGAGGAGGAGGAGGTGGAGGAGGAGAGGAAGAAGAGGAGTGGAGAAGAGAGGAGGAGAAGGAGGAGAAGAGTGGCCCCGCCGTCAAGCCGCTTCGGTCGTCCCCGTCGCCGAAGCTCGTTCTTGCTATTCTCGTCGCGAAGGTATGCGCTATGTAGTTAGTAAATAGTTAGTAGTTAGTAGTTAGTAGTAGTGTTAGTAGTAGTTAGTAGTGTTAGTACGTGTTAGTGTTAGTAGTAGTGTTAGTGTAAGTAGTAGTTATACTACTTTGATACTGTTATCTGCATGGAAATAGAAGTAAAGTACTTGGCTCATCTTTGTACTATTGTGATTGTTGGCCTTCGTGACTATGTCTGGTATACATGTGGTTGTTGGCCTTCGTGCCGACCTTTTCTGCAGGTTTTGCGAACCTCCCCGTGCAGGGGAGGTGCTGCCAAAATTTTCGGTCGAGACTAACCATATGCTCTTTTTTTTGGCAGGAGGAGGACCCGTCGGAGGGACTCGGCGACCCCGATCGTCTTTGTCGGCGTTGCGGGTCTGCCTGCACCGCGTCGTGTCGCCACTGCCCCGACTCACCACTGCCCCGCTACCCTGACCTCACCGATACCTTAGGTATAACCCCTCTATCCGTATCCTTAGGTATTTGGTCTTTGGTCGCGTAACCTAGTTAGACGTCTCCCGTTCGAAAGAGATACAGTCTTAGATATTCAGACCTTTGCATATCTGTGACCGTATCTCTTTCGGATTGTCCACATATTTTGGACAGCCCGCGGATGCGTAGTTGAGCTAGTTTCCATGTTCTGCTCCTGTCAGAGTCAGAGTTTCGGCACCACCTCCTCGTTGTTCTCCGGATACACACTCTCCCTGCCAGGACGTGTATCGGGAGAACAGCGAGGAGGTGCTGCCAAAATTCTGTCTCGGGTAGGAGTAGAACATGGAAACTAACCCATCTGCGCATCCTCGGGTGGGATTAGGACCTATCCTTCACCTATTAGATGGTAGGAACGCCGTGTAGATGCAATTGCTGGTTTTATTACTCGCTTACATATGTATATGCCAGAGGATGTATAACCGTGACTGGATGTACACGGGCCACGCAAGTAAGAGCACAAAATGGGTTACTAAGACCAATGCTTTCTTAGAGCATGTGTTTGGTCCGGCTGCTAAAGGGTCGAGTCGGATGCCGTGTCCCTGCAGCAAATGTGGGAACAAGAAAAGAAAATATAAGAATAACGTGGGGGTAGATCTTTACAAGTACGGATTCGTTGAAAACTATACTTGTTGGGTCCACCATGGTGAAGCCGATCGGATTAGAGAGGAGGTGGTGAGACAACGCCTCGAGGAGTATGATGGAGATGCCGGGGTAGCAGACATGATGGGAGACTTTCAAGAGGCACAATTCGGTGAAGGATTGGAGGAGCCAGAGGACACCGCAAAGGCGTTCTACGACATGATGTCTTCGGCACAGAAGCCCCTTCATGAAAAGACAATGGTTTCACAACTTGATGCCATTGGACGCCTAATGGGGTTCAAGTCGCAGTATAGCTTGAGTCGAGACGCCTTCGATGGCATGTTGGCAATTTTGGGCACCCTGTTGCCGGAGGGTCACATTCTGCCGAAGAACACGTACGAGTCGCAGAAACTTCTTCGTGCACTTAAGATGCCGTATGAGCAGATCCATGCTTGTCCAAAAGGGTGCATCCTATTCAGGAAAGATCACGAGAAAGCAACACACTGTCCAAAGTGCAAAGCCTCTAGGTATGTGGAGGTAGACCATGGAGATGGCAAGAAGGAACAACTTAATATCCCCGAGATGGTCCTACAGTACCTTCCTTTCATACCTAGGATCCAACGACTGTACATGACAGAGGACTCTGCGAAACAAATGACATGGCACAAGAATGGCAAAAGATACAATCCTGACAAGATGGTACACCCATCGGATGGTGAAGCATGGAAGCACTTCGATGCCATGCATCCTGGCAAAAGCTATGGAGGCTCGAAATGTACGTGTGGCGCTGGCAACAGATGGGTTCAACCCGTACGGAATGATGGCGGCCCCGTACACTTGTTGGCCATTCTCTTGCACAATGAGGTCATCACAAGACTCTACAAGCACATTCTCAACACAAGACATATTTCCTTGCGAACAACAAGGGTTAGCATGAGATAAATCAAATTGAACTTGTGTACATGTGCACTTGTGAGGTTGGAAGGATTTTACCGATGTTACCACAACCTCATGACTGATTTCTAGCATGATATGAGAATCCATAAGCTTCTCATGAGAGCACAAGAGCTCATCATGATTTTCTTGCAATGTCTCATTCTTGCTAGTGAGCTTTTCCACTTTGTCCTTGAGCATATAATTTTCATCTTCTAATTGAGAAACACAACATAGAGAGTAAATAGTACAAGTTTGCTCAATTGACAAGTTTTCATACCTTTCAACCAAAGTAGCATGAGAGCACTTAAGCTTTTCATGCCTTTTGGTCAACTTCTCCAAGCATTTGATCTTTTCGATGAGAAAATCTTCTTGCTTGTGAAGTGCTTCTTCTTGCTCATCAATTTTATCTATGAGCTTGAGCACCATCAACTTGTCTTTCTTGCTTAGGAGTGCAAGGAGTGGATCAAGCTCATCATCATCATCACTCTCATCTTCACTTTCACTTTCACTTGAACTCTCATTCTCACTTGCCACATTCTTCTCTTTCTTTGCCATGAGACCCATATGAGAAGTGGCATAGAGAGTTGAGCATCTCGGTGAAGTGGACTCATCATTTGGCCTCCACCGATCACTCTTCTTCTTCCTTAAAAATGTTAGTCTCACAAGAACTAGAGGAAGTAGAAGTACCATATGTAAAAGCATATGTTGGTGTGAGAGTGGATGAGTCATGATCACCTAAACCTTTTGAGAGAATCACTTGAGGCTCTTTATTTGTTGGTGAAGTTGAGCACTCCTCAAGTGATTCCTCTAATGAGAGCAACCTCTCATCACATTTGGACTTATCATATCTTTCTTTGAGTGTGGTCCAAATGAGATGAGCATCCTCAAGTGGTTCACCATCTCCAAATATGACGGCATCAAGTACATCTTCACTCAAGGCACTAAATAAGACATTAGTAGCTTGAGCATTGAGTTGTAAGCATTTCACTTCCTCTCTAGTTAGATAGTCCAAATCATCACTAGGAGGTGAAATGCTCACATCTACAATCTGCTCGAGTTGAGGACCCATGGCCCTAAAAACATCAAGTATACTAGCAGACCAAGATGTATAATTTGAGCCATCAGAAAGTAAAAGTTCTAGAGATACTTCCTCACTTGTCGACATCGTCTCTCAAGGCGGTTAATCCCGTAATTGAGAGCCCAGGCTCTGATACCAATTGAAAGGACCTTGATGTCGCCTAGAGGGGGGGGTGAATAGGCCTGTTTAAAATCACAGCTCAAAACTTTGTTAGAGATGCCCGGCACTACCGCCCTAAGCCCGGAACTGCCGCACCCCGGCACTGCCGGCCTCAGCCCGGTACTGCCGCGCCAACAAACTGCCCGAGCCTGCAATTCAAAAACTAGCCACAGGAAACCAATTCTATATAAATAGAAGTGTTGCTCTTGGTTTCCTGAACCTGCAGAACCAACTCAACCAAGCCAAATATGTTGTATGAAGTAGATCGGGGCCAAATCCTAGAATCAATCACAAGCTCACAAGTATGATGAATGAACACAAGTAAATACAAGAGACAAGTGATTTATCCCGTGGTTCAGCTCGCCACCAAGGCTTGCCTACCTCCAGGTTGTTGAGGATGACCACTTAGGTCAAGAGCTTTGCAACTCTTCCTCGGTCTCAAGTCAAGGAACCAAATCCTTGAAGTGAGGGGTAATTCTACTAGCTCCACAAGAGGATTACAGACTTCCGCTGCTCACCACAAGCACGGGAGCTCGCCGGGCGACGCCTAGCCGTCTAGGAGGCTTCACCTCCAAGAGTAAAAGATGCACAACGAAGATCGACGAAGCCCGACAAGTGCTCAAGGTTTGGAAGGCTCTAATATGCTCTCTAGCTCTTAATCACACAGCCCCAACACTTAATCATGCACTAAGCATGTCACTCTCACAAGAGAGGGTTGGGGAGAGCTCTCAAATGGCTTTGGATGTGTTAGAAGTGTTTTGGGCACCAGCAGCAGGTTCTGGAGGCGTGGGGTGGGTATATATACCCCCCACACCCAAAACTAGCCGTTGGAGGTCAGAAACTAGCCGTTACTGGCTGTACAGACCCGGCACTGCCGCACTTAGCCCGGCACTGCCGGGGAGCGGCACTGCCGCTCAACAGAGCGGTACTGCCGCAGCTCCCTGAGACAGCACAGGAGACCTCACGAAAAACGCCATAACTTTTTACTCCGAACTCCGATTTCAGTGATCTTGGACTTTCCGGAAAGCTTGTTTCGAGGGCTATACAACCCTACAGAGAACAAGCCCAAGATCAACAAGTGTAGGTGCAGTGCTAAGTGTTTTCTCTCATGTTAGCACTCGGGTTCGGTTAGTTTGAGCACTTGAGACTTGTCTATGATTCGTATTGCATCCCCCTTGATAGTACGACATAACTATACTCAAGATAAAGAAAATATAACCATTTTAACCACTTGAGTCTTCAATGTCTTCATATGCCATTTCTTCTTGATATTACTTCAAAAGGGGTTGCAATCATCTTTGTCTCCTTTCTTTGAGCAAGCACACCTTGAACATGTGACTTGAACCATTTCCACACATATGAGTTCAATCCATGGCTTCAAGTCACTTCCACTAATGATTTGATCCTCAACATAATATGAATCCTCATAGCTTGATTAGTACCTCGACTCAATGCAAGTACTCTCTTCTTCACCCTAGCCATAGTACTTCGGTCTCTTGACCTTCACCGTCGCTTAGTACCTCGAAGCCCTTTCCTTGCTATCTTCACCTTATCAAGCCACACTCAAGTCACATCATATTGAGCATCCATTGAAAACCATTTCTTCAATATTGTGATCAATCAAGCTTTAGTTTGACTCACATAGAGACATATATGGATCATCATTAATATGGTCAAGCCAATTCACGATTCCTAATATCCTCTCCTTTTGGCTTGACACTCAACACTCACTTCAATCTCCATCTTCATACTTCTAGCTTGATCAAATCAATGCAAATTGATTCTCCAAACATTTATCCATACAAGCAAACCAAAGTAGAGAATGACTTATATCCAATATGAGTTGTGTCCTTTGTCATTTCAACTTTGCTTGCCATTTACTCACTTATGCATTCTTGATTCATTCTTCAACCTTGATCAAAGCTAGTTCACTATCAAACTCTTCTTGCTCATGAAAAGCAACCCATTGTTGAGACCATTCCAAAATCATCAATCCATGTCTCACTTGTCATTTGACAAATATGCTTGCTTTCTCATGATGCCATGATATCCCACAACATAGAAGCCATATCATCAACTCTATTTGCATTGTTGTCTTTTGCTTGAACAAGATTATTTCCATGATCTTCCAATACAACAATACACAATTTTGGCCTTCATTTCAACACTATGTGGAATATCATCAAGTTTGCTTTTCTTGTTGAACCTTTGATACACTTAGCAAACTTGTTAGACCTTTAATTATGTTGTCACTCAATTCACCAAAACCCACTAAGGGCTAGATGCACTTACAATATCCCCACAGTGGGTGACCGTTGGGGTGGCAGGAAGGTAGAGTAAATACCCCCTGCCATCCAACGGCTGAAACAAGTCGCGGCAGTGTCGGCCGTAGCCCGGCAGTGCCGCGGCCCGGCATTGCCGCGCCTACCAGAAAGACAGGTAGAGATCAGAATTTTGTGCAGCTGTCTTTGGTTAAAAACAAGGATGGCTTGGGTTGGTTTTGAGCACATATCATTCAGCCATAGCAGTACATTTGCATTCCCCCTTGATAGTATGGCAATCCTATAACTCAAATTCAAATGAAAAAGGTCGTTGTAGCACTTTGAGTCTGGAATCGATGAAATGTAGTATGAGGGGTCCACCAACACATGTGCACCATCCTTTCTTATTATTAACCTGCTTGTCATCTTGGTACATCTCATTAGTTCTCCAATCATGTGGTCATTATCACCAAAACCCACAATTAGGGCTTGATTGCACTTACAATATCCCCCTTTTTGGTGATTGATGACAACACAATTGCAGCTTACAAGAGAAAGGTACAATACTTGATATTTAGAAGCTTAGGTGTGAAACCTCCCCCTAAATGTGTGAATGAGAGCTGAAATCTCAAAATGGCATTAGAGGCCAACATTCACATATTTAAAAGTGTAAAGTAGGTTCAGTTTCACATCTAACAGCTTTGTGGGGTGCAGAAACACTGTGTCAAGATTAAATACGTGATGCGAATGGTAGTTTATGCACATCAGAGGGGTTTGCTGCCTGTCAGCCAGAGCGGCACTGCCGCTCTAGGCATGGCACTGCCGGAGCCCGGCACTACCGGCCTTGGAGCGGCACTGCCACTCAGGCTTTCAGACAGCAAACGCAGCGGAAAAAGAAACAACCACAAAGCATGAGATAAAACAGTTCTAAACAGGATATGACAAGCTAATATAACCAAACAAACGTACATGTCCACATCCAAGTCTAAGAAGTAGCAACATAGAGTAATATTACAAAATAGAGTTTTGATCGAATCAAACTCTCACAACTCACTACTACTAGAACGATGGGACATGAAAAAGAAAGTGTTGTACCCCCTTCTCTTCACCTAATTCTTCCCCTTTGGCAACAAGTCACCAAAGAGAGAGAAGTAGAGAGAAGAGAAGAGTGTCCAAACACTCACTCATCATCAGAAGCAATCTTGTCCCACTGAACCTCGGTCTCATCCTCATCATCATCATTGTTGACTCTTGCTAACGTCGTCACTAGGAGTAGACTATGGAATCTATCCCCGGCAACGGCGCCAGAAATGCTTGTTGACTCTTGCTAACGTCGTCACTAGGAGTAGACTATGGAATCTATCCCCGGCAACGGCGCCAGAAAGGTTTGTTGGTACTTCTTAATGTAAGAAGTATAACTAACTATTCGTATGACTATTGGTAGGTTCCGCAAGCGCACAGAATAAGTCTATTGTAGCACTTCACTCGGGAGTAACCGAGTATCGTATTTATTTCCACAGGGAAGCTACTATGGCAGAACTAACACTAGGACCGCTATAAACAACTAGTGATTCTAGCAGGGTTGATCGAAAAGTGTGAATTGGGGGTTGGTTTCTACTACTACTAAAAAGAAAAGAAAGACTAACTATTACTAACCTAAATCGGCGGGGTCTGGCCGATGAACAGATTAATGTTTTCCCACACACTTACGATCACAACTAACTTAGCAATAAAGGTTCTATCTAGTTCTTCGAACCGTACACACCCTCTGGACTATTTACCTCAGACGTGCACAACGAGGTTTATGATTTAAAAACTAACCCAACTACGTGGTGGAATTCAAGGCTCCCAGGGCTGTCACCACCTGTTTGCTACCACAGCTATCCGGGGGGCTAGCCACAAACTAAGGTATAACTAGTCTAAGCACCGCGCTTACACTAATATATACTACTCTAATCTTGCATCCAAAACTAGAGCACTGATTACTCAGCGAAGAACCCAAACTAGATATAAACTAAATACTAAGTTATCTATGATCGAAAGCACTCAACAAGAACAATAAGTAAAGTACTTAAAGTAAATGCTGAAAGTAGAAGAACACTAAGATAAATGAGAAAAGACTTGGAATTATACCAGAGACTTGGAAGATCCTCTATTACAACTCCAGCTCTTCTCTTCTTCACTCTCGCTCTCACTCTAAGTATCTCAACTAGAGTGTTCCTTCACTAGAGCTTCGCTTACAAGAGAGTGGGACTAATGAGGTGAGGTCTGAGTACAAATGAGCTCGGGGGAGGGGGTCCTATTTATAGCCTAAGGGACCTAGGGGGGTACTTATGGGCCTAGGGTTGGTCAGGGGGGTGAGTGGGCTGGCGGGCACCAGCCCTAGGTGGCGGCCGCCACCTCCCTGGCCCTTGGATCCACCGCCTCTTCACCAACGGCATCCAGGAGGTCCTCCAAGTCGGTTAGGGTTCGGTTAGGGTTGTCCAATAACCGTCACATGGGCAATTAGGCCTGGATCCATGTGACACTGCTTCTTAGCCCTTGGATGAACCGACTTAGGTGAGCAACGAGTGCAAATGAGTGTGGAGTGCTTCCCCTGGATCAGTGACGTGGCAAGGGGGAGTTTGGGCTTCTCCCCCCTGGCGACCGCCAGCTAGGGGTGGCGGGCGCCACCCCTCCTTGGCCCAAAGTGAGCCCAGGTAAGTGGGCTTGCTTCCTGGTGGGTCCATATGGTCATTTTGCTCAAAAACCCTGCAATTTCCTACATTCAAATAAAACTCAAGGACAAGTGGAAATCGTTAGTTTATAAAAGGTTTTTGGTTGATTTTAGGCTCTTGTGTTGTGTTATATGACCTTGTTGATGCTAAGAATATGACACTTAGTTAGCGTCAACAAGCTCCCCCAAGCTTACCTCTTGCTCGTCCTCGAGCAAGCATGATCTTGAAATAATCTTGGAAACTCTGTGTTTTTGTTGTGTATGCCCATATTATTTTCATCATCATGGAATTGGTAGCCTTCTCTGCACTCAAGATTAGAACAAAAGACCAGCAAGAAAGAAGGTTTGTCTTTCCCTTGCCTATTTTGCTAATCAAGATATGTGGAGTTTTTGCAAGTTTTGTTCAAAAGAAAGCATGCTTAGTAACTTCTGTGGCTCACTCAATCACTCATATTTGTATGTGGAAATGGAAGAATTATCCTCTCACTAAGACTTTATGTGGGGTTACTGGGTAGGATAAAAGTGAGCATGCAATGCTAGCATAATTTTGCCAAGTTAGACAAATGGAGCAACAAGTCATAGGTTCAGACCAGGAATGTGCAAGTATGTGGTATTTATTGTGGCTACTACTTTCATGACACTTCTCCTTTCTATCTCTTTTGTGGGATCATGGCTATGAATGAGAGCATTTGCTCTTTTGGATATTCTCTTTTTTTTCTAGAGCACTTGCTCTTTTGAATTTTCTTTTCTTTCTAGAGCACTTGCTCTCTCTTTTTTTTAAATACTATAGCCATGTCCCTGAGATTTCATTATGGAGCATGATATTTTGCCATGGAGTATTCCTAACAATGAATGGAAATAAAGGCATGTTGTGTGCGTATTCTCAGTGTAAGAATAGCACTATATAGGTGGGTGCAAGTGAATTCCTTGGTCTAAAGATATGACAAGTTTCTCTACCATGACTATCAACAAAAGTCTAACTAGCTCAACACTAACATGCAGCAAGTGGAAGCTCCTACTCTAAGAGTAAAAATTATTTGGCTTTGGTAGGACTTTCTTTGCCACAGAAGTACTTAGAGCAAGTTTTTAATTTTTTTTCAAAATAACAACTCCACAAACTTGACTCGCTCAAGTCAAAGTAGAAATTTACTTCCCCTTTACTTAGTCTAATGCTCATGTCTCAAGTTTAGTTCTAGCATACGTTCTCCCATGATAACTCTAATGCATGACATACATTTTTATTTATTAGAAAGACTTATGATGAGAGCGTTTCATTTATTGCTATTTATTTATTACTAATTTTTTTAACTGCAAATTAACTAAGATAAAATTCAAATTTAAATTACTGAAATAAATAAAACTGACAGAAATAAAGACGGTAGTGATACTTACCTCGATGACGGGGTCCTCCCCCAAGCTGGCTTTTGGCGTGGTTGGGTCACATCCATCCTTGACGACGGTACATGTCCTCCCAGTTCTGCTGGTTCTGCTGCAGGAGAGAAGAAATATTACCCAGTTCTCCACCAGTTTCCTGGCGGAATTCCTGGAAATCTTGGTTCAAGTTATTCAAGTCCTGGCGGATGTCAGCAGTATTCATGGTGAGTCCATTCATATGGTGCTGAAGATATCCCATATCGCGCATCCACTCGTCCTGATGAAAGGACGAATGGCGAGCGGCCTGCGGCGAGATTCCCCTATGGACGAAATCATCACCACGGCCGGTGTACCGAGTGGATCCTCCCAATGAATGGGTTGAACTCCCCAACTGGGATGAGTGGAAGGACGCTTCCTGGCCATATTCCCACCGCGGATGTTGCGGTTGTTGCCAATTTGATCCTCCTACTTGGTGCGAGCCAGGGGGTGTCAAATGACCATAGTGTGCTGCTCCTTCATAATGCCCTGCATGGAAAGGGTCAAACTCCTGCGCCGCTACTGCAGCTCTTGCGGCCTCTTCTGCTGCACGGGTCTGCGCACGCGTCCTCCTCCTGGGAACCTGCATGATGTTTTCTCGGGCCAACCTGCGGTTTTGCTCTGCCTCGGTTTCCAGGGCCAAAAGTAACGTTGGTGCATTCACCAACCAAAGTGACATGTCAGGAAGAGCGATTTTATTCACATAATCTTGGTAGATCATGTGAATCTCACCGCTCTCCGGGTTCTCACGCAAGAGGTGTCCTTGCGAGAAATGCTCCATAGTCAAAAGGTCTCGGTCACTAGGAATGTAGGAGTATATAGCGGTGTTCAGCAGACCCATGTTAAAAGCCAGTCTAGTTATCCAAGATGTCATTTCAATATTTCCAGAGCGTTGATTAAATTTAGACCAGTAGTCCGCCGTGGCCTTGGCGGGTGACACTTTTATGTGGTTAACTAGAGCATAAAGCAGCAACATTTTAGGCTTTTTAATTGGTCTCAAGTCAGGTCTTGGAAAAAGTGTGATACTGATATATTTGTGGAAAAACCTGAGCGTGGGGTTGTGGATATTACTTGTACGGGGCAAGCCTAGGTCTCTGTTCCCAGCAATGCTTTTCCAAAAATCATTTCTGTTGAAACCCGTACAAGCAGATTCCAGGTTTAGCAAGCATGATTCATCAAAATTTAGGTGCTTGCTGAACTGCCCCCACGAAAGAGTGTGCTCTTCATTAAAAAGCCAGAATGTTATGTGAGTGGCAGACAATTGCATGGTAGCTAGAAATTCCATTGTGAGGGGAAGGATTCCCTCCTCATTAACCATCCATGCATCTTCCCATCCCAAAGTTCGAGAAATATAAAGAAACTCACTGTCCATACCAGTACGACTTAGCAAGTCGGCGTCGATTCGGCGGGTGTGAATGAACTCCCTCTCACTGAGGATGTTCCGGGCCTGCCGTTCCCGATCACTCTGCCAGATGATATCATTGACAGAGTTTAGGATGCGGATGGTCGGTCCAGCCTGGTGTGAGAACGGAGAGTACCGATCCACCGACATTGCATCGGTGGATGGAGTACTCTTCCTGGCGCTCTCCTCATCACTCCCAGTAAAGCGAATGTGGGTGTTTGCTCTCGACGAACTTCCCTCACCCTTGCTCTTCTTCTTCTTTCCGGTGAAGAAGTTCTTGAGAGGGCCCATGACTTCTTTGCTAGTGCTTAGGATGGCTGATGTTTTTGTGTTTTGAGTGAGTTGTGAGAATTTGCATGGGGTGTGGGTAGTATTTATAGGCTGAGGATGGAAGGGGGGGAGGCTATGAGCCTCACCCTGCTGGCGGGCGCCACCCCACCTGGCTCAAAAAAGTCTGCAACCGACACATGAGGTTTCCCTTGTAATGTCCACTGAAATTCCAAGTGGGGAATAAAGTGGTAGGTTCGGTGCAAAGTGAAAAGAGTGCAACCTCCTAAATGGGGCAAGTGGGCTGAAAATTTCAAAGACCACTTCTTCATCCTGGTCACACTTTATACCAAGGATGGTGGGAAACTTACTCGGGAGCAGTTTTGTACCAAAATGTGGAAATAGAGGTGGCGGGCGCCAGGAAAATGTGGCGGGCGCCATCCTCTTGGCTGAAATTTCACTCCAACTCACCCCTCCTTTCACCTAGTGCTCTCCTTGTCACTCTCCATCACATATGCACCAGAATTTTTGGGTGGAGATGTGTCCAAAAGGTGGAGTGAAGAGGGGGAGACATGGAGAGACATGGGAGTGAGTGATTGCATTGAAATGAGCAAAGACATGGGTCTCCCTTGGTGTTATTTGGGTCTAGGAGGTAGGTGTAATAGTCTAGAGATTGGCTAGTGCTCCCTAGTGCACACTAGGGTGGCGGGCGCCACCCCTATGGCTGCCATAAGCCCCCTAGGTGCCACCTAATCACTCTAGTAAACATCTACTATGCAGAAAATTAAATTGCTTAAGTAAAAACGAAAAATTAAATGAGGGGATAAAGACTTACCTTAGCCTAACTCACCTTGGTTAGCCGCTTTGGATTCCCGATTGGTGTCGCCTTCACGGTGGTTGTGGTGGAATGTCGGCACCGACGAACCTTGATGACGGGTGTTTTTCCGGTCGCGGTGTAAACTCGAATTTCTCCTCCTTTCCACTGATGTGGTGCTGAATTTCTCCAGCTCCTACATCAGTGGTGGCTTTTGCAGTGCTCAGAAATGGCCGTCCCAAGATCAATGGCGTCCGGTGGTCAGGATTAATATCCAGAACCACGAAATCCACCGGGACAAGGAGATTCCGGATTTTCACCGGAATATTCTCTGTTATTCCCGCGGGATACCGGAGCGATTGATCGGCTAGCTGCAAACACATAGAAGTAGGGGACAAGGTATGATGATTTAATTTATCATATATTACCTTGGGCATGACGCTGACGCTTGCTCCCAGATCACAGAGTGTATGCTCGAAGTGCTGCTCTCCAATTGAACATGCGATCATTGGGTTTCCTGGGTCCTTCTTTTCGGGGAGTTGGTTAAAATGACCGCACTGCAATCTTCGGTCAATTTAACCACATCCCTACTTGGAATTGGTTTCTTCTTATTGAGCATGTCTCTCAAATATTTTGCATAAGTTGGAACCTGCATAGCGTCAATAAATTGCACATGTATATATAATTTTTGAATTACCTCGACGAATTTCTTGAATTGGTCGTCTTCCGTCGAATTTCTGTTTCGATCTGGAAAAGGTAATACATGTGTATCATAGAATTCATGAGGAGCAGTTCGTACCTTGGATGAAGGTTCAGCTGGGGTCTCCTCTTCTTTGTCTTCTTCAATATTAACAATATTTTTCTTTGTAGCAGCATTACTACTAGGAACTAAATTAGGATGAGGTGGATCACGAGTGGATTTACCACCTCTCGTGGTTACAGCTTTTACCTCCTCATAGTATTTAATTTGAGATTTAATGTTATCTACTTTTTGCTCCAATCTCTTATTAAAATTAATTTGTTCCTTAAATGCTTCAGAAAAATCTTTCAGTTTAGCATAAATTCCTTCTAACATTTTATCATGTTCAATCAATTTATTATTTATGCTATCATTAATTCTACCTTGATTAGAAACTAACTTTCCAATAGAAGAATTAAATACGGAGGTTTGAGGCATACATTTTTTATTCCATTGTTGGATCATTGGAATTGGAGGTTCTCCGTAGCCACCATTATTAAGAAGGGATTTGGCATCCTCTTTCTTAATTTCTGCTTGACCTTCACTTGATGAAGGGGCTCTTTGCTTGGCGTAGTATGTAACATCCCAAAATTTGCATCAATTTAAAAATAGGCAATATGATTTAATTATGCATTCTTATGTGTTGCATGGAACCTAGTTAATAAAATTATTTGCAAAAGCTAAAATAAATCTTAGGCCAAAGACCATGATGATGCATACATGCTGGTGCATATTATATTTTTGTGATGATTGGTTTTACTCAAAACTGGTTTGAATTCAAATGGTTTTCAAATTTGCTTTAGAAATAAGTTTCTGAAAAATGGAAAACCATTTCCTTTCTCCCTCCTCTCCCTTTCTTCTTTCGGCCCGCGCCAGCCCAGCCGGCCTGGTCTCCCCCCTCCCTCCCGGCCTCCCCGCCGGCCCGTCTTTCCTCCTCCCCCTTTCTTTCCTTCGCCCGCACGGCCCAGCTGCCGGCCCGGCCGTGCGCTTGCAAGCCCGCGCGCGCATTCCCCTCTCTTCCGCCCGCATGGGCCGCCGCCCCGGCCCAGCTCGGCACCTGTGCGCAGCGCCGCTCCGCCGGCCCAGCCGTCCGCTTGCCGGCCCGCACGCGCCTCTCTCGCTCTCTCTCGCTGACGGCCAGGTCCCGCTCGTCAGCCTCACCGCTCCCGTGCTCTCTCCTTCTCCTTTCACCGACAGCACGACCCCACTGGTCAGGGCCGTCGTCCCCAGCCCTTGTTCGCATCGGACTCGAGCCCGAGCTCGATTCCATCCTCCCCACGTTTCCTCCCTGCCTTATCGTTCAAGCAGACCCCCCCTATAAAACCCCGAGCACCCGCCGCCTCTCCGCCTGCAAAAACCTCTCGCTCCTGTGCCCTAGAACGCTCTAGCGCCAAGCTCCGCCGCCGTCAAGATCTCGCCGTCCGCCTCACCGTCAAATTCATCGCCTCAGAGCCAACATCGACGCCATCAACACCTCCGGTGAGTTCGCCTTGAGCTTCTCGTTCGATCGGACCAAGCCTCGAGGTCTCTACTGCACCATAGCTCGATTCCGAGTCGCGCCGCCGTTTTCCGGCCACAGCGCCGCCGCGTCCTCCTTTTCTCCGGCGAAAGCGCCGCCGGCCTCTCCCAGATCTAATCTGGAGCGTCCGTTTTGGATCTGGCGCTCAGGAGTGCCCGATACCCCTTCGGGTGCACCTTTGCATAAGAGCCCTTACAGTTTCTTGGACCTCAACCCGCCGTCCTTTTGAGCACTGTGGTCTGAGTCTGTGAAAACTTGCCTTGAAGCCCCTGCGTTTCTTCCAAATTGAGGCGCAGTCCAGTCAATTCTGAAATTCGTTTTAAATTGATTTTAAATTCAAATTCGAGTTTGGTTTATTTACAGTCTTGCCACCAGTTTCAAATGCTTGTAACTTCTACGTTTTTAGTCCGATTTAGTCCGTTCAAGTTGCGTTAGATTCGTTTCGAAAAGATCTATCTATCTGCACGAAAATATATACTGTTTTCAGTAATTAAAATTTGAGTTAGGTTTAATCTACTAACTAAGGTTTTGTAACTGGTTTAGCTCATAACTTTTGCGTTATAATTCCGTTTTTTGTGATCTTCGCGTTTATGTGATCGTGATGGATCGTAGTTTCTGTTTTCAAACTTTTATATTATTTTCTTGCTGTTGGTGTAATGTTCTAATTATAGCTTGTTTGCTTTGCATGATTGTTGTCCCGTTGATTGTGTGTTGATGTGGTAATCGAGTATAGACGGTGAGACATACGCTGGTGATCAGGAGCCCTTCTACGACAACCAAGAGCAACCAGAGTTCACTGAATCAGGCAAGTATAGCATGGGATCCTCCTTGATGTCCTAATAACCATAAGTCACTATAATCACCATATGCATGTGTCTACCTTGATGCCTATTTAGATTTATCCTAGGTGCTGATCTTGTGCCTTGTTATCCTCGGTATGCATTGGGTAGAACTATGCTAGTGCTCAAATTAAACTTTGATCATGTGAATCTGAATTTAATGATATATGCCACTTGGTAAAATTGGCTTTTATAGCAACATGGTTTAGGAACTACTATAAGGGATCACCCGGGACAACAGTGCAACCATGGGAGTTATATGGCTCTGACCTTAGCTCAGTATAAGGACCTTTTCTAGCTTGTTAGTGGACACCTATATAGGCGCGTTGGATCTTGCCGAGACGGATATAGTGCGGCTTCTGTCCACGTGAGTATAGGCTGCGTGTTATTGTGCCACCTGGAAGGAGGGCTCTACATCCCCTTGCCTTAAGAACTAACGGCCCTAACTTGTTAGACGAACCTTTGAAAGGCTTTGCGTGTGTCCTGCCCGCTCACCTCGGAAGTGTTATGGGAGTAATTAACCCGGGCATCTGGATATCACGACTCATCGGGTAAAGTGTACAACCTCTGCAGAGTGTAAAACTGATATATCAGCCGTGCTCACGGTTACGAGCGACCTGGAATTCTTATGGTATAGTTGTTGCTTTAATTAATGTTTTAAATTAATGTTACTATCTCTTTCAATGGTTTCATGTTCACATTGATCACATGTTTAAATGGGATGGATATTATTGATGCTATCTAATGCTAAAATTGTGCCAACTAAAAGCTACTGCAGTTTAACCAGTGTCAGCCTTATTTGAGCCTCATGAACCCCATGTTACACTTGTTAAGTACGAGATGTACTTATGCTTGTTTATTTTCTTTCTACTTGGATAAAAATCCCGGATGGGTAACAGATTGCTATGGTAACGACGACTTCCCTGAAGAGTTCTAGTCTTGCTGTCAACCAGTCATCTTCCCTGTGATGGAGCTACCGCGAGAGATACTTTATTTATCCGCTGCTATGTAAAGACTTTGAATAATATTCGTTATGTAATAAACATATGTGATGGTACTTCCTAAATTTGTGACTTATGTGTGTGATTGATCCCTGGGCACACATGAGTTATTGCATTCAATTTTGTTCTTAAAATTGGGTGTGACATAGTACTCCTTTGCAGCATGATCTCTCTTCTCATTTATCCTTTGCTCTAGCAATTTTACCAAAGTTTGCAGGGTAACAGGATCAGCTTGCTTAATTTCAGACATACCTCTGGCACGTTTTTCTGTCCATCCTTGATTCGCCACCATTGTCTCGATCAGTTTGGTTGCCTTCTCTACAGTGAGAGAGAGGTATGCACCTCCGGTGGCAGCATCAATGTGTTGTCGAGATTCTTGCTGGAGTCCATTGTAGAAGCTCTGGATCAAGTACCAGTCTTGCATACCATGGTGAGGACAGTATTCAACATACTCTTGTAGTCTCTCCCAAGCTTCAGTGATTGTTTCTCCGTCTCCCTGTCTAAAGTTGGAAATCTTGCTACGGACAAGAATAGTCCGACTTATCGGGCAGAACTTGTTGAGAAATTGATCCGCGCATCTCACCCACGTCAGCAGGTGGCCAGAGTTGAAGAGGAACCACTGCTTCGCTTTTTCCACTAATAAAAATGGAAAAAGACGAAGTCTGATGGCATCCTACGAAACTCCCTACACAGAAATTGTACTACATATCTCCAGAAAATTCCGGAGGTGAGCATTGGCATCCTCGGAAGGTTTGCCATTAAATGCGATAGCTTGAGCCATACGTATTAAGTGAGGTTTAAGCTCAAAATCTACATTACTAGTAGAAGGTAACACTGGAATGTGAGCAAGAGTAGGCATGGAATACTCACAGAGTGTTTTGGTCGACGTCGATGTTGATTGATCGTTGGAGCAGCTTGGTTCGTCAGTCACTTTTGACTGGGATTCTTGTCTCGACAAACTCCTCTCACGAAGCTCCAGGTTGTTCCTCGGAGGAGTGAGATTAGCTCTCGCTCTCCTAAGAATGGCCTCAGGATCTTCTTGATAGTCGCTCGGAAGATTGAATCCGGCCATGACTACTTGAACGATCACAAACAACGAACAATATATATACCCGCTAGAACTACGGGGGTTAATTCAATAGGAATCACAAAGAATTAATTCTAGCCAATTGCTTCCCCGGCAACGGCGCCAGAAATGCTTGTTGATTCTTGCTAACGTCGTCACTAGGAGTAGACTATGGAATCTATCCCCGGCAACGACGCCAGAAATGCTTGTTGACTCTTGCTAACGTCGTCACTAGGAGTAGACTATGGAATCTATCCCTGGCAACGGCGCCAGAAAGGTTTGTTGGTACTCCTTAATGTAAGAAGTATAACTAACTATTCGTATGACTATTGGTAGGTTCCGCAAGCGCACAGAATAAGTCTATTGTAGCACTTCACCCGGGAGTAACCGAGTATCGTATTTATTTCCACAGGGAAGCTACTATGGCAGAACTAACACTAGGACCGCTATAAACAACTAGTGATTCTAGCAGGGTTGATCGAAAAGTGTGAATTGGGGGTTGGTTTCTACTACTACTAAAAAGAAAAGAAAGACTAACTATTACTAACCTAAATCGGCGGGGTCTGGCCGATGAACAGATTAATGTTTTCCCACACACTTACGATCACAACTAACTTAGCAATAAAGGTTCTATCTAGTTCTTCGAACCGTACACACCCTCTGGACTATTTACCTCAGACGTGCACAACGAGGTTTATGATTTAAAAACTAACCCAACTACGTGGTGGAATTCAAGGCTCCCAGGGCTGTCACCACCTGTTTGCTACCATAGCTATCCGGGGGGCTAGCCACAAACTAAGGTATAACTAGTCTAAGCACCGCGCTTACACTAATATATACTACTCTAATCTTGCATCCAAAACTAGAGCACTGATTACTCAGCGAAGAACCCAAACTAGATATAAACTAAATACTAAGTTATCTATGATCGAAAGCACTCAACAAGAACAATAAGTAAAGTACTTAAAGTAAATGCTGAAAGTAGAAGAACACTAAGATAAATGAGAAAAGACTTGGAATTATACCAGAGACTTGGAAGATCCTCTATTACAACTCCAGCTCTTCTCTTCTTCACTCTCGCTCTCACTCTAAGTATCTCAACTAGAGTGTTCCTTCACCAGAGCTTCGCTTACAAGAGAGTAGGACTAATGAGGTGAGGTCTGAGTACAAATGAGCTCGGGGGGTCCTATTTATAGCCTAAGGGACCTAGGGGGGTACTTATGGGCCTAGGGTTAGGTCAGGGGGGTGAGTGGGCTGGCGGGCGCCAGCCCTAGGTGGCGGCCGCCACCTCCCTGGCCCTTGGATCCACCGCCTCTTCACCAACGGCATCCAGGAGGTCCTCCAAGTCGGTTAGGGTTCGGTTAGGGTTGTCCAATAACCGTCACATGGGCAATTAGGCCTTGATCCATGTGACACTGCTTCTTAGCCCTTGGATGAACCGACTTAGGTGAGCAACGGCTGCAAATGAGTGTGGAGTGCTTCCCCTGGATCAGTGACGTGGCAGGGGGGAGTTTGGGCTTCTCCCCCCTGGCGGCCGCCAGCTAGGGGTGGCGGGCGCCACCCCTCCTTGGCCCAAAGTGAGCCCAGGTAAGTGGGCTTGCTTCCTGGTGGGTCCATTTGGTCATTTTGCTCAAAAACCCTGCAATTTCCTACATTCAAATAAAACTCAAGGATAAGTGGAAATCGTTAGTTTATAAAAGGTTTTTGGTTGATTTTAGGCTCTTGTGTTGTGTTATATGACCTTGTTGATGCTAAGAATATGACACTTAGTGAGCGTCAACAATCATCGTCGTCGTCAGAAGACTCTACAATGGCCTTCCCATGGCGGTGGGTAGTGCTGGTGTAGCGTGTCGAGGTGCGAGTAGAACGACGAGACGGCTCAGGCACCACCTCCTCCTGCTCCTCGTTGCCGTCGGAGTCTATGTCATCTGAGTTGAGGCTGGAGAGGTCAAACTGAGGTGGAGAGCGGGGTGGAGGTAACGGAGAACGACCCGCCCGCTCTCGCTCTGCACACTGCTCAACAAGTGCCTGGTGAGCTGTCTGGGCTGCATAGGTGCAAGTGGAGAAGATCGCCTTAATCCATTTAGCCAATTTGCTCTTCTTCTTCCTCTGGGAGGAAGGGTGGGAGCTCTCTGGCCTATCAACTACTGCTGGTCCTACTGCTGCTCTCTTCTTCTCTGCTTTGTATGGCTCATGCAACCCATCCTTGGCGAAAGTGTAGCCGGAGACCATATCTATGATATACATGATGTAGGGGGCATAGAGCACTGCCTTCCTAGCATCCTCGGCTGCCACCTGAAGCTCAGTCCAAATAAAGCTCGAAATGGAGAAGTGATTTGCCCTGGGTGCCATCCTAGCCAACATATTCCTGCCATATCCATAGAGGTTAGAATGGGAACCCCCTTTGGAGTTGAGAGTCTGCCTGAAAAGGTTGTTCAACATGTAGTAGTAGCCCTTCAGCCCTTTGACCAACCCGTCTGCCTTCCGAGGATCCTCATACATGAATGCTATCTCATTGTCAGTCAATGTCCTCTCCTGGTGCAGACTGTCAAGCTCTCTATCTCCGCTGCCCAAACCAAGGATCCTAGCAAAGGTCTCAAAAGAGACCTTGTAGTGACGACCCTCAGTCATCCAGTGCATCTCCTCCACTACATTGTCCACATAGAGCGTGGCATGGAACTGATGGATGATCTTTGTGTTCCAATTATAGCTGAAACCCATCAAGTCATACATGTTTCTTGCCTTGCACGCTGCCACCACCCTATCAATGTCACGGTCATGCTTGGCCTCAACGTGCTCCCAATCAACATACTTCATGCTCAATATCTTTTGCTTCTTGGCATTGTACAAGACTAAGCGATAGAAATCTGAAGGAAACTCTTTCTAGAACCTGTAATCAATGCCCATGTCCTTCTGATTGTTGTAGGGATTAATCTGGCGCTGTGTCTTCACTGAGCTGAACTGCTGATAATAAGACACAGGCTGCCTATCCTTGGTGTCCTGCGGAGGCCTCTCCTGCACATCCTCAGTGTATGGCTGCAAGTGGGTCCTGCTGACCTCAGCTAGATGCTCTGGCGTGTTGGGATAGAGGTCATCCCGGATTTGTCGCCCTTGCATATGAAGGCGAGCCTCATCACGAATTTGCTGCCTTGCAGTCACATTCTCCCCCTGAGAACTAGAACCTCCTCTGCGAGACGGCTGCTTGCTCCTCCCCCTGAGAGGATCCATCCTTTGCTTCACCCTTCTCTCATCTCCTCCTCCCGACATCTAAAACATGGAAACTGCGAATTAGAAGACTGCACAAGGGATAGTAGGTTATAGTGGGGTAATAGACTTTGATGGATAGGGTGTTGTTTGGATCAAACCCCTGCTCAAGGTCCAACACTATCGCTTAGGAAGCGGCATTGCCGCGCAGGCAGGCCAGGTCTGAGCCAAGAAACACCAAATCCATCATCTCTACTACCTCCTTATCATCTACAAGCCCTTCTACAACCTCTAAGTACAACAACCATGGCGCATTTTACAAATCGGGAAAACTAGGGTTAGGGATTTGAAGTTTCACCTTGAGATGGAGAGGAAAGGGAAGAAGACCCTTGGGGAAGGGAGAACGGAGCTGCACCGAAGGAGATCCCCGAGCGGCACTTTCGGTGGCCGGAGTTGCCAGGAAAACGGCCAGTGAAGCCTCACCCTTCTTCTCCCCTTGACCACCCGAGAGAAGAGAAAGAGAGCGATTTCTCACGGGCTGGATAAGAATGAGGGAGAGAGAAGGAGGTGTGGAGCCGTCGGGTAGAAGTAGAAAAGAGTTTTCCCTTTGGCCCCACAAGGTAACAGTCGACTCAGGCTGAATCGACAAGTCGCGGCACTGCCGCGCCCATCGCGGCACTGTCGGGGCCCGACACTCCCGCGGCTGGCCCGGCACTACCTAACAGTTACCACTGAGCAGATTTATCTCTAAGTTACTATATCTCTTCTTTGGAGTGGACAAGTACTGCTTGCATGTTATGACCAGTGACAATCAACCAATACAGAACAATGTTCATTTCAAGCAAGTTACTTTTTCAAAGATTTTGAAACACAAGGTATGAAAGTTTTGAAATCGGTTTTGCCTAGGTCATACTAGTGATCAATCAAGCGTACTAGGTTTCAAACTACATTACGAGAGTCAAGAATATTTAGTTCACTCCTTAAAGCACAAAACCTTGACTCATCGAGAGGCTTGGTGAAGATATCGGCTAGTTGTTTGTCGGTGCTCACATGACGAATTGCGATATCTCCTTTGGTTTCGTGATCTCTCAAGAAATGATGTCAGATGTCTATTGTTTGGTCCTTGAGTGACTCACTGGATTGTTTGCAAGTTTTATGGCACTTTCATTGTCACACAAGAGTGGGATATGGGTAAAATGACATCCAAAATCACGAAGGATTTGCCTCATCTAAAGTAGTTGAGCACAACATGCACCTGCTGCAACATACTCGGCCTCGACTGTGGAAAGGGCTACACAATTTTGCTTTTTAGAACCCAAAGACACTAAGGAGCATCCAAGGAATTGACATGTCCCCGAAGTGCTTTTTCGATCTACTTTACAACCGGCATAATCGGAATCCGAATAGCCAAGTAGTTCGAACTTGGAGCCCTTAGGATACCACAAGCCAAGGTTTGGAGTGTGAACTAGATATCTCAAGATTCTCTTAACGGTCACTAGGTGACACTCTTTCGGGTTAGCTTGAAATATAGCACACATGCACACACTAAGCATAATATCGGGCCTAGATGCGCACAAATAGAGTAGAGAGCCGATCATGGAGCGATATACCTTGATATTCACGGCTTTCCCTTCCTCATTGAGATCAAGATGCCCATTAGTTGGCATGGGAGTTTTGATAGGCTTGGCATTCACCATGTCAAACTTTCTCAACATATCATGGGTGTACTTGGTTTGGCAAAGAAAAGTCCCTTCCTTCAATTGCTTGATTTGAAAACCAAGGAAGAACTTGAGCTCACCCATCATAGACATCTCAAATCTCTTAGTCATGATCCTACTAAACTCATCACAAAAGGATTTGTTAGTACTACCAAATATTATGTCATCGATATATATTTGGCACACAAAAATATCTCCATTGACTTTATGAGTGAAGAGAGTAGGATCGACTTTGCCTATTTCAAAGCCTTGTTTGAGCAAGAATTCCTTAAGGCATTCATACCATGCTCTAGGTGCTTGTTTAAGCCCATAGAGCGCCTTTTGGAGCTTGAATACATGGTTAGGGAACTTGGGATCTTCAAAACCCGGTGGTTGCTCAACATACACCAACTCTTGTATAGGTCCATTGAGAAATGCACTCTTCACATCCATTTGATATAGCTTGAAGTTGTGATGGGCTGCATAGGCTAAAAGAATCTGAATGGCTTCAAGTCTAGCAACCGGTGCATATGTTTCTTCAAAGTCCAAACCCTCTACTTGAGTGAATCCTTGAGCTACCAATCTTGCCTTGTTCCTTGTCACCACACCTTCTTCATCTTGCTTGTTGCGGAAGACCCATTTGGTTCCAATAACATTGGTATTTGGTCTTTCCACAAGTGACCATACTTGATTATGCTCGAAGTTGTTGAGCTCTTCTTGCATGGCCATCACCCAATCTGGATCTCCAAGAGCTTCTTCTACCTTGAGAGGTTCCAAAGAGGAAACAAACGAGTAGTATTGATAGAAATTTGCCAAATGAGAGTGTGTCGTTACCCCCTTTCGAAGACTCCCAAGAATGTTATCAACCGGATGATCTCGTTGAATAGTTTGCTTGAGCCTCGAATGATCAATGGGTTCAGCTTCATCTTCTGCAATTTCTTCATCTTGCTCAAAGATGGGTTGTAGGTTTACTCCATGAACTGGAGTAGCTGCAGCACCCCTTGGAGTGCCCGGCACTGCTTGATCTGGCCCAGCACTGCCGTGCCCCGGCACTGCCGGGGTCTTGTCCGGCACTGCCGGGGACTGTATGTCACAAGTCCTGGTAGGGGTTTCAGCTTGAGGTTCATCCTGATCATTAGCCTGCTGTTCTTGTGGTCTAATATCACCAATGGCTAATTGCATGATTGCTTCACAAGGTGGTTCCTCATTTCCTACAACAACTTCATCAACTTGCTCTACTTGAGAGCCGTTAGATTCATCAAACGTCACGTCTATCGCTATTTCAACCTTGACGGAGGCCTTGTTGAAAACACGATAGGCATGCTCATTTGATCCATAACCAAGAAGAAAACCTTCATCAACCTTAGATGCGAACTTAGAGGCTTTGGGCTTCTTGTTCAATATGAAACATTTGCACCCAAAGACTCTAAAGTAAGACACCTTTGGCTTGTTACCGGTGAGCAGCTCATAGGAGGTCTTCTTTCTTCTCTTGTGGAGGTAGAGGCGGTTGATTGCATGGCAAGCGGTATTGACGGCTTCGGCCCAAAAGATGTCTGACGTCTTGTACTCATCTAGCATCGTCCTTGCCATGTCAATAAGTGTTCTATTCTTCCTCTCCACCATGCCATTTTGTTGAGGGGTGTATGGAACTGAAAACTCATGCTTGATGCCCTCATCATCAAGAAACTCTTCCACTTGGGTGTTTCTGAATTCGGTTCCATTGTCACTACGAACTTTCTTGATGTTGAAACCGAACTCTCTTTGGGCTCTTCGAATGAACATCTTGACTTTCTCTTGCACTACACTTTTGTCATGCAAAAAGAATACCCAAGTGAAACGAGAAAAATCATCAACAATAACAAGACCATGTTTGTTACCGCCGATGCTAAGGTAGGCAACTGGTCCAAAGAGATCCATATGAATCAACTCTAATGGTTGTGTAGTAGTGTCGTAGCTCTTTGGTGGGTGAGGTACGCCTACTTATTTTCTGGCTTGGCAAGCTCCACATACTCTGTCTTTCTCAAAATCAACATTGGTTAGTCCTAGGATGTGGTTATCTTTTTGAAGTTTGGCCAAGTTCCTCATCCCAACATGAGCTAGTCGGCGATGCCATAACCAACCCATGCTAGATTTTGCCACTAAACAAGTCTCAAGCTTGGCTTCACTTTTGTTGAAATCAACTAAGTAAAGCTTCCCTTTCAAACGACCCGTAAAGACAATAGAGGAACCCTCCCTTCTAAAGACTTCCACACCCTAATCCGTAAAGAGACAATTGAAACCCATCCCACACAATTGTGAGACGGATAGCAAGTTGTAACTCAACGAATCAACATGTAAGACATTAGTGATTGAATGCTCAAGTGTAATGGCAACTTTACCAAGTCCTAACACATCCCCTTGGAGTTATCACCGAAAATGATGTTTTCACTTGCATTTGATGTTGGGGAATATGATGAGAACATACTCCTTTCTCCGGTCATATGATTTGTACATCCGCTATCAAGCACCCAACTTGATCAACCGGAGGAGTATGCCTGCAAAACAAGTTTAGTTCCTAGATTTAGGTCCCCAATTTAGATTGGGGCCTTGCAAGTTAGTCACAAGTATCCTAGGAACCCAAATGAACTTGCCGGCTGTCTTCTTGCTATCACCAACATATTTGGCAACAACTTTACCACTGTTGTTGTGTTCTAATATGTAACAAGATGACATGCTCTTCCTTGGGGCTTCGGTCTTGGGTTGATGTGCAAACTTGTTTTTCATCACCCAAACCGATTCCTTTGGTTTCTGAGAAGTCTGCTTCTGGTTGGGCACCTGCCTTTGCTGTGTGTGAGATTGAGCAGAAGGAAAACTGGTAGCCTTCCCTTTCTTGGGGCGCGGCACTGCCGGCCTGGGGGCAGCACTGCCGGGGCCCGACACTGCCGCCTTCTGGCGCGGCAATGCCGCGATCTGTGCAGGCTGAACTGTACCAATCTGACCCTTCTTTTCAAACCTCACACACTCATAGCCATTCACTGTTTTTCTTCCATTGGTTTTGGCTCCTTTTTCGTGCCCCAACCCATCCTTTATGGAAGGACGCCTTCCATTTTTGAACTTGTGCTTGTTCTTCCCTTGAGTCTTCCCACTCGCACTTGTGGTAGACTTGATGCATCCACTTGCAATGATGTTGGTCAATCTTGCTATCTCCTTTCTCATGGCCTCCATGTTCACAAGGTTAGTGGAATAGGCATTCAAATCAACATTATAGCATTTTCCACAACCTTCACCAGTGGAGGGAATAGAAGTGTCATTTGCTTTAGGAAGAGTTGAGTTGCTTTCCCAAAGAAGATTATATTGCAGCTCAAGTTCTTTGTGCCCTTTATCCAAGCTACAATAATTTTCCTTGAGTGCAACATGAGTCTTCTTTAGGGAAGCATGTTCATCTTGCTCTTTGGCCAAGGCCTCATGCAAGATGTCCAACTCACTTCTCTCTAATGCAAGAGCCTCCTTGCAAGCAATATAGAGGTCCTCTTGTTTGATGAGGGCATCCTCTCTTAATGCTAACTCGGCTTGTACACTTTCTAATTCCTCCATTAGCTTAGTGATAAAGAGTTTGGTTTTCTTGTCCAAATTTTTAGTTATTATATTTATCTCTTCATCACTAGAATCATCATCATTAGAGGAATCATTAAGTTCACTACTAGAGATGTCACTAGGTGGAAGAGAAGGTTTAGGAGTGTGAGCCTTTTTCACCATCTCTTTCTTGGCCATGAGACAAGTGTGGGAGTCATCATCATCAGACAGGTTGTTGAATAGCCTTGGTGAAGGAGATGACTTTTGAAATGCTATTGTTGCTATCTTCTCATCCTCTTCACTTGAGGTTTGTACGGTTGAGTCCCATTCATGTCCAATGTGAGCTTCTCCCATGTATCTCTTGTTGTTCTTCTTGTAAGTGGCTTTATCATCTTTCTTGCCCTTGTTGAAATTGTTGTCCTTCTTCTCGTGTGGGCAATGTGCTATGAAATGATCGGTGCTACCACAATTGTAGCAAGTTCTCTTTTTCTTGTTTAGAAACCTCCTTTTCACAAACTTGTAACCTTCCTTCTTGAGCCCCTTGCGGTATCTTCTCATGAATAGGGCTATATCTCCAATTGTTTCAAATTCTTCATCATCACTTCCACTTTCACTTGAGGATGATGTGCTGTCCTCAACTTCTATTTTCTTCTTTTGTTGCTTGGGCTTGCTTGTAGAGGCTTGCTTGCTTGATTTTGGTTTGTTTGATGTTGCTTGCCTTGTTGGTTTGCTAGCCTTGAGTGCCACATCCTTGATTTTCATCTCATCTAACCTAGCTTGCAACTCCCCAAGATTCCTTCTTTCATTTGCCTCTTCTCTTTGCATGTCAAAGGTAATAATCCTCCCAAGCACATCACTAGGTGTGAATTGCTCAAACTTCTTCTTGTCTCTAATCAATGTCACTACGGTTTCATTCCTTGGTGAATATGCTTCCAACATGATCTTCACAACCTTGTGATCATTGATTTCACTTCCACCTAGCCCTCTAATTTTGCCAACAATGACCATCAATCTATCAAACATCTCTTGTGGACCTTCACCATCACAAATCACAAACCGGTTGAGCTTAGCCATCAACAAGTCAATCTTGGATTGCCTCACTTTGTCAACTCCCTCATGAGCAATGTGCAAAGTGTCCCAAATTTCTTTTGCAACCTCAACTCCCATGACCTTGTTGTACTCATCACCATCTAAGGCACTAAGTAGCACACTAGTGGCTTGGGCATTAGGGATGAAAACGGTCGGAAAACTTCTCAACCGTTTTCCACTTTTATATTTGAATACGAAAACAAAAACGAAAGCGGTAACACTGGACACGAAAACGAACACGAACTTGCGGAATATCCAGAATTTCGAAAACGAACGAATTCGAGCGGAATTATACCGAACACGGACGGTATACGAAAAATCAATACAGAATACCGACCCACAATGCATAACAATTAACAAGTGCCATTGTGGCAAATTTCGATCGCAAGAAAGAACACTTATCAATTTAATTTCTTTCACATGAGAAAAAAAGAAAAAAAAAAGAGAAAAAATTTGAGATGTCATCGTAACTAGACTAGAAAGGATAACAACAGTCATGCAGCACCGTACGAGTGATTAGTCCCGCCTCAGCGACTCAGGGAGGCGCGATGGGGTGAGTTACTTATATAATACGGTCCATGTATATCAGTACCCCACACTTACCTTTGTCTATTAATTGCATGGACAATAATGACCAACAACCAAATTCGGTTTAAAATGAATTTTGAATTAAGGATATTTTGGATTAAATGTAGAAAAGTAAAACGGTCGATCTCGGTCGAAAAACTCCTCAACCGTTTTCTACTTTTACATTTGAAATACGAAAACAGAAGCGAAAACGGTAAAATCGAACAAGAAAATACAAATTCGATCGGATTAAATATAGAAAACGATGCGGTTCGGTTCGGGATATTTCTGTTCCGTTTCCATCCTTATTGGGCATTGAGATGAATGTTGTGGAATTCATCTTGAGTGGGGTTCTTTGGATCAACCGGTGCTTCAAGTCCATTGTGCACTATCTCCCAAATACCTGGATGGAGACCAATAAGATAGGTCTTCATATTGTGCTTCCACTTGGCAAATTTAGTCCCATCAAAACGAGGTAACTTGCCCGCTGGCACATTTATGAGAGGCCTAGAACCATGGTTAGTCAAACTAGAGTAGTTAAAGGATACGGCTCCATATGACTTCTTGGTCTCCTCCATCTTCTTCTTGTTGCCCTTGGGGAGATAGGAGATGTCATCCCTCTCCATCTTCGGTGCTACTTGAGTCATCACTCAAGTTCACATTCTTCTTTTCTTGAAGCTCTTCCTTCTTCTTCTTTTCTTCTCTTCTCTTGGCTCTTTCTTCTCTTCTAATCTTTCTCTCTTCTTTTCTTTGAGCCTTCTCCTCTTTAGCCTTGAGAGCTATTGCATCTTCTCTTGCTTTAGCTCTTGCTTCTCTCCTTAGCCTTCTTTCTTCTTTTCTTCTTGCAAGCTCTCCGGTAGACACATCCAATTGAGGAAGAGTCCTTCCACTTGTTGTGGAGACGCTTTCGCTACTGCTGGTGGTGTGCACTTCCACCTCGATGGGTGTGGGTTGCACAACACTAGCAGTACTCGTTCCTCCGTCGATGGTCATACTCTCGCACAGTGAAGTGGTGTGTGAGAGACCTGGCTCTGATACCACTTGTAAGGACCTGTGTGGCCTAGAGGGGGGGTAAATAGACCTGTAAAAAATCACAGCTCAAAACTTAATCAGTAGAGCCCGGCACTACCGCCCTGAGCCCGGCACTGCTGCTCCCCGGCACTAGCGGTCTCAGCCCGGTACTGCCACGCAGATAACTTGCCCGAGCCTGCAATTCGAAATCCAGCCATAGGAAACCAAATCTATATGAATGGAAATGTTACACTATGTTTCCTGAACCAGCAGAACCGACTCAACCAAGCCAAGTATGATGTATGAAATAGATCGGAGCCAAACCCTAGAATCTATCACAAGCTCACAAGTATGATGAATAACAATATGTAAGCGCAAGAGACAAGTGATTTATCCCGTGGTTCAGCTCGCCACCAAGGCTTGCCTACCTCCACATTGTTGAGGTTGACCACTTAGGTCATGAGCTTTGCAACTCTTCCTCGTTCTCAAGTCAAGGAACCAAATTCTTGAGGTGAGGGGTAATAATACTAGCTGCACAAGTGATTACAAACCTCCCAAGGCTGCCACACAAGTTGGCTAGCTCAAGGGTGACGCCTAGCCGGCTAGGGTTCCAAGAACCTAAGAGTAATAGAAGCAAATCCACCGGCTATGGCTCAAATCAAGTGCTCTAGGAAGTACTCCCTCCATCCCAAATTATAAGACATTCCAAGAATCTTGGAGAGTCAAAGTTTTTTAACTTTGACCAAATTTATAGAGAAAAATACAAAGATTTATAGCATCAAGTATGTATATTATGAAAATATAACTAATGAAGAATCTAATTGTGCTTAGTTGGAATCATAAATATTATTATCTTATCGTATAAATTTGGTCAAAGTTGAAAAACTTTGACTCTCTAAGATTCTTGGAATGCCTTATAATTTGGGATGGAGGGAGTAGATCTCAGCTAGAGCTTCTCTTTGGTGAAGGTTTGAGCCTCTAACTCACTTGGAATCAATGGGAATCAAATATTAGGTGAGAGAGAGCTTGGGGCCTTCAATGGGGAGAGGAAGCCTTGTTTGGAGGTAGGAGAAGAGTTATGGTCGTGAGTGACCGTTGGGGTGGCAGGAAGGTAGAGTAAATACCCCCTGCCATCCAACGACTGAAACAAGTCGCGGCAGTGTCGGTCGTAGCCCGGCAGTGCCGCGGCCCGGCACTGCCGCGCCTACCAGAAAGACAGGTAGATATCAGAATTTTGTGCAGCTGTCTTTGGTTAAAAACAAGGATGGCTTGGGTTGGTTTTGAGCACATATCATTCAGCCATAGCAGTACATTTGCATTCCCCTTGATAGTACGACAATCCTATAACTCAAATTCAAATAAAAAAGGTCGTTGTAGCACTTTGAGTCCGGAACCGATGAAATGTAGTATGAGGGGTCCACCAACACATGTGCACCATCCTTTCTTATTATTAACCTGCTTGTCATCTTGGTAAATCTCATTAGTTCTCCAATCATGTGGTCATTATCACCAAAACCCACAATTAGGGCTTGATTGCACTTACAATTGTTTTAGAGAGTAGTGACATATCTTTTGTGTGTCATAGTGATTATAGGTTACTAGAACTGTTGGATAGGTGGCTTGCAACACTTAGTAGAGCTAGAGCAAAAAGCTTCACTTTGTAATTGTCTAACTATTTGCCCTAAGTGTTTTTCGTAGAATTCTTATTAGGCTATTCACCCCCCTCTAGCCATTTAGGATCTTTCAGGGGCGCCGCGCGGCTGCAGTAGCCGCTGCCGGCAGCGGCAAGGGTGGAGCACGCGCAGACGTCCGGAGAGGCCGCCAGGCAGAGGCAAGGCTCCAGGGCGGCAGCCACCAGGGCCCAGGCGAGTGGGCGACGACGGGGGCGCTATCGCGGCCGCGACACTCCACGCTCGTGTCGTGGTCACGAGCTTCGCTTCCAGATTTTTTTACAAAGGGGTAACTTTATTTTTGGACTAGGCTTAGGGTATGCCATGCCACACCTGGACAGCCCATTGGATCCGCCCGTGTCCAGACCCAGGGGGCCCAAACCCGACCCACCTCCGCCGCCGCCAGACGGACGGCATGTCGGCCGCCACCGCCGAGCCACCATCACACGGAGCAAGGAACTGCCGGCAGAGGGGCACACCAGCCCAGACCGAGGACGCCAGATCCAGGCCCGCATAGCTCAAATCCGACCCTCT
This sequence comes from Coix lacryma-jobi var. lacryma-jobi, assembly GCA_009763385.1. NCBI lineage: Eukaryota > Viridiplantae > Streptophyta > Magnoliopsida > Poales > Poaceae > Coix > Coix lacryma-jobi. The sequence goes on from CM019831.1 coordinate 29,348,283, forward strand.
GCCGCCACAACGACTGCACAGTGAGGATGGAGAAGCCCTCCACCGCCACACCACCTTGCGCCTGCCCAGGCCTCTGGCCAGCGCCGCCGCCGCTGTGGTTGACGACCTCGCCGAGCCCCACGCGGCTCGGGGGAGTCGCCCACCTGACCGCGTCATCCTGCGTCGCCACTCCACCGCCAGTGACCCGTGCTTGCTAGCATAATTACCATTACCATCTCATTCTTGTTGGCTAAAACCTATCAATATACAAATAATTACATTGACTGCTTACGATTGATGATCTCAATAAGGTCAGCATGAAAATCCTTTCTTATAACCTTATTATTTGAAGCATTATTTTTTTGTATACCCTCAGGTTACAAATATTTGTCACATTTGAACTTTGTAACGATACATATCTTTACAACTAATTTTATTATATATATATTCCAGAAATCCTACAATTCATGCTATCCTGTAGTATTTTTCCAGTAGGATTATACACATTGCTTGCATGTCTGCAAGATAAATAGTTTAAGCTGTCCTAAATGATAACGATATGAAGTGTTTTTATGACAAGTATAAAGAGAATAACAGCCAAATTTTCGCTTCAAAGATATGGTGCATATATATCCTTATCGACTTTTTTTTTCATCAAAGAGAAGCACATAACTTCATCGAGTTATTATTTTCATCAAAGAGAATATCATCCAAGCATCTCCAACGGTTTTGCAAATAAGCTTTGCATTCTTGTTTTTGCAAAAAAGTCTAAAAATCTTCTATCCAACGGTTTGGCAAATGAGCTTGGCATTTTTAGCAACTTGACAAATACCGTGTGATATTTAACATATATGTAAGCCGCGGTTCGCTTGGCAATCGCCCTCGTATGCTACTCCTGTAGGATATTTCCCTCTCTGCAAAACCGTTGGAGATGGACTTTTTTTATCTTTGCCATATTAATTTGAGAGTTGACGAATACCATATTTTGCCAAACAAAAAATGTAAAGAGTTGCTCTAGGTGGAGTTGGTGGTTAAGGCATATACCATCACAAGCATGACTTTAGGATTATCAAAAGCGCAAAGTGCTTTATGTTTATTTTATAACGTTTAAGTGCCATGAACACTAGTGATGATATTATTGCATTTGTTGACTACTTCAGCTATGATAATCACTATACACAAGCATTTATGACCTACTCACTACCTTGCATAATTTACAGAAGAGTAGTAGGTTGAAATATGGCCTACTACTCTGTAAATTATGCAACTTTAGACACGCGAAAAAGTTGAGGGGGAAAGGTAAAAGTAACAACCACAAAATAATCCACAAGTTGCCTTAATGTATTGCAACAATCCTAGGATGTCCAGCGAAATGCAAATCCAATATACACAAGATTGGGAATTTTAAACAAGAACATAATATCAAGCAATATACATGGCATGCTCAATGACAAGCTGAAAAAAATGGATGTCTACTCCGGAAACGATAAACCATGACACTTTGAGAGATTCAACTTTCAATGAAGCACACACCCTCACTATTCACAGAACTGCAAGAAGGAAATAAATAGGCAAAATGCGCAATTGATCAACCATGGACTGGGACTTCATTCGAAGCAACCAATTTTGCAGCCAGATCAGGACCTGTTGCTTCTCCGACGCCATGTTCCACTACGAGCTCTTCTGGGACAGAAGGTTCTGAAGGAAGGACTTCAACTGGGTTTTCTTCCGCTTGTGCAACCTTTGCTCTTGAAACCTTAGGTTTCGAGTTTGAGATTTTGGGTTTTGTAACTACGGGTCTTGATTCAGCCTTGGTGGTGGCAGATACTTGTGATGGAGTTTTCGTGACTGGCCTCTGAACAGGTTTTCTAGCAGGGACACGAGGTTTGTTGTTTTCCATAACTTCATTTACCTTGCCCGAATTTCCAGTGCTTCGTGGGCTCTCACATGATACAGAACCATCTGCAGAAGCAGCAGTTGCAGAATTGGCTGGCTTGTGCCGGCCGAGCTTTGGCGACCTAGCGCGTGTTGGGGGAATCTACAAAACCACATCATACAGAACTTTGTTTAGGAGTGTGAAATTTACTAATGAGACAAGATAATATGTACTAGATAGAACATATAATTCAGGAACCTTAATATTTCTATAGAAACTAGCAAGATACACAAGACAAAACATTTGAATAGCAGTAACCAAGAAAGTGAACTTTAAACACACTGTGAAGTATGAATCAGTGCATGCAGAAGACAAATGAGAAAAAAAAAACTTTGACTAGATCCTGAAACATGAATGACATGATGAACTAGCAGAAAGAAACGTTTTGTCACATCTTTTTTATTTACAACCATTTGCAACATCTATTTAACCTCCTATGAGATGAAAGGACAGATTTCACGAACATACAAAAATTGCATTGTTTAGTCCCACATTAAGGTGCATCATTAACTGCAAATCTAGATAATTACCCTGTTACAAATTCCATCACATGTGAATGATAATTGTTATAGCAAATAATTCAGGCATCTGTATGAAAGAGAATTTTACTCCATGGATCTTCCAAAACAAAGTCCCTAGTTACACTAACCTAAGACCTCAAATAAAGCCCTCAGAACTGAATACTATTTTGCTTCAGAACTACACTCAATCACAGAGACAGAAATATTGAACTATATCCTAGTAAGGACCTAGCAGCTAGCACACATCAATAGGCCCTCAACAATATTACAATTTCAGAAACTATACAAATATAAGGAGCATTCAGTATATGTCATATAAGATCACAATTCACAACTGAAAGACTGTAATCTAATGCTGTACTGATTACTGAATTTAAAAAATGGATCACTCATGCACAAAGCAGTAAGCCAGTAACTAAATCGAACAAAATTATTATGCCAGCAACAAAAAAGAAGTGCTTCAAATGCAGTTGTGTATCACATAATACATCTGCATGCACATTCTTATTTACCAATTCTAACAAAAGCATACTATCATTTTCTTTGGTGAAACAACTGTGTATTTTATGGTACCACCTTAGTCAATATAGTACACGCATGACACATCTATTTAGGATTTCATATTCTCATCTCAAAATGTTTAGACAGGCAAATATAAACGTCCCTAAGCATGTCACAAAACCATATTTTAGCAAAAATCTCTGGTAATGTAAGGCACGATGAGATAGTTGCCAGTGCATCCATTATCAATGTATAATGGCAAGAACTAGAATTGTGCAAGTATTTGTATTAGTGCAAATGGAAACTTATCAAACTGGTTCAGTGTGAATCTTTCTATTCAAATCAAATAGAAAAATAGGATGTAATTAAACCACATGTACACATGGAACCATTTGTTTCAACATATCAGGTAAAACAAGTAAATCAACTCAGTACCTTTTTCAACTCAACTTTGGGTGGCTGCTCCTTGTAAAAGCTTGGCATAGGTGTGGCTTTAAATGTCAGGCTCTTCCTCAGCAGTTTGATCTCAGCCTCTTGGCTCTCCTGAGTGTGCATACATTAACTTTCAGCACTGATACATATAAGTATCCCATGGTTTTCATGCAAATAATGTGAAAGCAGCTCTCACCTTAGATTTCTCCTGCAAATTTGTTTTTTCCAGCTCCTTTGCGTGGATTTTCTCTTCAAGCTTTTGGAAGAACTGGGAGTAGGGAATGACCAAGGCCCTTCAGTACAAGAAAAAGGAAAACTGGACAAAATCTGGATAATTAAAACACCGCTGTGGAATATAGTGCACACCTCCTTTCTCTTCTCAGCACGCTCCTCCAATCTGAAACTAAAACCAGCAGCAGCAGCAGCACTCTTGCGAGCTGCTGCACGGGGAGTATTGGTACTTCTGCAACACAAAACGAAATGGCAGTTTTTTGTATTGATACCACAGGGAAGAACATATAAGCAGCTAGCTATCAATCAATCAATCATGAGTAGTTTCTTACGATGCGGTGGAGTGCACGTCATCCTCTGTTTTCCCTGGCTGCATTTGTTTCAATACTTTGTCGGTGTTTTCATGCGGCCTGCTATCCAGTATCAATAATTTCAGCAAAAGAAAACGACAAAAACCAAAATTCATAACGGTTCTGATTAGTCAATCTAGTGCGACAAACAACACTGATCAATCCCATTTTTTAATAGTAAGCATCAGAAAACAGGAAGGCGACACAAACTCAAAGCAGCCCACATTAATGGTGTGGTGTGTTCTATTTAGAGACAGATAACTGAAAGCATGATGCAAAAGGAATAATAAGGAAAAAACACAGTATCCAAATCTGGATTGGTAGTGGTCCAGCACTTACTCTTGGACTGCAGGAACCGTGTCATTTGGGGCGGCCGCATCCACTGATCCAGACTTGACAGGCTAAGTCAAAAGGAACCAAACCAAAGTCTTACAACAATGCAACCAAAAATAGACACAGAACAATGTCAAGCTTCAAGTAACGGATCATCACTCAAGGGAAAGGGCCTTTACCATCGACCGGCGAGCAACAAGTGTCCGGGCCGAACTCGCCTTCTTCTCCGCCGCCCGGCCTGCAAACGATTACGATCAATTGAATTCCACTCCATACATAATTCAGCCAACACGACACCACTGAGGCGGCACACACACACACTGAGGACACCCATCGCTATCGTCATCAGTGTATAACGAAGAAGGAGCCTAACCTGCTGATCCATTGTGCACGGCGGCCTTGGCCTGCTTGGGCGCAACAACAGCCGCGGCGGCCTTCTTGGCGGTTGCGGCGGACGCACCCCGTGCTGGGAAGGAGGCGCTCTGCGAGAGAACCCCGGGCTTCTTCCCCCTCGCCGCGGTGGCGGTTGTTCCGGTTCCGGCGGGCACCCTGCCGTTCTGCGACCTCGCCTTCCTGGCCCCGGCGGCGTCCCCGGATCCACCACCCTTCTGCACGCACGCACGCACACATAGCCGAGAGAGAGCGGCGGTCAGTGCCGGATCACCACTACCACCCCCCGCACCGCACGCGCGGCGGGCGAAGCGAAGGTGGCTAGAGACAGGAGGCTGGACGGAACTCACCTTGGCCGCCGGTGCCGGTGCCGCCGCCGCCGCCGCGGCCTCGTCCGCCGTCACCGCCGCCGGGGCGGGGACGTCCTCAGATCCGGCCGGCGCCGCGTCGTCGTCGGCGAGATCGGCGGCGGCGGGGTCCTCGTCGGGGACGGCCTTGACGACGACAACGTAGCCCTCCCCCTCGATCCCATTCTCCGCTGCGGCAGCAGCAGCGGCGGCGGCGCCGTCCTCCTCCATCGCGGCGCCCAGATCCGGGCCGGGATCGCAACCGCTGCCGGCACGCACGTCCCGCGGACACCCACCCACCAACCAACCAGCCGGCCAACCTCCGTCCGTACCTACCAACCGCGGGGCGTCAGCAGTGCGGGAGCGCGGGCGCCATCGTCGCCGTGGACGCTGTGCGGAGAGGAGGAGGGGGAGGGGAGGATGAGGACGGAGGAGGAGGAGGCGAACCGCCCACCCACCCACCCAGTGATGGCGCCGGGCTGGCTGGCTGGCTGGCTGCGAGAGTGGGAGAGGAGGAGTTGCCGAGTTGGATGATGGATGGAGGAGTTGGTGCGAGCGGACAGCGGGAGTGGACTCGACTCGACTCGCCTCGGGGGCAGCAGGGAGATTGGAGGAGACTGGCTGGCGGCCAGACGGGACGGGACGGGACGGGGTCTCTCCCTCCGCTCCCTCGTCGTGGGGTGGGGGCCTCTCGTGCCCGTGCCCCGCGCCGCGTGAAACTGAAACGGCGCGTTCCACGCGCGGACGGTTCTGCCCCTCGCGCCAGTCGCCAGTTCGCCACCACCGTATGGTCCGGTCCGTCTCTCTCTCGCCTCGCGCCGCCGTACCGGCCTTGTTACGTTCCTCGTAGACAGACAACCGGCATGGACCGTTACAGACGATCGATCGTATCGTATATACGGTAGGGGATGCAGCGGCAATTTCGTCCCTTATACGGACGGTGACGGTGGCAGTGGCCGTACCCGTACCGCCGTAGCACTAGCACCGGAGATTTTGCGGCAACCGACGGTCCCAGTCATGGCACCACCGACGGTACATGCGTAGAGCAACTCCAACAGTTTGCCAAAACCATAAAAAACCTCCTCCAACAACTTGACAATTTGGCAAGCTTGGCAAAATTCCCCCTTCACTTGCCAAATATGTCAAGTCTTCCATCGCTTGGCATCACATGTATCCCAATTTGCCAACTAGTTTTGCCAACTTGTTGGAGGCTCAATTTTATGATTTTAGCAAAAATTTCTAGTATGTCAAGTTCTTTTGCCAAGACCAAATAGCAAATTGTTGGAGAAGACCTCTTTTTTCACTTGTCATTTGGTTTTGGTACTTGGCAAAATTATAAATTTACTAAGAGAGTTTTAGCAAACTGTTGGAGTTGGTCAGTGCCAACTGACGATCGGTGGCCACTGGCTATGCATGGTACAGTAGAGAAATTGTATTGTATCGAAGAAACAACTACGATAACTCCCTTGTGCGGGCCGGAAGCTGTCCGCTACTCCGCTCAGTCCAACGGCTAATAAGCCTGCTGTCATTTCTTTTTTATTAATTGTGACAGAATGTAGCTAGTCTTTCTTACAGTTAGCGTTACCATCTTTGGTTGATCCTTGTGGGTCTGGATCGTCTAATATATAAAACTGTTTGAGTACAAGGTATGCTGCGGAAGAGTTCGGTTGCTAACTAATTAATTGCATGCTTTTTAACCAATGAATTGCCTGACTTAAAAGAATAATGATATTAAATCTACCAATAAATCTAGGAAACAAAATGCCCTATGAACATAAGACTAACAGCAACTCCAGCCCAGCCTCTAAACAAGCCCTTATTCTAATTTTAGGGGTTTGTGCAAAAAAAAAACCTTCTCTAATAGGCCTCCTACTTGAGCTCTTATTTTTGGAGGGCTCATATAGTTTAGTTTCAAACCCCTAGCAACATGGGCTCATCAATCACGAGCAACGCGCCGCCGGCCGCCCCGCCCACGCCCGAGGAGCCCGCCGGGGCGCCCGCACCCGTCCTGCCCCCGACCGTCGAGCACGCAGCGGCGACCGCACCGGAGCCGCCGCAGCGCCGGAGGACGCAACAACATCGTCGGCTCCACCGCCGTCGTAGCCATCCTCGTCCGCCGCCACCGTACAGGCTAGTGGCGCGGTGCCCGCTGCACCCAGGCTCCAACACCTCGAGCAGCGCCGCGGGATGGACACTCGCGGCACCGCCGCTGGCCCCTTGGCCTCCAGCGCCGCGAGGATCCCAAGCCTGACGCCTCCAACGGCGTCGCGGTGGCGCCACCCACGGTGCAACGGCGACGCGCAGTCCTGCGGGCTCGTCGGCGACGGAGAAGGCCATCGGGCTTCCACTGCGGGATCTCCATCGGCCTCTCCTCCCGTGGCCAGATCCGCGGCGAGCTCTGCTGTAGCAGCGGCTTCTGCGGCGTGGCTCGATGGCGAGGGGAGCGCGGTAGGCGGCCATGGCGTCATTGGCGAGCTGGGGAACGGGCTTTGTGGCATTGGTGGAGGCCATGGCCGGCTGCCCCTGCTTCCATTGCAGGCTCCTCCATGGTCGCAGGGGACGTGCTGCGCCGGCAGGGACGGCCGCCGAGGACGCGCTGCGCTGCAGGGGATGGCCGCCGACGGGGGTGTCTACTCCTGGTCGGCTCCTACTGCGGTGTCTTCACCGGAGGAGGCCGCGCGGGGAGGGAATAGGGGCTTGATTTGCATTTTTCATTGGAGTTGTGTCTAGATTTGAGCCCTTATTTTTTCTAACTTAGCCTGCAAATAAAATTTTAAGAGCCTAATTTGGGGTCTCCCACTGGAGTTGCTCTAAACCTGTTAAATTCGGGAACAAATTTTACGAAAACCCGAGCACCTAATGTGAGAAAAGGGGTAGCACGAACTCGTCGTTTTTTTGCATTGGTCGGTCGGATCGTGTACGTTGCATTCCATTCCATAAGATATACGCCCCGGACGTGCTGACTTAGCAATACAATAAAGTCTTGTTTGGTTACATCGGATTAAAATAGGACCCGGAACTATTCTATGATCCGGTTGTTTTCATTCCTAGTCCTAAGAAGTGGAGAACAAATCCGAGTCTTACAGCATAAAAATAAGCTAATTAAATTCAAACCAGATCGTATCAATCGATCAAGAACAAAATCTTAATTGAATGGTTATTTTGTTATGGACCAGATTCAAAACTGGATAAGAACCGGAACAACTCCGATCAGACGGAACCGAATGAGGGCTACAACAGCCCGCGTGATGCCGTAGTGGCCGCGTCGTAAGGGGTGGTAATGGATCATGACCCTTATCTCTCGCTACTACATAAAATGTTTTGCGAGGTAGTTGAGTTTTTTCAACCGTGGCGAGCAAACATTAAAATCATCACAGTTAATTGTGGCATTAACCGTGGCGGTCACTTTTTATTAACCGAGACGGTTAAAAACAACTGCCTCCTAAAATAAATTAACGGAGGCAGTTGTGTAAAAATGTCCTCCACCTAAAATTTTGAGGCCCAACAAGCCCATCTGCCCTGATATCTGTCTTCGGGTATATAAGTGCGAGTTAGGGTTTTGCCCTCGGCAGTCTATCTCTCTTCTCTCACTTCCCACCACCGCATCCTCACTCTCCCCCACGACGGCGACGGCGAGCAGCGCGGGCCACTTCTCCCTCCCTACCGCGCCCTCTCTCCTCCCTCTGGTGCCCTCTACCTCTCTCCTCTCTTCGACCTCCATGGCCGTGCACCGCAGATCGACGACGCGACGGCGCAGATCGAGGGTGGGGCGACCAGCGGCGGCGCCCCTTCCCCAATAAGGATGGCAATGGGTCGGTTTCGGGTCGGATACCCGCGGGTTTCGGATCTAGCGGGTTCGGGTTTGAGGACGGTTTTCGGGTTCGGGGCTCCAAAACCTATCGGGTTTGTTTTTTCACCTGTGGATACCCAATGGATATCTGTTTAGAACAAAAACTCATATTTTATAATATACTAATAATAAATTATTTACTTAGATTATTAAATTTATTCTAAGTTGACTTATGAAATTATTTATTATTTATTGTCTCTTGATTATACATGTGAATATGTATATATATATATCATATATATGTTTACAGAAAGTACTTATTGCTCTTAGCATAGTGCAACACAAACGAGTTTCGGGTATCCGCGGGTTTGGTTATGGTGATGGTGAATCACCCGAATCAGTTTTTGGGGTGGGTTCGGGTTTTAAGCTCGGGTTTCAGATTTGGGTGCACGAAGACTCCATCTGATTCGAATCTGACCCGTTGTCATCCTTATTCCGCAACCCTAGCAACCCGACAATGCTCCTCCGAACCTCTTCGGCGTCGGATCCGGCCTCCCCGGCGGCAGATCCGGCCTCCTCGGCAACGGCGGCCGCCTCCCGACGGTGCATTCGGCCTCGCCGATGGCGGCGGCGGCCTCCTCGGCCTCCCCGATGGCGGCGGATCCGGCCTCCCAGATGGCGGCAGCGGCCTCCCCGGCGGCGTGGATCACCGGACCTTCTCCGACCTAGCTGGTGGCAGATCTGGCCTCCCCGGCGGCCGGACCTCGCACCTGACGGTGGCGACGTGGAGCAGGTGAGCTCGTTGGTGGGCTCCAAAACGAGCTCACAGGTGTGCTTTGGAGTTTTTTTTAAAAACCTTTAACGGTGGTGCTCGATGGCGGTTGCAGTTGCCCGCCACCGAAAATGAAAAGTATCTGTCACCGTAAAAAAAATTGTAGTAGTGTTTTCTTCACAATCCAACTTGATTCTTTCCAGTTTTAGTTCAAAATCATATAGTATTCCAGCCGATCATTGTCCTTAAATTTGCAGTATCGTCCGGGTCCGGCCGTCCGCGCGGTCCCGTCAAGTACGTCGTCTACGTCGCCAGCCGCCCACCCAGCTACGTACGCTAGGCAGGCGCCGCGAATCGTCCTCCTGAACTCACACATCCCACCACCACCCCACCTGCTGCCTGCTGGAACACTGGAAGCTGGAAGCTAGCGGCTGCGAGTGCGAGATGATGGTGGGTTGGATCTGGACTGGACGACGTGCAGTATCATCGTCCGGGTTTGTCCGTCCACCACCGGCCGGCTGGCATTTTGTCCCGACGCTAGCTCGCCGCCCGCGCCGCCGGTTGGTTTGGTTCGACGATCCCGTGTGGTGTGCCCCACTGTATGTCTGCCCCCGATCGATCGACCACCGTATCATTGCGTTCGATCGGCCGGGTAGCTGATGATGCGGCAGAGTAGTACTCCGTACGTGATGCTGATCCATCCGTCGCATGCTCTGCGTCTAGTAGTAGTATGTGTTGCCCTCATCACTGGTTGCCGTGTTGGTATGGTACACCGCACCGGCGCGGGCGCGGCCGCGGCGGGCGATGTACGAAGGGAGGGAGCGAGAGCTCCGGCCGGCCAGGCATCCAGAGCCAGCCAGCCTGCTGACGGGACGCGACCCGGGCGGGGCGGGGAGGTGTATCCGATTCCGTTCCGATCCCGCCCGGGCCCCTGCTCGTGCAATCTGATCATGAATGATGCTACGGCCTACCGGGCTACGGTTGGTTGCTCCCTCAAATCGGCATGCTCCCATGTACATCTAGTAGGTTCTACATATACTGAGTACTCCCAGCATATGGTTACGAGGTGAAAGTCTCTCAAGAGCAATAAACACAAGGTATTTGAAGAAGTATTTTCCAAGTGTTTGACAAGAAGCGTAAGTGTATTCCAAGCAATGGTCGATACATGTATCGCCCTTAAAACAAAAATGACTATGTTACTGAATGACCGATGAGTTGGACATCGTTGTTATTCGGTTTGTTTTTAGGTTCTACTGATGTTGACACTCAAAAGTGTCAGAAGATGTATTCGGCTCATAATATTTTGAAAACGAATTTATCTTCTAAAGATTTGTATTTACATATCGGATATTCTAAGTGAGATGACCTGCTTGCTAGATGTCTTCCGACCAGGTTACGTTGTCCCCGACCAAGTGACGCTAGTCTGAAACACTAGAATAATGATGAATGCTGATTTAGGTACCGGTTCGAGGATCCATCTTGCTATGAGGGTTATTATGAAGATCCATTGATCAATGTAATCAGTTTGGGCTGTTGTTTACAGAGCCCATTAAACTGGTTTAGTCGGTTTAAGAGTTGACGAAATCAGGTTTACTTTGTCTAGTCCGGATTGGACTCTTGAGTTCCATATTTTGATGGAGTCTGGATACTATACTTGGAGATCGTGTCTGAAGATGTTCCCTATTGGGATAAGACCAACCCCATCTGTATATATATATATGAGAGGATCATAGCCGATTGAGACATCCAACCCTAATCGACAAAATCAATCTGTTATCCATTTTACCCTTTTTTCCTTCTACTTTGTTGTTTGACGCATCTCCCGGCGAGATTCGGCGACGTTCTAGGCGGCCTTGCTGGTCCTACAACAACCTCTACGTGCCTCTCCCCGACGGGTCTTCCCAGTTATCAACACAAGGGATCAAAACCCTAAATCGACCTAAACCGCTCTCTAGATCGGTTTTCATCGGTTTAGCCAGGTTCCTTGCTGTCTCAGGTTGATCTGCAATCTCTTCGGACGTTCTAGCCCTGCTGGTGTGTGAGTCGGATCACTTCCGACGTCAACAGTAGGCATACAGTTGCTATTTGTATAATAGCTATACATTGATTGTGATGTAAAAGCACCATGTGTTGTAAGATTCCATTTCAATGTATCCGGTTGATTGTTAGGTAGTACAAGTACAACTTTCGTCACTAGTTCATTCCCTAGTTTGTCCCCAACTAAAGCTCTGCAGACCTAAAGGTACACTACTAAAGACTAGAGAAACGGTTTTGCATGTTTTTTGGTGACAGTATTATACAACTATTAGCTGAAAACGAGACACCCACGGACTATTTGTAGCAGGTTATACAATTAGTCACGGCTATAATACCAAACCACGGCGAGTAGAAGGAGATGGGGGCCGAGAAAAGATTAAAACCAAATCCTAGTGGCCTGGTGGCCATGGATGTCCATTGTGCGCTGCGCGCATGTTGCACGCTTTAGGCCTTGTTTAGTTGATAGCTGAAACACGCTTTAGGCCTTGTTTAGTTGATAGCTGAAAATAGAGACAAAGCCAGAAAAAAAATTAGGAGGGACTAAACAAAAGTTGACGCTAAAATTAAAAAAAAGACGTCTACTCGTCTACGTACCTGGAGCCTGTTGCAGATTGCGGCGTGTCCTCGTCCACCAGTGCTGCGCCTAGCTCCTTGCCCGTTGGTCCTGCCGCCAATGCTTGCTTGCTGCACCTAGCTCCTTGCCAGCCTGCCCGCTGTGCTAGGCTCTGTTGGCTGACACACATGGTTGCACGCTCCCAGCTTGTCGTGTCGCTCAGCTTTGCGACTAGACCTGGCTGCCCATTGGCCGCCGATCGTGGCTCCGCTGGCTTGCCCCCGCACAGCCAGGAGCCGATGGCTCGTTGGTTGTATCACAACGTAGTCGCGTGACTGCGTAACGTCGTGTGAAGGAGAAGGAACACTCTATGGGCCTGTTTGGTTGCTTTCGCAGACCAGTCTGTCCAGCTCTAGGCATGCAGGCCCTGGACAGCCAGGCCATTTATGTGCAAAAGGGTCATGTTTGGTTGCTTGCTCAGAAACAACCTGACCAAACATAGCTCATGTTTGGTTTGTTGCATGTACTATTAGATGCAAATACCAGATACAGGTACATTGTTTGGTTACAAGAATGAACTAGTCTAAAGTCACCACATTGCATGGAGTGGTGAGGTTACCCCTTATACATGGATCCATTGTATGTGGTGCTTTGGAAGCAAATTACAACAGTTTGAAAACAAGGTCAATGATAATTATAACCTAAACTAAAATAATACATAAATGGTACTCTGAATCCTCTTTGCTTCATTCTGTGTTCCATAGACAAGTGCTTAAGAAATACATATTCAGTAATTAATAGACAACTGCTCAAAAATAATAAATTGTACAATCAAAGAATCATTAGCAAAGCACAAATACTTAGAATTAGTGAAGAAATAATCACAAAATCATTGGCAGTGGACAATGCTCAGATTTAATAAACAGAACAATCACATAATCATTGACAGTGGACAAAGTGCTCAGATTTAATAAACAATACAAGCACATAATCATTGGCAATGGTCGTATGAACTGAAAAAATAGACACTAAATAGTGGACATAACCCGAAAGGAACTGAATAGAAATAGAATCCGACCATCATGGTTGATCCACTCGAAGTTTTTGTTGCACTGAAGGCAACTTAGAGTTGGGTTACGAATACAAATAGTTCGCTAGAGGGCATCTGCATATGTAAATACCAACTATAAGCTATAGACAGCTTTAGTTAGCATGAGGGAAGCCACCAAACGGACAGATCGAGGAAGAAACAAGAAACCAGGAGCAGATCGGGGGGTGCGCACCAGATCTACAAACCTACAAGAACAATATATTAGTATAAAACCTACAAACTTGGGTTTGCAAATGAAGAGGAAGAGAAAAGGGAAGGGGAAACTTGCCTACAAGAACCGATTCACCACGTGCTTACCACTGCAAAGAATCAAAGATAGGAGGTTAGGAAACCAAGGATTCAAGTTGAAGACAGCGAGAGAAGAAGAGGGGTTCCTTCACCTGAAACCCTCGGGGAGCAAATGGCAAGCAGAGAAGAAGAACGAGGCATCAGTGAGGTTTTGTGGGCGACCCAATGGCGCGAAACAGGGGGCGGTGACCCAATCTTCCCGCGCATGCACGCCATGGTCTCCCGTGCAATCCCCCGCGTGCGCTCCCATGCATCGCCTCGGTCAGGCTGAGGAGGAACGGTCGAAATTTGCGTACGGGGAGAGCCAGGCTGTGCGGCTCCTTTTGCACAGGTTCGCCCAAGCCGAAACCCTAGGCCAGGGAACCAAACATGCGAAAGGTGCATCAACTAGGCCTGGTTGGGCCTCCTGCAGGGAACCAAACGCGCCCTATAGAGATAGGTTGGGGCGCGGGGAAGGAATGCCCTATAGGGATGGGTTGGGGTGGTGGACTGGGGACCGAGAACACTATTAGAGAACAGGCCTTTGGACGATTTGCAAAATCAGCATTAGTCACGGAAAAATTTGCATTCGGGACTAGAAAGATCTTTAGCCCCGGTTGGTAGATGGACCTTTAGCCCCGGGTGGTGACACCAACCGGGGCTAAAGGTTTTGCCCCGGTTGCTGTACCCAGCCGGGGCTAAATGTTGGCATCTTTAGCCCCGGTTGGTGTTACCAACCGGGACTAAAAGGTTTTGTCCCGGTTGTTGTATCCAGCCGGGGCTAAATGTTGGCATTTAGCCTCGGCTGGGAATAAGGACCGGGGCTAAATGCCCCTCCCTATATTTGAACTGTTCTTCCACCTCCAGCCGTGCCCGAGCTCCTGTCTTCATTTTTTCTTCATTCAGTCACTTGCTTGCTTGTTGGCTCTCTCCAGTGATTTTTGTTTGTTAACACATCTCCAGCGATTGATTTATTTCATTACATCTACGCCGCCATCGACTCCTTGAAAGGTTACTAACTTCAGTTTTTCATTTTTGTAGCCGCCACTTGTATATATGGTTTTTGAAGCTATTTTGAGTTCATTGACTTGATAGTTAAAATTAGTACTCTAAAAATAAAATATGACCGTTTAATTAGTTTATTTTAATCTTTTAGAGAAATAGAGATCATTTAAATCATTTTTTATAAAAAATAGAAATATATAATACTTTAGTTTACAAAATGTGACTGGTTTAATTAGTTTATTTTAATCTTTTAGAAATATATAATACTTTAGTTTACAAAATATGACTGGTTTAAATTATTTCATTAAAGTAATTAGTATATATACCTTATAATTTAATTATGTGATATATACCATATAATTTTATTTGTTTATAAGAATGAGAGATATAATTATGTGATATGTCATATAATGTAGACGATGACACGTCACTGGATGTACAATGCGGATCGTCGCTCAAAAGAGTTCATTGACGGCGTGCATTATTTTTTAAGAGTGGCCGAGGCAAACAAGCGGAATAGTTTTATGTGTTGTCCATGTGCCCTTTGTAATAATTCAAAGGAATATTCTAGCTCAAGGAGTCTTCACTCACACTTGTTCAAGTCGGGTTTCATGCCAAACTATAATTGTTGGACGAAGCATTGAGAAACTGGGGTTATGATGGAAGAAGGTGAAGAAGAATAATTGGACTCTGACGATGACATTATTGCTCAATACAGTGACTTTGGTGATACTGCAATGGGGGAAGGTGAAGAAGAGGCAAGTGCAGAAGACACACTCGCTGAAGATGATGCTCTTGGTGATGTCATTCGTGATGCACAAAGAGATTGCGAAAGTGAAAAGAAGAAGGCTAAGTTTGACTGTATGCTAGAGGATCACAGGAAATTACTATATCCGTCTGCTGCAGATGGACAAAAAAAGTTGGGTACAACACTTGAATTGCTACAATGGAAGGCACAGAATGGTCTATCTGACAAGGCATTTGGACAATTATTGAAGATTATAAAACAAAAGATGCTTCCGAAGCCGAACGAATTGCCCATCACTACGTACGAAGCAAAACAAGTCATCTGTCCTTTGGGTTTAGAAATCCAGAAGATACATGCATGTCCTAATGACTGCATCCTGTACCATGGCAAGGAATACGAGAATTCGGATGAATGCCCTGTATGTAAAGCGTCACGATATAAGATCAGGCGAGATGACCGTGGCGATGTGGAGGGTGAAGAACGTCCCCGGAAGAAAATCTCTGCCAAGGTTATGTGGTACGCTCCTATAATACCACGCCTGAAACGTCTGTTCAGAAACAAGGACCATGCAAAGTTGGTGCTATGGCACAAAGAAGACCGTAAGGTAGACAACATGTTGAGACATCCTGCTGATGGGTCCCAGTGGAGAGCAATAGATAGAGAATTCCCGGAATTTGCAAAAGACGCTAGAAACTTAAGGTTTGGTTTAAGTACGGACGGGATGAATCCTTTTGGGGAACAAAGCAGTAGTCATAGCACGTGGCCTGTTACTCTATGTATCTACAACCTTCCTCCATGGTTATGCATGAAGCGGAAGTTCATTATGATGTCAGTGCTCATCCAAGGCCCGAGGCAGCCTGACAACGACATCGATGTCTACCTGAGGCCATTACTTGTGGAACTCCTACTTTTATGGAGTAAATCAGGTGTACGTGTGTGGGATGATTACAAACAGGAACACTTTGACCTGCGAGCATTATTGTTCGTAACAATCAATGATTGACCTGCTCTAAGTAATCTTTCAGGACAAACAAACAAGGGATATAATGCATGCACACATTGTTTTGATGACATGGATAGTATATATTTGAAAAGATGTAGAAAGGTAGTGTACCTTGGACATCATCGATTTCTTGCTGTTAATCACCAGGTTAGAAAGAAAGGCAAGCATTTTAAAGGTGAGACAGACCACCGGAGCAAGCCTCGCAACAGAACTGGGGAAGATGTATTTGAGATGATCAAGGATGTGAAAGTAGTCTTTGGAAAGGGGACGGGCAGTGAACCTGTTCCGAAAGACGCTACGGGACACACACCCATGTGGAAGAAGAAGTCAATATTTTGGGAGCTACCCTATTGGCATGTACTAGAGGTCCGCCACGCGATCGACGTGATGCACCTGACAAAGAATCTTTGTGTCAACCTTCTAGGATTCATGGGTGTGTATGGGAAGTCTAAGGATACACTTGAAGCACGACAAGACTTGCAGCGCATGAAAGAACGAGACAACCTACATCCAGAGAAGACAGATGATGGACGCCATTACTTAAGACCTACTAGCTATACTCTTAGCAATGCAGAGAAGGAAATCATGTTTGAATGCCTAAACACCATCAAGGTCCCATCTGGATTCTCCTCCAATATAAAGGGAATAATAAATATGCAAGAGAAGAAATTTCTAAACTTAAAGTCGCATGACTGTCACGTGCTTATGACGCAATTGTTTCCAGTTGCTTTAAGAGGAATTCTACCTCCACATGTACGTCTGGCCACTGTGAAGCTATGTGCATTCCTCAATGCAATTTCTCAGAAGGCAATTAATCCACTAGAACTAGCTACTCTACAGAATGATGTGGTTCAATGTCTTGTGAGCTTTGAGTTGGTGTTCCCTCCATCCTTCTTTAATATCATGACACACCTCCTAGTTCACCTGGTCAAGGAGATTCATATTCTCGGTCCTGTGTTCCTACACAACATGTTCCCCCTCGAGAGGTTCATGGGAGTACTGAAAAAATATGTTCACCAACGTGCTCGGCCAGAAGGAAGCATCGCCAAGGGCTATGGGACAGAGGAGGTCATTGAGTTCTGTATTGACTTTATTCCTGACCTTCACCCGATTGGTGTTCCTGAATCGCGGCATGAGGGGAGGCTGTGTGGAAAGGGGACACTAGGGAAGAAAACATATATCGGTACGGGGAACGATTATTTCAATAAAGTGCACTACATAGTTCTTTCAAACGCATCCGTGGTGGATCCATATATCGAGGTACATAAGGAGTTCCTACGATCCCAATTTCCTGGCAAGAATGAAGTTTGGATTACACGTGAGCACATGAATACTTTTAGCACTTGGTTGTGAAAAGAATGTCTGAATGATAACAATATTTATGAGCAACTTTATTTGTTGGCTAGGCAACCATTGTGGCACATCCTCACGTACAAAGGGTATGAGATAAATGGAAACACATTTTACATCATTGCCCAAGATAAAAAGAGCACGAACCAAAACAGTGGTGTTCGCGTAGATGCCACAGACCCAACTGGGAAGAGGCAAACATATTATGGCCGCATAGAGGATATTTGGAAACTAGACTACGCACCTGATTTTAAAGTCCCTTTGTTTCGATGCCAATGGGTCAAGACGACCAGAGCCGGAGTAACAGTTGACAAGGAGTATGGAATGACAACAGTGGATCTCAACAATATTGGATACAAAGATGAACCATTCGTCCTTGCTGCTGATGTGAATCAGGTGTTCTACGTGAAAGACATGTCTACAAAACCCAAGAGAGGGAAAAATGACGATAAATCAACCAAAGAGCCAAAACGCCACATAGTTCTTTCAGGAAGAAGAAACATCGTGGGAATTGAGGACAAGTCTGACATGTCAGAAGATTATGAAAGGGATGACCGAATACCGCCCTTCAGTGTGACTAAAGATCCAAGCATCCTGCTAAATGCTGAGGAGACTCCATGGTTACGACATGATCATAACCAAGCGACATACGTCAAGAAGAAGATCACCAGTGTATCCGCTTGATATATAGTTATACTTTAACTAATATTATGTATTACAATTTTTGTGTAATTAATAAATGATTATGGATAGGTTCGATTCGTTGATGTCGGTGTCGAAATGACTTGATTTATTATATTATAATGATTATGGATAGTCATGGTTAATAATGATTATGGATAGTCATGGTTAATAATGATTACTATACCCGTCTGCTGAATTTGAACAATAAAAGATGAACAACCCAAAATTTAACGTTCAGATAATGCAAAATTTATTTTCCTATCGAGAACCAGTTGTTTCAGATATTTAAATTTAACATTACATTTTTGCATTAACAAAATATGAATTGTTATTTACATTTATATTTGTTATGATAAGAAAAGAAAAGAATTTATGTTACAAATTTTTGTACTATACAATAAGGTAAAAGGAAATACAACTGTTATTTTTAAGAAATTTTATGCCTAATATTTAATTTACTATGCAATTAATAATATTAAAACATATTTATATAATGAAAACTTAATACAAAACCCAAAATACAGCAAACCCAAAAAACTGGCGGGAGAAACGGCTTTAGTCCCGGGCGGTTACACCACCCGGGACTAAAGGTTTGGACCTTTAGTCCCGGGCGGCCTTACGCCCCGTTACTAAAGATCTTTTAGTCCCGGGTGGTGTCACCGCCCGGGACTAAAGCCTCCCCGCGTATACAGGGCACAGTGTCGTTCCTCCTTCCTCAGATCGACATCAGACTCCAGCGCCGCCGCCTCCCTCGCTGTCTCCGATCTCGATCTAGTGCCGCGCCGCCGTCCTCCTCGATCTCCATCGCCGACGTCCGCCTCGCCGTCGTCCTCTCCCGAGGCGCTCTCCGCCCTCGCCGTGCCTCGCCGTCGTCCTCTCCCGTGCCGCTCTCTGCCCTCGCCGTGTCGCCGTACGTCGTCCTCTCCCGCGCCGCTCTCCGCCCTCGCCGTGCCTCGTGCGGCTTGCGCCGCGCGCGTGCCTCGCCGTCGTCCTCTCACGGTCGCCGTCGTCTTCGTCGTGCCTCGCCCCGCCGTTGTGTCCTCGCCGGGTGCCTCGTCGTGGCCTCGCCGTGTAGCCTCGCTGTCGTCCTCCCAGTCGCCGTCGTCTTCGTCGTGCCTCGCCGTGCCTCGCCGAAGTGTCTTCGCCGTGTGGCCTCGCCGTGGCCCCGCCGTGGCCTCGCGGTGTGTCCTCGCCGTGTCTGTGAGCGCTGGTCGTGTGCGTGTGTGGACAGGGTGTGTGCGTGTGTTTACTATTTTCAGAGAAAAAAAGTGTGTGCACTTGTATATAGAAAAATGATTATAGAAAAATGAATATAAATACATATATATTTATAGAAAAAATAAATATATAAGTTTTTGAATCTAACAAAATATATGTTTACACATGTAGATAAAAAGAGATTGGTCACGTTGATATGGTCGTGTATGTCGGTATGTCACTTAGATATGTTATTCTCCATGTTATCGTGTTATTCGCACAAATGGCCGACCCAGTTGACAACATGGAGGAGGAAATGTAAGACTTAATCAATAGCGGCGCTAATCAAGATTTAGCAGCAGGTGATGACAACAATAATCAAGAAGTAGATGACGACAGTCAATACTTTGCTGATTATGAAGAAATCATGCAAGAAAATACTAGCGAGGTATAAGTACAATCTCTATGTGCATATTTTATTCTAAATAATTTATAAATGTATTTATAATCTACTGTTCCTGCATACGTAGCCCTCCGGATTGACAACGACTACCAGGAAGAGTAGGACCGTACGAGGTCCGAAAAAGCCGTTGGATGGCCGGTACATTATCTCGGAATTCGACGAGGAAACATGCCAAGTACTTGGAGAACATGCACAGAAATTTATTGGCCACTGTGGGTACCTTGTAAGGGATAAAATCCCGATCAGTGCTTGTGAATGGAAGAAAAAGACAAGTGCTCCTCATATAAGTTTCGTCTCTGATCTTGATAAGGATCTGGTTTGAGCAGATGTCCTTGCACATTTCACGCTTGAAACAGATGATACAAATTTGAAGGCAAAAGTTCGGGAGTGGGCTATGAAGAAAATGGCAACACTATTCCAGGGCTGGAAGAAGAACTTATACAACAGATTTATCAAGAAGGACCTAACTCCGGACTTCAACACTAAGGCCTACGTGAAGTTGAGGCCTTTTTGGGATGAATTTGTAGAATTTAAGAAATCAGAAGAGGGTGAGGCACGGGTCCGAAGGAACCAACAAAATGCCAACAAAAATAATACCACCATCACTTGGGATTAGGTGGCTACAAGAGTGTCATTCCTAAGTGGGAAAGAATGGAACGGGAGATTCTAGCCAAGGGCATCGAACCAGAATCAATCAACTGGCCTGAGCGCACCAAGTATTGGTTTTTTGGTCATGGAGGAAGCCTGTACCTACAGACAGGAAAGGTAGTGTATGGCACAAAACTCCAAAGAGGCAGCCGAAAGATTGGCTTATGCTCGAGACATGGCTGACAGTGGCGCGTGGCAGCCGAACAGAGAAAAGGATGAGCTGACATATGCCCTGGAGAATTCTGAACACGGTGGGAGAACAAGAGGCTATGGGGAGTTGTTGTGGGAGCATGCCTTCCCAAAAGACAAAGAGACCTATAGAAGCCGCGCAAGAAAGAAGGAGGACGAGGCAGAGCGGATGCGAAGTATGGAGGAAATGGTTATGCAGTCACAGGCCGCGGCTCGTGAAGCGGTAGAGCGAGAAAAAGCACTTGAAGGCAAAATGAGTGAGGAAATCAAAAGGCAAGTGCAGTTAGCAGTAAGTTCCTTCCAAAGGCAATCTGCATCAGAGCCGAGAGTCAACATCAGCCCCCCTGGTCAGTTGAAAAGCAGTTGCGCTTCCACAGAGGTGTCAACGATTCAAGGTGACGTAGGGCTACGCTTCCCCGTGGATGACATCACTGATCCTCTCACGACATGTGAGCTGCACATTCCACAGGGGAATGACACAATAATGGTGGCTATTGGTGTTGTATCTCCTATTGACCCTACGAAGACACCAAGATGCCATGGAGCATTAGTACCACCAGGTTATGCTAGTGTCTCGGTGGATAGAGTAGTGAAAGGGCATAGCAATGTGACTCTTGACATTGAAGGAGGTGATGGTGAGAAGACTTTAGGAGAAGCGGAGAAGGCATTCATATGTTGGCGTAAGCGCTATATCATTCTTCCTAGGGCATCACCTCCTCCTCAACAATCTAACCCTAGGTGCGGATGAAAGTGAATGAAACATTTTTCTTTCACTAGTTATGTATTGGTTTAAATATAATTGTGATTGCATACCATGTTGTTTTCACAGCAGGACCTGTCCCGACCTAAGTCATAGTGCTGCAGGCGATGCAATGAAACACACAGCTGCATCCCCACCAGCTCCATCCCCTCCACGACGGGCTCCATCTCCGCCACTGGCCCAATCTCCTCCAGGACGGGCTCCATCTCCGCCACTGGCCCAATCTCCTCCACGACGGGCTCCATCTCCACTACTGGCCCAATCTCCTCCACCACGGGCTCCATCTTCGCCACTGGCCCAATCTCCTCCACCACGGGCTCCATCTCCGCCACTGGCCCAATCTCCTCCACCACGGGCTCCATCTCCGCCACTGGCCCAATCTCCTCCACCGCCACGGGCTTCATCCCCGTCACCGACTACACCAAAGAAGAGGCCAGCCACACAAATGAAGGCATCGGCCCCACCGCCACTGAAGAAGAAAGCCTCTTCAGAAAGAAGACAACCTATTCCTAAGATGACGAAACTTCCATATGAGATGACTGATGAGGAAACTAATGCTGCAGCGAAAGCACATTTGGACCAATTCTGGGCGGACACCGCGGCTAAAATTAAAGCGAAGAAAAACTCAGAGAAGTCGTACCTTTTTGTACGTCCTGATATGCTCAGGAAAAAGGTGGATGCTCATCAGAAAAAGGTGTGTGATTCTTGTAAGAAAACGCCACTATCAGACTATGACCGCACTATCACCAAGTCATAGAAGAGAGCAAACAAGGGTGTCCCACAGCTCGGGGAACAATCAAAACAATCAGTGCCCCCGCTAGTTATTGCGAATGAATATGGTTCTAACATGAAAGCGCTAGAACAACTTGATGTGGATCCTGAGCATCTTGATGCATTTTTCGCAGAAACTGGTCTAACCTTGTCCCAAATGCTCGGTGAATCAGCCATTGAAAGTGCTCCGGAAATTGATCACTGGAAGAAGAATTGTGTATATGGCCAGAGTCTATACAACCCTGCGGCCCTCACAGAACTTGGCACTCAAATGTACTTGGTAAACCAGTGGTACATGGCAGCGTGTAGCAAAAAAGCGAATGATTGGATTTGCGTTAGAATTAGAGACCATCATTACTTTCGTGGCGATGATATCATACTTGTCCAATTCACTGAGTTACACCAGCTATGCCACCTGGATGCTCTAGACAAATCTCTAGTCAGCTGCTTTTGTTTGTAAGTGATCCTTCGTTTTAATAATCTCACTTAGCATATGTATATGTAAATGTAATTATACTAACACTAGCTAGTGTGTCAGGAACATGATGAGAGACCTCGTACGTAGAAATGACAAGGAAGTTGGTTTCATTGATCCATATATCGGATTCTCGCTCCCAAACAAAGATTCCGGCTATGATATATGGAGAAATAAAACAGAGAGGAATCTCCGGAGGTTCTTGATCAACCAAAAGAACAAAAGATATATACTCTTCCCCTACAACTTTAGGTGGGTGTTGTTATCATGTGCATATTTAATTTTACTTACTCAATTCTCGTTAATATGTTGACTATATAAGCAAATTAATGCAGCTTTTACTGGATATTGATTGTCATCGATCTCTCCGAAACTCAATTGCTAATCTATGACTCATTGAGAAAACCACCGGGAGATTACCAAGATATCATAGACATTATCCAAGGGTAACTTTCGATCTCTAAATATTGATTTCTACACTTTAAATCTACAATAGTTAATTATGATCCATTTATTGTGCAGCGTTTGGGCCTGGTTCGTTCCGAAACACCGTCCGGATTTGAAAGTGGCACTTCCTCCTCCTATCCAATTGCAAGTAAGTTGTATTATTAGCTCCCCGCGTCTTTACCACTGTAGCATGCTTCATCACACGCGTGGGATGACGAGATAGTAATCTTTTTACATCGTGCAGTGGGTTCTACGGCAACCACCAGGGAACAATTTGTGTAGGTACTACGTTTGCGAGTTTCTCTCGGTGTATGCGAAAAGAACTCCTGTAGAGAGACAAAAAGTATGTAACATGTATACATAATAATAATCCCATGTATTTTTTATTGCTATTAAATAAATCTTATGTATATTAATGCATTTTTCCTTTTTTGCAAATTGAAGGACTTATGGTTGAAGAACCAGGTGTTGGAAATGGTGCGACTCAAATGAATTCAAGAGACAATCGCAGGATTTCTTAATGACCATGTCCTCAAAACCAGCACCGAGTTCTACTATAACCCGGAAGAACCAGTGAAACCAAACCAAGACGACCATTTGTATGATATTTAAGTGACGATCAATATTTGTGTTGTAAATACCAAGGCTGCATGCATGGATAATGTTGTAAATTTTATGTGCATAAATATATTATACATATAATATGTATAGCTAGCTGGTAGCTCGATCAATATATATATATATAGTTTTCATATGTATTTGTAAATTTTATGTGTATATATACGCGCATACATACATTAGCAGCGAAGAATATGTATTTGAAACCCTAATGTATAATATATTATAGCAGCAAAGAAAACATATTAGAAAACCTAATGTAATTGTAAAACAGAAAACAATAACCAATTGAAAAGAAAAAAGAAAAGAAAAAGAAAAAAAAGGAAAAAGAGGACAGCCCCCTAGGGTCGTCTTTAGCCCCGGTTGGTAATACCAACCGGGACTAAAGAGGCCAGCCATCGGGGCCCGGCTTGGGACCTCTTTAGTCCCGGTTGGTATTACCAACCGGGGCTAAAGGTCCCCTTTAGCCCCGGGGCGTGGAACCGGGGCTAAAGGTCGGGCCTTTAGTCCCGATTCCTTAGCCCCGGCTCCATGCCCGGGGCTAAAGGCCCATGGTGCAGTAGTGGAAGTTAGGATAATGTCTGGATAATTCTCTATGTTTATTGGATTGCTGGTCTAATTAACAAAAGAGAATATTTTCTACTCTCAATAAATTCTAGCTCCTTCTACCTTGTACATCTACAATTTTAACCTCTCCTATCTTATACATTTAAGAATAAAATTTTAACAAGATACTATAAAAGATTTCACGTCATTGGTACCTTCATCGCTGGCTGAAAAGTTTTTGATGATGTTTTTGATATTAATTTAGCCTATTACAAATAGACTAATAAAAAAACAAATTACATATATTTCTTCGGGAAATCGTGAGACGAATGTATTAAGACTAATTAATCTATCGTTAGTACATATTTACTGTAGCATAACATTGTCAAATTATAGACTAATTAGACTAAAAAATCATCTCAAAAAGTTAACGCAACATGTGTAATTAGCTTTAAGTCTATATTTAATACTTTATGTATTTGTCTAAACAATATTCGATATGATTGGTGAAAAGTTTTTGTGGACAACAACGTTCACTAGCTTGCTAGTTAGAGCCCGCGGAATTCAAAAGAGGGCCATTAACTTGCCGGCTTGTCAAGCTGACGACATCCGATCGAAAGGCAGGGTAATAACTAATAATACAATAACCACCACCACTTGCACTTCCATCATCCAAATCCATTCGACCGGAGCTTCTCGCACAAGCTTATTTCGCAATAATTATGTCGTAGAAGTACTAGTATAAAACGGAGTTCAAGTTGCACATGCCGGGCCATCATCATTCATCAGGCGCCAGGTAGGCAGCAGCAGCTCGATCGGCGAAGCAAGCTACTCCAGATAGGAGGAGAGATCGAAGGCGACGTGAAGTGTCACCTAATCCCTCCGTCCCAAAACAAGTGTTTCTAGAAATCCGTATTTCCGTCCCAAAATAAGTGTTTCTAGAAATCCGTATTTCCCTCACAGACACGCTTTCCGGACGACACTTATTTAGAGACGGAAGGAGTAATTATTAATCGATCAACACGTACTGTACCTGTACTGCTCTGTTAATTGTTGCGTCGTAGTATTACATTATTAATTTATTATTAATATTGTTGTTGGGTTAAACAAACGTGTATAATTGACTGGTGGTGGTGTGTGATCCTAGCGTATTGTTGCTTTGCTGGTAGGTAGTACTGGCAAACAATCCATCTATAGATGGGGATGGTGCTCCAAATGGGTATCCACGGTTCTCCTCTAATTCAATTTAAAGAACTAACTAGACAATTTTTCTCTTCATTTTTGTAATCTAGTTCATTTAGTTGAACTAAGAGAGAACCGCGGATAACCATTTGGAGCACCATCCCCATCCTTAAATCCATCACAGGTTGAGCAAATATTTCCACATATATTTTTGAGTCGTTTTCATGGTACTTTGTTGTTGCTTGTTGGTTCCGCGGCATGGCGGAATGGCAACAGGTAGTAAGGGTCAGTAAGGGTATGTTTACTACATTTCACAACAACTTCATGAGCTGTTGTGAGTTGTTTTTTTACAAACACCTTTTTTCAAAATAGCTTCACTCGTGAAGCTATTTTATTTTCTATCTCACAAAACCATAAACTGAGATGAAGCTGAAAAATTAGCTTTTCACAGCTTACACTCACATTTTTCTCTCTCAACCATGTATAAAATTGTTGGTGAAACTGTTTTGTCAAATATTTTTTTCTAAAACAGTTCAGCTTCATTTAGGAAGTTGCCCATAAAGGGCTATTTTCTAAAAAAACAACTTCACTAGTGAAGCTGAGCGGTACCAAACGAGTCCTAAGTATGCGGCAAAATAGAAGACAATCTCGTTATTACGGCCAGGGTTTTTTTTACCGACCGGATTAACAAAACCGCCGGCCTCCGGTAGCGGCTTACCGGTCCGATTTGACCGGTAACCGCCAGGTACCGGCCGTTTTGAAGTTTGAATTCAAACGCCTCAGTTGTTCGGTTTTGCAGCGGTAAACCGATCGGTTTGGGTCGGTTACCGACCGGTTAGCTCGGTAACCGGACCAAACCGGTGGGTTGTCTTTTTTTTTGTCGGATAAAAATGATTTTTTGGTACTTTCTTTGGACATATAGATATAAAAAAGACCGCACAATGCGGCAATAAATTCATTGTCTCGAAAACATGAACAAATAGTCGCATACAAATATATATACTCACTAGTCACTACACATAGACATAGTCGCATACAAATATATATAGTCATACATATAGTCGCATACAAATAAATATTGTCTCGAAAGCATCAACGAAAGCATCAACAACTTATTGTTGCATAAATATTGTCATAGGCTCACATCCTCACAGTCACAGGAATGCATGGTCATCTACGCAAGATGTATGGAAAGGCCCCATGTTGGCACGACATTTCATACTCGGCGATGGACATAAGAGCGATACCTTTGGTTCGAAGCAGGGTTGCCTTGTAATCTTGCCACGTCTGGCCCGTCCAAGCTGCGGTTGTCTCCCATTCTTGAACCAACATACTGTAAAAGCTGGGGTCTTCCCATTCGTACACCCACCTAGTCTGAGGCTGCGTGCTCACGTCAGGAATGGGATAGCTATAAGAAGGTTGTGAGACGTCGCTGTAGGATGAAGTAGAGTAGTCTGGAGTGTCGTAGTACGTGGGTGCAAAAGAAATTGATCTCCCCTGCGAGTCCTCTGGATTGTCGTCGTGCGTGGGTGGAAATGAAATTGATTTCCTCTGGGACTGTGGTTGTCCATGGTCACGATCTTGCGTAGCATGTGTGTATTGGGTCTCGCCTGCAATGAACCATAATTAGTAATCATAGACAAAAATAAATGTGTGTATGTACGTGCAAGTGCAATGGATACCTGTGAAACAAATTCCATAACTAGTCCCACCACCATTCCCACCACCACCGCCACCGTCGCTCCCATCTGCACCACCATCGCCACTGTCATCATCGTCACCACCATCGCCACCATCACCACCATCGCTGCTGTCATCATCATCGTCATCGTCAGAATGGTAAGATCCCTCCTCCTCAGTCTCCGCATCGCTGCTGACTTGTTTTCCTTTTCCTCGCTTGATCTGCCCCTTCCTAGGCGGCGCTTGCGTCTTCCTCTTCCCGGTGTGAGTTTGACCCACATGTCTACGAGCCCAATCACTGAGGCAATCAGACCCCGTAGCCTGACGTAGATCATCGGGGTCTATATGGTCACTACCAACAGAAACAAACAAATCACATAAATAAAATCAATCCCACCGTACATTATTAGACACGCACTCACATTTATAAATATACATATAATGTACCTGACAAGACGTGATGGCAAAGGGACGTCGTCTTCGTCTGAATCCTCATCAAGAAGTGGAGGCTGGTTTGATCTTCCGTACTCCATCCACTCCCTAACCGGATTGGTCCGATCATAGAATGAGACTTCGGCGAACCAGTCAATAAAATCGTCGTCATCAAGCCTTGGTGGGTTGACATCCGCAAGTCGCAGCCGAAGGTTGTAATTGACATAAACAAGGTTGTTCAGTTTCTTGTGCGATAGCCGATTGCGGACCTTCGTATGCAGCAAGGCAAAAGTACTCCAGTTCCGCTCGCATCCACTGGAGGACACACATTGTGAAACAAGCCGCAAAGCGAGGCACTGCAAATTTGGAGTGTCTTTACCAAAGATCATCCACCAGGCCGCTGCAAGTGGAACACATTATGTTAGCTAGATGTTCCAATATGCATAACTAAATGGAATGACAAAGTACTCTTACATGGGGATGTTCTTGAATCCAGGGCCATTTTCTGAGCTAGCTCTGAGCCAAACTCACCAAGCTTCTGGCGAAAAACCTCAGCCTCCTGCAATGCCTGCACGGCGCTCTGCACATCTGTCATCTCCTGAAATGCGTCCTTCAGGCCAGCGAACATTGTTGCAGTTGGCTCCAGTGAGTATGAGAGCTTAGGATTCAGGACGGCAGCTGCAACATGGAATTCAATTGAGCATACAGAAAATGTTGAATATGGTAAATATGGAATTCAATTGAACATGGAGTAACTCATACCTGGCCCCACGTACGTCCCTATGTACACGTCAGATATCCTTTTATCCATTATCTCTTTGTACTCATTCCATGTGTGCGTATTTCTTCCAAAAAATGACTCCATCTCCGACTTGCAATTCTGGAACTGATACACAACTTTACAAATGTTGGGGTGCTTGTCTTGATCAGCGAACCAAAGGAACTTGTAAATCGGTTGTACAGTGTTGATGATATACTCCAATCCCTCCCACCACTGTAGACTCGACAACCTGGCATGAGCAAATCTACCTTCTTCGGTTTTTGCCCACTTGCTCTCCAAAAAATCTGTAGATGCCATCCACTGCATGAACTTCTCACGTCTTCGGTTAAATGACTCCATGAACATGTAGTTGGTCCCAAATCTAGTGGCATTCCATTTGACCAACTCACCACCAATTGCTCTCTTCATCATATAATGCAACTGAGTATGGTTGTACAACCAATTAGATATGCGCTTGCATACGGATATCATACCTGAATGATCATTCCTTTCACCGATATCCTTTAGCATTAAATTAATGGTGTGTGCCAGACAAGGCATCCAACAAATATGCGAGTACTCAAGCTTCAACAAGCTGCACGCTTTCTTATAGTTCGCGCCATTGTCAGTGATCACATGGACAACATTCTCCGCGCCAATGTCCACCACCACCTTCCGAATCTCCTGAAAACAGTCATAACGTATATTATATATATGCAAGAATGTAAGTAAAAATAATAACATGACAACTATAATGACTTACCCTCAACAAATAGTTCGCATCTTGACTTTTCCCAGTTGCATCAACAGAGCTGTGAAACCATGTGACCCCGTTGCAATAAATAAGAAAGTTCACAACATTCATTTTTGTGGGGCCAGTCCAAGAATCACACATCAGCGAGACGCCAAACGTGGGCCACTCTTTCTGAAACTTTGCGTACCTCTCATTCAAGTCTTTTACATTTAGATCTAGGTACTTCTCATCAATTTCCCTTCCAGTGGGGGACAAGATGCCTTCACCTGCAACCATAAGCAATTAATAAGAATATGGAACGATACATAAGTTCAATTGTTTTTAGTTATAGGTACTTACCCCACTTCTGTGTCTCTCGGACGGCACCAACAAAGTACGGGCTGTCCGCATTCCGTCCCGGTATTCCTGCATGATGGTCAAATTTTGCCCAAGCTTTACCGATGGCTTCCTTTGCATTTTTTCCCTTCTGGGTCCAGCGCCCTGTATCAATCCTTGGTTGTACCAATCCTCTCCTGCCACCGGATGCCACATTGTAGTCTTCCACGACCACAGGTGTCGGTGTTTAGTAACCGGGGGTATCACACCAACGAGTAATAACGATCGCGTGCTTCTCTCCCTGAATGGTGATGCAAGAAGACACAAGATTTATCCTGGTTCGGGCAAAGAAGGCCCTACGTCCAGCGGGGGGATGTTCTTGTATTATTTGCACCTAAGTGCTTGTACAGGGGTGGATACAAGCTCACTTGAGCGGGACCGGAGTCCGGACTCTAGTGCGGGCGTGGACTGGTGCTGTCTGCTAAAGCCTCCAGACTTCAGACCTGCCTCATAGAGGCCCCTGGCGTCCCCTTTTATAGAGCAAGGGGAGGCCAGGTTTACAGGGACGATCCAGACGTCGGAGCGTACGGTGCCCAATGAGGAGAAGAGTAGGTATCCTGTCTTGTCGAAGGTACTAGAGCAGGCGTGGGGGTTGCTGTTGCACCGTCCTTGAAGCGTGGCCTCCGTCCTGTGTGTCAGACGTGGCGACGTGGCGTCGTGGGGGCCATGCCGCGCATCCCGGGACGTACTGGACGTGGCAGGGACCTTCCGGGTCTTGGGGTGCCTGTCTTCCAAAAGTAAGAGAGCTGTTAGGGCTCGAGGGGCGCGGAGCAGGCCTCGAAGTGGTGCTCACGGGAGCTCGAGGGGTGCAGAGCCGGCCTCGAAGTGGTGCCACGGGGGCTCGAGGGGCGCGGAGCAAGCCTCGAAGTGGTGCTCTCGGGAGCTCGAGGGGTGCAGAGCCGGCCTCGAAGTGGTGCTCTCGGGAGCTCGAGGGGTGCAGAGCCGGCCTCGAAGTGGTGCCACGGGGGCTCGAGGGGCGCGGAGCAGGCCTCGAAGTGGTGCTCACGGGAGCTCGAGGGGTGCAGAGCCGGCTTCGAAGTGGTGATTTAGACGTGCACAACGTAGAGCATGGCACAGCAGTGCAGGGCATGGCGCGACAGTGCTGGTGCCTTTTTGCCCATGCTTGTGATGAAAAGAAGGTTTGACTCTACACCGGTTCACTGTGGCACGTGCTGTGTCTAAGAGGATGTGACTGGAGTAGGTGGGTGCATTAAACGCGTGGTACAGGGCTGGTCTGGTTGTCCGTACCGCTCGAGGGGGGCGCGGAGTGTGGCGGAGCGCTCGCCCGAGGCCTGGCTTAAGGGGCTCGGGCGAGGCGGAGATTGGTGCGCTCGCCCGAGGCCTGGCTCGGAGGGCTCGGGCGAGACGGAGATTGGGGCGCTCGCCCGAGGCCTGGCTTGGAGGGCTCGGGCGAGACGGAGACAGAGCGTTCGCCCGAGGCCTGGCTGGGAGGGCTCGGGCGAGACGGAGATAGAGCGTTCGCCCGAGGCCTGGCCGGGAGGGCTCGGGCGAGACGGAGATAGAGCGTTCGTCCGAGCCCTGGCTGGGAGGGCTCGGGCGAGACGGAGATTGAGTGCTCGGGTGTTTGCGTTGATTGGGGGTACCCCTTTTTTGTACCACCGACAGTAGCCCCCGAGGCCACGGGGGAGTGGTTGGAACTCCCTCGTGGGCTTTTTGCGAGTGTTAGTGGTGTTGGAGTGTGGAGTCCCCGAGTTTTGGATCCTTTTGAAGAAACCTCCGTCGCTGGGAAACCTTCTGCCCGCTGGGCGCGCCTTTCTTCTTTGCCGTGGGAAACTCTGCCCGAGGCCTGGCTCGGAGGGGCGTTCGTCCGAAGCCTGAAAATCTCATGCTCACACAAAGGAAAAAGATCAGTCGCAACTGCTCGAGTTATTTAACCCTCTTTCGTCGAGGGGTGCCAGGCTGAGCCAACCGTCCGGCTAGCTATCCGGTACGCCGGCTACCCTGGCTTGTCATCCCGCTGAACCCTTTCGAAAGGATGCGGGGTGGGATGCCTCATACTACCACGAACGGATCGGGCGAGTATCGAGGTTCCCGGTGAGCTGGTAACGGGGGAATCCAAGTGAGAGCTCGTGCCCCGTTCGATAGGGGTCGACTGTGGCCCGGAGGCGGTCTCATAAAGCATGGGTGCTCAGTCTGCAGGAGTGCCGGGTCCATTCGATAGGACCCGGTGGCTCGATGCCTCCCTCCGAGGGGATCTCACTGCACGTCGAGCTCCCCGCCTTGGATACACGTGAGGGGCCTCGAGGGCTCGGCCCTCGAGTAATGCCGTGAGTGGCGCCCCTTGGTGTCCCTGACTCGGGCGCTCGAAGCTGGCTGTCGAACCCTTTTCGAGGGCCAGCCTTCGCTGCTTCGAGACTTAGGGCCGGGGCCCGTTTTTACCTTTGTGAAGAAGCCTTCGTCGGGAGTGGAGTTCGTGGCACCAAGACGACGGTCAGGAGGTCGGAGCGGTGGCCGCGGAGGGCCCCGGTAGTTGAGCGAATGCGGAATCGCTGGGTGTACCTGTCAACCGGCTTGAGACGAGGTTAGATAGGCACTTTAAAGGTATTCGGTTACCTTTTTTGCCATCTGGAGACGGCGCCGGTATGTCGAGGAGGACATGCTGCCTCCTGATGCGGACGGCGGTGTAGGGGCCCTCCCTCCTTCTGGCTCGGACGTCAAGGCTGAGCGTGCGGCAGAAGATCCTGGGGAGGAGTACCAGACCGCGGCGTAGCTGTTCGACGCTCCGAGCTAGAGTCGGGCTCGGGGTTGTTTTCGTGGGGCAGCGCTGAAGGTCGAAGGCCGAGCCCCCGAGTCCGGTTCGAGGTGGGGCGTCGAAGGTCGAGCCTCCGAGTCCGGCTCGAGGAGGGGCGTCGAGCCCCCGAGTCCGGCTCGAGGTGGGGCGTCGAAGGGACGTCGAGCCCCCGAGTCCGGCTCAAGGAGGGGCGTCGAAGGGACGTCGAGCCCCCGAGTCCGGCTCGAGGTGGGGCGTCGAAGGGACGTCGAGCCCCCGAGTCCGGCTCGAGGAGGGGCGTCGAAGGGACGTCGAGCCCCCGAGTCCGGCTCGAGGAGGGGCGTCGAAGGGACGTCGAGCCCCCGAGTCCGGCTCGAGGTGGGGCGTCGAAGGGACGTCGAGCCCCCGAGTCCGGCTCGAGGAGGGGCGTCGAAGGGACGTCGAGCCCCCGAGTCCGGCTCGAGGAGGGGCGTCCAAGGGACGTCGAGCCCCCGAGTCCGGCTCGGGGAGGGGCGTCGAAGGGGCGTCGAGCCCCCGAGCTCAGCCCGAGGGGTGACGTCGAAGTCGAACTCCCACGTCCGGCTCGAGGGGCGGCGTCGTGCATGGGTGCCAACTTAGCCAGCTCGTCTACGGCGGGCGCCCACGCGCACTTCTTCGTCGTCGTCGTCCTCGTCGTCGCGCCTTGCCTTCTGTCCTTCGCCTTGGCCCGCGGAGTGGCCAAAGAAGGCCTCCACTGCCTCGTTGCCGGAGGCAAAGCTGGTGACCTGATCTATTAAGTCTTCGATCGTCCTGGGACGGTAGCGCCCTAACTCCTGGACCAGCTTTTGGCACGTCGTGCCTGCGAGGAACGCTGAGATGACCTCCTCATCAGGCATGTGAGGGAGCTCGAGGCACTGCTTCGAGAACCGCCGAGCGAAGTCGCGGAGGGGTTCGTCCGCTGCCTGCCTACAACGTCGCAGATCCCAGGAGTTGCCTGGGCGCGCACAAGTCCCCTTGAAATTCCCGTCGAAGACCCTGACTAGGTCGGCCCAGTCATGGATCTGATCCGGCGGGAGCCCCTCGAGCCATCGGCGGGCGGTGTCCGAGAGGTAAAGTGGGAGTTGGCGCATGATCACACAGTCGTCGCTCTTTGCTCCGCCCAGTTGGCAGCCTAGGCGGAAGTCTGAGAGCCAGAGCTTGGGCTCGACCTCCCCGTCATACTTCACGATGTTGGTCGGCGGTCGAAAGCGGTCGGGGAGGGTCGAGCTGCGGATGGCTCGGCTAAAGACCCTGGGGCCCGGGGGCTCGAGGGTTCGCCGGCTGTCAGCGATCTGCTCCTGGGCTGGTTTGGCTCGAGGGGCGTCCGGCTGGCGGACGGACGTCTCATGCTTGCTGCGGGGCGCGTCCGCTGGCTTCTCCGAGGCTACCCTGCGCTGGCGCGAGGCCGAGCTCTCGGCTATCTGCACAGCGGCCGTTTCGAGGAGGTTCTTTACTTCCCCAAGCATGCGTCTGGCGTCGGGGTTGGAGACGGCGGGCAGATCGTGGAGCAGCATTGCGGCCGCCACCACGTTTTGCCCGGCTCGTGGGAAGCACACCTCGGGGCGTGCTGGCGCCTCGTCCTCGAGGGTCCGTCGGTGGGCTTCTCGAGCCCAACCTTGAGCTCTGGCTCTTCGAGGCTGGGGTGGTTCCTGCATCAGAGTTTGCTGGAGCTGCAGCAGGCGTTGTTGTTCCTCCTCGGTCTTGATGATTGCCTCCCGCACCTGTGCGAGTTGCGCCGCCCGGCTGTCGTCGTGTTGAGGCGGTGCATCCGAGGCCGAGGGTTTGCTTCTTGCCTGAACGCGCGAACCGCCCGCCGCAGCCACGTCGTTGGGCGCTCCGAGGTTGAGCGTTGGCCTGACGTCGTCGTCATCGTCGTCCTCGGCATCGCTCACAACCCCCTCAAGCTGGAAGCACTCCCTGGTGGGAGACCAGACGCCCCGGTCCGCGCGCGTGACAGACGCGAACTTGCTGGGGGAGCGCGCCCGCGCCCTGGAGGTCGCTGGCCGCGTGCCGGGCAGGTTTCCCCTCGGGGATTCTGCGCCGGCCGTGGGGAAGTGGGCGTACGCCGCCGGCACCGCCTGTGCCTGGCGACGATGATGACCACGGCGCTGCTCGCGAGGTGGCGACGTGTGGTGGTGCAGACGACGCGTCATGCCCCCCGCGCGGGGTGGCGTGGCACGTCTTCCGCTCAGGCCCTCCGTGGAGAGCAGGGTCGGTTCGTCGCCGTTGCCGACGGCTAGGGACTCAAGGTTCCCGAACCAGTCGACGGCACCGGCAGAGAACGAAGGAGTAGAAGAAGCCATCCAGGAGATAGCGAGAAAAATGACTCGGACACGCGCACCCCCTACCTGGCGCGCCAACTGTCGGTGTTTAGTAACCGGGGGTATCACACCAACGAGTAATAACGATCGCGTGCTTCTCTCCCTGAATGGTGATGCAAGAGGACACAAGATTTATCCTGGTTCGGGCAAAGAAGGCCCTACGTCCAGCGGGGGGATGTTCTTGTATTATTTGCACCTAAGTGCTTGTACAGGGGTGGATACAAGCTCACTTGAGCGGGACCGGAGTCCGGACTCTAGTGCGGGCGTGGACTGGTGCTGTCTGCTAAAGCCTCCAGACTTCAGACCTGCCTCATAGAGGCCCCTGGCGTCCCCTTTTATAGAGCAAGGGGAGGCCAGGTTTACAGGGACGATCCAGACGTCGGAGCGTACGGTGCCCAATGAGGAGAAGAGTAGGTATCCTGTCTTGTCGAAGGTACTAGAGCAGGCGTGGGGGTTGCTGTTGCACCGTCCTTGAAGCGTGGCCTCCGTCCTGTGTGTCAGACGTGGCGACGTGGCGTCGTGGGGGCCATGCCGCGCATCCCGGGACGTACTGGACGTGGCAGGGACCTTCCGGGTCTTGGGGTGCCTGTCTTCCAAAAGTAAGAGAGCTGTCAGGGCTCGAGGGGCGCGGAGCAGGCCTCGAAGTGGTGCTCATGGGAGCTCGAGGGGTGCAGAGCCGGCCTCGAAGTGGTGCCACGGGGGCTCGAGGGGCGCGGAGCAAGCCTCGAAGTGGTGCTCTCGGGAGCTCGAGGGGTGCAGAGCCGGCCTCGAAGTGGTGCTCTCGGGAGCTCGAGGGGTGCAGAGCCGGCCTCGAAGTGGTGCCACGGGGGCTCGAGGGGCGCGGAGCAGGCCTCGAAGTGGTGCTCACGGGAGCTCGAGGGGTGCAGAGCCGGCTTCGAAGTGGTGATTTAGACGTGCACAACGTAGAGCATGGCACAGCAGTGCAGGGCATGGCGCGACAGTGCTGGTGCCTTTTTGCCCATGCTTGTGATGAAAAGAAGGTTTGACTCTACACCGGTTCACTGTGGCATGTGCTGTGTCTAAGAGGACGTGACTGGAGTAGGTGGGTGCATTAAACGCGTGGTACAGGGCTGGTCTGGTCGTCCGTACCGCTCGAGGGGGGCGCGGAGTGTGGCGGAGCGCTCGCCCGAGGCCTGGCTTAAGGGGCTCGGGCGAGGCGGAGATTGGTGCGCTCGCCCGAGGCCTGGCTCGGAGGGCTCGGGCGAGACGGAGATTGGGGCGCTCGCCCGAGGCCTGGCTTGGAGGGCTCGGGCGAGACGGAGACAGAGCGTTCGCCCGAGGCCTGGCTGGGAGGGCTCGGGCGAGACGGAGATAGAGCGTTCGCCCGAGGCCTGGCCGGGAGGGCTCGGGCAAGACGGAGATAGAGCGTTCGTCCGAGCCCTAGCTGGGAGGGCTCGGGCGAGACGGAGATTGAGTGCTCGGGTGTTTGCGTTGATTGGGGGTATCCCTTTTTTGTACCACCGACAACAGGTGTCTCCCTCTGTGATCCTGATCTTCTGAACATCCTCGAAATAGGATTCCCACCACGGGAACCTCCACTGCCACCCCCATCTCCACCACCACTACCACCTGCACGAGAAGTACCCCCTCCACGCTCGTAATGACCGCCTCTATCCTGCACACTCTGTTGATACTCATATTCAGCTCTCGACTGTTGCAGGGCAGCCTCCATCTGAGCCTCATACTCATCATCATTAAGGGGATGGTTCCCCTCCTATGCAGCTCTTTGTTGTGCGAGCCTTTGGCGAGCTCGGTCAGCCGTCGCCCTCTTGGCGCGGTCAAGATCTCTCTGGAAATACTCGCGCACCTCTGGTGGCACACGGCTACAATGCACAACCTCCGCCCCGTGCGCTGCCAAATGCTGCTTCAATCTTGTTGCACCACCGCCCCCTTTTGTCAGGTGACAATAATTGCACCGCCACCCGGGAGCGAGATTTTCACCATGCTCCCAGACAACGTCTTTGTGCCTGCCCGACATTGTCTACCTGCATAAACAGACAACACAAAATCACACCCACGTAAATTTTATCTATACAATATATACAAAAAAATATACATCCTAACACAAATCATACCTCAAATCCTAAATCCTAAACAAATTAAATACATCGTAAATTAAATCGTACCCTAAACCTAAACCTAACCCTAACCCTAACCCTAACCTAAATCCATCCATCCTAATTTCTAACACAGATCCTGCCTAAGTACAACAATCCTAACACAAAACTACACCGAAAACATATAGCTACTTAACTAAAATACCAAAAAAAAGGGGGGGGGAAAACTTACCTGCGGAACCGAGCTAACCGCTCGGTAACCGAACGCAACCGCTCGGTTACCGAGCCGCCGGAGCGGCTAGCCGAGGGCGCGTCGCCGGAGCGGTTACCACTCACTCCCGCTCGGTAACCGAGCCTAACCGAGCGGTTAGCCGGCGGCGGCGAGCGGACGGCGGCGCTGGGGGCGGAGGGCAGGGGGCGGGGCGCGGATAAGGCTCGGGAAGGCACCCTTCTGCCCTCCCGCCCGGCCACGAGTCGTTTTGTGCCCGTGAGCGCCTAATGGGCCTTAACGGGCCGTCCTTTTTTTTCAAACTTCCAAACGTCCAAATGAATACTAAACGAACTCCAATTTGAAAATTTTTTATACCATTGGTCTCCATAAATTATAATCTATTTTTAGGAATTTTTTGGGCACTTTTTTTTTTCAAATTTTCAAATTTCAAATTCAAATTTGGTAACCGGCTTACATGGTAACCGGACCGGCCCGGTTGGACCGGTTACCGACCGGTTCGTCGGTTACCGTTCCGGTAAGAAAAACCCTGATTACGGCGTTGCGGTTCACTATAAGGAATAGTGCTTTACATCATGATCACTTTAGTCATAAACAGTCGAAAATACGTCACAGTTAACTTGTCATGACGATCGAAAAATCTGTCATGTATCTCACGTCATACATTTGCTAGACCAACTGGAGCCGTCACGGATTATCATTTCATTTTGTCATAGAATAATCGACAAAGTTTGAGCGAAAAAATCCAAAAAAATAGGGGAAATGTTTTTAAAATTAGGGGAGGGGCCCCACTAGCTAGCTAGTTACACCACCCATCTACTCCAATAGTATTTTTTTTTATTTTTTGTGATTTTTTTGTACTTTGCATTAACCAAGATTCGAACCAGCAACCTCTCACATATGCGCGTGTAATCTCCACTAGCACTCCACCCCTTTGTCATTTGTTTGTTTGTTTCTGGCCGTCGATAATTAATCCACCGCCAACTCCATAGTCACGTCGCAGCCGGCCGGCCTCTCCCTCAGATCCGGTCACATACTTCTAACAACGTGCCGGACAAGCAAACTAAACCGTACTCCCTCCGTTCAAAAAATAAGCGTCGTTTTAGGTTTTCATGCCACAAGTTTGACTTAATTTGTAAAAAATATATGCAACATTTATATCTCCAAATAATTTTATTAAAAAACTAGACTTAAAGATCTTTCCGATAATACTAATCACTTAATATAAATATTAATATATTTTAATATATAATTAATGGTAGTGTTTTCTCGGGAAGCGAGAACGACACTTATTCTGGAACGAAGGGAGTGCTTGTTAGGGCCGCAATGGTAGAAGAAGTTTCTAGCTCTAAGCTAACCTCTCTAATAATATTAGATTTTAGCAATGACTCAGTATGATTTGGTTCACATAACACTCTCATATGATCTTGAAATATATGTATAAATCTAGCTCTTGGTCAAGAGCTAGCTTTTTATTTTTCTTTTATTAAAATATAAAAACAATCCTTAGAGCTAGCCATTGCGGCCGCCCTTACTATAAAAAATGAAAAAAAAACTACAATACTCCCTTCATCCCTAAATAACTATCGCCGTTAATGTACGTGTGACAAGTTTAACTTAATTTGTAGCAAATATATGCAATATTTGTATCTCTAAAAAATTATATTTGTTAAAAAACTAGATTAAAAAATCTTTCCAATGATACTAATTATATATAATAAAGATTAGTATTTTTAAATATATATTTAATAAAAGATATTTTTCGGAAAGCGAATACAATAGATATTTAGAGACGGAGGGAGTATATCTAAAACGTCACATTTAGCCTCGAATCATTTTGATACAAGTATATAGCTAAATGATGTGTAATCGCGTTGGGAGGATAGCTATCTAGGACGAGACAGACATGAACATATACACCAAACTATCTAGTTTGCAGCATGTGCTGCTGCCGCTCGGCTAGCAACTTAGTCGGTGACCTGGCATGCCACCTCGCTGCCGCACGAGCCACACTGGCTTTGTCCGTGTCCTATCTCTTACTTTACTGTAAGGGTCCCTCTTTACATTATCTGAACTAGTTTTTAGTCTAATTAAAGTTTAGGTAGTTATTTTAGCTATATCACTTCTCAAGTCTGTCTTCTTGTTGCCATTCTATCGAACAGCTAATATTCTATATTCTCTCCAGTTACAGGTACTTGATACATCTTCTTTGACCACTAGTTTCTTCTAAATAGTTCTCAAAGTCCTTTGCATATAAGAGATTTTGCAAGTATTATATATTTTATAGAAGTTGTAGATGTCCTAAACGTAGTCCACCAAAGAAAGACAGGTGTTAGCATCAATCTTGTCAATATCTTTCATGAGCAGTTGTAAGTGTGCCTGTGATTTCCTTCCTCGAATTATTTTGCACATAGCTATTGTTGCTGACAGCACTATCAGATGGCTTCATGTTCTCTTCAGAGCTTGTAGCGTCCTTGGAAGCCTGCTTAGGATGAGTGACGTTGTCACTACGCTCTAGCCGCTAGGAGCTTTGCTAGCTGGCTTCAGCCTTCAGAGCGGAGCGCGTGGTTACAGGCTAGATCCAATCAACTGTTCCAGATGCTACAATCTGCAGAATGCAATGCTAGAGGCTCATCTATTTCAAAGATTCAAATACATCTAAGGGGGTGTTTGGATCCAAGGCTAAAATTTTATCTGTGTTATATTGAATGTTACGACACTAATTTAGTCTATTAAAAATAGGCTAATTATAAAACTAATTACACCGCTATACGGTAATTAACAAGATAAATCTATTAAGCTAAATTAATCCATCATTAGCAAATATTTACTGTAACACTATATTGTCAAATTATTAACAAATTAAACTTAATAGATACGTCTCGCGAATTAGCCTCCGGCTGACAAATTAGTTATGTAATTAGTCTATTTTTAATAGACTAAATTAGACCCGCAACATCTGATGTGGCAAACACTAAATTTTGCCCTGGGAAACAAACACCCCTAACACAACCAAGCAGAGTCCTCTAATGATGACAATTAATTAGCATGCACTAAATGGAGTAAAAAACTTTCAGTTGCTAGATTATTATACCCACAAGAACAAAACTGTGAACGGTCAGTTTGTGGTTGACGTCACTATGCCTATTTTTTTTAAAAAAGCTGCTGCTGAAAGAAGAT
This sequence comes from Coix lacryma-jobi var. lacryma-jobi, assembly GCA_009763385.1. Taxonomy (NCBI): domain Eukaryota; kingdom Viridiplantae; phylum Streptophyta; class Magnoliopsida; order Poales; family Poaceae; genus Coix; species Coix lacryma-jobi. The sequence continues at coordinate 29,388,477 of CM019831.1, forward strand.
ACAAAAATTTGTTTTATTTAGAAAACTAACCTAAGTTCACAAAGCCTGCTACAAAACTCTCCTCTCATATCTGTTTTCTTGGTGGGTGCATTCAACAAAGCAAGATGCTACTTTCTCTGCAACAGCTCATGATGGCCAAGCTTCCAAAGCTACTACAAGGGAGGTTACTGCTGCAGCTACTTCTTACACACTTGCGCTGCAATTGCAACACTCCAATGGGCTCTAGAGTGTTCCAGAAAAAAAAAATGCCATTTCAGTTGTAGACAGAGAAAACATGGGATCCAAACAGTCTGAAGGAAGAAAATTGAAACTGTACACATGCACTGACGCACACGCACGGTGAGTCCTCTTCGGCCTTCGCCCACAAGTCAGCCCAGCGCGCGTGGTGTGTCACTGTGCCTGTTCGGGCCCGGCCCGCTCCCGCGCTGATCGTCTGTACGTAACACCGGATCCACTGGCTTCCCGCCACCAGTGGGTTGACCCAATTAGCACTTATGACAAGCAGGCCGGCCCACATACACGTACACTCATCTCGGCCCTCCTAGTATAGTTTCGCAAACAGAGCGGCAATTATCTATTTTCGAGATATTTATTCATTCTATTGATTCATGTGAAAAAATGCCGCTTTTGTTTCCTTGCTAAGGGTCCGTTTACATGTACCTCAACTAAAATTTAACTAGTTAATTATTAGAGCTAAAATTGTTTGAATGCACCGGCTAAACTTTAGCTGCTAGACATCCAAATAACATAACTAAATCTTAGCTATTCTAACCTAACTAAAGTCAGCTAAAATTTAGCAGAGTCTCTTAGCTAGAGCATCTAAATATAGCTAAAGTTTAACTGAGAAACTTTTAGCTAATTAAACTTTAGCTAGGGGTATTTATTAGATCCTCTAGCTAATTAAAAAAAATTCACCATGCTACTCCTCACCAATTCTATTGTTTAGCTAGCTAAACTTTAGCTGGGGGTGTTTGAATCCTCTAGCTAAACTTTAGCTGAAGGTAGTTTAGTCATTGAGGTCTTTTAGCTGGTTTTAGCTAGGTTGAAATAGCTAAAGGAATTATGTACATTTTGAGCTCTAGCTAAACTTTAGCTAGATTTAGCTATGGGCTGTTTGAATGCAGTAAGCTAAAATTAGCTATCTAAAATTTAGTTAATGTATTTGTTGACACTCAAAAATGTCCGAAGCGTATAATGGACTTCACCATCAAGTTTTTGTCGTCAAGATGGGTAGAAAGCACGCTTGGATTGTCGTATTTGGAGCCGAAGTGAAGAACGACGGTCTCCGAGCACTTTATATCTGACGAGCAGGGTGTTTTGAGATTTTCCAAGCAGGTTGGATCTGGTCGTTTGATCCTATCACTGTTGCAGATATCTTCCAACCAGGAACTAGTCATGAGACCTCTTGAGAGACTTCCGACCAGGTAAAACTGGTCGAAGACGGCGAGGCAGCAATGAAGACCAACTCGTAGTTATCAAAGTGCTGATTTAAAGATCTTTCTTCTTTCGGGTGTTGAACCAGCTAGAGTCGGCTTAACCGGGTCCACAAACCGATTAAGTGGTTTTTCCAACTTCCTCAAATGCAAGAATGGACTTCATCATTACGTTCCTCTCGTTGAGCTGATCGAAAAACATATATAGAACGCCTAATTTGGAGTCCAGATGGAAGAGTTACGACCCCAGAGCGGAATTTCCGACCCCCGAGCAGTACTTCCGGTCGCCGAGCAGAAGTACCGGTCCTCCGGAGCGGAAGTACCGCTCCAGGGGCGAAAGTTCCGCCCCAGGGCGAGTCGGAACGTTCGGGAAGCCTATTTTGAACACTTGTTCGGATCTAGCCTTTTGGATTCCGATCTGAACTGTTCCAAACTCGTGGAAAACTTGAAGAACATGTTTTGTAGTTGTTTCCTACTGGGATAAGACCAACCCCCTCTATATAAATGAGAGGATCATGGCCGATTGAGACCCCATCTACCCAATCGTCAAAAACACATCTATTACTTTTATCTTCTATCCCAAGCTCTTCCAACCCCCTGCTGTTCAGTGTATCTCTCGACGAGATTCGTTGGCATTCTAGGTGGCCTTGTCAACCCTAGAACACCCCCACCGTGCGTCTCCCTGACGTGTCTTCCCGGGAGGCGTTCGTGGGTTTATTAGGCGAAGAACGAGTATCTAATCGGCTTTGTCGACCTACTGGTTGGCTTCACCGTTGGGATCTCCCTCCGCCGGGTGTTAGGCCGTGTGCGACCTCTGGGCGATCTAGCCCTATCGGTGTGTGACCCGAATCGGCGTCCACACACTTTTTGGTGACTCCGCTGGGGATGATAGCAAATCAATCTACTACGACATTGTCTAACGACAAGACTGATCCGAAGAATAAAGGCAACATCATCAAGCCTTCGGTCGATCAACTTCCTGAGGAGGTTCGCAAGATGCTAGAGGAGAGGGCGAAAGCTCAAGCCACTGCTGATCTGGAGCATGCTCTAGCGTGCTTTGAGGTGGATCGGCGGGGAACTATCGAGAAGATCCAAGACGTCAACTTTGATCCTCTTCCTACCACATCTACATCTACATCTACGTCTGAGGTAAAAGTAGATCAACCTCTCCCTAGATTTGGCATAACACATGATGAATATGCTGCAATGATTGCCAATCAAGCTAAGCTTTTTGAAATTTGTATGAGTGAAAATCTTAGAAAATTTATGGATAGTCATGATAAGGGGGAGGGAAAGAAATCTGAAATTTCTGTTTTACCTCAAGATATATCTATTGGCGGATTGGCTCCGGTTGCTAGCCAACCACAATATGGGATGCCGTTCGATTTTTTCGAGGGACAAAAGGACTATGCATCGGCTAACCAGCTTAAATTGGCCTCTTCAGTGCCAGAAACCTATATGACCAATTTAGGGGGGTTGGGTACTACTATGCCAATGACTACCTTTGCGCAGTCATCAGTTTCTACCACACGAGCCGATAGTAGTTCAACAGCACCACATGTCTTTCCTCATAATACGGTGTTGCCAAATCCTCCTAGACCACCGTTTAGAAGTCAACAGGCTAATGCTTATGCAAGTACTTCACAAATCAGCAACCCAACCCCATGGGATGAAGCTTTAAGCCGATTTAAAGAGAATTTGCATAAAGATTTAGAAAAAAATTTGGGTGTGCATTTTAGAGCAACCGGGAGTTATGCTAAGCCTTATCCGTCATATTTTGACCATATGAAAGCTCCCGATGGTTGGAAAGTACCCGACTTTTATAAATTCAGTGGTGAAGATAATAAGACCACAAAGGAGCATATAAGCATGTATATTGCTCAACTAGGTGAAGCCGGTACTAAAGAACATATGAGGATTCGTAATTTTTCATTATCTCTTATTGGTACCGCTTTTTCATGGTATTCTTCACTTCAGTCTTGCTCTATTGGTTCTTGGGTACAATTAGAAGAAAAATTTCATGAACATTTTAATGATGGAACTAGTAAGCTTAAATTGACTAATTTGATATCAGTTAGACAAGGGCGTGATGAGTCAATCCTTCATTTTGTTAAAAGATTCAGAGATATTAAAAACCGATGTTTTAATTTGTCAATTTCTGAAAAAGATCTTGCTGATTTGGCTTTTGTTGGCTTGCGCTCTAACATCAAAGAAAAGCTAGAGCACTTTGAGTTTCTCTCTATTAATCAACTATTACAGAAAGCTTCAGCGGTTGAGAGCCGAAGTAATGTTGGAGAACCTCAAAAGTCACATCGTCCTAATATGCATACTATTGAATGTCAATCGGATGACACGGACGATGAAACATCAAGTTGCTTTGTTGCTGAATTTGTTTGGCCAGCACAAGCCAAATCAGTTTCTTGTTCTTCCCTTAAGCCGATTCACAAAAATCGGCAAGAGGAGATGAAATTTACTTTTGATGTATCCAAATGTGATCATATTTTTGATGAGATGTTGAAAAATGGATACATTAAATTATCGCATTCGTTGCCACCATTTGATGAATTGAAGTGTCCTGCATACTGTAAATGGCATAATTCAACTTCTCATGCTACTAATGATTGCAATATCTTTAAGTGGCAAATCTAATCGGCTATTAATGAAGGCCGATTAAGTTTATTAGGGATGCAGGTGGATACAATGCCCTTTCCGATTAACACTTTGGAATTGAAGAATCCAGCTATTTTGATTCGGCCTAGTCAAGCTGAATCTTGTAACAGGAAGAATGTCAGAATTGGTGATCCTAGGGTTGGTGACAAGATTGAGAAGACTTCAGGTCATGAAATCATGCTTGAGAAGCTCGTAGATGGCCGGGAGAACATTAAAGTCGTCATCAAGTCTTCTAGGCTCGGGGGGCAAGCAAAAACTCCTGTTGGAGAGAGAGAAGAAGATCCAATTGCTGTTGGTCGTGGCAGTAATCAACAAAAAACAGCTAGGTCGATTTTCCAAATCGGCCTAACAAAGGTAAATAAAAGGGACCTACATACTTATAGACCAACACAACCAGAGGATGAAACTTGGATAGCTAATAAAGTTAGGAGTTCTAGTAAGGAGGTACAATTACAATCAATTTTTGACCGTCTTTTGAACAAGTGCACCAAACAAAAGGCCGATTCGATAAATCAGCCCATAAAAAAGAAGTCTGGCCACTTCCTAGGCAAATTTATGTGCCTAAGAAGAAAGAAACTATTGCAGCTCCGATGAAGGCCATCAAACAAACATCAATTCTAATAGTCTCTATGGAAGTCCCGCTTGATGGTGTTGACGAGACGATTGTTGTTAAAAATCTGGCTCAATCTTCTATAAAAAAGAAGAGGGAGGGATTGCTACAAGTAAAGATAATGTTGATAGTAGCAATCTTGAGTCCAAGGATTTCCAACCAAGGTGGTGTCCATCGGGTTTGACCAAGACACAACGACGCAAGCTTCAGCGTGCCCGTTGTAAGAAGCTCCAGCAGGCATAAAGCTGCGTTGGGCAAATGGCCGATACATGTATCGCCCTTAGAAAAAATGGCCGATGTATATATCGCCCTTAGCGTCTGAATAGCCGATGAGATGGGTATCGTTGCTATTTGGTTTTGAGTTGTGTTTTTAGATTCATGCCTCATTCACCTGAAAACAGGGGGCATATGTTGACACTCAAAAGTGTCCCAAGCGTATAATGGACTCCACCATCAAATTTCTGTCGTTAAGATGGCTAGAAAGCATGCTTGGATCATCGTATTTGGAGCCGAAGTGAAGAACGACCGTCTCCGAGCACTTTATATCTGACGAGTAGGGTGTTCTGAGATTTTCCAAGCAGGTTGGATCTGGTCGCTTGATCCGATCACTGTTGCAGATATCTTCCGACCAGAAACTAGTCACGAGACCTCTCAAGACTTCCGATCAGGTAAAACTAGTCGGAGACGGTGAGGCAGCAATGGAGACCAGCTCGTAGTTATCAAAGTGCTGATTTAAAGATCTTTCTTCTTTCGGGTGTTGAACCAGCTAGAGTCGGCTTAACCGGGTCCACAAACCGACTAAGTGGTTTTTCCAACTTCGTCAAATGCAAGAATGGACTTCACCATTGCGTTCCTCTCGTCGAGCTGATCGAAAAACATATATGGAACACCCAATTTAGAATCCGGATGGAAGAGTCACGACCCCAGAGCGGAACTTCCGACCCCGAGCAGTACTTCCGGTCGCCGAGCAGAAGTACCGGTCCTCCAGAGCGGAAGTACCGCTCCGGGGGCGGAAATTCCGCCCCGGGGCGAGTCGGAATGTTCGAGAAGCCTATTTTGAACACTCGTTCGGATTTAGCCTTTTGGATTTTGATCCCAACTGTTCCAAACTCGTGGGAAACTTGGAGAACATGTTTTGGAGTTGTTTCCTACTGGGATGAGACCAACTCCCTCTATATAAACGAGAGGATCATGTCCGACTAAGACCCCATCTACCCAATCGTCAAAAACACATCTATTACTTTTATCTTCTATCCCAAGCTCTTCTAACCCCCTGCTGTTCAGCGTATCTCTTGACGAGATTATTTGGCGTTCTAGGTGGCCTTGCCGACCTTAGAATACCCCCACCGTGCGTCTCCCTGACGGGTCTTTCCGAGAGGCGTTCGTGGGTTTATCAGGCGAAGAACGAGCATCTAATCGGCTTCGTCGACCTGCTGGTCGACTTCACCGTTGGGATCTCCATCCGCCAGATGTTAGGCCGTGTGCGGCCTCTGGACGATCTAGTCCTATCGGTGTGTGACCCGAATCGGCGTCAATAGTATCCAAACAAGATCAAGGTGAATCAAACCCAAAAACATCTAAGGTTTGGACCGCACTTATCATGTTAGGTGTTTTTAACGCGTTTTCTTGCTTGTTCCAGACGTAGTGCAATTTTACACTATTTCTTTTCCTTGTGACTATGCGTTTTTTCCTTGTGTAGGGCAGGGTGGAGTATTACTCCGTTCTTGCTATGTACGTGTGGATATCTCCCGGCACGGTGTGCTATGTGATATGTGTGCCCCTGGTGAGATTAAGGAGGACACGTACATTTTATCGTCATGTGACCTTGTTATTTTTTTAGGTAGAGATGCAAAAACAATCTTTTGTTATTTGTGCTCTGTGCCAATGTATAAATTTTTTTAATAGCTTCCACAACCATTTGAACATGTGGATATCAACTTAATAAAGGTAAGTGATATCTTTGTATAACAGGATTTGTCGGGATTTTTTTATGTAATATTCTCTCCGTACTCGTAAAACATGTCGTTTTGGATAAGGTTTAAGTCAAACATTGGACAATAACTTTTTAGTTGTTGAGTTTGCAAATATGAAAATTATATGAATAGATTTGTCTTGAAAAATACTTTCATAAAAATATACATATATCACTTTTCTATAAATATTTTTATAAAAACAAGAGGTCAAAGTTGTGTTTTGAAAACTATGTCACTGACGACATGTTTTACGAGTACGGAGGGAATAACTTTTATGGTGGAATTAATAGTGTGATTTATGAAATGGACTAATAAGGTTTTATTCACTTGTTAATGGGTGTAGATGTAAAGTATAGATTCTTCCAGATTCTCCCTTGGGGTGGGCTCGATAGATTGCTAGACTTGATTTGAGCTTTGTTCGATTGAGCCATAAACTGACTTTAATCCAAAAAAAATCAGCCGCAGAACAATGTTTTTCTCTCACAATAAATCGGTCGTTTCAACTTATCGATCGGCTTATAAATTCTGTCGAACAGAACCTTGATCTCTTGGATATTTAATGTCAAAAATGGATGACACCACTTAGGATTAGATCGATTAAATTAGACGGTTCTAACACTTAGCTTCTTCATGGTGGAGTTGCAACTTTATTGTGGATCTACTCCATAGTGGAATAGGGCTAGTGAATTGGTTTTGGTACACAGAATTGAGAGAATTCCTTATCTCACTCACTACAAACACCCTCTCCCATTCTATTTTCTCTCTCAACGCTAAACTCTATTGCGATGAAGGAAGGAGACAGGAAACGAGGCGGCAACGACGGCTCGGTCAGGTGCGGACCCGACACGACCCTCTCCATCGTGGGTGAAGGCTAGCCCGACGTGGCACTCCCTGATGCAGGCGGGCGCCATCTGGGTGCTGGCGGCTGTTGCGGCGAGTCCCTCCCTCCCCGGTGAGGCCACGAGCCATCTAGGTGACTAGGCGTGGGTGGCCAAGGCTGCGACGAGCCCCTCCCAGGCGCGTAAAAGGACCGTGACGCCTAAGCGGAGGGTGAATTAGGCGACTTAAAAACTTCTACTCTAAACTACGACCTCTAATTTCCACCTAGTCAAAACATATGCATGAAAGTAAACTATCTATTGAGCAACTATGGTTTAACTAGGTGTGTTGCTATCTCTACCGCAAAAGAGTTATCTAACCTAGGTTCCAAACCTATCAACTAGCCTATCAACTAAGCTAGGAAAGGTAAAGCACACAACCAAGGTAGCTGAAGGACCGAGAATGCTATCAAAGGCGACCAGAGGGGGGGGGGAATGGGAGACTTAAAAATTTCTTTCAAAATTCTGGCCTCTGTTCCACAAATCAAACCCCAAAAGCTTTGAGCGCAAACGTGATGCCCACGGCCCTCGGAAAAGAGGGTGCATGATCCCTAGGATCACAGCAAGGCACCACCAAACGAGAGCAAACCAAAACTCGAAAACTCTGGGTCAAGTTCTACCCCAAAAACCTACTCCCGAACGTAGATAGATGGCTACGTCGGGAAATCCCTAAATACCTATGCTAACAAGTAGCAAAGATACATAGAGAGGTTCCTTGGTGAACTCTAGGAGCAAACGAGAAGTCCGGAAATCAAGCGAAAGAGCCGGGAGAGCAAACACACTAAGGCCTTGTTTGGTTGGACTGTGGCTTTTGGAAAAGCAGCTGTGAGCTATGGCTTTCTGAAAAGTAGCTTTTGAAACATAGCTATAAGGCCCTTTGGTCGTACAACTCCAGCTTTTGGAAAAGCAGCTGACTGCGGGTCCCATGTGTCAACTGAGCCCATGTGTCATTCTCTCACTCCATCTTCAACCTCAAGCCGTGAGCCGGGGGAAGGAGGAGGCCGCGCTGCCCGCCAAGGCTGGACGCGCCGCCCGCCGGGGTTAATAGGGAGCGCCGCCGGCCGCCGGCCCGCCAAGGTTGGCTGCCCGCACGCCAAGGCTCGCCGAACCAATCTGTTTGCCATTCTTGCCCGCTTCTCCATCTCTGGCCCAGATTCCATCACCGTCGCTCCAACCTTCGGCCACCAGCCTGGCAGCTTCACTTGTGAGTACCTCCTCCAGACCTCCTTTGCTGGTTCTGGGACACGACTGGTCCGCGTTGCCTCCATAGGCGACGACGACACATCAACCACCACCTCCTTGGCTCCTTCCCACCCAGGCTGCGGTCCCTCCTTCGCACAACCGCCCTGCCGCCTTCACCTCCACCCCACAATCCCCTCCCCAACCCCCGCCACCACCACGCCCGTAAGACCATCCCCAGCAACACTCGCACCGCGACGGCGCAGGCGATCAAGAAGTGGAGCGCTCCGGCGAAGTAGCCCAGCGACGAGCGGCGGAAGGTTAGGACCACGCGGTCCCCGCTGACCTCGCGCACTGCCGAGCGTAGGTCGCGGTAGGCGGCATCGACCTCGGTGCCAAGGCGGTGGATGTGCAGCTCTACGAGGTGGCGGAGGCGCCAGAGCTTCGCTTCGAGTGCGTCGAATCCATCGTCGGGGTGGGCAACCGTGACCGGCTTGCCTCGTGACGGGGATGGCCTCCTGCCGGGGGCTCAGCAGCCTGCGAGGAGGTGGCCGCTCGCCGAGCGCTCGCCGTCCTGGGAGGTGGTGCCGTGGCTACTCCTCTGTCCTCATCGGATGGCAAGATAACGCGAATGGGAAATAAAAGAAAAGAAGAAACGAATCGGTACGCACATAACGAGTGGCAGGTGGGTAATTTTTTACCCCAAAAATAGCTGAAAGCAGGGGGAGAGGTGCTTTTGGATTTGTACTACGGGAAAAGCTGCTTTTGGATAAAGCACATGTTGGCTTTTGAGCCCTTTGGTTGGCTTTTGGCTTTTGCAAAAGCAAAAGCAGGTTGAAAAGCTCAACCAAAGGGGGCCTAAAAACAGCACACAACAGGATCCCGGACTGTCCGCGGTACTGCCGGACTGTCCACGAATGAATGGCGGACTGTCCACCGGCCAAAAGTGGAAAACTGCTCCCGGTCCATCGGCACAACATGTTTCTACTTGACCTTCACCTTGCCTTTGATCACCGTCTCCGTGCTCGACACCTGCACAACACAAGCCAAAGAACATGCACATCAAACCAGTTGACAATCACTCATCATCTCAAGATCCGGCATACACCCATGTATCCGCAGTAGCAAAGTAAATGCAGAGGCTAAAGAGAGAGGTAGAGATGCAAACTCCTGTCGACGACTCCGGTATTTTTACCGATGTATCGAGAAGCGCGCGAGTTTCCCCCTAGTCCTCGTTGGAGCCCCTCGCAAGGAATCCCTCACAAGGGTTAAGCTCCCGGTCAGGTAACTCTATGGATAGCTCCGGGCCTTCCCCACGCGCAAGTGGGTCTCCAGTTAAGCCACTTGTGGCAAAGCCTCTTCCGGATGCTCCCCGCTGAAGGACCAAAAGTGCTACCAGAAAGCGACCAGAGGGGGGGTGAATGAGAGCTCCAAATTTCTTTTCAAAAACTTGTCGCCACTGTCCCGAGAATCAACCCCAAAGGCAAAACCTAGGGTTTGCAAGTGTCCACGACCCTAGATGTAGGGTGGATGCTTCCAAGAAGCACAGCGGGACACAAGACAACCCTAGAAACCCAATGCAAAAGATGGAAACCAATTCCGACAATGGACGAACAAACCACGGATGAAAACGTGCTGAAGACACAGCATCAGACGCTGGCTTGCGTCCGATGCAAAATGAACAAGTCTGGGACCTTATTGCATGGTCATTGGACGCTGGCTACCGTGAAGCCCTAGCGTCCGATGCTCACCCCTCGGACGCGTCCGATGGCAACGGAGCGTCCGACGGTCAGCGTCTGATGCTCCTTCAAAAACGCTGTCAGGTGACAAGTGGCGACTGAGCGTCCGACGTGACGAACTCAGCGTCCGATGCCCCCGACCTGAGCGTCTGATGCCCCCAAAACTGCACAGTTCTTCCGCGGATTCAACCCGATCTCCTCCGAATCCAAAGCTCTAAGGCTTAGACTTGGTATGAGGAGTTCCAAGGAGGTTAGTGAGCTATCCCAAAAAGATCATGGCTCGAACCTAACTCCAAATCGGTGAATCGAATGAATTCAGGGGAAAAGGAGCAAAACTCGATTCGAAACAAAAATCGACCGATCTACTAGCTTGTGAAGTTAGAGGTGAATTCCTTCAGTGGAAAGAAGTGCCTCACAATCTAGAACACCTCAATTCAAACAGAATCGAAAGAGATGCATCGAGTAGGGAGATCGATCACTGGGAAAATCGTGGAGAAAAGCAACTGCGAAGAACAACACCAAAACGTGAATCACAACCACGAATTTGCAACCGTGTGGCTACCACACGCTACAACAGTGAGATTACGGTCACACTTCCTCAAAATCTCACGAACACAGAGGTATGATTGTCTTCTCTGTGGATCTCAGTTGCTACAGCAGGGAATTGGGAGAGCAAGAAAACCCTAGAAAGCAAAGAGCAAATGACTGAGATAGTTTGGGAGGTGGGTGTCTCCCCCTACTTATCCTAACTCTAATTCCCACTCTACCCCTAACTAATTACAGAGCGAACCGGCTAAACCCTAGGGTTATTCTGGACCAACTCGTGGTAGGTGGTGATCTAACGGCCACGCCCGCACAACTGGTAGCGTTGCCTCGACGCAACCTCATTGATTACCGCCACGTGCCGCCACCGCTTTGCTCGTCCTTTTCACGGACTCTGCCCTCGGTTTTGAGGCCCAAACCAGGAAACCAGCCATCCATCGCCTGAGTTTTGTGGCCCAAACTCAGAAACCCGCCAGCGCCCAGGTTTTGAGGCCCAAACCTGGAAACCGTCCTCAGCCCGAGTTTTGTGGCCCAAACTCGGCAAACCCGCAGCACCCAGGTTTTGTGGCCTAAACCTGGAAACCGTCCACCGGTGGTTTTTCTGTGGCTCAACCACCAAACCGAGCCGTAGAGGGGATGCACCGCCCGTGCAACCCGTCCACCGACACGTGTCCCCAGGTCCTCGACCCGAGCAACACCGTGCCCCGCAAGTCTCCGCTCGTCGCTGTCCCAGGCTGTCAGCCACCACAGCTGATCCTCAGGCCACCGGTCCCTCAGTCCAAGCCTCACGTCCGCCCTTCACCGCTCCCGGTCCATTGGCACAGCACGTCTCTACTTGACCTTCACCTTGCCTTCGATCACTGTATCCGTGCTCGACACCTGCACAACACAAGCCGAAGAACATGCGCATCAAACCAGTTGACAATCACTCATCACTCGAGACTCGGCATACACCCATGTATCCGCACCCGCCGTCTTCACTATCAAGCTTCCGGCCGAATCGCCGCGGGTCTTGTTCCCTTCGGTACACGATGGCGGCCACACCACAAACACGGTTGGTGTGGACTCGCAAGACTACAAGCCCCTCCGATGTACAACAATGGTGCGCGCAAGCACCGGTAGGTAAGAGGTGTGCAAAACCTCACTAAACACTAGGCCTAACACCTAGAGCAAGCACAAAGTTGTGGTCTAACTAGCTTAAGCACTTCGCAAAGCACCTACAATAATCACCTAGTATATCACTAAGCACTTTGGTGGCTAGAGCAACTAAATATGTGTCTCAACACTTGATGCACTTCCTTGGGCTCCAACACTTCTATTTTGGCCAGCCATGGGGGGTATTTATAGAGCCCCAAGAAAATAGAGCCGTTGGAGAGAGAAATGGACTTCACAGCGTAGCATCGGATGCTGAAGTTGGGGTCATCGGACATGTGTCCAATGCTCCATTAATGGCTAGTTGCCAGCCTAGCACTATGTCACATCGGATCCTATTAGCGTCCGATGCTCCTTCATCAGACGTGTCCGATGTCCACAGAGCCTCTCTGGAACCTTTTTGTACATGCATCAGACGTTGGGGTCCTGTAGCGTTCGATGTGCATCAGGGCGTCTGATGTGCACTGTGCGCCATGCACAGTGTTACCGCCGCGTCCGATGTGTCCTCGGACCGGCGCGTCTGAAGCTCCTGCTGGCGCTGACTCGAGCTAGGGTTTACCATCGGTGCGTCCGACGCCTCAAGGGCAGCGTCCGATGCAGCGTCCAATGTACCATTTTCTTCATTTCTTCACGATTTCTTGTGTCGTCTTGGTTCCAGTCCTGTGCCTTGGACTTTGCTTGATCTTGAGAGTCTTCTACTGAGCTTCAAATGTCTTGTTTGAGGTGTTGATCATCGGATCACCATGTTGCCTTCGTCCAAGTCACATTTGCCCCCTATTGGACTACAAAACAAACACTTGTAAATACATTAGTCCAATTTGGTTATGTTGTTCATCAAACACCAAAATCCAAAGTCACATGGACCAAGGTCCTTTTTCCTTATAATCTCCCCCTTTTTGGTGATTGATGACAACTCGACCAAAGCAAGCAAATAATAGATACATAATTAAAAATACAATCTACTTGCTAGGATGCAATGCAATGACAAGATCATATGATGCTTAAAGATACAAAATTGAAGATACTTTTGTAACTTATCTTGCCCTTGCTATAGAGTCCCTTTGTGGCATTATGGACTTAAGCCTCCCCTAACTCCATAATCCACTTCCTCTCTTTCTCGGACCATCCCAAAAATAACCATGAAAAAAATAATTTTGATTTTTGGTTATTTATTGTTTGTTTTAGTTTGGGCTTTCTTTTGGTCCTTCAAATCCCCCCCTTTGGAATCAAACATCGGAAAGGAAAACATTAGAAGCACAAGGGAGGGTCAAATTTTGTGATCCTTTTTTATGTGGAGTGAAATTGATCATAAAACTTGACTCACATTATATAAACTAAACTCCCCCTAAGTGTATGCATACATATGGTGAATGGCAAAGCATATACATAACCGACAAATTAATGCACAAAGGAGTTTAATCTATATAATGCATGGAGAAAGCATATAAGAGTATCAAATTGAAATCAACATGATGATATCAGTTAGGTATACCACATGTAGATACCAATTGGATTATCGCCGCACATGATGCTTGTCTCCGGGACTCCATTTTCCTTGCAATGAGACTACTACACACATGATAAACTTGAAGGTAGTGTTAGTCTCAAAGCTTCCAAATTGTAGATTAAACTCCCCCTAAAAGTGTTCATACAAGTTTGAAATACTTGTAGGAGACATGCACATTTACTTGTAAGGTCAAACTACTATTTTGCAAGTTGACATCACTAGAAATGTGACACTAATTGCTAGGGGTAATTTATCTACTATTTGGACTTTGGCACATATAAGATAAATACAAGTAAGAGAAGCTTGTGTCGTGCTCCTAAGCAAATTAAACCATGTAGGTTTGCTCCAAGGATGAGAGTGATACCGAGCAAAACTACCGTATGATAAACCTAGTGTATGCATGACAAAGTATTTAAATATGCAAATGCAAACCTAGGCAATGGAAGGAACTAGATGCTAAAAGAAATTTCAAGAATTTAAATCTAGTTACCTAACATGGGAAGAGGAACTTGGGTCCATAGTAGCTACTAACATACTCCCTCCATCCCAAGATATAAGGCGCTATTTGACTTGACACAGTCTTCTAAAATATATTTTGACCTATAATTTCTCTTATAATATATAATTTATAGAAATAAAAGTTTGATCATTAGAAAGTATTTCTAAATACAAATATAATACAATTATTTTTGTAGTATAAGCTTTTTATATGATTAGACTAATTCTTAGTCAAAGATAAGAAAGTTGGAATTTTGAAACACGTGCGCGCCTTATATCTTGGGACGGAGGAGTACTTGGCAATGACATGATCTAATGTGGTGCACCCCATGACATGCATCTAAACTTTGCCAAGTCTCCAAATTCCCCGTGATCCAACTTGACTACTCACTTCCCTTTCGGGATCCAAACCTTTTTGGTGGTCTTCATGGTTGAGATAATGTCCTTGGGCACTGAAAGGTCTAAATGGCTAGAGGGGGGGGGGGGTGAATAGCCTAATTTTTTAAAAAAATCTACAAATCACTTAGGCAAATACTATTAGTAAAACAAATGGCGAAACTTTTTGCACTAGCCTAATAGTGTGTTGTAAGCCATCTATCCAACAATTCTACCTAATATCTCTATCTCACACAATCGAGAAAGCTACACTAGAGATATAAGATAGGCCACAACCAAATAGGACTAGTGAAAGGTCCAAATTGGCTAGAGGGGGGGTGAATAGCCTAATTAAAAATCTACAAAATCACTTAGGCAAACACTATTAGTATAACAAATGATGAAGCTTTTGCGCTAGCCTAATAGTGTGTTGCAAGCCACCTATCCAACAATTCTACCTAACAAAACTATGTCACACAAACAACTTAGAGTTAGTTTCTAATGTGGAACAAATAATCTAACTCTAGTACAAATATGATATACAAAGAATGTATATGAGACAAGTATGTGCAATAGATAAATCTAGATAACTAATCACAACTATCTACACAAGAGATGTATCAAGACAAATGTGAATGATATCTAACAAAGGAAACAGCTCAAAGTAAATACACAAAGTAAATAAGCTAGATAGAGGTGATTTCACCGAGCCTTTGGAATTGCCTTGTAGAGAACCAATCACCGGTGAAATCCACTTGTGATGCCAATCACCAAAGATATGAATATGAAGACCAATCACCAAGATGGTAGCACAATCATAATAAGCACACGAGACTCGATGATTTATCCTAAGGTTCACGTGCTTGCCGGCACGCTACTCCTCGTTGTGTCGACCAACACTAGGTGACCCGGTGGCTAATTGGCACAAAGCCAAGCTCACAAAGAGCGCCACAAGAATCTACCACTAGCGTAGTAGCTCAATGACATGAGCAATCCACTAAGGATGCCTCTTGCCGCTCCGGCCAGGTGAGGCTCCAAAACCTCACAATCACGAATGGTGGTGGCCAAGAACAATCACCAATCTTGTCAATCAACCACCTCAATGCCTCCAAGCCATCTAGGCACCAGCAAATGCCAAGAGTAACAAGAAACTCAATGCCGATGCGAAGACCTAGTGCCACTAGCTTGAACTCTTTCAAATCAATGCACTATATCACTCAATCTCACAAGCAAATGAACAAATCAACTTTGGAGATGAGTGGGGAGGCTTGCCTATGCTCACAAGAATGCTTAGGGATCAAAATTTGCAAGAGAGAACTCAAGTGAGCTGGCGAAGCCACTTAAATAGGCCACACAAGTCGGCCTAGCCGTTGGGCTGAAAACGCGACCATCGGACGCGCCGGTGTCGGGGCCAGCGTCCGATGCTCCGATGAGCACCACGTGTCCTCCTGATATGAATTCAGTCTGTCAGATCCCAACGGTCATATTCCTTCGTGCCACAGTTAAAGTGACATCGGACACGCCGATGCCAGGCATTGGACGCACCGATGCCACTGCTTTCTTCAGTACAGACTAGCGCCCCATCGGACACGCTAGGACCCTCACATCGGACGCTCGGCCCCTGTGTCTGATGACCATGCAGAGAGCTTCCAGAATGCTCCCAAGCACATCAGACGCGTTAGATGGCTTTGCATCGGACGTAGGCTAGCGTCCGATGCTCCCTGGAAGGCTAGCTCGCGCCATGTCACCTGCATCAGACTCTGCAACAGTGTTTCCTCAGCGTCCGATGCTCCTTCAGCATCTGACAATACCTAGGGTTTGCCATTGGACGCGTGGCCCAACGTCCGATGCTGCTGCCTGCAGCGTCTGATGCCCCTATCTTAGCACCTTTCGCTTTCTAACTTCTACCCTTGCTTCCATGTGCCAACACCAAAGTGTTTCATCACTTGTGCACGTGTGTTAGCATTTTGCAAAGCATGTTCCAAGGGTTTAGTTAGTAACTCACTAGGTCTATAGCATCAATATGTTAGAGAACTCCTAGTGGCACTTGAACACCGCATAAGCCACGAATTATCTCCTCTTAATAGTACGGCTATGTATCCTAAATTTGATCACACTCGCTAAGTGTCTTGATCACCAAAACAAAGAGCCCTATAGGTTATACCTTTGCCTTCGGGCCTCTTTGCTCCATCTCTTGTCTTCTTCATTTTACCAATGGTAGAGCACTTGATCTCTTGAGTGCTTGTGGCCATCACCATCCTCCATGGTTGCCACCTTGCTAGCGCCACCACTTGACTTGGTCTCAATCCTTTCTTGTAAGCTACACACATACTTAGCAATAGGATTAGACCAAATAGGTTTCATCAATTAACCAAAACCAAACTAGGGCTTTCAACTAGGAAGATTATCAAGTATAGTCTACACAAGATATATACTAAGAATGAGAGACAATATAACTAAGTGCTATCTATACAAGATGTATGAACATGGTACAATATCCACACAAAATATATAGCAAAATAAATAGCACAATAGATACAAGTGACTAGCTCAATTGAATATGAATGTAAAAGAGCAATAAAGAAATGAGCTAGTTTCGAGAATGTATCACCGAGCCTTCGGGAACGCCTATGAAGTATCAATCATCGGTGGATGAGATATATGATCTGCCAATCGCTAAGAATGGTAATGAAATTCAAACACCGGGATGATCAATAACAAGCATGTGAGACACAAGATTTATCCCGAGGTTCACATGCTTGCCGCTACTCCCCGTTGTGTCGACCAACTCTTGGTGATTCGGTGGGTAATTGGAACCACGCCAAGCTACACAAGCCCCACGAGAATCTACCACAAGAGAGGTAGCTCAATGACACGAGCAATCCACTAATGGTACCTTTCGCCTCTCTGGCGGGGAATAGGCCCGAAAAACCCCTTACAAACAAATGGTGGTGGCCAAGAACAATCACCAATCTTGCCAACTCCACTGAAATGCCTCCAAGCCGTCTAGGCACCGGAAAATACCAAGAGTAACAAGAAACTCAAAGCCGATGCGAAGAACTAGTGCCACTAGAATGAACTCTTTCAAATCTTAGCACTAGATCATTCAATCTCACTAGCAAATGATCAAATCAACACTAGAGATGAGTGGGAAGGCTTGGCTATGCTCACAAGAATGCTTAGGGATCAAAAAGTGCAAGAGCAAACTCAAGTGAGTCGGCCAAGCTTAAGCCATTGGGCAAAAGTCGGCCTAGCCATTGGGCAAAAGTTGGGGGCAACGGACGCGCCGATGCGAGACCACCGGATGGAGCCACGTGTCCCTCTGCTATGAATTCAAGGGTCCTGATCCCAACGGTCATATTTCTTCGCGCCACGGTTAAAGTGGCATCGGATGCACCGATGCCTGGGCATCGGACGCGCCGATGCCTTACACAGATTTCAGCACAGCACAACGCTATATCGGACGCTCCGAGCCCTTAGCATTGGACGCTACACCCCAGCATCCGATGACACACCAGAGAGGTCAGAATCACATCAGACGCGTTCGATGGACCTGCATCGGACGCAGGCCAGCGTCCGATGCTCCCTGCTAAGCATGCTCGCGCCACATCATCAACATCGGACTCTGCAACAGTGATTTCCCAGCATCCGTTGCCAGTGTCCGATGCTCCTTTAACAAAAGTTAGAAGCTAGGATTTGTCATCGGACGCGTCGACCAGCATCCGACGAGCGACGACAGCGACGGGCGAAGGCGGCGACGAGTGAAAGCCCTAGTTTGGTTTTGGTTAATTGATGAAACCTATTTGGTCTAATCCTATTGCTAAGCATGTGTGTAGCTTTTAAGAAAGGATTGTGACCAAGCCAAGTGGTGGAGCTAGCAAGGTGGCAACCATGGATGATGGTGATGGCCACATGCACTCAAGAGATCAAGTGCTCTACTTTTGGTGAAATGAAGAAGAGAAGAGATGGAGCAAAGAGGCCCGAAGGCAAAGGTATAATCTATAAGGCTCTTTGTTTTGGTGATCAAGACACTTAGCGAGTGTGATCACATTTAGGATAAATAGCCGTACTATTAAGAGGAGATAATTCACGGCTTATGCGGTGTTCAAGTGCCACTAGGAGTTCTCTAACATATCGATGTTATAGAACTAGTGAGTGACTAACAAAACCCCTTGGAAAATGCTTTGCAAAATGCTAACACACTTGCATATGATGATATACTCTTGGTGGTGTTCGCTCTTTTGGGATAAGGGGATGTTAAGGAGTTGTGGAGAAGTGGGAGAAACTAGTTTATAGTTCCTCTCCCTCCTGCCGAGCTTGCGAGGCAGGATTCAGCGGTTTTCGGAAGTAAAGTGGTGTGCTCAGGGAGCATCGGACGCTGGTCCGAGGAGCATCGGATGCTGGCTGAGCGTCCGATGGTTAACCCTAGTTTTTGTCAGAAGTTGAAGGAGCATCGGACGCTGGCAACGGACGCTGAGGAAACACTGTTGCAGAGTCCGATGCAGGTGACGTGGCGCAAGCGTGCTTTCCAGGGAGCATCGGACGCTGGCCTGCGTCCGATGCAGAGCCATCGGACGCGTCCGATGCGTTTTGGCCCTCTCTGGAACCTTTCTGTTGTATCATCGGACGCAGGGGTTGAGCGTCTGATGTGGAGGTCCTAGAGCGTCCGATGTAGCGCAGAAAAGAGCTAAAATGAGCAGCGGCATCAGAGCGTCCGATGCCTGGCATCGGCGCGTCCGATGCCACTTTAACCGTGGCGTGAAGTGATATGACCGTTGGGATCTAACGGGCAGATTTCATATCAGGGGGACACGTGGCTCCATCCGGAGCATCGGACGCTGGGGCAGCGTCCGATGGTCGCGCATCAGAGCATCCGATGGTCGCGATTTCAGCCCAACGGCTAGGCCGACTTGAGTGGCCTATTTAAGGGGCTTGGCCGGCTCATATGGACTCACTCTTGCACATTCTGATTCCTATGCATACTAGTGAGCATTGGCAAGCCTCCCAACTCATCTCCCAAGTTGATTTGATCAAACCAAGTGAGATTGAGTGATCTAGTGCATGATTTGAAAAGAGTTCGATCTAGTGGCACTAGTTCTTCGCATCGGTATTGAGTTTTCTTGTTACTCTTGGCATTTGCCGGTGCCTAGACGGCTTGGAGGCTTTGAGGTGGATTTGGCAAGAGAAGGAGATTGTTCTTGGCCACCACCGATCGTGATTGTGAGAGGTCTTTGGAGCCTCACCTCGCCGGAGCGGCAAGAGGCATCCTTAGTGGATTGCTCGTGTCATTGAGCTACCTCACTAGCGGTAGATTCTTGTGGCGCTCTTTGTGAGCTTGGCTTTGCGCCGATTAGCCACCGGGTCACCTAGTGTTGGTCGACACAACGGGGAGTAGCGTGCCGACAAGCACGTGAACCTCGGGATAAATCTTGGTGTCCCGTGTGCTTATTGTGATTGATCTTCATATTCACATCTTGGTGATTGGCTTCACGATTGGATTTCACCGGTGATTGGCTCTCTACTAGGCGATCCCGAAGGCTCGGTGAAACCATCTCTATCTAGCTCATTTACTTTGTGTATTTACATCAAGCTATTTATTTGTGTTCTTACTATCACTTGTTATATATCTTTTGTCGTATACCTTTTGTAGTGACATTGTGATTAGTTTACATCGTTCACCCTTTGCACACACTTACTTTTCTTAGACCATCCAATTCATAGTTGTGCTAGAGCTAGTTTATTCCGCATTAGTTTCTAGCTCTATTTGTTTGTGTGATATAGAAATATTAGGTAGAAGTATTGGATAGGTGGCTTGCAACACACTATTAGGCTAGCGCAAAAAGCTTCGCCATTTGTTATACTAATAGTGTTTGCCTAAGTAATTTTGTAGATTTTTAATTAGGCTATTCACCCCCTCCTCTAGCCAATTTGGACCTTTCAACGAGCCTGGTCGACGACGACCGAAGGCGACGACGAGGAAAGGCGATGAGCCTGGTCGACGACTAGTGGAGGTGGCGACGATCCTGGTCGACGATGAGCAAAGACGGCGGCGAGCGAAGACGGCGAGTGGAGGTGGCGACGATCCTAGTCGACGACGAGCGATGGCAGCGTCGGGCGAAGGCGGCGATGAGCCCGGTCAACGACGAGCGACGGCAACGATCCTGGTCGGTGACGAGCGACGGCAGCGACGATGAAGGCGGCGACGATCCGGGTCGACGACAAGCGACGACGACGACGGGCGAAGGCGGTGACGAAGGCGGCGGCGATCCTGGTCGACGACGAGCGACGGCGGCGACGTTGATGAGTCGATGATCCTCTTGTTGGCCCGGTCGATGGCCTCGACCAGGTCGTCGCGGCAAATGGATCTTGGCGCGCATGGCGCTGGCGCGATGGTGGACGGCGAGGCGTCCAGCGCAGGAAGCTGCGCGGGTTCCATGATCTCCGAAGCAAGGATGGCGGCGCCGCTGGTCTAGATCATAGATCTGATCTGGAAGGAGGCGTCGAGCTCGGAGAGGATCATGGAGTCGATGAAGATGACCGCTTGGCAGATCATGATGTCGTAGCACACAGCCCCTACCTGGCACGCCAAGTGTCGACGAAATATGGTCGGCAGTCTACCAAAGGGTATGCCCAAGGTAGTAGATTAAGCGGTGGAGGCGTGCGAGACATCTGCAAAGCGTGGACACAGGGACGTGAGACGGCGATTTAGACAGGTTCGGGCCGGCAACTCGCCATAATACCCTACGTCATGTGTTCTGGTGGCTGGTTTGTATTGCTGATTGGGTGATCCGATGGGATCTGAGTTGATCTTGGGTGAGATCAAGGTGAGATGAGAGGGAGTCCCTGCTCGCCTTATATAGCCGGGGAGCAGGGTTACAGTTGTCGAGTCCTAACAGATTACAAACGGTTCCTTAAGGCAAGGAATCCGGATCTAACTCTAGGATCTTCCTTGACGGGCAAGGCTTCGTGAGAGTCCTTGACGAGCACGACGAGCTGGTCGCATGCTGTAAGGCCTCGCGAGCTGGGCTGTCCTTGACGAAGGGCCCATGTAGGTCCATGGGGGTATACGGAGGTAATATCCCCACAACTAGTCCCCGAGCACTTTGTATCTGTTGGCGACACCGTCTTGAGCTTGTCCGAGTAGGCGAAGTCGATGTCGAGCAAGTAAGGCTCGCCAGAAGGATGTAAGGTGCTCAAGAAAATTTTTGAAGAGCTTTCTTCTGGTGAAGTGTATCCACTTGGAGCTTGCAAGACTGTAAGGAACAACGAGGTCCTAGTAGAAGTCTGTGCAAGTCCAACTTGACGGAGTCGTCCTTGAATTGTCAGAGAAAAAGAAAATACATTCACCGCAAGGTGAAGTGTATCCACTTAGTCCCCGAGCTTGGTAGTAGGTGTTGAAGACACGTGGCGCCGAGCTTGTAGAGCATTTAACAAGTGCCCCGATGAGCTGCCCAAAATCAGCACCCTGATCCGAACAACATGGAGCGACTTGATGCACACCGGCGACGAGTGAAGGCCAGGCCAACGAGCCTGGGCGACAGGCCAAGATCAGGTCGATGAACCTGGTCGGCGACGGGTTGATGAACCTACGACCTTCTGCTTAGGAAACAGAAGACGGTGATGAATGATGGCGGCAGCGAGCGAAAACGGCGACGAATGATGGCGGCGGCGAGATGACGATGAGCGAAGACGGCGAGGAGCGAAGGCAGCGACGAGCGAAGGCGAAGTCCCCGAGCCTGGTCAGTGATGAGCGAAGGCGAAGTCCCCGAGCCTGGTCAGCGACGAATGAAGGCGAAGTCCCCGAGCCTGGACGGCGACGAGGGAAGGCGACGATGAGCGAAGACGGCGACGAGCGACGACGGCGACGAACGAAGGCGGCGACGAGCCTGGTCGGAGACGAGCGAAGGCGGCGAGGAGCGAAGCCGAAGTCCCCGAGCCTGGATGGCAACGAGCGAAGGCGACGTCCCCGAGCCTGGTTGGCGGCGAGCGACGGCAGCGACGGGCAAAGGCGGCGACGAGTCGGGTCGACGACGAGCGATGGCGGCTACGAGTCGGGTCGGCGATGGGCGACGGCGGCGACGAGCCTGGTCGACGACGAGGGACGGTGAAGTCCTCGAGCTTCAGCGACGAGCGAAGGCGAAGTCCCTGAAAAATAAACATGGAGAGCAGTAGTACATGATGATGTACAAATAAAATATGGAGAAAAACCAGTGGCGAAGGATGACTGCAGTTTGACGAAGTCCCCGAGCTTCAGAGGGAGACATGGAGCGTCTGGAGATGGAGGCGGAGCCGGCCGCGGAGACCCTGGTCGCCGATGTAGATCTTTTCGCTGCCGGGCAGCCATGGAGTGTAACATAGGAGAGTAGTCTGTAAATAGACTCTTGGGCGAATAGAGGCAAAACTTATAGCGAGTCGGCGTGTTTTGCGTATCCCCGAATTCCGCAAACCCAATAGCTGTGAGCCGCAGCAATGAATAGTTCAACATGGGTTATCCCAGGATCCGTAGCGTAGAGCGCGGAGCTCGTTTGCGCGTAGGAGTCAAGGGCGTCGCCCAAGGAACCACTGCTGGCATCCCATAGCGCAGAGGCAGACGCTCGTGCGTGCGTAGGGAGGTACCACAGATAGGGTCTTTTCCGAG
The DNA here is from genome assembly GCA_009763385.1 of Coix lacryma-jobi var. lacryma-jobi. NCBI lineage: Eukaryota > Viridiplantae > Streptophyta > Magnoliopsida > Poales > Poaceae > Coix > Coix lacryma-jobi. Next base: position 29,411,672 of record CM019831.1, read on the forward strand.
AGGCTTGATCGTGGCGTGACCTAGGCGAATGGAGACCGTTCGTCGAGCGCATGGGTAGCGCGAATGCGAGCGCTGAGCGTGTAGCCTCAGAATTCTCAGCCCAAGTTAGCCTTTCCTTCGTAGCGCAGAGGGCAGACGCTCATGCATGCGTAGAGAGGTCAGGACGTCCCTTGGGAGAGCTGTTGGCCACCGTAGCGCAGAGGGCAGGCGCTCATGCATGCGTCCGATGGTGACAACAGCCCCGGCTCTGAGTTTTCGTTGGCATCAGTCAGGCTGCTTGGAGACCGTATGGAGAACGAGCGCATAAATGGCGCATACAGGCACTGGACGTATAGCCTCTGGAGATCTCAGCCCAAGCTTAGCCTTCCCTTCGTAGCGCAGAGGGCAGGTGCTCATGCACGCGTATAGAGGTAAGGATGTCACTTGGGAGGGCTACTGGCCGCCATAGCGCAGAGGGCAGGCGCTCATGCACGCGTCCGGCGGTGACAGTAACCCCGGCTCTGAAACTCCTTTAGCGTCAACCAGTCTGTTTGGAGAGGTCAGCGAACGTCTGGAGTGGTCGACGGTCATTTGGAGAGGTCGGCGAGTCATTTGGCGAAGACGGCAACGCGCCCGTTTGATGACGAGCGAAGGCAGCGACGAGCCTGGTCGAAGACGAGCGACGGTGGCGACGAAGGCGGTGATGATCCTGGTCAACGACGAGCGATGACAGCGACGAAGTTGGCGACGAAGGCAGCGATGATCCTGGTCGACGACGAGCGACGGCGACGGCGAAGGCGGCGGTGATCCTGGTCGACGACGAGCGACGATAGTGACGAGCGAAGGCGGCGACGAAGGCGGTGACGATCCTGGTCGATGACGAGCGAAGGCGGCGACGATCCTAGTCGGTGACGAGCGAAGGCGGCGATGAGCAAAGGCGACGAGCTTGGTCGACGATGAGCGACAGCGGCGACGGGTGACGGCAACGAGCCGTATGTAGATCCGATCTTGGGCGGCGGGCGGGTCGGCGATGAGCCCGGTTGACGATGAGCGAAGGCGACGATGAGCGACGGCGGCGACGGGCGAAGGCGGCGACGAGCGACGGCAGCGATGGGCGAAGGCGGCGACGAGCCTGGTCGACGACGAGCGAAGGCGATGACGAGGAAAGGCGACGAGCCTGGTCGACGACGAGTGGAGGTGGCGACGATCCTGGTCGACGACGAGCGAAGATGGCGGCGAGCGAAGACGGCGACGAGTGGAGGTGGCGACGATCCAGGTCGACGACGAGCGACGGCAGCGTCGGGCGAAGGCGGTGACGAGCCCGGTCAACGACGAGCGACGATCCTGGTCGGCGACGAGCGACGGTAACGACGATGAAGGCGGCGACGATCCGGGTCGACGACGAGCGACGACGACGACGGGCGAAGGCGGTGACGAAGGCGGCGGCGATCCTGGTCGACGATGAGCGACGACGGTGATGTTGATGAGTCGATGATCCTCTTGTTGGCCCGGTCGATGGCCTTGACCAGGTCGTCGCGGTAGATGGATCTTGGCGCACATGGCGCTGGCGCGATGGTGGACGGCGAGGCATCCAGCGCAGGAAGCTACGCGGGTTCCATGATCTCCGAAGCGAGGATGGCGGCGCCGCTGGTCCAGATCATAGATCTGATCTGGAAGGAGGCGTCGAGCTCGGAGAGGATCATGGAGTTGATGAAGATGACCGCTTGGCAGATCATGATGTCGTAGCACATAGCCCCTACCTGGCGCGCCGACTGTCGACGAAATATGGTCGACAGTCTACCGAGGGATATGCCCAAGGTAGTAGATTAAGCGGTGTGCGAGACGTCTGCAAAGCATGAACACAGGGACGTGAGACGATGATTTAGACAGGTTCGGGCCGGCAAGTCGTCGTAATACCCTACGTCCTGTGTTCTGGTGGCTGGTTTGTATTGCTGATTGGGTGATCCGATGGGATCTGAGTTGATCTTGGGTGAGATCAAGGTGAGATGATAGGGAGTCCCTGCTCGCCTTATATAGCCGGGGAGCAGGGTTACAATTGGAGAGTCCTTGACGAGCACGATGAGCTGGTCGCGTGCTGTAAGGCCTCGCGAGCTGGGCTGTCCTTGACGAAGGGCCCATGTAGGTCCATGGGGGTATATGGAGGTAATATCCCCACAGTTAGTCACTCACTAGGTCTATAGCATCAAAATGTTAGAGAACTTCTAGTGGCACTTGAACACCGCATAAGTCGTGAATTATCTCCTCTTCATAGTACGACTATCTATCCTAAATGTGATCACACTTACTAAGTGTCTTGATCACTAGAACAAAGAGCCCTATAGGTTATACCTTTGCCTTCGGGCCTCTTTTCTCCATCTCGTTTCTTCCTTTTCCATTTCACCAAAGGTAGAGTAGTTGATCACTTCAATTGCATGTGGTCATCACCATCCTTCATGGTTGCCACCTTGCTAGCTCCACTACTTGGCTTGGTCATAATCCTTTTTCATAAGCTACACACAAGCTTAGCAAATAGAATTAGACCAAATAGGTTTTATCAATTAACCAAACCCAAACTAGGGCTTTCAGGCACCCAAATGCGTTTGGCCCCATTGTTGGCTTGCTTGTTCACTTTGATGGCCACCACCTTGTCATTTTTCTTCTTCTTCAAAAGATAAGATGTGGAGGCCTTCTTGTTCACCTTATTGGTGTAGTTGTTGGAGAGCTTGCTTGTTTGCTTTTTGTTTTTCTCTTTCTTCTCTTTCTCTCCCCCATGCTTCACATTGCACTCATAGGACTTGTGGCCTTCCTTGTGGCAAACGTAACAAACCATGGTTTGCTCCTGATCAAGCTATCAAGCTTCTTCACTCCCTTGATGGTGTTATCTTGATGAGTTCAGGTTTGCGCTGTCTTGCCTTTTGCTTGAGTCAAGTCCATGGTGAGGCAAGCCACTTCTTGCCTTAGTAGCTCATTTTCCATTGCAACTTCTTGTGTACATGTTTCTACAATCACATTCTCAACACAAGCTTGGTTGCACATGGATGAGTGTAAATCAAGTAAATCAATGCAAGAAGTAGAGGCATCCTTTTTAGGCATATCAAGGATTGATTTTTCAATTTTAGGTGTCTCGGTGGGGTTTGCTTTGATGGCTTCTAGATTAGCAACTTTATTAGTTAGCTCATCACAATGTTTGCACATGATTTCCATTTTAGCAAGCAAACTTTTGTAAGCATCATGTGTGCTAGCTAACTTGGCTTTTAGTTTTTCATTTTTCTTAACAAGTTGCTCATCATTATTTGTGCTATCACTTGTACTTGCACTAGCTTCTAGTTTTTCAATTTTACTAGATAGTTCAACATTGAGATTAGCAAAAGTTTCATATTGATCAACCAAAGTGTTATATGCTTGTTGAGAACTATCTAGTTTTTCTTTCAAAGCATTTATTTTCTTTTGTTGACTAGTGTAAGCCTTAGCATAGTTGAGATTATCTAGCACAAGTTGATCATAAGAAGGTAACTCATCATCACTATCACTATCACTAGAGATAGAATTTGTGTTACCTCGTGCCATAAGGCACACATGTGAGGAGCTTGATGATGAGTGCTTGTGGCCACGCCTCTTGTGTTGGGTTTCATCTTCACTTGAATCGTCCCATGTCTTGATGGTGGTGAGGGCTTTGGCCTTGCATCCCTTTATTTTCTTATCCTTGGGTATGGGCTTTTGCTTTGGACAATCTTCCACAAAGTGCCCTCTCTTGCCACATCTATAATATCCATTTTTCCTTTGCTCTCTTCTTTGATTGGTGAAGAGGCAAACTTCAATTGTGATGGGCACACCCTTGACATTAAGCTTGTGGATCATCCTATCCACTCCACGCACTAGCTTGATTGTTTCTTCATCTAAGGAGGAGTTGGAGGAGGTGGAGGCTTGATTATCATCACTTGATTCATCATCATCATCCTCTTCTTCTTCCTCATCTTCACTTGCGGAGCTTGAGCTTGTCTCAACTTGCTTCTTTCCCTTCATCTTCTTGTGCTCATCACACGCGAGAGCTATGCTTTTGCTTGATGAAGTGGCTTCTTCTTGACCCATTTTGCGTGACATCTCAAATGCCACCAATTTGCCCATGACAATGGTCGGGGTCATGGTGCTCAAGTTTTCCATGTTGTGGAGGATGGTGATGATGGTTGCATACTTGCTCTTTGGTAGCATGAAGATGATCTTCCTCACAATATCCGCATCACCTAGCTTTGTAATCCCAATATAATTGAGCTCATTTATGATTAGATTCAAATGAGAATACATGTCATGAACAAGCTCATTATCATTTATTTTAAAGGAATCACAACTTGTTCTAGCTAGATGATGTTTTTGCTCACGAACATTACTGGTACCATCATGAAGCTCATGGAGTTTATCCAAAAAATTATGATACTATATGGTACTAGTGTTCAGACTTGCATTTAAAAAAATAAATAAGCAATAGAAGTTCAAGGAGCATTAGCCATTCTCATACCCTAATTATTTTGCCTATATAAATTCCCAAACTTTTGCCAAATATGATCAATCAAATCATATTGAAGTTGCTTGTATGCTTCGCGATCATGTAAGGCAGTATTTCTGTTAAGCACATCTTTCATCTCTGGGTTTTGTCCATGAGAGATTGTAGCTTCTTGAACAATATATGTGTTGGATTCCTCATTCAAATTAAGTGGAACCTGCTCTATATCCTTCTCATCCTCAATTACCATGTTGTGGAGGATTATACAAGCAAGCATGATATTCTCAAGATCTCCTTGATCGTATAGACATGTTGGTCGATGTAAAATACAAAAGTGAGACTGCAAAATGCCAAAAGCACACTCAACATCCTTCATTGCCCCTTCTTGCTGCTGCAAAAAAAGTTTATGTTTGTCTGATTGTGGTTCACGTATAGACTTCACAAAAAACAGGCCACTCTGAATATATTCCATCAGCTAGGTAATAACCGATATCATATTGTCCTCCATTGATAGAGTACTGCACTTTAGGAGCTTCTCTTCTCAGTTGCTCAACAAACAATTGTGATTGGTTAAGCATGTTGATATCGTTGTTGGATCCGGCAACAACAAAGAAGGCATGCCATATCCAACGATCGTGCAAAGCAACTGCCTCTAGAATGATCGTAGGTACACCATGATCACCATGAGTATACATCCCCTTCCATGAATAAGGATATTTTTCTTAGTGTCAATGCATACAATCAATACTCCCTAGCATGTCTGGGAACCCATGATGCTCACCAATCTCCATTAAGTGCTCAACATCTTATCCTATTAGTCGCCTCAAATACTCTATTCCAAAAACTGCAACCACACCCTCCACAAATAATTTCAAACACTCTACTGCAGCACTTTCACCAATCTTAATATACTCATCAAGCTAATCTGCAGGGCTTCCATTTGCTAACTGTCTTATAACAACAGTGCACTTTTGAATTGGCGATAGACCAGGGCGATTAAGAGCATCAAATCTTAAGGCGAAAAATAGAGACCACTCACCGAGGGCATCAACAATGCGCAGAACACAAGGGCCTCCTCATCCTAAAACTTCTACGAAATATAGTAGAATTGTAGATAGGGTTATATATCCGTAAAATAGTCATCCATCGGCCGCTAATTGGCTTCTTCTCGAGGCCTTGCCACATATCTCCTTAGACCACCGTTTTAGACCACTGTTTCGACTGTTCCCTTCTTCTAGCACTTCAATATCATCCCTCAATTCTGCAATCAGCTGATCTTGCAGGTCTTCTAATGATTCTTGCTCAACTAAAAATTCATCAACTTTGTACAAATCTTCTGGGTCTATGCTACCGTCCTCGTCTTGAGGTTCAGCATTATGCGGTGGTTGGTGAGACATTATGCAAAGCTAGAGAGGAGAACTACAAATAGAGAGAAGTACTGGCTGTGCATATATATGCACGCCAGAGAAGCAGTTTTCACACTAATTTCATAGGGAAATAAATATTGCAGTTTCACAGGAACTAGTGCCTTCCCCCCACGACCACACAGAGATGAAGTTTCGCACCAATTTCAGTTTCACACTATTGTTAGTTTCACACTTAACTGCAGTTTTCACATCAGTTTCACAGGAGATAAATAGTTGCAGTGTTCACATTATTGTCAGTTTCACACTATTTTCAGTTTTCACATCAGTTTCACAGGAAATAAATAGTTGCAGTGTTCACACTATTGTCAGTTTCAAAAATAAATAGTTATTTCAGCAAGTAAAAATATCATGAATTTTACCTTAATTAGCCGTAGCAAATAAGACCATCCTCATGCTCTCCATTGCTTTCTCCCTCTCAGCCGAAGCATCTGCACTCAAATTGTTTGTCGGTGCTAACAGGAACTCTTTATAAGTGTCTAGCATTTTATACTTTATTTGTTCTTGTGCTGCCTTATGGGCAAGCTTGGCCGCTTTAAGCTTGCTGTTTGCCAAATTTTGTTGCACCTCTAACACCTTCTCACAGTCCGTTCTAGCCATTGTGCTTACTTCAATGAACTTGTCTAGCTTCTCAATAGTAGCTGAATAAGTATGAGATGTCTTCTTATTTTTTCGATAGCGCTCATCCTTAGCCTTCTTATGCCCCATAGGACGAATATTAGGATTATCATCCAAATTCACCACTTTGGCTTGTTTAGCACTTGCAGCCTTCTCCCCTTCCTTCTCTTTTTCCATTTTTTTTTGTGGTATGCAAACCACTTTCTTTCACATCGGACAATCTTTCATATATGCTTCAACATGAAAATCTTTATCATTATGAGAAGAGGCATACATCTTGTCAGCAAGATCCGTTAATTGGTCATCACTAAACCCACTTCTGTACACTCTATTGGTTTGTGTCCAGCAACCATGATACTCACTAACTGGTTTCTTCACACGATCCCAACAGATTTTCAACTAGTTCTGGTTTCTCTTGCGGCAACTCTTTGTGGTATTATTGTACTCTTTAATAACAGCCACCCAATATTGATCTGCCTTCCTGTCAGTTCTATCAACTGGGTCCTTTGAGTTACACAACCAAGCAGTGGTGAGTTTAGCACTGTCATCGAATGATGTCTGGACCAGCAATCCTGCCAATTCATGAAAGCCCTCACAGTCAAGCAGATATACTCCCTCCGTCCCATAATAGATGACGCTATAGGATACGTGTCAGTCAAACTTTCTCAACTTTAACTAGATTTGTATAAAATAGTGCAACACTTGGATCTTCAAATAAATCTATTATAAAAGTATATTCAACAATCTATCTAATAATACTAATTATATATTATAAATATTAATATTTTTTTAATATATAATTGCTTAAAGTTATAAAAGGTTGACTTCTCGGAAGCAAGAATGACATCTATTTGACTATTTGGGAACCGAGAGAGTAGTTCTCAAATCTGAACACTCTTCCTTTTGGAATTGAAGCTGACAATGGTGCCTAGCTTGATGGACTCGGCTAATTTCCATGCTTTGCAATAGGATTAGGAAATATATAAGGCGTTGAGTGTGCCACGCGAATGGGCGATAAAAAAAATATTTTAGACCTGTCATGTCCGTTCGTTCCACCAACTTTCATTGACTTAATTTGTCCATGTTGACTGACCGGTGGTGAGCGTTGTTTACATTGCCACGTCGTGGAGGCCGGAAACATTAGCAGCATGCACGAATAATGGCGAGCGGCGTGGTGGCGTCTCTACTGTCGTCGGCGACCAAGCTGCTGGACCTCCTCCGGGGCGGCGGCGCGCCGGCTGTTTCTCGCGGCGGAGGTCGGCAAACAGTTTCCGCGGAGGTGCAGAGGCTGCAGCGGCTGCTGAGGAGGATCCAGGCCACGCTCGAAGACGCTGGGGAGAGGGAGATCCGGGACAAGTCTCTGAAGCTATGGGTCGCGGAGATCACGCTCGTCGCCCGCGACGCGGAGGACGTCCTCGAAGACTACCGGTACGAGCTCATCCGGCGGCGCGTGCAAAGACTCCAAGGCGGCGCCGCCGCCTCTACCTCGTGCAAGCGGAAGCACCAAGACCACGACGACGAAGATTATGGCATCTGTGAGGTGACACAGTTTCTTGTTGCGTATTCTCTCACTTTAATGTCTGCTACTGCTGCGATCCGACCAGGCAACAAAGTGAACTAAGGCCCCGTTTGACATACGTCAGCACTAGTGAAGTTGTTTTCGTAGAAAATAACTTTATAAAAAACGTGTTTGGCAAAATAGCTTAAGCAATAACTTTATATATGATTGAGAGAGAAAAATAAGGTGTAAGTTGTGAAAGACTATATTTTTTTACTTAGCTTATGCTTTTGTAAATGAGAGAATAATGATACAATTTCATGGGTGAAGCTGTTTTGTAAAAAAAGTGTTTGGCAAAAAAAACACAGCTCACAACAGTTAATAGATCTATTGTAAGCTGTACCAAACAGATTATAACTTGAAAAAATATTAATAAATTTTCTATAAATTTTATTGAACTTCGAGAGGTTTGACTTACTAGGACAAAAATAACTAATAAAAACGAACAACGGATAAAAGTAGTTGGTTAATGTATGTCAAACTCTATGTATAAAGGGTTCAATTGTCGCATTAGTATTGCATTGTATAAAAGGTTTTGTAGCATTCCTTTAACCAGGGACAGGACTTTGCAAATTGTTATTGTTTAGTTTGTCTGAATAAAATATTCAGTGGCATGCATGCTATTAGTTTCCTATAAAAGTGGTTAGCCTACGTAGGGGAGTGTAAGCAGCTGGATGTGTTTGGTTGCGTGCATGAGATATTTTTTTCGAGACCATGCCGACACGTATTTTATTAAGAGGGAATAGAGTTTTTTTTGGCAATGCAATAGGTGAAGGAACCGCACGTTGGTAATGAGGATTACCAACGCACACCACTGAACAAATTAGCCTGATATTACACAACTTAATTTTGCTACCAAATCAAACACCACCCATCTAAGACAACAGCGGCAGTAGCTCACGCAGGGAGGAGTACCCTGCACACACCCACACATTTGCCTCATCGACCACCAGATGAAGCAGACCTTGCACCGTTGCAGCAGCGGAGTTGAATACCCTACTATTTCTTTCTTTCCACAGCAGCCACCCAACCAACAACACCATGGAGTCAAAGCCTTTAGCATTGGAAGGCACCCGCTTCCTGGACTGGAGCCACCAATAAGAGAAAAAATGTTGTTGAACTGGCCTGATGATCTGGTCCAAATATAATCTTGAGAGAATGAGAGCCCAGACTTCCCTCGTGAATACACAACCCAACCGAAGGTGGTCCATCGTTTCCCTGGCCTGATCACATAACACACAAGTATCTGAATTTTGCAAACCATGGCGCTTCCGACGGTCTACTGTCCAACAACGCTTGTGCAAAACTAGCCAGTAGAAAAACTTCACTTTCGGAGGAGCTTTAGTGCTCCAGAGCTGTTTAGCGCCCAAAGGTCTTGTGCATGCGTAAAACAAAGCCTCATAAGCCGAGGCCGCAGAATACAAGCCATCTGATGTCCATCTCCACAGAAGCTTATCTGGAACCCCAACCTGCAGCGCAACATCCTTTACTAGCTCCCAGATCTCAACATATTCAATGAGCACCAACGCTGTCAGGCTGCCCACAATATCACGCACCCAAGTGTTGTTCATCAGAGCTGCTGCCACGGACCGTCTCTTACCCGCTCTTGAGATCGAATTGAAGAGAGCAGGCGCAACCTCCTTGATGGCCCTCTTACAACCCAGCCACTGATCATGCTAAAAAGAACGGAGGCACCATCACCTAGCACCCACACGGTAGAAGCCTGGAAGAAAGCTAGCTCCACCGGTTGTGGCCTGTCACGGAAGCCATCCCAGCTGATCCCTTGCTGAACACTTCTCCGCCATTGCCACCTGAGCCTGAAAGCTAGGCCCAGCCTCCTAAGGTCTGTCACTCCCAGCCCACCTAGTTCCTGCGGCCTGCATGTTATTTTCCATGCCACCCAACAGTGACCATCTGCCATAGTTGACGATCCTGCCCACAAGAAACCTCGACGCAGTCTATCAATAGCCTAGATGGCCCATTCAGAGAGGCACAACACAATCGTCGTGTGAACCAGAATGGACGATAGAGTAGAACGCACTAGCGTGGTCTGCCCCATCTCATTCAGTAGATTGCCCTTCCAGCCCGGAATATGCCTAGCCACAGCGTCCACAAGGTATTGCTCCTGCGATCTTCTCAACTTCCTGACAGAAAGAGGCACCCCAAGATATTTGCAAGGAAACTCAGCCACCTAGCACGGGAAGCTTTGATGCAGCACCGGCAGATGTTTCGGCGAGCAGGCTAACGGCGTGGCAACACACCTAGCCATGTTTACCATGAGCCCTGACGCCTCATGGAACAGAGCCAGACAGCTCTTGAACACAGAGAAATCCCGCTGCGACGGGATAATGAAAAGAACAAGGTCGTCGGCATAGAAGGATGCTCTGTACTTCAGCCGAGAACTTGGCAAAGGAGAGAGAAACCCTTCATCATCCAACCACCGAATCATCCTATTCAGCACATCCATCACAATGACGAACAACATCGGAGACAGCGGATCCCCTTGACGCAATCCCCTAGCATGGCATATACGCCTTCCCGGGCTTCCATTAAGCATTATACGAGTACTAGCTGTGGACAGCAAGGCCGAGATCCGGTCGCATGACCTAGTACTGAAGCCGACATGGCGTAAAATCTCCAACAGAAAGGCCCAGACAACCGAATCAAACGCCCGAGCGATGTCAACCTTGAGCAGAACACAAGGCTTACGTGATTTGTGAATTGCTTTGGCAGATAGCTGAACTGCATAGAAATTATCATGGATGCATCTTCCCCTAATGAAGGCCGACTGATTTGGAAGAACCAACTTGTCTAGAAAGGGTGCAAGCCTCAACGCCAGACACGTGGAAATGAGCTTCCCCACACTGTGCATAAGGCTGATCGGGCGATAATCAGATATTGTTGTTTGGCACCTCTTTCTTTTGCAACAAAACCATGTATGCATCATTTACTAGGTTGAGGCTTCTTTGAGCATACCCCATTCTCGCTCACTCTTTCCGCCACGAAAATCAACCCATTCACAACCCATTTTCACTCTCTTGCTTGCCCTCGGCATCCGCGGTGGCAAGGACGATGATCTTATCGTTGAGGGAAGGTCTATAAATTGGATATGAGGCATGCCTGCATACATAGAGACGGTCGATTGATGACCTAATAGTAGGATGCAGTCTGGCTGGGTCTGCTTTTTGAGGAGTGCTACCCAACATATATGCTTGTGCAGGTAACTAAAAGAGTTTTGTATTTTATGTTGCAATCTTATCAACTAACCTAGCAAGATAGATTAGGAATATAAAATACACACCTAAGAATGCAATGAGTAAATAAATACGTAAATATAGATTCAGTTCTGCACGATGAATTTTCTAACAAAAAGATCATGCTTTCCACTAGCCTTCGAAGTCCCTCGCAAGGACCAAAACTTGATTGGGTAACTTTGAGGATAGTCCAACGGCTTTCGCCTCACACACAAGTGGGTCTTGGTGTGACATCTCCTTTACCCCTCGTGTTATCTTTATTATGGAGAGCTTTTGGCCAACCATCAAGGGACACTTCACACTCGTCTCTCAGTAGGCGGCCCCATAAAAATCAGTTCGTTGGTGTAATATAGCAGATTACAAACTGTGCATGTAAAATTCTTGAAGCATATAAGCACTGATGAATTAATGTTTAGTGATTCATGTATTGATATTAATTATGTACCATAAATTTTAATATTTTTAATGAATATTTGATCCAATTTTAAAATATTTAACTTCGATCTTAAGAAGCAGCAAGAATGACATGATGGAACGAGTATGTCGAAATGAATGGGTACTGACACATTTCATATCAAGAGAAAAACTGGAAGAACAATCAAAATGAATTTGATAAGGGCATCTCCGATTGTTTAAAAAATAAACTGGTAAATCAATAAGTTTCCAATTGGTCAAAAAAAATTGGAAATATATTTGCTGGGCTTCTCCAACCGTTTTCAAAATCTCATTTGTAAAATATATAGAAGGTGATTTTACATCAGAAATCCTGGACTATTTCCAAAACACTTTAACTACTTTTATATTTTCATTCTTTCTTATACATTTGTATTGGAAATCTTGTTCTACTTTTTATTCTTTCTCATGTTCTTAGATAAAAACCATTTCAACTTGTTGTACTAAAAAGGAATTAACTGGAAAATGAACAAAAAAAAGTAAGAAACAATGAGATGATAACTCATCTGTATCTACAACTAAAAAATATGGAGAGGATCCGTCTATCCAGCCACGGTGAAGCCGTGACTTCTATTTCCCTCCAGCACTTTTTTTCCATGCCGACAGGTGGTCGCACACCTTCCCGGTGCCTCCGCACACCCCCACGACGCGGTCAAAGCATGTGTGGTGCGTGGAGGATAGGAATCACGGCTTCATCCGCTCCCTCCCCCTCATGCACGGCTGCATCCACCGTTCGACATAAATCCAACGCCTCACAACGGATCAAGAATAAAGTATTAGTATTTTACTCCTCCGGAGTCCGGACGGTCTTCCTCCGTTCCGGTTTCACACGCTGCCATGCGGCGTTCCTGTGAGGCCTTGCCTGCGTCGGCCTCGCGCGAGACTTCCGGCACCTGGTGTGTGTGGTTCGGAAGGCCTCGCGTGAGCGTTACGGCCCAGGGCACCTCACCGGCCTCGCACGAGGCTTGCCGGCACTAGTGCCCTCGCTCGACAGCAACGCCACCGCGGTAGGACACGGCAGCAGCACAACGCCAACTGCCAGGCCGCACGGTCATGACGTCCCCAAGGAGCTCTATCCTCGCACCGAGTGACTCCAGCCGCAGGCTCGCAGCCACACCCACACTAACCCTGCCGTCCGCGGCACGCCGCCCACCGTGCTGGCAGTCCACGCACACAGCGCTGGACGCCCGCTCGCCACGCCGCCCTTCGTGATGGCGACGCACGCTCGCTGCATCCCATATGTCCGTTAGGGTCGCCGCTCACCATGAGAGAGATGGTCGCCGCTCACCATGTCTGTGATGGTCGCCGCTTGCCGCATGTTGTGCCCACGACCGCCATCTCGCCATACAAGTGAACTATAAACTGTGCTAGCAAGATGTTTTGGTTACCATGTCTATAATAAAATCGAAACCACGATACACATATAGCTGGAAGAATATATAGGAATATGTCGATTTTAAAACGCATGGGCACTAACCTAGTCTATCTATCTATACATACGAATCTAGCCACACATGTATGTTAGAAATAGTGAAACGTTCCGATTTTGAATCACTTGCTTGAAGAATTGTTTAGAAATGATTATGGTGATTCTCATCAGAAACCAAAACGCTTCTCCTATTCAAACGCACATTAGGTGGCTGCACGAGAGGTCGAAGAAGGGTATAAGTTGCGCCAAACGTACTTTAGGTGGCTGCACGAGAGGTTGAAGAAGGGGATAAGTTATGCCATTTGGTAAGGGGTGTTTGGTTTTCTTAACTAAAGTTAGTCTGTGTCGTATCGGATGTTGCTACCATAATTTAGTCTATTAAAAATAGACTAGTTACAAAATTAATTTGTCAGCCAAAGAATTATTCGCGAGACGAATCTATTAAGCTAATTAGTTCATGATTTCACGATTTGATGCTATAGTAAATATTTGCTAATGATAGATTAATTTAACTTAATATATTTATCTTGTTAATTATTGTATGGTGGCGTAATTAGTGTTATAATTAGTCTATTCTTGATAAACTAAATTAGTGTTGCAATATCTGATATGATACGGACTAAATTTTAGTTTCGGCAAACAAACACCCCATAAAGAATCTGACAATGAATCTGCATTTAGGCTATAAGGGAAAGGACGGATAAGCTTCAGTTAAAAGAGGGAGAGAAACAGTCTAAAACCAAACACCTCCTAGGCAGGCTGACAAGGAATCTGCAACTGGGCTGTTACAAACACCCCGAGACTGGCACAACATGTTGTTTGCGGTGCCTGGAGAAGAGAGAGAGGATCCAGGCACCGGTGCCCACCATTGTGGGCGATGCTGAGTCCAGGAAAAATTTCGGCACCGGATCAAGTGGAAGCACCGATGCCCAAATCGATCGTTCTCTCCTGGGCTCGAGCCTGTGGGAGGGGTCCACATAAAAGGAAGTCTGGGTGCCTACATTGTGAGAATAGATGGAATCCAGGCATCGCTACATGTGGCTGGCTGAAATTTTTTTCAGCACCGACAACGTTGTGGAGAGTCGAAGCCATGGCGCACGGAGCACATCAGTCATCAGGGGAGCGGAGCGGACGGGGTGCGCCGTGCGCACACCGTGCCGCGCGAGATGAGGGCATGCCCCATGCCATGCCACGGGCGAGCTTCGGCTTGCGGCGCGCCGACCGCTGGGGAGTCGTGCGGCGCATCTGGCTGACTGGCTGTCGACCCGTTCGCGGCTTTGGGCGAGGAGTGAATCAAACAGGCTTCAAGCTTGAATGAAGTGACCAAAATCGCAGGCAGTACTGCAGCAAGCCAAGTAAGCGAATAAGGCATGCAAATTGTAATTTAAAATAGTTTATTTGATTGATTGCCTAGTTGATGATTCAATATTGCAGACTACTCCATAGGCTATATTCATTAAACCATTTTCCCCCAATGTCTGGATTTCTTTTGTTGCTATTATTTAATAAACTGTTGTATTTGTAAGAATTTGTTAGGAGTAATACATGACGCACTCCTCTAGTAATCAAAATACTTCTATATTACCATAGATAAAGAAGGGTGCATTGCAATTGCATTGTTACTTTTGTGCCAAATTTCTAAACAAGGGCATGTTTGGATGAGCTAGAGCTAATTACTAGTTGAGATAAAATTAGCTCAAATTAGTTAAGGTTGGCTAGCTAGTTGGCTAACAGCTAGTTGAAGACTTGCTAAAAAATTATCCCTTCTGTTTGGATGTACTAGGGCTAATTTTTATGTAGCTAACAATTAGCTCTTGTAAAAACAAATCGAACCCGGGCTGGCTCAGCCAACCGTGTCTAGGTGTGTTGTGCTGACCACTTGCACTGTGAGAGTGTTGGCACAATTAGCTCTTGGGAACAAGCAGGCCCTAAAAGCTAAGGTAAAGCACATTTAATAATTACCGCGAGTCACCTTTTTCTAATCTTGACACTCAGACAGATGGCTGTTCAAATTAGTTTGGCTGCAGCTGCAGCTTCAGAAAAAATCATTTTGCATTTTCCTGCATCTCCCATAGCTTTCGCTTCCCTGGACCAAGACACGAGCAACAGGATTCTGACACTTCCCTGCTTTCAGAGAATGATCAGGAAGGTCACGCGCCGGTTCAGCATTTCCACAGATCGAGCTGGCTTTCAGCTCAGGCCTGAGGGGAACGATGGTGGCACCAGTGAGGTGATACAATTTCTTGTTTCATTTCCTTCAAATTACTTGTGTAATGTCAAATAACCATGTTTTATTTTGCAGGGAATTGTGGATATCACGCGGTGGTTTGAGGAAACCTATACAGACCAAACTGCTTCACAGCTGAGGCCAGAGGAAGAGGATGGTGACATCAGCAAGGTGGTAGTTGCTTGCTTTTTGTTTTGTCCAAATTACTTGCTTGCTGACAAATAACCATCAGCATATGTGTGCAGCGAATTGGGGAGATCATACGCCGATTCGAGGAGATTGCTGGAGACCGAGCAGCCCTGCACCTTGGACAGGAGGATGGCGAAAGAACCACTTGGAGTGTGAGGGACTCCGTGTGGGAATCAAGAGCGACTAGCCATCTTCTGGATGAATCCTGTGTTTTTGGTAGGACTAAGGAGAAAGAGCACATTGTAAATTTGGTGATATCCTACAGTAAGTGCCCAGGAATTCATGTTTTGCCAATTGTTGGAATGGGGGGCATTGGCAAGACAACGCTGGGACAGATGATTTATAATGACCGCGAGGTCCAAAGTTATGATCTTATGAGTTGGGTTCATGTCCCCCAAACATTTGATTTACGCAAGCTGACAATTGCAATCACAGAGTCTCTGACCAGGCAACCATGTGCATACACCAGTTTTACCGTTGTTCATGATATTCTGCGACAAAATATACTCAAAAAGAGTGTGTTCCTGGTTCTGGATGATCTATGGAATGAACAGCAAAGTTACTGGCAAGATTTTCTTCGTCCACTCAAGTTTGCTGATACTGTGACAATCCTGGTGACTACTAGGAGTAAAGAGGTAGCACAGCTTGTGCAGACCGTTCCTCACTTTGAGCTTGGCTCGTTACCTGAAGATCACTGCTGGCAGTTGTTCCAATGCTATGCTTTTGGCCATAGAAACATCCATGAGGAGTCCACTTTGGTTCAGGTAGGTAGAAAGATTATGGAGAAGTGTAGTGGCTTACCATTGGCAATTAAATCAATAGGTTGCCTGTTGCGGTCCAAGATGGATATGCAGACTTGGATGGAAATATCCAATAGTGAATTTTGGGAATATTCAGATAATAATGAAGAGATCTTGTCTGCTCTTAGACTGAGTTTTCATCGGCTGCCAGGAAGGCTGAAACCTTGTTTTCTGCTGTGTGCTTTATATCCCAAAGGTGAGCCTTTTACCAAGGACGACATGATTCACTTATGGACTGCCCATGGTTATGTACAGACTTCAGGATGCAAAACATTAGAGAAGGTCGCTGGTGAGTACTTTGATGAGTTGAATGAAAGATCACTGATCCAAATGGATACATTCTATTTGGTCAGTCGCGAGGGTCGCAATTACTTGAGAAAGTCACGTGTAAGATCACCAGTTGAAATTTCTAGTGGGGAGATCTTCGACGCTGGCAATAGCTTTTATGAACTGCACATACGATCATTGGTTGAAACTTCTCACAAAGGAACGACCGAGTCTTCTTTGTCATTTCAATTGTTTAGGTTGCATGACATGATTTGGGACCTTGCTAGATCTCTTTCTAGTGGCCTATTTTCTGCAGTAGCCATTGATGAAGATAACCTTCACATGGATAATGAAGTTCAGCACTTATTTCTCTGGTTCGGTAGGGGCAGATCGAAGCAAAATACTCAGAGGGGGCACCCTGAATTTATGCCCATTGCTAAGTCTCTAGATCTGCTCATCACTTACAATCAAATAACCAATTCTCTTGGGGTCAGGATGAATCCGTTGAGGTCATCAATTCAACCAGGTCAACCACTTGAGTCTAAGCTTGTTAGACAGTGGCGTTGGAGGACTTCGGAGTCCTGGCATCATTCCCTGGCGTCCAATTTTGAGCACCTAGGGCTAGGATCAGCTGTCTGGCCAGACATTGCCTGGGAGGCCATAATCCAAACACAACCTGATTCTGTGGAAGATCCCATGGCATACTTTTTGCCAGAAAACAAACATAAATGCATGCTTTCTACACAAAATCGAGTTTCCCAGTTGCTCAAAATGAATTGTTTACGCACCTTAATTCTAAAACAATGTACATTTTACCATATTGGCATATACACATATCTGAGGGCTCTTATACTATATTCATGTAAAGATAGTGGCTGCATAGCTGCAATCCAATATCTGAAGCTCTTGCGCTATCTCAATGTAAGTAATTGTGATTCATTGACTGGCAAAAATCTGAATCACTTGACAGAATCAATATGTCATCTTTACAGCCTTGAAAAACTAATCGTATCCACTTGTTGGAAAGAGTTCTCCATGCAGTCGTGCCATCTTTTCAGTTTAAGATATCTCCAACTCTCCATTCAATTCAATGACTGGTCTCAGCATCCACTTTGCCACTTCCATAACTTGGACACACTGTGCTTGCAGAATTGTCATATTGCAGAGCTCCCTATATGCATAGGAAATCTGATGAACCTGAGATGTCTTCAGCTTATTGGAATTTCAGAGATCAAGAAGTTGAATCATGATTCTTTACGATGTCAGTGTAATAACAACAAATGCCAGCTAATAAAGG
Organism: Coix lacryma-jobi var. lacryma-jobi; assembly: GCA_009763385.1. Taxonomy (NCBI): domain Eukaryota; kingdom Viridiplantae; phylum Streptophyta; class Magnoliopsida; order Poales; family Poaceae; genus Coix; species Coix lacryma-jobi. The sequence continues at coordinate 29,429,665 of CM019831.1, forward strand.
TAATATTCCCTGCCCTGATGGAGTTAGAAATTGATAGTCTGTGCCAACTACAGGACTGGTATAAATTCCAGGATTCAGATTGCCCAAAGATGCAGAGCATCACTGTAAGAAACTGCAACAAACTTAGACGAATCCCTTACTTTGGTTCTGTCAGAAATCTAATGATAATAAAGTCAGCTCTAATTGATCTCCAGCTTTCAGCATCTAATGAACCTTCTCAGCTGCAGACTTTTGATATCAGTTACTGTGAGAACCTGGAATCCTTGTTGGGACTGCAAAATCTTTGTTCTCTTGGGAGCTTATATATTGCCCATTGTCCTAAACTAATTGTCCTGCGTCAAGAGAAGCTTTTGTTCAGGCCTCAAAATATATTAATTGATGACTGCCCTGGACTGATCGAGTGGTGTGATGAGCAAGAGCTCTACTATCAGGTGAGGTCTTATGTTCTTCTTATTTTTTATTTTAATATTAGTCCATTGTCTCGTGCTCTTGCAATGGTTTTTTAGTACCATGCTTCTTAAAAGGTATAGTCCATTGTCTGGCAAGTATTTCTTAAACTTTAAGAGGTTTTAATATTTTAGGTTTTTATTAGTACCGTGCTGCACATGCACAGGTTAGCAACTTTACGAGAATAAGTGGAATTAGTGGATAATTTTGAGTACCTTGGCTAATTTCTTGTCGTAGCTATCTCTCATTGTTTAGATCATTAGGTGACCCCTCTTGGTAACCATTGTACTTACTGTATCAGCCCTTAGATCATTAGGTGATACAAATACCATGTAAGAATTTTATTGGAAAAGAGGGATTAAGTGGCGTTACACACGTTTATTTACTCAAAAGCAGCCAGAGGCCATTAGCAAAGTAGCAGGATACAGCACTAACATAGTTATACAATAGGCAGCAGTAAAATCAGCCTATTTGGAATTATGACAGCAATAAACATTGAAATATAATTAAGTGCATTTTGAAAGATGCATGTAGTTTCTAAATCACAAGTTTGGTTATTTCCTCTGGTTGAAAATATGTCTATTAGGACACTGCCATGGGCTTCAATATAGCTCTTTGATGTATAAAAATGTATAATATTAGTTATTAAATGAAGAAAGTTACTCACTCCGTCCCTAAATAACTGTCGTTTTCGCTTCCCGAGAAATATCTTTAACTAAATATATATTAAAAAATATTAATATTTATCGTACATAATTAGTATCATTGAAAGATCTTTGAATTTAGGTTTTTAACAAAATTATTTGGAGATACAAATGTTGCATGTATTTGCTATAAATTGAGTCAAACTTGTGGCATGCACACCAACGGTGACAGATAATTAGGGACGGAGGGAGTATGTTTTATGAAAATAATTCTCATAAATAAATTTATTAATACTAATCTTACATTGTCAGTTTGTATAAAAATTTAGATATTTTGCAGTCAAAGTTGACAAAGTTTGACTTATGAGGATGGACTTATATCTGTGGTTAGAGGAAGTTGTACTTTTTGTTACATAATGGTGGATTAGAAGATGGGGATTGACCCTATTTGATTTCCTAGGGCAACATTTAAACCTGTCAACGTCTCTTATATTACTGCTCATGGCCATATATTGCCACCATATGCAAGTACTTTCAAATGTGAATCCAGTAATACACTGTTGGCCAGGTAACATACGTGGGGAATTCTGGATCTAGGATTTAGATGGCAGTGATGACCATGGCTGTCTTTAGCTTCATTATATAGAAAAGCAAACTTGGTTCACAAGATAGCATCTGAACTATAACAACGTATTGTAACAACTAAAGTAGATGCTAAGCATATTGTAGATGCTAAGATAGAAGGTGGATACAGCTTTAACAAAACATAGGTTAACTAGATAACTTAAAGAAAAGTATTAGGCCTCCCTCTGTCCTAAATTATAGGTAGTTTTGGCTTTTCTAGGTAAATAGCTTTTGCTATGCACCTAGATATATTATATGTCTATAGTTACATAATAAAAGTTGTGTATGTATCTAAAAAAGCCAAAACGACCTATAAATTGGATCGGAGGGACTTGTGGTAAAAATAGAAGTTTTTAATCCTTCAATTTGTGACACCTCAAAAAAGAAATGGATGGAGTATATTCAAAGTAGAAATGAGTGGTAAAAGTGACATCCCCAAGACCATGAAAAGTGAATGCCATCAAGTATCTTTCACCAGAGGAATTACCATTTAGTGTCTTTTTATTAATTGGTTTAATATGTTTTAGAAAAAAATAAACCATATATTAAAAAACTCTCAGTTTTCTCAATTATCTTGGCATTAGCCACTAAATCCAATTTATTTATAAATTACTCACCTCTTCCATTATGAAAAAATAACAATGTAATCTCGTAAATCTGAACTACGATGAAAATCTAATTTGCCTGTGATAGATATATTCTGCAACTCTTGTCAATTCAGGTTGCACATAGTGAGCAATAATTGAGTGTGATCTTAATAGCACATTACTGAAAAATACGCATATTAGTACTGATCTTCTAGATAGAACTGTAAGGTGGATTTCTTTTACATCTATGTGATAGTTATCTTGATGCTTTCTTTCTAATTCACGATAAAATGCTGAACATTAGAGAGCAACATTGAACCCACATCCCAATTGTATCTTCTTGTTGAACAGGCCCCCAAAACGGCAAAGATTTCAGATATAGTAAGGGCAAAGCAGTGTGGCATGGCTTATTTCCAGTCCTGTGAACATATCTGTGTTGATATTTGCCCAGAGCAGGGAGCTGAATTGATTTTGTCACCAGATAATTGGTTGCCATCTGAACTACGTCTCTTAAAGTTTGGTCTTGAAAGTTCCAGTGGTGTTCCACCCTTCCATCGAGGTTTTTCTACACTTGGTAAGATGGACATCAGGGGATGCCCAAAGCTTGAAGCACTGACTGATTTGGAAGAACTGAATGCCCTCCACAGCTTGGTTATAGCGGACTGCCCATTACTTTATATACTTCCTGAAACGAAGTTTCCACTGATGTTGAGATCGTTAATAGTTGAAGGGTGCCATAAGCTTCTATCTTTGCCCTTAAATATATCTGACCCTTCAATGTTCACCGAACTTGAGGTATCTGATTGCCAAGGACTTATGTACATTGCATCTCTGGGGCGTTTGAGCAATCTCGAAAGTTTGGTACTACTTCATTGCCCTCTTCTCGGGCTCCTGGAACCGTTGCCAGCCATTCCTGAATCTGTTGTTGTTTTTCTCTGTCCCAAGTTGAGGAAATGGTGTGAGATCCAAAGTATTGAATATCTGGTGAGCTTCGTCTGCCATTTGTGCAATTACTCATCAGTTGCTTCTTCTTTTTCTCCTTTTGACATATAATTTGACGTGTTTTCATGTTGAATTCAGGAAAATCTGTCTGATATGTCGGAAGAAGTGAATATTTGACTAAATGACATACACTCACATACCGTCGCATTGCCTTCCCTTGGTCTGTTCGCTATGCTTGGTATCACACCTGCAACTGCAATGGTATGATTGATTGATTAGCTGATGCGTATGAGAGTTGATCTGCTGATACACTGGAGAGTGGTTTGCGTGCGCTTGTCCAGATCGATCAGACAGATGCGATTCGATCGGCGGTGGGCCAACCATAGCATAGAGGTACTTGATGATCGCTGGCCTCCCGTTCATGTCTGTCCTTTTATCTCACATGATAATAATTCTAACCCATATGTATGTATAGATTCTACTAGGGCCTGTATTTTGGGGGGGAAACAAGGGATCTTACATATTTTTTTTTTGTGCGCGTGAAATTATGGTTTTCAATTCACTTGGTTGAGCCGATAAACATTCATGTCCCTGCCACCCGACCAAATATTTGAGCCTATACCTTTTTGAAATTTCCATCAAGCTGAAGTATCATCAAATTGTAAGCATTGGATATTGAGGCTGAGATAGAGCCAAGAAAATGGTTCGTGTCCATCAATAGCTCCCAGATATTGGGAACATTATCAAATGAATTTGGAGGAATCTTTCCGCTTAGCATGTTACTTGTGACAGAGAACCGCGTAAAAGAGGAAATGCTCCACAGAGAAGCTGGAATCAGGCCCGTCAAATTGTTAGGGCCTAAGTTAAGCCAAGATAAGCTGGACAGCATGCCCAAAGATGAAGGAATAGCACCCGACAGCATGTTTCCACCAACATTAAGATAATGGAGCTTGGTGAGATTTCCCCAAGAAAGTGGTATCTCTTCTTCAAAAAAAAAAAAAAGAAAAGAAAAAGTGGTATCTCACCGGATCCTATAAATACAAATACTCGACCCACCTCAAGTCTTCTAGAGGTTGAGGGATCCTTCCTGCAAACATCATAATCATAATCATCAATCTTCAAAGAGGATTTTTTTTCCCAAAGTGCCTATCTAATATGAATTGGATCTCACCTTGGAGTTAGTTATCACTTAGGTCAAGCCTCTTGATCTTGGTGCATCTTCCCAAGGCCTCAGGAATCCTTCCATTTAGATGATTCGTGCTCATATTCGATGTAACATTTAAAATTTTTACACCGTGGAACTAAATATGCCCTAAGTCTAAAGCTCTGTTGCTCTAGTGCTTACGACAGGGACGCATGCCAACTTTGCTTGATGAAGGATGTAGCAATCAGCAGCGGTTCTCCAATTATCTAGTTGTTTCTATTGGACCCTGCAATAACGTTTAACCTTTATATGACTTTCTCATGACTAAATAGACAATGGTGAGGCCTTGTTTAGTTGGACCGTGAAAAGTTTTTACGTGTCATATCAGATATTCCGACACTTATTTAGTCTATTAAAAATAAACTAATAAAAAATAAATTACATATTCTACTATTAAAAATAAACTGATAAAAAACAAATTACATATTCCAACTGACAAATTTATTAAAACTAATTAATCTGTCATTAGCACAAGTTTACTGTAGCATAACATTGTGAAAACATAAATTTATTAAGCTTAGAAAAATCGTCTCATAAATTACACATAATTTGTATAATTAGTTATTTTTTAATCTACGTTTAACACTTCATGCATGTGTCCAAACATTCGATGTGATGGGTGGTAAGTTTTTGCGGTGAAAACTAAACAAGTGATACGATAGTCATGGGTCACATCGTCCATGATGAAATGGACTGCCATGGACATGGTTACTTGGTCAGCATCTAGTCGATCAGTGCACGACCAATAAGCACCATTATATTGACCAGTGAGGTTCAGCAAAGCGGAACTGACTTTGCAAATCACGAGTTCAAAGGTTGCCACTCTGCAGCTAGCACACGACGGAACAAAAAACTAAATCAGCATCCTGCCGCGAAGATTTAAGTACAACTGTACAAGACTAACCTCTCTGAGTTTTGGTAGGTTAACGCCCACTAGAATGTAAGATCATCCAGAAACCAAAATCACGCGTTACAAAATCGACCTCAGGCCTACCGTACCGGAGCGAAATGATGTTGTGATAACAAACTGATAAAATCATGTTGCTTCGATTACCTTTTCCCTTGGTTTTCTTCCGCTGTATGCGGCAGGCCCTGTCGAACGGACATGCTGGCTGACGACGCCGCGGCCTCGAGCAGGAATCCTCTGAGCACGTTTGCCTCCACCGCCGTGTCAAAACCCAAACTAGTTTGAACTAAAATCTACTCTATCTGTTCCAAATTATAAGTCATAGTCTTTTTTTAACTAGAATTTATTATGTATCTAGATATACATTATATCTAAAACCATAGTAAAATGTATGTATCAAATAAAAGTCAAAGCGACTTATAATTTAGAACAGAAAGGGTAGCATCCAGCAACGAAAAAACCAATATACCCCTGCGCTATCTTACCTCTGCATGACACATGTAGGTCCATGATCTTGTTCACTCTAGCTAGCCGCTGTAGTCAAAAAAAAAAACATACACATTGTGTGTGTTAAATATTCTTCTATTTTGCTCTTTCCAAACGTTCCATAATGTATAATAATACTATTCTATTGAAAGTGTGTTTTTGGTCTTTAGGTATGGTCCTCGCTGCAGCTTCCCACTATTTAGCTATGTTGTCGAAATTTGCTGAGATATACTCCGTATTGAACTGCTCCCAGGCCGAAACAATGCAAGCTTCCACACTTCTTGAATATATGGGCAGTGAAGAACATGATGAGGTCCTGTCTCCATTGGTCCTTGCATAGAGCATATAATTAACTTGGTGTGGTCACCCCCCGCTTCGCTATACTGTTTGCAGTGAGGATTTTTCTCTCTTGGATGAGGATCCAAGTCAGGATCTTGCATGTGTTTTGCTCGCTGCGCGTGCTTTTCCAAATCAGGTTTGTCTTGTGCCGACCAAAGGCTCCCCCAAACTTGTGCCCACGAGCTCTTCAAGTTATGTTGTGGACTTATGGTTGATGCCTTGCTCTGCAGAGCCCTAATCCAGTTATTTTGAAATGTGCATAGATGCATTATTTATGCGCTACTATGACAAACTGTGGATAAAATGCAACTGGCGGTTTTAACTGAAAAATGACAGTATATCTTTTGTCTCAGCATGACAGTGACAACTGACACGATAATACAATAATATCATGTTAAACGTAGATGACACGCCTGAGTCAAGAAGTCTACTTTGTTGATCGAGTCAAGAAGTGTATTTTGTTGACCGTGTGATGGAACTGTTGTACTCCCTCCGTATCACAAATAGAGTTCGTTTTGGAAAAGGTTTCGGTCAAACATTGGGAATATAAATCATGAATAACTTTTAAATTATTGAGTTTAGAAATGTAAAAATCATATAAATAAATTTATCTTGAAAAGTACCTTCATAGAAGTATATATATACCACTTTATAACAAATATTTTTAAAGAAATAAGTGGTCAAAGTTATGCTTTGGAGACCGTGTCACTGTCCAAAACGAACTCTATTTGTGATACGGAGGGACTATATATCAAAAGAAAATGTTGACAAGAGGTTGGTTACACAAGAGCCTGGGCTTCGGTACATTTGACTAACCCCTGACTACCCTGACAGACCACTAGACCAGTACAAATCCTAGTCTCATTTCCGAAACAAACTGGCCTAGAGGTGGCCAGGCCACCATGACTTCAAATGTACTCAGTTCCAAGTTCTTCTCCAACCATATAAGCAGCATGGGCTACGGCGGTTGCTTTGCATTCAACACAAGCACAAACAATTACCAAAGGCTTGGGCTCCCCAGCAAGCGCCAGTTAGCACAAATGATGGTGCTGCTCCTTGAGTACCTCTTGCTCGCTTTCATCTCCCTTGCATGCCATATGACAAATGTGGCAAAGACCTCACTCACAGTTCATGGAGCATCCATCCTGGATGCCCCCGACCACGACGCACTAATATCGCTCAAATCACACATAAGGAGCGACCCAAAGCAAGCCCTGGCATCATGGGGTAACCTCTCTGTCCCTATGTGCCAGTGGCGTGGTGTGGAGTGTGGCTTGAGCGGGAACCACCACGGCCGTGTGGTGGCGTTGGACCTTGCTGATCTCAATCTTCTTGGAACCATCACCCCTGCGCTGGGAAACCTCACGCACCTGAGGCGACTCCACCTTCCATGGAACCAGTTCCATGGCATCCTGCCACCGCAGCTTGGTAATCTTCGGGAGTTGACACACCTGAACCTCAGCTTCAACTCCATTGGAGGCCAGATTCCACTGTCACTCTCTAACTGCAGCCGTCTTGTGAACATCTCGCTCTATGATAATAATTTGCAGGGCATGATACCAAACAAATTCAGGTCACTGCATAATCTCAAGGTACTTGAACTTCACTATAACAGGCTTATGGGAACTTTCCCTCCTGAATTAGGAAGCCTTGAGAGCCTGAAAGTTGTCAATGTAGCACATAACAACCTCTCAGGAGAAATTCCAGGCGAGATAGGAAAATTAGTTAACCTTGTCACACTAGGTCTAAGTTATAACCATTTCTCAGGAACAATCCCTACTTCAATCGGAAACCTCTCAGCATTGACCTATCTCAGTATCTATTCAAATAATCTGATTGGTAGCATCCCTCCATTGCAAGGCCTCTCTTCTCTTAGTGTCCTTCATCTAGGGGAAAACAACCTCACAGGACACATCCCTCCCTCGGTGGGAAACATATCTTCATTGACTGCAATAGATCTTTACCAAAATAGGCTAATTGGTCAAATTCCAGAATCTTTAGGAAACCTTGAGTTACTTACATATCTTGGTCTTGATGTAAACAACCTTTTCGGTCCCATACCACATGCACTAGGAAACCTCCACAGCCTCAAAGGATTGTACCTATCATTTAATGAACTAGAAGGTGAATTACCTCCGACAATATTTAATCTCTCCTACCTTGAATCTCTTGTTGTGGGTAACAACATCCTCAATGGGTCTTTACCTTCTGACATGACCAGCAACTTTCCAAAACTAAAAAACTTTAGTATAGAGTTCAATGAATTCTATGGAATGGTCCCATCATCTCTGTGCAACAACTCTATTCTTGTAGAACTCGATGCATTCTACAATTTCCTATCAGGAAAGATTCCTCAATGTCTGGGAGCTCACCAAAATAATCTGCTTGTGGTGAACTTGGCTGCAAATCAACTCGAAGCGACAAAAGATGCTGATTGGGGCTTTGTCTGGGCTGACCAACAGCTCTTATTTGATGATTCTGGACATCAGTTATAACAATCTTCAAGGTACTCTACCACATTCAGTCGGTAACCTCTCCAAACATTTAAATTATTTAGATGTACAAAATAACAAAATAACTGGAACAATACCTGAGGGAATAGGAAACTTGGTTAATTTGGGCCATCTATTAATGGAAGAAAATCTTCTTGAGGGCAGTATTCCCACCTCCATTGGCAAAATGAGTAAATTGGCTTGACTGTACCTACAAAATAACAAACTGTCAGGATTCATCCCACCATCTCTAGGAAATCTTACAAATTTAGAACTACTTGCTCTACAAGGCAATGTATTTGGTGGTGTCATACCTTCCGCTCTCAGCAGCTGTCCTCTAGAACAGTTGGATCTTTCACATAATTCTCTTAAAGGTAGCATACCTAAAGAGCTTTTCCTGATCCCAACCTTGTCTATCTCCATGCGCATCAGTAATAACTTATTAAGTGGACCGTTGCCTTCTGAGTTGGGTAATCTACAAAATCTAGCAGCACTTGATTTCTCTGATAACAGGATTTCAGGGGAGATTCCATCATCCATTGGTGAGTGTCAAAGCTTAGAGTATCTCAATGTATCTGGAAACATTCTTCAAGGAAAAATTCCACCATCACTAGAAAAACTGAAGGGCCTCTTGGTCCTTGACCTTTCCCACAATAATTTATCTGGGACCATCCCAGAATTTCTTGGGACTTTGAGAGGTCTTTCTTCTCTGAATCTCTCATTCAACAAATTTGAAGGGCAGGTTCCACAAGATGGGATATTTCTCAATGCAACTGCGATCTCGATCGTTGGGGATGATGGCCTGTGTGGTGGTATCCCTCAACTGAAATTGCCAGCCTGCTCCAGAAACACGTTCAAGAAGTCATCTTCTAAGCTCATCACAATAGCTTCCATATGCAGCGCAATTGCATTCATAACATTAGTGTCTGCACTGTTCACATTCTACTATAGGAAAAAGATTATGGAAGCAAACCTACAAGCATCACTCCAGCAATATATGAGGGTTTCTTATGGTGAATTAGTAAGGGCAACAAATGGTTTTGCTTCTGAGAACATTATCGGTGCAGGAAGCTTTGGCTCAGTGTACAAGGGTATAATGATAAGCACTGACCGAGAAGAAGTTGTCGCTGTTAAGGTCCTCAATCTCACACAACGTGGTGCATCTCAAAGTTTCATTGCAGAATGTGAGACTTTGAGAAGTGTTCGACACCGGAATCTAGTGAAGTTATTGACAGTATGTTCAAGCATTGATCATCAGGGTCATGAATTCAAGGCCCTTGTATATGAGTTCCTACCAAACGGAAATTTAGACCAATGGTTACACCAGAATTTCCAAGAAGGTGAAGAACGCAAGGTGTTAGATCTCATTTCGAGACTACAGATTGCAATTGATGTAGCATCCTCACTTGAATATCTCCACCAACACAAGCCTTTGCCAATTGTTCACTGTGACCTTAAGCCAAGCAATGTCCTCCTTGATACTGACATGGTCGCTCATGTCAGTGATTTTAGCCTAGCAAGGTTTCTACATCAAGACTTGCAGCAGTCAGGTAGTTGGGTATCAATGAGAGGAACAATTGGTTATGCTGCTCCAGGTGGGCTTTTGTTATGAATGCTTATTCTATTATTTATATATTCCACCACACTGGTTTCAATCAACTAAGGTCATGATTTCATTACTTAGAATAACACATGAAATTTATTCTATCTACAATATAGAAGAAGTATATCACATTTTCCACCTAAACACCATGGACGTTCTGAAAATAGCTGTTTCAAAGCAATCTCTAATTGGACATATACCTATGATTATACCTATCGTTTATTTGCATCTCTTTTGTTTGTTGATTTCAGAGTACGGACTGGGTAATGAAGTCTCAATCCACGGTGATGTTTATAGCTACGGAATCCTATTGTTGGAGATGTTCACAGGGAAAAGACCAACAGACAGTGAATTTGGAGAAGCCCTTGGCCTTAGCAAGTACGTTGAAATGGCACTGCCAGAAAGGGTGGCTAACATCATAGACCAAAACTTACTGCAAGAGGCAGAGGATTGCGAGGCAAGAAGCACAACCTCTCGCAGCAATAAGGACATGGGAATTGCGTGCATCGCATCGATTCTGCGCATTGGAACTTCCTGTTCGGCAGAGACGCCAACAGATCGTCCACAGATCGGAGATGGTCTCAAGGAGTTGGAGTCAATCAGAGACAAGCTTCGCAAAGGACTGCCAAGGCATATCAGGGCTCAAGACCATTGAAACGTTACAATCAGCCAGGCCCACAAGGCATTGAGGGTACAAGTTTCTTCAGCTCCTTGCCATTCAGAAGGCCCAACTTGTCCCTCACAAAGCTGTAGTTATATCGAGTAAAAGGGAATGCTTAACTGCAAAACTTGAATCCACATTTCTCTGGCTTTTTCATCCACAACACAGCCCTTCTTTTCTAGTTTATTTTTGCCATTTTCCCATAACAAATTCATTTCCATCTGCTACAAGTCTACAACTAGCCAAATCAACTAATTTCCGTGTAAAATAAAGAGTGTAGTAACCACCGAGATGCCTACGGGATGAGTGAGGAGTTCACCTCCAACGCGCGGCAATGAGGTGTCAAGACGAGGTCGACGCAGCGAGCCAGCGACGAAGGTTCCGTCCGCCCGTTCCAGCCAGAGGGCCGGATCCCGACCCCACCGACTACTCGTCTTCACTGGAAGCCTCAACCCAGACCGGCGCGGCCTTGCGCGCCGCGTAGGAAAGTCCAATCGGTGACGTGTGACGGGGAGGCGGCGGGTCGAAGCGGTCGCCACCTCGCCGGCGAGAAGACATCACTGGCGGCGTGACAAAGAAGAGAGAAGCTTGGTGAATTTTGGGCTGGGATTTGGTTGGATAGTTTAGGCCCGAAGTGGGTGACATGGGCTGGGCTTTCTAAGGGATTTGGTCCAGGTAGAATAGGATTTAAGGATTAGTCCTATTGGCTTCGAAAACGTATTTGCGTTTATTCGAAATAAAAATCTCAATCAAGAAATCAATCAAACACTGTTATTTTTGTGAAGTCTTTCAGTTCTCAAAAATGTTGTGTGTTTTAGATGTTTATATATACAAATTATTATTTAGATTTATACAAGTTTTACAGACGTGGTGTTGTTAAATAAACACATTTCTGTAACATGTACCCCCTCCACTACAAGAAACCTAGGCTTTGCTGAGTGCCTAGGGCTTTGTCGAGTGCCAAATTTCGGGCACTGGACAAATAGCCTCTTTGCCGAGTGCCGGCCACGTGGCACTCGGCAAAGAGCAAACACAAGGCAAAGGATGTTTTACCGAGTGTCTGACACTCGGCAAAGAAAGGCACTCGGCAAAAACACCTCTTTGCCGAGTGCCAGATGCCGGCACTCGGCAAAGATCCCCTCTTTGCCGAGTGTCAGCCACGTGGCACTCGGTAAAGCATGTGGCCCCGAACTGTGCCACGTGGTCGGGTCTTTGCCGAGTGCGGTCAGGCTGGCACTCGGCAAAGATTTTGAAGCAGTAAATTAATCCAAATAAAAAAGTTTTTAACTACAAAGTTGGTTAACTTATCAAGATGAACAATTTTTGTTTTGGTGATTTCTTCATTTGATAAACTTAAAATAAATTCGTTCACAAATCTTATATATCTCTCCGGTAGTCTATAAAACTACAAGAGTGATATATAATATTTGTGAATAATATTAGAATCACAATATCGGATGCACAAATGGTCAAATAACCAAAATAAACTTTGTAGATCTTGACAAGTTATGAAAGTTTGTAGTTGATAACTTTCTAATTTGAAGTCATCTAGTTATGCAAAACTGCGTTCGAATTTAAAAAATTTAAAATTCGAATTTTTTAAAATACCTTGGATGGAGAAATGACCAAAATAAAAGTTGTAGATCTCGAAAAGTTATGAAACTTTGGTGTTGACAACCTTTTAATTTGAAATCATCTTGTCAACGAAAACTATGTTTCAAATTGTCAAATTTGAAATTCAAATTTTTATAAACGACCTCAGATGGAAAAACTACCAAAATAAAAGTTGTAGATCTCAAAAAGTTAGAAAACTTTGTAGTTGACAATTTTTTGATTTGAATTCGTTTAGGGCCTTAAATAAATAAGTTACACTCGGTTTAGTATAATATATAGGTAACCGAAACAAAGATAGAATGTATATGTATGTGTAGTGCAGTGGTAGAGTAGGCTCTGCGCGAACGAGAGGTTGTGAGTTCGAATCCTGCTAACTACGTGAGAGAAAATTGCCTGAAAAATAGCAGGACTTGCGATAGGTAACCAAAACAAAGATAGAATGTATATGTACGTGTAGTGCAGTGGTAGAGGAGGCTCTGCGCGAACGAGAGGTTGTGAGTTCGAATCCTGCTAACTGCGTGAGAGAAAATTGCCTGAAAAATAGCAGGACTTGCGATTTCGAGGGAAATGGGTGGGCGCTACCCAGTGGGCCCCTCCCCCGATTTAATAAAAGTTTTTCTCTATTTTTTGGATTTTTTTTCGTTTTTTCTTTGCCGAGTGCCAAATATGTCAGCACTCGGCGAAGCCTTTGGCACTCGGCAAAGAGTCCTTTGTCGATGTTTTCTTTGCCTAGTGCTCTTTGCCGAGTGTGGCACTCGGCGAAGCCTTCGCCGAGTGCAAAAGGCTCTTTGCCGAGTGCTACCAGCACTCGGCAAAGTCTGATCCTGCTGTAGTGCTCCATCCCAAATTATAGTCGTTTCAAAAATCTTGGAGAGTCAAAGTTTTTTAATGGTTGACCAAATTTATTTATATAATAAGATAATAGTATTTATGATACAACTAAATATCATTGGATTTTAAGTAGTTATATTTTCATAGTATATCTATTTGATGCCATAAATCTTTGTATTTCTCTTTATAAATCTTGGTCAAACTTGAAATGTTTTGACTCTCTAAGATACTTAAAATAACTTATAATTATAATTTAGAATGGATGGAGTATTTTATTAATATTAACATTAATCCATTACATAGTTGGTACTCCACCAATGAAGTAAAAAGATTCAAATAATTCAATTTGTTTAGACTCCCCATATTTACTGCAATTGATCCACTTATTTCAAATTTTTTTAAAATGGAGAATAGCCAAATTTTTAAGCCCTATTAACATTACGTGTAGTTGTCAAAAAAAACATTACGTGTGCCATACCCTTAGCGGCCTTGAAAAGAATTAGTGCCTTCCATGAATTTGGCAAATATAGGCTGTGCGATCCATCTTTGAATAACAAAAAGGTGTGACATTGTTGATGAAATAATGATCGATAGACCACCTAGAATATACCCCTTGATGGTAGATTGTGTGGTGGAGATGTGCATGATCAAAAACTGGATGACAACACAAACGCAAGGACATAAGGTTTAGATAGATTCACGTCGTTAATACGGCATAATACTCTACTTCGTATGTTCTGGTGGATTGTATTGCTTGTAGGATGATGAATTGAATGAATTGAGGGGGGTCTTCGACCCGCCTTATATAGTCAGGGGTACTATTACATATCGGTTAGATGTAAATCTACTCGGTTACATGATCATCATTCTATGGAATATAATATTTTTGTATATCGGAGCAGATCTTTCCTTATCTCAAAGATATAATAATACTAATCTCTACCCGCGGGAGGGTTGGCGCCCTCCCACGGGCTGGGCAACTGTAGCTTTTTTCTTTTCTTTTTTCCTTTCTTTTTTTTCTCTTTTTTTTTTCTTTTTTCTATTTTTTTCTTTTAAAGGCTCTATTAAAAATCGGTGCGACGATAGCGCGTTCAATAATATAAACTCTAATTGTGCAGCGACGTCCTCCCAGTACTTGCGTGCGTTTTATGTTTATACGGTCAATGCCTTTGACGCGACATGTAAATAGCTTTTTGAGCAGGTCGCATGTCGGTATAGTGACTGATATATTTAGAGATTGTTTAGTTCTAAATTAAAAAGTTTTGAGATGCCATATCAGGTGCCCTCCCAATACTTGCATGCGTTTTATGTTTATACGGTCAATGCCTTTGACGCGACATGTAAATAGCTTTTTGAGTAGGTCTCATGTCGGTACAGTGATTGATATATTTAGAGATTGTTTAGTTTCAAATTAAAAAGTTTTGGATGTCATATCAGATGTTTAACACTAATTTAAAGTATTAAATACTATTAACAAAGCTAATTGCATAAGTGGAGAATAATTCGTGATGCGAATTTATAAGTCTAATTATTACTAATTATCAAATGTTTAATGTAACACCATATTATCAAAAATATGAATTTATTAGGTTTAAAAAATTAGTCATCTCACAAGTTATTTTGAATTTATGTAATTAGTTATTTTTAGTCTATATTTAATACTCTATGTAAGGTCAAAACATCCAATGTAATATGTGCAAAATTTATAGGGTAAAAACTAAACACATTTATATTGTTTAGACAGATCAAGTTTTGCGTACGTCTATACACAGCAGAACAGAGACACCTATGAGACTTTGACAATAATCGTACGAATAGCAGGCGCAGCGAAGCGCGCTAACCATCCTTGTACAATCTCTACCCGCGGGAGGATTGGTGCCCTCCCGCGGGTTATGTTACTGTAGCATTTTTTGTTTTTTTCTTTTACTTTTTCTACTTTTTTTCTTTTTAAGATTTTTGTAGGCATCTTTTTTTTATTAAAAATCGGTACGACGATAGCGTGTCCAATAATACAAACTCTAATTGTGGGACAACGTTCTCTCAATACTTGTGAGCGTTTTATGCTTATATAGTGACTGATATATTTAGAGATTGTTTAGTTCTAAGTTAAAAAGTTTTGGGATGTCATATCGGGTGTTTAACACTAATTTAGAATATTAAATACTATTACCAAAACTAATTGCATAAGTGGAGAATAATTCGTGAGGCAAATTTATAAGTCTAATTATTAATAATTATCGAATGTTTAATGTAACACCATATTATCAAAACATAAATTTATTAGGCTTAAAAAATTAGTCATCTCGCAAATTATTTTGAATTTATGTAATTAGTTATTTTTTAGTCTATATTTAATACTCTATGTAAGGTCAAAACATCCGATGTAATAAGTGGAAAATTTATAGGATAAAAACTAAACACATTTGTACTGTTTAAGTCGATCAATTTTTCCGTACATCCATATACAGCAGAACGGAGGCACTTATGAGACTTTGACAATCGTACCAATAGCAGGCGCAGCGAAGCGCGCTAACCACCCTTGTCTTCCATAAGCCGTGTGGTGCATGTCAACTAGTGTTGTGCGCCGCACATCTTGATATCGTGGACTAGACTACTTCTGACGGTGCAGCCCAGTTATACCCCCAGACATATGCAATACTAATATATGCCACTCAACTTAATGAAAAATGTCCTGCTAAAAACCTAGAAGATGCATTTAAATGAAAGGACCTTACTAGGGGGCGCACGCAGGCAGAGACAATTACGCCCGCATGCTCCTTATCTTCTACCTCGCCCCTCATCTCTCTCTATCATTTTTCTTCTACCTCCTGAAGACCCCTTATCTGCCCTCCGCCGTCATCGGTCCCTCCATCCTCTCCCTCCAGCACGACCATTGTCCTAGATCCGGCGTTTGTCTTCCTCCTCAGCCACCGTCGACCACCCCACCACCGGTGGTAGGGTCTCGTCGGAGCTTTGTGGCCGTGGAGCTCCGGCGAAACCCTACCGCCGACGATGACAACCTTCTTCCCCTCCCCTCCCCTCACCACCCCCGCACCCTTCTGGATGCGACCATGGCGAACTCCAAGAGCTCTGCCAAAGTCCGGTCATGGCGCCGCCACCGCCAGCCCTAAGCCGCCCGTCGACCATCCTCACTATTTGGTCAGCCTTCCTCCCCAAGTTCCTTCCTTTTAAGGCCGTCGAAGTTGAGATTGGGGGCGGCGGCGGTTCTTCTCCATCTCCAGCTTCTTCTTCTTCTTCGCCTCTAGCTCAAGCGAGCTCCTCCACCTCGTACTGCCCACGAGTCATCATCGTTGTTGCACAGTCATCAAGGACAAAAGATGACATGCGTGATTGGACAGTGAGCTTCTTCCCTACGCGCATCGGATGACCAATGCAGGTGTGTGCGCCATGACTCCAGATCTTGTGCACGCAGAAATAAGAATTATAAATATTTCCGTAAATGAGAATGCCTATTAAAAATGGGCGGCATCCAAACGACTATTCAATTTAATGAAAACGTCCTCTAAAATAAATAAATTAAATGTGTGGCTTGATAGAGTAATAATATTGGTGATGGGATCTGAGCCTTGCTCAACAAATCGGTAAAAAGTGTCTTCTAAAATGAAGAAATTATATTAAAAGAGGCTCTCATTCTCTCAATACCACATTCTATCTCAATATATTAGAAACAATCTAACCAAGCAAACAAGCTAACACATTCATCTCAAAATGGCGGTGAAAAAGATTTTTACCACCGGTTTGAACACTCGTCTCGCAACTCCGAACCAACTGTAACGTTTAGCATCAACATTTTTTAATTACA
Organism: Coix lacryma-jobi var. lacryma-jobi; assembly: GCA_009763385.1. Lineage (NCBI taxonomy): Eukaryota > Viridiplantae > Streptophyta > Magnoliopsida > Poales > Poaceae > Coix > Coix lacryma-jobi. Next base: position 29,446,869 of record CM019831.1, read on the forward strand.
GAACCGTCGGAGAAAGTCCAAAACATATTCTGTAGACTGTAGTAGAGACTGTTGAGATCGATTATAGATCAATTTTGTATGTGTGTTCGCATCCTGTCTCTCTCTTTAATATGTGTTAGATGATAAAGGAAAGGCTGGTCGGCTCATGGGATCGCAGACAACAAAACTAAAGTAACGCAAGGTATACTATGCAATATATATGCATGCTTGCTTTGGTTACGGACGTTTCCCCCATATGAGCTGTCGGGTGTCGAAGTGGAGAGCCGAGACCAAGAGGAGGAGGCATCCACTCGAACTCCTGAATCACCCGCCGTTGCACGCAGCAAATCCATGTCGCCTCCGGTCGCTGGGGGGCCCAGATAAAGGGTTACCCGTCACCAGTGTCTCGTCTAACTCCAGCTGAGAGCACCCGTCACCCGAAATGCCAACAGTAGAGTGGTGGCCATGCCGCCGCAGCCGCTGGATCTCAGCGAGGAAGAAAGTCGATGGAGCTCGCAAGCAACTTGATGGAGTCACCGCCACCGCCACCGGTTGCCAGTCCTCGATAGAATACTCTCAGCACTTGGCAAAGAGTTGTTTGCTGAGTGTCTGATAGAATACTTTCGGCAAATCTACCGACACTCCCCATTGTTTCACCGCTTTAAGCAGTACCACTTCCCATTGTGCTGCCAATTCTACCATTTTATGGGAGAGGGTCAATTGCCACGATGAACAACGAAATGAGAGAGGGTCGTCTTGCCGTAATCCCTGGCTTGCTTGAAACGTTTATGCGTAACTCATCAGCAGTTATCATTTTTTTTGAAACAGGCTAGGGTTTCCGTAATCAGATTTTCTCACATGACATCAAAGCAACCACAGTGTTGGCAAAGAGTTCACAGGGAATTAAATATTCGGTATCAGCTACCTTGTACATTGAGACACTGGTCCATAACAAAGAAATAGAAAAATTAAAAGGTAACCGTAGCGCTATGGTCAGCTCACAAGACAATAAAAAAGTACAAAGTGTACATTAAAAAATTAGGTAGTCGTTGGCTTGCAAGTTATCGTTGGCCCTCCTCCTCCATCTATGTGTCTCTCACCACATGGTCTCTGCCCCACACGCATCACCCTTGCTGAACTCCATCCTCCACCTACAAAAATAGATGACCTTGCTGCACAATTCATGATAACTGGGATTGGAGTAGAACACTAGTAATTTCAATAAAACTGTCCACGAGAAATTTTTTAAACCTCCTAAACTATAGATGTACATACAACCAGAAGCACGATGGCCTAGCCCGAAACACGACATTTTATCCTGGTGAGCAGGGCCGTGTCTAGGTTTCCCCCTAGCACTACAAGAAATGGTTGGCTTTTTGACATAAAATCCATTTGTGACACTAACTTTTTGACATTAATTATAACATTAGTTATGTGTATTATGATAAAGTGCAATGTCAAAAAATGATTGCCCTTCAACTCATGTCATAACTAACGTATTATGACATAAACTCATGTCATAACTAACGTATTATGTCATAAACCATACAAAATTAACGTTAAAAAGCCAGTGTCACAAATGAATTTTATGTCAAAAAGTCAACCATTTCTTGTAATGTAGGCATGCATGGGCAGCCCAACCCGACCCGTAAAATAGCATAGGCACGACACTAGGCCTGCTATGACCTTAATAGGCCACATCTATACTACAACCCAACACACTTCTAATCCCTACCTTTCTTTTTTTCCTTCCCAACTGCCACCATAGATTTAGTCGGCCATCTCCACTAACCACATCGACACGTCCCATTTCCTTCCCCATGAGTCGTAACACGGATGGCACAACTACATCCTCGCGACGCATGCACACACGTGCTTCCCTCCCCATCCTCCGACGCATCGCCGACTTCCATTCCCTTCCCTGCTTCGTGCTCCCGCCTCTCTCCACCATCTGTCTGGGCGCATATTGCTCCTCCCGATCCGCAGTTGTTCCCTCTAGCAAGGCGCTCGGGGACGAGCACGAGGCAGCCATGGGAGCCATGGCTCCAAGTGCATCTGCCTCGACCTTCTCCCTCGACTGTTCCGAGCTCGCATGCTACCGCCATGCCGCTGCCTCCCTTCTAGTTCAAGCTTGTCTGCTACCACCGCACTGCCTTCTCCATTCTCCTGGCAAGTGGATGTCAGGCGGACCCGAGACTCTTCGCAAGCCATGCTTTCTGGGCTAGCCCGACACGGAAAACGGCATGACAGACCGTGTATGGGCTATCAGACATGCACAAAGCCCAACTCGGCACAGCCTAGGAGGCACCGTGCTGGCCCGACTCCCATTGAGCCGTGCTTGGCACGGGCATGGGCCCGGCCTGAGTCAGACCAGGTGAGCCTGTTGGCTATCTATATCCTGAACCATGACTCTCGAACCCAATAATTAGAGAGTAGTGTGGCCAAATCTCATCACCTACACCCCAACCTCAACTTCGTTTTGGAACATCCAATTTTCTATGGAACTTTAATCGTTTTGGTCCTCCAGGAATCCACTCAACACATAGCCTGCGAGGAAGTTGGCTACAAGCCTACAACTCCCACCACCAAACTTCCAAGGATTTCATCTCCATGGAAGTGTTGTTCCTTTGGGTGCACCTGCAACCAATAGGCCACGCCATCAGTGCTGCAATTTGGCATTTGGGTGGAGCGGCATCCAACTCTTCTTCCCATGGATCCGATTCTAATTCACGATGCTCTGCGCAACAAGAGAAGCAATCAGTCGACATTGAAGAGTTAAAGTGATGGTCGTCAGCTGTCCACGAGGTCGCCGCACCCCAAGCGTTGTTCCTCCGCAAGGTGGCTGCGCCCTAGGTTGAGGACGGTGCGAAGTGGCCTTCCTTATCCACGCAAGGTCGTTGTCGCCGTCCGATCTAAGGTCGTAGGATACATATCGGGGCAGGGAAGTTGGAGAACTTAGACTTGAGGAGGTAGAGATGAAAGGCCTTGGATTTGGTGGAAGGAGTAAGATCGGAGACGGAGGCGATGGTGTGACGGATGTGGTGGATAGGTTTAGGAGAAACCTCCATCCACTCATGTGAAAGGGATACAGGAAGTTGGGGATCGAGATTTCTTATTTCATTGTGAGACCACTCATATAGACCAGTTGATCCACATACATTGTGATGCGATATTCAACTATAATCACCTGTTGTGGGACCTATACCTCACTACAGGGAACGTCGGCTTTGCCGAGTGCTGGCTGCACTTGGCGAAGGCCCTCTCGCACTCGGCGAAGGCTTCGCCGAGTGCCGCACTCGGTGAAAGGCACTCGGCGAAGAAATTGTCGGCAACGATTTCTTTGCCGAGTGCCAAATATCGAGCACTCGGCGAAGGCTTCGCCGAGTGCCAGGTCAGCACTCAGCGAAGCAAACGGGAGCCGTCACTTGACGGCCTCTTTGCCGAGTGCCAGCCTACGTGGCACTCGGCGAAGAGGGCCCCTTTGCAGAGCGCCACGTGGCCGGCACTCGGCGAAGAGGGCCCCTTTGCCGAGTGCCACGTAGGCCGGCACTCGGCGAAGAGCTCCTCTTTGCCGAGTGCCACGTAAGCCTGTACTCGGCAAAGGGTCCCTCTTTGCCGAGTGTCAGGTAGCTTGGCACTCGGCAAATAGGGACTCTTTGCCGAGTGTCAGGGTCAAGGCACTCGGCGAAGAGGCCGAGCTGAGCAAAAATTTGCCCAGCTTTGCCGAGTGCCATGACCTCTTTGCCGAGTGTGGCACTCGGCAAAGCTGGGAAAAAAGGAAATTTTTTTCCTGTTTTCATTTCCCTACACAGAGAACATATCACACATTCATATTCCATTTCAGACAAATATCACATGCATATATATCACACATCCATAACATACATATCCATTTCAAACAAATATCACATGTTCAGTCTCCATGCATCACAAGCTCACAAGTTTATCACAAGTCCACAAGTTCACAAGTCCATCACATGCATCTCACAAGTCCATCACATCCATCTCACAAGTCCATCACAAATCTAAGTCGGCCATCACTGCTCACCTTGGTGCTCAGATTGTGAAGAACTCCCACCTTGCCCCACGTCCCACGACCCGCCCGAAGGACCACCTTGCCAACCTTGCCACCCAGGCGGCGGAGGTCCAGATGGCCACCCGGTGTACCCTGACTGCGGAGGAGGGTAACCTGGCCACCCATAGGGCGGAGGAGGGCCACCGGGGAGCCACCCAGGCTGCGGAGGAGGGCCACCAGTGATCTGCAGAGTGTGCGGAGGAAGGCCAGGTTGAGGAGTCGGTGCCGAACCCTCCGACTGTGAGTGCACAAAGGAGAAGCAAATTCGTTAGCACCTGGAGGACAGCCGTAAAAGTTAAAGAAAATATAAACAACCATATATACTCACCGGAGTCTCTGTCGTAGGAATAACAAGAGGCACAAAAGGAGTTAGCAGCGAGGGAGGCACGACAACACCCGAGATGTTCAGGCTCCCAAAGAAGTGAGCTATGTCCTGCGTCCTCTGCGCCTCCCGCTGTTGGACGGCCAGTAAGTCGCGACAATGGGCCGCCGCCTCGGCCTCGTGCATGGCCTGCAACCTCTGCATCTGGTCCGCCTGGGCCTGCATCTGGGCCTGCAAAATTCGTCCCGTAAGGTTTAAACAATGCAAAGACAAGGTATATGTGTAAAAGCAATGAACGACGAATAGAACAAGTACTTACCTGAAGTGCTGCCATCATCCGCTGTGAGGTCGGCTGCCGAGGTCGTATGGGGACGGAGGAGCTCGTGCTGGCAGCTCGAATCTCAGCGAGGTTGGGAACAGAGGACGAGTCAACTGCGCTGTTGGCTATCCAGTACCGGTCGTGCTGCTTCCCTCCTCCCAGCCTCATCACCAGGTCTGTATCTAGGGGCTGGGTGGCCGGATCGAAGTCCTCCCCATGGCGCTCGCGAGCCGCAGTGGTGTACTCGGTGACCTTGGTGTAGGCGTTCGTGTTGGTGAACGCCTCGGGCCCGGCGTTTGGGTTGTACTGGGTGCTCGCTGCAGTCGCCTTGCCCTGGTGCGACAAGTGGTACGCCTTGAAAGGGAGGCACTCCTCACCACCATGCGACTGGGACTGCGATGAAAACACAGATGATTACAAGTAATGAGTAATTGAGTGTTAGAATAAAAAATCAGTAGAGCATACCCATCTGTCGGCGTACGCAGCGAGGCTAAGGTTGCCTTGGTGGTGTGGCACCCCAGGCATCTGCAGGCGGCAGTCTCGGCGGGCACTGTGCCTCTCGTACCACTCGTCCGATTTCCACTTGTCCACAATGGCCACCCAGCAGTCTAGGTGATTGGCGCACCAACCAGGACAGAACTGCAAGACAATAAGTATTTAATATGTTAGAAGAGCCGCTAAGTGATGGATGAACCAATCAGTATTACTGTTTTGTACGTACCTGGATGTACTGCTCCCTAGTGAGGTCGGTCTCCCTGGTGAGCATCATCTGCCTAGCATCCATCTTCTTCACCGCCGTCCCTAACACGACGGCGTTGTAGTTGATGATGCACTGGATCCGCGCCTCGTGGTACATATCCGCTAGCCAGGACCTGCAGACTCTGTCCTGCACGTGCAACGCCTCGGCCTCTCTCCCTGCCTCGCACGCAAAGTACTCCTGCACGCAAAGTACCCTTTCATTATTTGAAGAACGTCCGACAAATACGTATCATTGAGAAATGTTGTGCGAGCAAGACTCACCCAGAACTCGGCCCTAATCCGCGCTGCAACGGTGGTGTACGTGGGGTCCACAGCAGCACCGAAGTGGTCCCACGTCCAGGGCGGTGACCTAACCCCGGCGTAGGTGACCAAGCCAGGATAGTTCTTCCGAATCAGAAGACTTAACGTGCCATTGATATGGCGTGTCTTGCCCCCTGCCACAAGTTCCCAGTTCCTGCATGGGTCATTAAGAAAAACTGTTAGTCGGAAGTTCCATTTTGAACATGTCATGTGAACAAGTAGTGAAAACATTAATGGTAACTTACTTGTCGCCGTAAGGTCGAATCACCGGGCGACGGCTAGGTGCGATCCGCTGCTGCGGGAGCTGCGAGGGGTCGCGCAAGTACACTCTGCTCGAAGCAGAGGAAGTGGAACCCCCTCCTGAGGCACCTACGTTCTCGTCCCCCTGGTCCCCCTGGCGACGCTCCGAGGAAGTGGTGTCGTCGTCCGACGTCCTCCTGGTCGTCCCTGTGGCGTCCCCCTGGGCGTGGTCCGAGGAGGTCTGCGCCGGGTCGGGAGTCGGGTCGGGAGTCGGCTCCCTCCTAGGACGTCCGCGGGGGCGGCCGGTCCTCGCCCTCCTCGTCGACGGCTCCTCGGCTGCGGTGGGTGGTGAGCTGGACCTCTGGTACCGCGAGTTGACCCTCCGCTGTTGCCGCCTTCCGCCCGGCATTTTATCGAGTGCCTGCCATTACAAAGATAAAATCAATTAGCATAAACGATAAGTATTTATAAAGAGACACAAAATGAACGAAACATAATTGCAGAATAATTATAACAATATAGCATTACATGAATTAAAAATTATCTCCACGATTGTCAGTGGCTAGTGCCCCTCGTGTGTTGGCTTGTGGCACACGTGTGTCGTCATCACTGTCAATATTGTCGAAACAATCGGCATCGTCTCCATCATCCTCGTCACCCTCGTCCTCATCAATGTCACCACCAAACTGTAATCGCTCAAGCATTCTTAAGTCCTTGGCATTGTGCACCTCATCACCATCGTCCTCATCAATATCATTGTCATCGTCTTCTTCCATGTCCATCAACTCAAAAATGTCAATGTCAAACCTCCCTTCTAGCCCCTCGGGTTGAAAGAACTCTCCGTTATATGTGTTTGGGTCGAAGTTGTAGTCATCATCGTTTGGGAGAGGCGCTTTACCGCGCGGCGATACTAACTGCACAAGGTACCAACCCATAAGATTGTTGTCTTCTTGACACGCCCATGGGAGATAATAAACTTGTGTGGCCTGTTGAGCCACAATATAGACATCGTCTCCCTTGTAAACGGTGTCCTGTCGAATTTCGACTATCCCAATCTAAGGGGCTCTTCTCGTGACATCAGGATCGAACCAATGACATTTGAATACCACTGGATTAATAGCTTTGGTACCCTCAAAGTTGAGCTCATATATTTCTTCGACTATGCCGTAATAGTCGCGCTCATCGGTGCCGGGCGTACGAACTCCGGTATTTGAGGTCTTTCGATTGGGCTGACTCTGCTCGTAGCTGCTTGTGTGAAAGCGATAGCCATTCACATCATAAACGGTGAATGACTTGACCCTATAGTCGAAGCCATTGGCAACCTGTTTCAACTCATCCATCATTTCCGCATCTGTGCGGGCCTGTAAGTTGAGACAGGGTAGATCGTTTCATCAAATGAAACAAGAAATGAAATGAAATACAAGGTTAGTTGGGTCGTACCTTCGTACTAAACCACGAAATGAAATCGGGCACACCATTTTTGAGAAGATGGTCTTGTTCTTCAGAGGAAGGTTCTGTATCCTCTCTCCAGTATTCATCAATAAATTTCCTTAAAAACAAGGACGTTGAATCAAAAGATTGAAGATAGTGATGACGCATGTAAAAAGCTCATTGAGAACTTACTGCACATAAGGAGTCACTTCATCAAGGTTCAATAGCACATACAACATGATAGTGTGCCACTCATCATGCCGCAACATCTTGGTCCTCGATGCGCTTGCTCTTCTGAGTTGGCCTTTGAAAAGGCTGAGGTTCGATAAACTCTCGTCGACGTTGTAACGAGAGGGTGGATTGTGCACGCTAGGAAGGTTATCCTTATAATATGTTGTTGTGAAGTTCGACACCTCCTCCAGAATAAATGCTTCTGCCACGGAAGCCTCTATTTTGGCTTTATTTCTACACTTTTTCCGAAGAACCTTTAGACATCTCTCGACTGGAAAGCACCAATGGCACTGCACGGGCCCCCCCATCCGTGCCTCGTACGGTAGGTGCAAAATCAGATGTTGCATCGGCAGGAAGAAGCCGGGTGGAAAGATCATCTCCAACTTGCAGATCAACACAGGTGCCACTTCCTCTAGGTTAGCAATCATGTCATAAGATAGCTCCTTGGCACAAAGCTGGCGAAAGAAGTAGCTCAACTCTGCCAGCACGCGCCACACAGGCTCAGGGAGGTATCCCCGGGTCATCGCAGGAAGAAGCCGCTCGATCCATATGTGGTAGTCATGACTCTTCATCCCTAACACTCGCATAGTAGACAAGTTCACTCCCCTCCTCAGATTCGCCGCATACCCATCAGGGAACCTTAACGCCTGGATCCACTGTAGTACTTTATTCCTATGGTCTCTTTTCAATATATAATCGGTCGGACCTCTTTTCCATTTCTTGCCAGCACCAGGAGCCCTCATCACTAGCTTTGGTCTATCGCACATCTCTTGCAGGTCCAGTCTGGCCTTAACGTTGTCCTTTGACTTTTCTGTGTCCATGAGTGTTGCAAAGAGTGCCTCAGCGATATTCTTTTCTGTGTGCATTACATCGATGTAGTGCGGACAAAGAAGGTCATTGAAATAGGGGAGTCTAGTCAAGCCCGATTTATGGGTCCACATGTGTTCCTCTCCGTACCCAAAAAAACGACCGTTGTCTTTATCAAACTTCAGAGCCTCTATTTCGACACGGACCTCGGAACCGCTCTTGAACTGAGGAATGGGGTTGGTGACTTGAACACCTTTCCTGAAGTGCGTGATGTCACTTCTGAATGGATGGTCAAGAGGCAAGAATTGACGATGCTAGTCGAATGAAGAATACTTCCCTCCCTTCTTCAACCAAGTGAACTTCACAGCTGCCTTGCATATTGGGCATGGGAACTTCCCGTGAACACACCAAGCGCTGAATAAGCCATACGCAAGGAAGTCATGCAGGGAGTACTGGTACCACACATGCATTTTGAAGTTCTTCATTGTTGCTCGGTCATATGTCAGTACCGGGTTTTCCCAAGCTTTGAACAATTCATCCAACAAAGGCTCCATGAACACACCCATATTGTTCCCCGGGTGTCCAGGAATTATCAGCGACAAGAATACGTTCTTAGGGTCAAACATAACACCGGGAGGGAGATTGAGGGGGATCACGAACACAGGCCAACAAGTGTACGGGGCCGCCATCATTCCATATGGGTTGAACCCATCTGTCGCCAGCGCCACACGTACATTTCGAGCCTCCATAGCTTTGCCAGGATGCATGGCATCGAAGTGCTTCCATGCTTCACCATCCGATGGGTGTACCATCTTGTCAGGATTGTATCTTTTGCCATTCTTGTGCCATGTCATCTGTTTCGCAGAGTCCTCTGTCATGTACAGTCGTTGGATCCTAGGTATGAAAGGAAGGTATCGTAGGACCATCTCGGGGATATTAAGTTGTTCCTTCTTGCCATCTCCATGGTCTACCTCCACATACCTAGAGGCTTTGCACTTTGGACAGTGTGTTGCTTTCTCGTGATCTTTCCTGAATAGGACGCACCCTTTTGGACAAGCATGGATCTGCTCATACGGCATCTTAAGTGCACGAAGAAGTTTCTGTGACTCGTACGTGTTCTTCGGCAGAATGTGACCCTCCGGCAACAGGGTGCCCAAAATTGCCAACATGCCATCGAAGGCGTCTCGACTCAAGCTATACTGGGACTTGAACCCCATTAGGCGTCCAATGGCATCCAGTTGTGAAACCATTGTCCTTTCATGAAGGGGCTTCTGTGCCGAAGACATCATGTTGTAGAACGCCTTTGCGGTGTCCTCTGGCTCCTCCAATCCTTCACCGAATTGAGCCTCTTGAAAGTCTCCCATCATGTCTGCTACCCCGGCATCTCCATTATACTCCTCGAGACGTTGTCTCACCACCTCCTCTCTAATCCGATCGGCTTCACCATGGTGGACCCAACAAGTATAGTTTTCAACGAATCCGTACTTGTAAAGATCTACCCCCACGTTATTCTTATATTTTCTTTTCTTGTTCCCACATTTGCTGCAGGGACACGGCATCCGACTCGACCCTTTAGCAGCCGGACCAAACGCATGCTCTAAGAAAGCATTGGTCTTAGTAACCCATTCTGTGCTCTTACTTGCGTTGCCCGTGTACATCCAGTCACGGTTATCCATCCTCTGGCATATACATATGTAAGCGAGTAATAAAACCAGCAATTGCATCTACACGACATTCCTACCATCTAATAGGAGAAGGATAGGTCCTAATCCCACCCGAGGATGCGCAGATGGGTTAGTTTCCATGTTCTACTCCTACCCGAGACAGAATTTCGGCAGCACCTCCTCGCTGTTCTCTCGATACACGTCCTGGCAGGGAGAGTGTGTATCCGGAGAACAACGAGGAGGTGGTGCCGAAACTCTGACTCTGACAGGAGCAGAACATGGAAACTAGCTCATCTACGCATCCGCGGGCTGTCCAAAATACGTGGACAATTCGAAAGAGATACGGTCGCAGATATGCAAAGGACTGAATATCTAAGACTGTATCTCTTTCGAACGGGAGACGTCTAACTAGGTTACGCGACCAAAGATCAGATACCTAAGGATACAGATAGAGGGGTTATACCTAAGGTGCCGGTGAGGTCAGGGTAGCGGGGCAGTGGTGAGTCGGGGCAGTGGCGACACGACGCGGTGCAGGCAGACCCGCAACGCCGACGAAGACGATCGGGGTCGCCGAGTCCCTCCGACGGGTCCTCCTCCTGCCAAAAAAAGAGCAATTGGTTAGTCTCGACCGAAAATTTTGGCAGCACCTCCCCTGCACGGGGAGGTTCCCAAAACCTGCAGAAAAGGTCGGCACGAAGGCCAACAACCACATGTATACCAGACATAGTCACGAAGGCCAACAATCACAATAGTACTAAGATGAGCCATGTACTTTACTTCTATTTCCATGCAGGTAACAGTATCGAAGTAGTATAACTACTACTAACAATAACACTACTACTAACACTACTACTAACACTAACACTACTAACACTACTACTAACACTACTACTAACTACTAACTACTAACTACTAAGTACTAACTACTAACTACTAACTATTTACTAAATACATAGGGCATACCTTCGCGACGAGAATAGCAAGAACGAGCTTCGGCGACGGTGACGGGACGACCGAAGCGGCTTGACGGCGGGGCCACTCTTCTCCTCCTTCTCCTCCTCTCTTCTCCACTCCTCTTCTTCCTCTCCTCCTCCACCTCCTCCTCCTCTTCCTCCTCTCCTCCTCTCCTCTCCTCTCCTCTCCTCCTCCACCTCCTCCTCTCCTCCTGTCCTCCTCCTCGGCACGGCGGGCCCGGGGCCGGGGGCGCCGGGGCGCGGCCTGGGGTGGCGGCGCGGCGGGCGGGGCCAGGGCGGGGTTGCGGCGGGGTGGGGCGGGGCGGGGCCGGTTCGCGGCGGGGCGGGGCGGGGCCGGGGGGGCGGCGGCGGGCGGCGGCGCGGCGGCGGGGCGGGGTGCGGCGGCGGGTGCGTGTGTTAGTGTGTGCGTGTGTGTGGCCGGGCCGGCCGTTTTGTATTTTTTTTAGTTTTCGAACGACTTTGCCGAGTGCCAGATCGGCTGGCACTCGGCAAAGAAGGGACTTTTGCCGAGTGCCAGCCGATCTGGCACTCGGCAAAGAGGGCCACGTGGCAGACAAACAACGGCCAGCAGGCAAGTCTTCGCCGAGTGTCAGCTGGCACGACACTCGGCAAAGATGCTCTTTGTCGAGTGTCAGGTCTGACACTCGGCAAAGTTTTTAATTTTTTTTTGGAAATTTGGACACCAAATTTTTTTTGAGACACTTCCACACTACCACTGTCAACATGTTCAAATTTCACAATTTTTCAAAGCGTTTTGTTATATTTTATGTTTTTATTGTATTTTCTTGAATTTTCCCGCTAGACACAAGTTTGAACTGCGGGTGCATCGAATAATGGATTTCAATGAGTCGAAAATTGTTATTGTTGTTCTTGAGTGTATGTTCAGGCCAAATCCAAAAACTGACTCTACGTTTCGATCAACGTGCTCACGGGGCAACGCCTCCAAATTACGTGCGGGCGGTTTTTTAATTATAGAAAATGCAAATGAATTCCGAAAATCGCGAAACTTGGCGAGATGTTGTTACATCATATGCGTATGCCGAGAAAAAAAATTGAGAAAGTTTCGAGCAAGTTATCACGTACGATGCTTACAAACCTGGACATCTCAACCTGTGATATCTTGTGACTCATGTTGAGATGTCCAGGTTTGTAAGCATCGTACGTGACAACTTGCTCGAAACTTTCTTAAATTTTTTTCTCGGCATACGCATATGATGTAACAACATCTCGCCAAGTTTCGTGATTTTTGGAATTCATTTGCATTTTCTATAATTAAAACACGGCCCGCACGTAATTTGGAGGCGTTGCCCCGTGAGCACGTTGATCGAAACATCAGGTCAGGTTTTGGATTTGGCCTCAACATACGGTTAAGAACAAGAATAATATTTTTTAAATCATGAAAATCCACTATGCGATGCACCCGTAGTTCAAACTTGCGTATTTCGGGAAAATTCAAGAAAACGAAATAAAGTCAAAAAATATAATGAAATGTTTTGAAAAACTGTCAAATTTGAACATGTTGGCCATAGTACTGTGGGGATGATCCACAAAAAATTTGGTGTCCAAAATCCAAAAAAAAAACTTTGCCGAGTGCCACATGGACTGACACTCGGCAAAAAGGGGATCTTCACCGAGTGCCAGCCACGTGGCACTCAGCAACGAACAGCCCACGTGTCAAACAACGGGGCCACACGCTTTGCCGAGTGCCACGTGGCTGGCACTCGGCAAAGACACCCTCTTTGCCGAGTGCCAGATACGTGGCACTCGGCAAAGCGTGTGGCCCCGTTGTTTGACACGTGGGCTGTTCGTTGCCGAGTGCCACGTGGCTGACACTCGGCAAAGAGGGGGTCTTCGCCGAGTGCCAGACGACGCGCACTCGGCAAAGCTAACGGGCCTGGATGTCGTCTGGTCCGCGACACTTTGCCGAGTGCTAATCTTTGCCGAGAGTGCGGCACTCGGCAAAGATGTGACTTCGCCGAGTGTTTTTCTTTGCCGAGTGTTGGGCACTCGGCAAAGCAGCCTTTGCCTTGTGCTCAGTCTTCGCCGAGTGCCAGATTTCCGGCACTCGGCAAAGAGCCTCTTTGCCGAGTGCCCGAAATTTGGCACTCGGCGAACTCGCTGGCACTCTCTTTGCCGAGTGCCCGAAATTTGGCACTCGGCGACCTCGCAGGCACTCGGCGAAGCCTGTGTTTCCTGTAGTGCCTATAGACTGGTTCACCCATATACATCGAGCTTGCTCTCTAAGTATTGACCAGGCAGCTGCTCACATTTCGAGCTCCAAGCTCCCCACAATTTTTTTTTTCTGCTGGTTGCTGTGCAGAAATCGTCTCAACATCAGGGCAAATTTGCGCCATTTTGTATGTCTTTGATGATATTGGGTCCACGTGCAACCAATTGTACCCAAAGTGTTGTTTGTGTCACCTCTCACCTCCTGACGACCCGCTCTCACCCACCGCCGCCCGGCCCAGCCCGCCCCTTTCTTCTCCCTATGCGGAGGCGCGGAGCGGCTGTGCACGTGCACGAGATGACGACGCGCCTCCGCCGTCGCTGTGGCCGTGGCGTGAAGACGAGGACTACTGGCGGCACCATTGCTGAGGCGAAGCGCGACTGCCGACGTTGGCTGTGCGGAACGGGGAGCTCGGCCTCAGGCACGGCCGTCGGCGCGGGCGAAGTGGAGCAGGGCGGGACGAGGCGACGACGACGATGGCGAGCTTCGAGCTGTGGAGCCACGCATGGCCGTTGGCGCTGAGCGCTTGTGGCAAGCGGGGTCGCGCTGAGCCAGGCGGAGCGGCGTGCGGCTGGTCGGCTGGCGTGGTGGAATACGGCTGACAAGCCGGCGACACAGACAGACACAGAGTGCTGGTGGTGCGGGTGCCAGGTGAAGAGGGCTGTGGCCACATGTGTTTTAGGCGAGGCGGAGTTACTGGAGCCTGGAGCAGCAGCGGTGAGCGGCCTAGACTCCTGGGCGCAGCCATGGCAGGGCCAGGGGCCAGGGGGTGTCGCTCACCGACCTAGGCTAGGTGAGGCTTCACCTAGCCTGTGTCTGCGAGGTGCTCGTGGAGATGTCTCAGAGGAATGATACTGAGAAGAAAGACGTTACTACGGTGGAGACTTTCACATGAGCTGATGCAAGGTAACCTGATTCATTTGTGCAGTCTACCATACACTAACCATCTTCAGCTTGGCTCCTTTGATATTTGGAAAACAAACCTGAGCAGCTGCCACTACAGCATCCAGCTGCTTTGCCTAGTGCCTGTTGCACTAGGCAAAGGCTTCTTTGCACTAGGCAAAGGCTTTGCCTAGTGCAACCCTAGGCAAAGGGTCTCCTATTACATGAATATCATTTTTTGGATGGCTACGTTTCATTATTTCATCACCTGCAGTTCAAATTTACCTTTTCGGGAAAAAATGCAAGTAAATAAAATTAATTCAAGAAATATAGCAAAAAGTTATAAAAAGGTCCCAAATTTAAACATGTGCTTGTATACAATATATAAGGCCTACAAAAAAAAAATTGAAAGCAAAACTAAAAAAAACAAAAATTCTTTGCCTAGTGTCTGGGTTGGCACTAAGCAAAGAGGTACTTTGCCGAGTGCCACGTTAAGGCCCTAGGCAAAGCAAGCTCCTTTGCCGAGTGTCGTAGGCCGGCACTAGGCAAAGTGCCTCTTTGCCGAGTGTCGACCATGACCCTAGGCAAAGAATCTGACGGCGTCGGTCGGGGGGCCGTCAGCGGATGCCGTCTTTGCCTAGTGTTACCTTTGCCGAGGGTTGCACTAGGCAAAGACCATCTTTGCCTAGTGCTGGGCTTCGCCGAGTGTCGTCAGCCCCACGACACTAGGTAAAGGCTTGTTTCGCTGAGTGTTTTGCTTCGCCTAGTGCCTGACTTCGCAACACTAGGCAAAGCCTGGCTTTGCCGAGTGTCCGCGTTTTGGCTCTAGGCGAAGCCAGAGGCACTAGGCAAATTTCATGTTTCCCGTAGTGTGCACTTGCACCCGGTTAGCATGATTGAGTAATAGCTTGTTGTCTGTTATTGATTTCTTATACTTTTTTTAGATAATTTTAGATGCTTTGCTATTTGATTTGTCCTAAGCCCAAAAATTGCACAGCACATATGTCCTATGTATTTTGTGAACTGTGACCTAATTATTAGTACCGAAACTAATTGCTCCATGACCTATGTACATATGGTTTTAATTGGCGAATTGGCCTCCTGTATATTGGTTCAGGCTTCGCCACTGGTTCCAATTAACCCCAATTTTTTATGGGAGGCGAGATTCCCCTCAAAATATTCTTTGCGCCACTCTTAAAGATTTGGATGCCTCATGCTGGCGATTCAAGAATAATAGGGCTCTTGTGTTAGCTTGGCGAAACTTCATCGCCTCCTCCCTGATTTCCTGCTGCTCTGTCTCCTCTGTAATCTCTGTCTGGCTCAATGCCAGAGGTTTTTCTGTACTTGATGCACTATACTTCGTTCAACATAAAGTAGGTAGGGACCTTGGCCCAGTTGTTCGAAAAAATATTGAAAACATCCGTAAATGACAAAATTAAGACGAATATTGAAAACATATATGATTATTACATTATCACAGGTGCAGGCAACGTACACGCGTACTGGCATATTATATCAGTAGCATCTCTACACAACCATGTAAAATAAACTTACTCACTCCAGTGTTACGAAGTCAGCTGTGGTTACTTTCAAAAAGATCCAAAAAGAATCCATTCCACACTCTACCATGAGTAAAGTCCATTGCCGGTCCTTAAACTTGCACCGTTGTGTCATTCCGGTCCCTAAACTCGTAAATCGACCGTATAGGTCCTCAAACTTATTCGGTTGTGTCATCCCGGTCCCTAAACTTGCAAATCACTCATTTAGGTCCTCAAACTTAGTCAGTTGTGTCATCCTGGTCCCTAAACTTTGTTTTGAGTCTCATCTAGATCTAAACATGATGATTTAAAATCTTTATATCAACAAATAATTCATAATTTTTTCATATAAACTTGAATGAAGATAACATTTATATCAAAATTGTAGTCCTCGATGTGATCTACAACTTTGTGGTCGAAAAGTTTTTAATTTAAAATTGTTTAGGGTCCCAAAATATAGTTTTTAAAATTTAAATTTCAAAATCTATAAACATACAACAAAATTTTGGGACCTTAAACAGTTTTAAATAAAAAACTTTCCAACTACAAAGTTGTAGATCACATCTAGGGCTACAATTTTGATATAAAGTTTGTCTTCATTCGAGTTTATATGAAAAAGTTATGATATATTTGTTGATATAAAGTTTTTGAATTGCCATGTTTAGATCTAGAATAGACTAAGCCTCAAAATAAAGTTTAGGGATCAGGATGACACAACTGACTAAGTTTGAGGACCTAAACGAGTGATTTGTAAGTTTATGGACCGGGATGACACAACCGAACAAGTTTAGGGACCGAGATGACACAACCGAACAAGTTTGAGGACCTAGACGGTCGATTTGCGAGTTTAGGGACCGGGATGACACAACGACACAAGTTTAGGGACCGATGATGGACTTTACTCCTCTACCATTTATAAAGTGGAATAAGCTTCTTCAGACGCTTGAAAAGGAAAATAGTATTTTCCATGGAAACACCTTTTGCACATGAAACTATATCGGCATTGGCGTATCATCCACCAGTCATTCTGTGTTCTCTCAGGAGTGAATCTTTGATTGCAAGTAGCTCTTTGATGATATTCTCTGTTGGCATTCTGCCTGATGGCAGTTCCTGAGTGCAGGACATTCCAAGACTCAGAAGTGCAGCAACACAATCCATCTTCCTCTTGTATGAAGAATCATCACCCATGGTATGGAGTTCATTTTCAAGGTCCGCAGACAGGCGTGTATGGACAGCGTCCATTGTTCTATCATGGAGGGCTAGACCAATATGTTCACGGAGGCTCATCAATCCTTGTCTGTATCTACTTTCAGTAGGCCTATTTCCAGTTATTGTTTCCAGGACTAAAATTCCATAGCTGTAAATGTCTCCATGTGTTGACACCATGTTTCCAGCACCATACTCTGTTGCATTGGGTTTTCAAAAAATATTACACTTTGCAACAAAAAAAAATATCCATATTTAGAATAAAGCAGTATTTTTTCCTATAAAACTACCATAGATTTTTCACTGCAATCTGTAAACATCTAGGCACCAATGAAGGGAACTGAATATAGCAAGAAAAGGAATGAAAAGTATATTACGCTAACCTGGAGCAGCATATCCAATTGTCCCTCTAAATCCGACCGAGCTTGATGACTGTTGCAGCAATGAGCTGCCCTGAACAAGGACCTTAGCAAGCCCGAAGTCCCCAACATGGGCTACCATATCAGCATCCAAGAGCACATTACTTGACTTGAGATCACAATGTACAATAGGTGTGGGTCCATAGCAATGAAGGTGATCCAATGCATAAGCCATATTAAGGAGTATAGTCACTCGTTCCAAGAGGTTCAAGTATCGTTGCTCTTCCAGACCATTTCTGTCTGGATGTAGCCAATTTTCTAGACTACCATTGGGCATGAAGTCATACACAATTGCCTTGAAATCATTCCCCATGGCATCAATGCTAGAACAAACTGTAAGTATCTTGGCAAGATTCCGGTGTCGCATATTTCGTAGCGCTTCACATTCAGCTGTGAAAGTCTTGAGCGCCTTCGGAGTTTGAAGTTTCAGTACTTTCACAGCAACAAGATTTGTACTTTCATGATCTTGCAAATTCAATTCTCCTTTGTTGACTGATCCAAATGATCCTTGTTGAGTCCCTAGAACCTTCTAGGTGTAGATCAGAGGGGATACAAGAAGAACAATGCCTATACTATAGATCCGAGAGAGAGACAGAGGGGTATGGATGTACATACCATCGGAGTTGGAGGAGGAGCCGGCCATCGCTGGTTCGGTGGTGAAGTTCTGCGCACGGGCAGCGGCGGTTGGTGAAGAGGTCGCTGCACGGTGGTGACGGCGTGGTCGTCGTAGGTCCGGCGGGATCTTCCCGTCGCTGACTGCACGCCCTATAGATCGGTCTAGGGTTTTGTCGGTGGGTTGTGGCGGCTCAGGGGAACCTCGTACCTTGAGCCCCCGCCCCCCCCCTTTATATAGCGCAGCGCGACAGGGGCCCACCAGCCAATCTCAGGCTGGGCGCCCCCGATCAGGGCGCGAGAATCAGGGGTCCAGAGAGCCGTTGGGCCCCCTGGAGAGATCATCCTAACAATCTCCCCCTTGATCTCTACTTTATACTTGTACCTTTAACTTTAACTTGACTTTCCTATTTCATCACAGATAATGCATAGAGCATGCTTCATCATCACGGTTGATTCCCGATAGATTCAACAACTACAACACACGTCTCTGTTCTGAAATAGCTTCTTTGCCTTTTGGGCCCTTTATAGTCCAGGAATCATAGGCTTTCCCTTAAACCCATGCCGGCTACATGTTCCTTGAACACGTTGGGTGGTAAGCCTTTTGTCAGCGGATCCGCGAGCATCTTATTTGTGCTAATGTGCTCAAGACTAATAGTTTGATCCCGGACTTTATCTTTCACAACACATAGTACTTTATGTCAATGTGTTTGGCAGCACCACTTGACCTATTGTTGTGAGCATACTGTATTGCTGGATAATTATCACAGTACAACTTTAGTGGTCCATGGATGTCGTCAACCACTTTCAACCGGGTATGAACTTCTTTAGCCAGTTCACCTGCCCCGAGGCCTCGAAACATGCAACAAACTCGGCATACATTGTGGACGATGTAGTGACGGTTTGTTTGGAGCTTTTCCACGATATGGCTCCCCCTGCGAGAGTGAAAACATATCCAGACGTGGACTTCCTATCATCTCCCGCATAATCAGAATCTGAGTACCCTTCTATGCGCAAGGATTCTGATTTTCTATATGTCAACATGAGGCCTTTTGCGCCTTGCAGATAACGCAAGACTTTCTTTACAAGTTTCCAGTGTTCTAGGCCTGGATTGCTTTGAAATCTGCCAAGTAACCCGGTAACAAATGCTAAGTCAGGGCGTGTACAAACTTGAGCATACTGTAGGCTTCCGACAGCTGAAGCATATGGAACCGCTTTCATTTGATCGATCTCATACTGGTTCCTGGGACACTGAAAGTTCCCATATCTATCGCCCTTGACTATGGGTGCAGGTGAAGGTTTACTTTTGTGCATACTAAATTTCTTTAGAACCTTTTCCAAGTATGCCTTTTGTGATAGTCCTAATACCCCTTTGCTTCTATCTCGATGAATCTCGATCCCTAGAACGAACGAGGCTTCACCAAGATTTTTCATATCAAAGTTTGAGGACAAGAACTTCTTTGTCTCCTGCAGTAGACTGACATCATTACTAGCTAGTAGATATCATCCACATACAGGATTAGGAAGATATACTTTCCATTCTTAAACTTTGCATAAACGCAATTGTCCTCAACATTTTCTTTAAACCCAAACTTCTTTATTGTGCCATCAAACTTCAAATACCATTGTCTTGAAGCTTGTTTTAATCCATAAATGGATTTCTTTAGGCGACACCCCATTTGTTCTTTCCTTTTATGACAAAACCTTTCGGTTGTGCCATGTAAACATTCTCTTCTAAATCCCCATTTAGAAACGCTGTCTTCACATCCATTTGATGTAACTCTAAATCATAATGGGCTACAAGAGCCATTATGATTCTGAAAGAATCCTTACATGAGACTGGTGAAAAAGTCTCATTGTAATCAATTCCTTCCCTTTGCGTAAAGCCTTTTGCCACAAGTCGCGCTTTATACTTTTCTATATTCCCTTGGGAGTCATACTTGGTCTTGTAAACCCATTTACAACCCACTGTTTTGGCTCCTTTGGGAATTACCTCCAAGTCCCATACCTTGTTGGTACTCATTGACCTCATCTCTTCTTCCATGGCCTCAAGCCACTTGGATGAGTGTTTGCTTCTCATGGCTTCTTCAAATGAGGTGGGATCATCCTCCATTTGAAACTCCTCAGTGTTATACACTTCATAATCATCAGGAATAGCAGATCTCCTAACTCTTTGAGACCTTCTAGGGGCAACCTCAGATGGCCCCGGTTCTATAGGGGGCTGTTGCTGCTCTTCCTCATGCGCAACAACGGTTTCCACGGGCTCCTGAGGGACAGGTTCCACATGTTCACTCGTTGTTGCCATGGGAGGACATACAACAGGTGTTGTCACTACAGTGTCATGCACTGTTGGTGCATCAGGAACAGGCAACACAAAAAATGGTTCCTGAATCA
Organism: Coix lacryma-jobi var. lacryma-jobi; assembly: GCA_009763385.1. Classification (NCBI taxonomy): domain Eukaryota; kingdom Viridiplantae; phylum Streptophyta; class Magnoliopsida; order Poales; family Poaceae; genus Coix; species Coix lacryma-jobi. Next base: position 29,467,248 of record CM019831.1, read on the forward strand.
TTGGAGTGGGCACATATACCCGCTTCTCCTCAAGATCAATTTTTCGTGCTGTCGTGCTCCCCCTGATCATCTGCTCTTCCAAGAAGACAGCATGTCTCATTTCTACAAACTTTGTATATCTATCTGGACAGTAGAAATGAAAGCCTTTTGACTTTTCAGGGTAGCCAATAAAATGGCAACTCTTCGTTTTGGGATCCAGCTTCCCAATGTTTGGGTTAAACACTTTAGCCTCAGCAGGACTGCCCCACACACGTAAGTGATTTAGTGAGGGCACTTTTCCTGTCCACAATTCATACGGTGTTTTGGGCACCGACTTACTTGGAACTCTATTGAGAATGTGAATGGCGGTTTTCACGCGCTCCATCCACAGACTCAACGGTAAGGTGGAGTAACTGACCATACTGCGCACCATATCCATCAAGGTACGATTACGCTTTCAGCTACTCCATTCTGTTGAGGCTCGCCCGGTGTAGAATACTGGGCAACTATGCCATTCTCCTGGAGAAACCTTGCAAAAGGTCCAGGCACTTGTCCATACGGGGTATGCCGACCATAGTACTCCCCCCATGGTCGGATCTGACTATCTTTATCTTTAAGTCATGCTGATTTTCAACCTCAACCTTAAAGATCTTAAATTTATCCAATGCCTCTGATCTTTCTTTGATTGGATAAATATAACCATATCGAGAGTAATCATCTGTGAATGTTATGAACGAGTCATAGCCATCCACACTCTTTACAGGAAAAGGACCGCAAATGTCTGTGTGAATGATATGTAAAATTCCTGTACTTCGTTTAGCATTTTTCTTTATTTGCTTTACAAATTTACCTTTAATGCAATCTATGCATTGCTCTAGATCTGAGAACTCTAATGGAGGAAGAATTTCATTCTTAACTATCTTTCTATTCTATTCTCCCCCTCGAAATATGGCCTAAACGACAGTGCCATAATTTCGATGACTCATTTAGAGTTCTCTTTCGCTTTCTATTTTCATTCACACACGAGGATGTATTATCATTCACATTGCATACGGAGTTCACTTTATCACGAAGAGACAATAAATAAAGCTCGTCTTGTTGAAAGGCGAGACCAATACATTGATCATTAAATATTATTACACATTTGCCATGTCCAAAATGACAACCATAACCATCATTATCCAATGTGATACACTTATTAAATTTCTCATCAAAGATGGAACAAATAAAACATCTCTAAGCAGAAGTACTACACCATCTGGAAGCTCTAATAAAAGATCTCCAACAGCTTCGACGTCTGCCCGAACTCCATTTGCAACTTTAATACATCTTTCGTTTCTTTGCAAAGCTCTCATCAAAGTGAACCCCTGCAAAAAATTTGCAACATGAACAGTTGCACCCGAGTCAATCCACCAAGTAGATTTGGAATACTGTATATACAATGATTCATTTACAAATGTAATAATATTCTCACCTCTGTTTGCCATAAACGTTTTCAAGAAGTCAGGACAATCCTTCTTGAAGTGGCCCTTCTTCTTGCAGTGGAGACACTGATCTTTATCAACAGTGTACTGCTGATACTGCTGGGGCTGAGGCTGATATGGAGTCTTTCTCTTCAACCTTGAAGAGGAAGGAGCATTAAAATTTCTTTTCTTATTATCTCCACATGGTTTATAGATCCACCATGTGAGGCCTTAATTCTCTCCTCCTCTTGCACACACATAGCAATGAGCTTCTCTAAGTCCCACTTTTCAGGATGAATGTTGTAATTAACAACAAAAGTATCAAACTCTTTGGGCAAAGAAGCAAAAATCAGATGAGTAAGGAACTCATCCTTGAGTGCCAAATCCATTGGTTTGAGCTTGGATGCCAAAGTGCTCATCCTCAGTATGTGCTCTCTTATGCCACTGCCACCTCCATAGTACCTCTCTGTTACCAGCTGCTTTATCAGCTGGGTGGCATAAGTCTTTGAAGAGCCAGTAAACTGACTCTTAATCCTGTCCAGGTACTCTGTGACAGTGACACACTCTGGGATTGAGCCCACAATAGTTGGCTCAATCGTGTTCTTTACCACGGCCAAACACTTCTTGTTTGTCATGACCCATTTCCTATGCTCCAAGTCATAGGACATCCGTACGGGAGCAAAGTCCCTCTGTCTGGTTTGCCATGCGGCATCAACCTCATTAGCCTCCCGCACTGGTTCCACAGGCTCTGTGGGACACGGTTCGGTCACTACCCAGTCCACCTCAGCCAGGATGAAAGCCAGGTCTATCTTTCTCCTCCATTCCCCATAGTTGTCTCCTTTGAGCACGGGGATATCCTTGATGCAACTCATCAACGAGAAACCACCTGAGACCACAATCACAATTCATATATAGTGAGAATAATAATAAAGTAAACATCAATAACTGCATGCCTTATTTTCAACGTTGGTCAAAATTAAAACATACAGTTAATTATACATTAAATCTACATCACCGTTGGGCAGAAAAAGACAAAATGCATAACAAAATTCATAACATCATAATATTGCTATTAATCAACGTTGGTCAGAATAATAACAAAATTATAATAATCTGAAAACAATATCCATTTTTCAAAATTAAACTCTCCCGTTGGTTCGAATTTAATGATGAAAATAACAACTGTAAATACGCAGCGGAAACATGAAAACTTTATTTTTCAGAAGCATCAATACTGTAAACTTTTAACCTCTGGAAAAATAACACGTTGGTGCAAAATTTACAGATCAAAAAACCAAAATCTATGAATTTGTGCGTAAAAATGCTTCTGAATATGAAAACAACAACAAAAAACAACTTTACTGGAGCCTCCTCCGTGGCCCAGGCGACCGAAACGGCCCAGCCGCGAGCGCTCGTAGCGCCTCCTCCGCGCCCAGGCCGTAACCTGGGCCTGGGCCGGAATTTGCGTCGCCCGCATGGGCCTATTCAGGTCCAGTAGATCAGAGCCGTCGGTGCCGATCGAACGGCCGTCCGCGTCCTCCGCGTGGACAAAACCGGCCGCCGGGGCGCTCCAAAACCCTAATCCCCATTTCTCTTTCTCCCTCTGCTCTCCACTCCCGGGCGGCGCGACTAAATCGAACCGGAGCAAGGCGGTGACCTCCTGGCCACCGCCGGAGAAGCAGATGACGGGCGTGGCGGCGCCGTCTGAAGGCCCTTGGCTGGCGCGTGCGCTCCCATTCGGTCGAGCGCACCACCATCTAGCGGCCTTTGGGCGGTGCCCTGGCTCGCGCGTGCGGAGAGCCCGCTGCGCGGCCCTGTACGAGCGACGGCGGTCACAACGGTGGCCGCAACGGCGGTGAGATCCAGGTAGGCTAGTCTCCCTTTCGCCTTCGTCCTCTCTGATTAGGGTTAGGGTTCATACGGGTTTGGATCCAATCCTCCCCCTTTCTTTTCCCGAACGTCGGCAAGGCCGGCGGCGGGCATTAGGGTTTTCCCTATTCTCTGTGTCCGTACGTCGGTAAAACCGGCGTCGGTACTCCCCATCTCGATCTACACACTAGATCGAGGCGTCTGATACCATTGTTGAGTCCCTAGAACCTTCTAGGTGTAGATCAGAGGGGATACAAGAAGAACAATGCCTATACGATAGATCCGAGAGAGAGACAGAGGGGTATGGATGTACATACCATCGGAGTTGGAGGAGCCGGCCATCGCTGGTTCGGTGGTGAAGTTCTGCGCACGGGCAGCGGCGGTTGGTGAAGAGGTCGCTGCACGGTGGTGACGGCGTGGTCGTCGCAGGTCCGGCGGGATCTTCCCGTCGCTGACTGCGCGCCCTATAGATCGGTCTAGGGTTTTGTCGTGGGGTTGTGGCGGCTCAGGGGAACCTCGTACCTTGAGCCCGCCGGCCCCCACCCCTTTATATAGCGCAGCGCGACAGGGGCCCACCAGCCAATCTCGGGCTGGGCGCCCCCGATCAGGGCGCGAGAATCAGGGGTCCAGAGAGCCGTTGGGCCCCCTGGAGAGATCATCCTAACAATCCTGAGCCCAATAAGTTTGACTCTGAGAAATCATTTGTTGCTCTTAACAGCTTTGAGTAAGAGATCAATGGGTGACCTTTCTTCTTGGACTGTGTGGATGGGATAGTTTTTTTTACTCTCTTGCGCCAAAAAGATAACATACAGAGCACGGCTAGTATGACTAGTGCTGTCACTGATACAGAAATAACTACAGGAATCACTGGGAATTTATGTTTTTTCTTTGGCAATAATTGTACAGGAACAGGACACGGTTTCAAATGCAGACCTTGAATGCCACCAAAAAGTTTGTGATTTCCTTGGATTGAGAATGCAGTGAAGTTTGTGAAAACGCCAAAATCGGGAACTTGTCCAGCTAGGTTGTTGAATGAAAGGTTGAGGTGGTGGAGCGTGGTAAGGTTCCCTAAGGACTTGGGTATCTGGCCTGACAAATTGTTCCTGGAGAGGTCAAGAAATTCTAGAGCGCTCATTTGGCCCATGGAGGATGGAATACTGCCATTCAAGGTGTTGTTCTGAAGAAAGATATACTGGAGAAGTTGACATTCACCTATGGTGCTAGGGATTTCCCCTGATAAGCGGTTCGATTCTGCATTGAACTGTATGAGATTTTTTAGGTTCCCAATTTCCTGTGGCAGTGATCCCTCCAAGTTGTTGTTAGAAAGATCCAACCCAATGGAAAGTGTGGAGATGCTGAATATTTCTCTAGGGATTGGGCCAGTCAAGTAGTTTTGTTGAAGACTCAGCTGCGACAGCTTTGTGAGGTTTCCAAGTGTGTTTGGTATTGTACCGCTAATGCCATTAAAACTGAGGCCCAGCAGAGACAGTTCTGAAAGTGAAGGACCGAAAGAGTCAAAACCAGGCGACCAGAGGGGGGGGGGGGGTGAATGGGAGCCTCAAAAATTTCTTCACAAAAATGAGGCCTCTGTCCCAATAAAAACAACCAAAACCGTGATGCGCACGACCCTTGGAAGAGGGTGGATGATCCCAGAGATCACAGCGAGGCACCACAGACTGAAAACCGCAAGCGAACCAGGCGAAAGACTGAGCCACGCGCCTCAGGGCGAAACTCCGATTCGCCCGAGGCTTTGGAAAGGCCTCAGGCCAAACAGCGATTCGCCCGAGGCTGAGGCCCAAGAGAGAGGCCTCTGTACAAAACTCCGACTCGCTCGAGGCTTGAGGCTCGAGAGAGGGAGACCTCGGATCAAAAACTCCGACTCGCCCGAGGCTGGAGGAGGCTTCGGAGGAAAGCTCCGTCTCGCTCGAGGCTGAGGCTCGAGAGAGAGGCCTCGGAGCAAAAAATCCGATTCGCCCGAGGCTCGAGGCTCGAGAGAGGCCTCAACGTGAAACTTCGACTCGCCCGAGACTGAGGGGACCTCGAAAAAGCTCCGATTCGTCCGAGGCTCAAGAGGCCTCGGGAAAAGTTCCGCCTCGCCCGAGGGTGGTCTCAGTTCACTCGAGAGGCTCCGTACGAAGGAGGCCTCGGCACGTTCCGACACCCGAACCTACTGCGTACTGGCCACACAGAAGCTCGGATCTGGGCGCTTTCTCTCAAAAAGGAAATCTCTCCAAAACTTGTCCAAAACACAATCCCAAGTTCCCAAACATGAGGAAGAAGATCACAGGGTAGTTAGACGACTATCCCCAAGAAATCATCTTCTCAGAATAACCAAGAACACAGAGAAATCAAAAGGGAAAGTGGATGAACAAAAAGTGCCACAAAAATGAAATTGTCCCGATCTATTCGATCATGAGGAGTTGGATGAATTCCTTTGGTCAGAGTGACCTCCTCAATGATACGAACAAACTGATTCAAACGGATTTCGCAAAGACACAGCAAAGAGAGAGATCGAGCAACGAGGAAAAAACAAGCAGAGCCAAAAAGCGATGAACACAGTGCACAACACAGCCAATCGGAGGGCTCGGTCCAAGAACACAGTGCACAGCACGAGTCTGCTCGGAAGGATGAGGATACGGCCTCACTTCCTTGAACCAACAGAACACAGAACAAGTTCTTCTGTGGATCTCAACTAGCTACAAGCAGGGAATGGAGAGCAGAAAAACCCTAGGAACAAAAGCAACTAACTGAGATAGAAAGGGAGGAGGGTGTCTCCCTCTATTTATACTACAACTAGCCTAAGTCTATTTCCTACTCTACCCCTCTCTACTCTAAGTACAGAGCAAGCCAGCCAAACCCTAAGGCTAAACTGGACTAACTCAAGTGGTAGGTGTATCCGACGGCCACGTCCGCACAACTCGTTCGCGTTGCCTCCGCGCAACCCCCGATTGCCGCCACGTGCCGCCTTTGCTCTGTACCTCCGGTTTTGAGGCCCAAACCGGGAAACCAGCCACTGCCCGAGTTTTGAGGCCAAACTCGGAAACCATCCAGCCCAGGTTTTGAGGCTCAACCTGGAAACCGTCCAGCCCAGGTTTTGAGGCTCAACCTGGAAACCGTGCACCCGAGTTTTGAGGCCCAAACTCGGAAACCGTCCTCCCGTTGGTTTTTCCCTGGCTCAACCAACAAACCAGAGCTGTAGAGGGGATGCACCTCCCGTGCACCCCATCCACCGACACGTGTCCCCAGGTTCTCGACCCGAGCAACACATGACCGCACTTCTTTGCTTGTCGTCGTCACAGGCTGCCAGCCTCCACAGCTGATCCTCAGGTACTCCGGTCCCTCAGTCCAAGCCTCACGTCTGCCCTTCACCGCTCGGTACATTGGCATGGCACGTCCGCCGCACGGCACGCCCATCCTTCTCCGCACCGGTCCGTCAGCACAACACGTCTCAACTTGACCTTCACCTACCCTCGATCACTGTCTCCGTGCTCGACACCTGCACAATACAAGCCAAAGAACATGCGCATCATCCCTGTTGACAATCACTCATCACTCAGAGCCTTCGGCATACACCCATGTATCCGCAATCTCCCCCTTGATGAGTGCATTGTCAACTACACACACAAATCATAATAAAGAAAGAGAAAGAAAGAAGGAGAGAGGAAGGGAGAGGAGAAAAACTCAACCAAATGACCCAAAAGCATAGCAAAGCCGAAGAAGGTCAGGTGGTAAGAGCAACAGAACTTGGTCCCCAAAGACATGGGCAACGGCTCGACGCAACCAAGCAAAACAAAGCTAGCCCTCAAGAAGAAGTAGAACAAGCTCAACACCGCTAGCAAATACCAGTTTGAAAATCAGAGCAAAATGCTAGTCCCTCAAGAAGGAGGCAACGGCTCAACACAACTAGCACGGAGAAAGCTCGACACCAACGCTTAACAACCTGCAAAACATGGCTCGAGACTCGAGGCTGAGGCTCGAAACAGGGGCTCGAGGCCGAAGCTCGAGGTCGAGGCTCGAGGCTGGGGCTCGAGGCAAGGGCTCGAGGCAGAGGCTCGAGACAGGGGCTCGAGACAGGAGCTCAAGGCAGGAGCTCGAGGCAGGGGCTCGAGGCAGGGCAGAACCAGACGAGCTCCTCGAGCAGAAACAGACGAGCCAGACGAGCTCCTCGAGCAGAAACAGACGCGCTCCCCCTCGAAAAATGGCAAAGCCTCGAGGCTGCGATCAACAGCACAGCTCGAGACCGAGGCTCCCTTTGCTCCCCCTTGACCAGTGCAAGCTACATCCAGGAAACATATGATTTGCAAAATTCTCCCCCTTAGTTGAAAATGCACTTATCAAGATAAAAATGGTCTCCCCCCCTTCCAGCATGCAAAAGAAGTTAAAGATGCAAGTTAGGAGCTTCAGGCTTATAGTCAAAAGAATGCATAAATGCTCCAAACAGTATAGCCCGAGGGTCTCAACAGATACATACGGGCTCAGCGAAGGCTCAGACTGATCACTGTATCCGAAATATAAGCCAAATGAGCAATAGTGAGCAGTTTTGAGTCAAAAAGATATTCACCATTAAAATAGCACTAACAAAGTGTAGACAGGAGTCTGTACAGGTGCTAAACATGTATACAAGGTGAACTACCCCTAGCACAGTTCAATCATCATGCGTAGGAATGAAGCATATACTTGTGATTTCTTGTAAATATCGGAGTTGCAGCGGTGAAAATACACAAGCTTAATTATTTGCATGTGATTGCGAGAGGTTGAAAGCTTGTCTTTGCCTTACTTTTCAACCGAGCGAAGCCTATGCCGAAGCAATCAGAAGCTTAAAGCTACGGTTTCGGTCATACACTACACGGCTCAAGTTTAACTCATAGTGCAATGAGAGACTGTCTCGATACCGTGATGTGTTTGACAAGCAATCCCATCTCGATCTTTTCTGTTTACAAATACTTAGTTCAGAATTTTTAGTCATGATATGAACAGACCAAGCAAGTGAGAGACTCAGAACTAGAGACATAGCAACCTAGCATATATGAAAAGCACGAGTAAACTCGACATAACCTACACATGCTAGTTGCATATCTCAATGGTGAATATTTTCAGAGTATAATTTATTTAGCAAATTCACCATTTTAAATGGCCTAGCTCACAACATGTACTAGTGATCAGTAAGAGCATAAGCTACAGCCAACCAACATGAGCCTCGGAATTCACTATTCAGAGCATAGTCACATTCTAGTAAACATAAATCTGAGGCTCAGAGAGTGACTAAGGAATGCCGAATCAAAAGAAAAAGAGAAGGAAGAAAAACCGTACAAGATGCAAAATGTTTCCCCATCTAAAAGGGGAAACACACACCAAGCTCACCCCTCAACCGATTAAAGGTTGATTCGTCTAAAGGCTTGGTAAAAATATCGGCCAGTTGATGATAAGTATCGACATGGCGAAGGTCGATATCACCCTTCTCCTGGTGGTCTCGCAAGAAATGAAAGCGCACATCAATGTGTTTGGTCTTCGAGTGAAGCACGGGGTTCTTAGCAACGCTAATAGCACTCGTGCTGTCACAAAGCAAAGGAACTCGAGAAAAGCTCAAACCAAAATCACGCAAAGTGGCCATCATCCAGAGTAACTGGGAGCAACAGCTAGCCGCAGCAACGTACTCAGCCTCCGTGGTAGACTGGGCGACACTAGACTGCTTGCGAGAGGACCACGAAACAAGAGAAGAACCGATAAATTGGCAAGTCCAGAAGTGGACTTGCGATCAATACGACATCCAGCAAAATCGGCATCAGAATAACCGCAGAGGGAGAGAGTGGATGAGGCCGAATACCATATACCGAGCTCGGGTGTGAACCGAAGGTACCTGAAGACCCTCTTCACGGCCTGACGGTGAGAGGTGCGCGGCGAAGCTTGAAAGCGGGCGCACAGACACACCGCGAACTGAATGTCCGGGCGTGTCGCCGTCAGGTAGAGGAGCGATCCAATCATGCTGCGGTACTCCCTTCTGGTCCACTGTTCGCCATCTACATCCGCATCCAGGGCAGTCGTTGTCGACATGGGCGTTGGTAGAGGCTTGGCCTCACCCATGTCGAACCGCTTCAGCAACTCCTTGGTGTACTTGCCCTGATGCACAAACGTTCCTTCTCGGGATTGCTTAATTTGCAACCCGAGAAAGAATGTCAGCTCTCCCATCATGCTCATCTCGAACTCCCTGCTCATAGTGTCTGCAAACTTGGCAACCAAAGCGTGAGAAGAACCACCGAAAATGATATCATCCACGTAAATCTGGACCAGAGAGTGTCTTTGCCTTGCTTGAGGAGAAAAAGCGTTTTATCTACACATCCCATTTTAAAACCCTTAGCAAGCAAAAAGGTTTTAAAACCTATCATACCAGGCTCTAGGGGCTTGTTCAGACCATATAAAGCTTTGTGAAGTTTAAAAACATGGTTCGGAAACTTGGGATTTTCAAAACCGGGGGGCTGCTCAACATACACTTCCTCTTCTATGTAGCCGTTTAAGAAGGCACTCTTGACATCCATTTGATACAATTTAAACCTTTGGATGCAGCAAAAGGCCAAGAGTATCCTAATAGCCTCCAACGTGCTACAGGAGCAAAAGTCTCCTCGTAATCTATTCCCTCCTTCTGACTATAACCCTTCGCTACAAGCCTGGCCTTGTTTCTAACAACTTGGCCGTCCTCTCCTTGCTTGTTTTTGAAAACCCATTTTGTCCCAATAGCTTACAGTCAGGTGGAGGTGGAACTAGAACCCAAACCCGATTTCGTTCAAAGTTCTCTAACTCCTCATGCATGGCATTGACCCAGTCTGGATCCGTCAATGCGTGTCCAACATCTCGGGGCTCAAAATTAGCGACAAAAGCAGAGTGAGCAAAGTGCGAGATTTGCTGAGACCTGGACCGAGTGACTCGGTCGTCGAGGCTGCCGATCATCTGCTGAGGCGGGTGCCGACGCTGGATGTGCTGCGGAGCCTCCCTGGTCGAGGTGGCCTCGGCTTCAGCCTCAGCAGCAGCTGGTGCCTCCCCGGGTACAAAAGATACCACACGGGATGGCGGATCCCACGGCCCCCAGGAAGAAGAGGTCTCGGGGCCGTGGATCGTCGTCGAGGCTTCTCTATGGGCCTCAGCGAGTGGAGGGGGTGCTGGACCGTCCATACCCTCTGCAGGGTCGTCCATACCCTCGGCACCCTCCTCCTGGTCATCAAAAAGAGGCTCGCCGACCTCATGATCACCTGCACGCTCAAAACGAGAAGAAGGACAAACGAGAGTCTCATCGAAGGTGACATCTGATGTCTCCATGACTCGGTTAGTGTCAAGGTTAAGTACACGATCAGCCCGTGTGTGAGTGCCATACCCAAAAACACACCGTCAGAGAACGAGACTCAAATTTGTCCAGGTTGCCTTTCTTTAAAATAAAACAGTGGCAACCGAAAACTCTAAAGTAACTCACTTTAGTTGGCGACCAAAACGCAACTCCATAAGAAGTCTTTTTCAAGAACGCTCTCAGAAAAATGCGGGATTTTGAAATATAGCCGGATTTGAAATATAGCACGCAGTGTTTATAGCCTCGGCCCATAGCGCCTGGGAGTCCTGTGCTCGTCGAGCATCGTCCTGGCCATCTCAACGAGGGTCCGATTTTTCCTCTCTACAACACCATTTTGTGGCGGTGTGTAGGGGGAAGAAACTGGTGCTCCACCCAGAGAGTTACAGAACTTCTCAAAATCCGAATTTTTAAATTCGGAACCATTATCACTTCTAATAGCTCGCATCGAGTTCAAAGGGAACTCGTTCTGAAGACGTAAATCAGATTGCGAGCAAAGGAAAAAGTCTCGGTCTTCTCAGCTAAAAGAAGACCCACGAATATCTCGAAAAGTCATCGACAACGACCAAAACATACCACTTTCCACCGACCGAGCTCACCCGAGCTGGACCAACAAGATCCATGTGTAAAAGCTCTCCAGGGTGTGAGGTCATGACTTTAGTCACTGGATGGTGGGGAGCAGCAACCATCTTCCCGTGTCTGCAAGAGTGACAGACTAGATCCTTCTCCATCAAAGCTTGGGCAATCCTCGGATTAGGCCAAGTGAGCTAAGTCTTGCAAGCAAGTCAAAGCTTAAATGACCGAGCCTCCTATGCCACTTCCAAAGATCAGAGGAGGAAGGACTAGCCAAAGACAACGAGAAGTGCCAAGGACTCCGAGAAATTCGCACGAAAGACTTTTCCAAAGGGCGAAATTAGACATACTAGATTGCCCTGAGGATCCAAAATACGACTGAGATTCGGTTTAAACGAATCTCATAGTCATCGTCAAAAGTTGCGAAACAGAAAGCAAGTTAAAATGCAAGTTAGAAACAAGAGCAACATCGCGCAACACGAAGTGCTCATTAACCCGCACTGATCCGCGGGACAATACTTTACCTTTACTATTGTCGCCGAAGGTTATGTACTCCTTTCCGGCACAGGACTAAGGCTGGAGAACCACTTGGCGTTTCCGGTCATGTGCCTCGAACAACCGGAATCCACCAACCAAACGTCCTCCAACCGTCTTACCTACATCAATAAAAAGACATAGGGTGAGCATACGGTCCAACACTGGGGTTAGTGAAATAAGGGGAATACCAGTGTTGGGCCGGCTGCTCAAAGAATGGTTAGGATAAAAACCATTCCTATACTGTCTACGGGAGGAGCGATCACCATGCTGTGGAAAACATGGTCCGCTAGGGAAGGAGCGCTCACTGCAATGCTCAAACTGCAGTGGGAAAAACGCTCAACAACGCCTCTGACACGGGGTCCGTCAACTGCAAAAGCAGGACCCCGTCGGGCACGCTCTCTACGAGGCTTACGCCTGGGAGCCTGAGGCTCAATATGCTGCCGAGGCTCTGGACCTCTAGGCCGAGGCTCTCTCCTCGGAGCCCTCCGTCGCTGAGGCCTGGGTGCTCGAGGCTGAGGCCTGTGAGCACGAGGCTGAGGCCTCGGGGCTCGAGGCTGAGGCTGAGGCCTCGGTATCTGAGGCTGAAGCCTCGAAGCTTGAGGTCCTGAGCCCCTGGACCTGTCAGCGGGCCTCGCGCCCCTTCTTGGCACGGCGCACTTCTCTCCTGCGCCTAAAACAGAACTCGCTCAAGTGACCATCTCTCCCACAAAAATCACACTGGTACCTCACCATACGCACAGGAGGTTGTTGGTACACAGGGCTGTGGGTGTGGCTCACTTTGCCCTTCTGCGGCAAGCACTCCCCTGAATGGGTGGCATTGTGTCGAGCTTGTTTTTGAGGTGGCTCGGCTTGGGTGCCCACACTTGGTTCTTGGGAGGATCTCTCGAGGGTTCCTCAAACACCCCATCCTTGGTGATAGGCTTCAGAGGCTCTTTGGGTGGAAGCTTGGTCAGTTTGGGAGTAGTGATGGAGTTCGGCTTCTCACTGGGATTTAGACCACTCGACTCTCCAATCTTCCCAAAAGCAGAAAGATCGACACCCGGAGCAAAACCTACACCAGGAGCACCAGCAGCTCGCTTAAATTGGGAGATCATCATCCCGAGCTGCGGCTCACTACAAGAGACCCATGACAAGATGGTCCGAAGGTATGTGTTTTCTTCCTCGGTTTGCATCTTGTCATGCTTGACATTTGCAATCTCCATCTCCAGACCCTCACACAAAGCACACCTTGCTACACAAGTGCTATCTGAGTTGGCCTCCTCAAGAGACACAATCTTGGCATTCTTCTCTGCCAACTCAGTTTGCAAGACGGGACACGCCTTGCACGCACCCAACAGCTGAGGCCTAGCACGGAGCTCATCCACCTCTCCAACCAACGCAGCATACTTACCTCTCAAAGGTGAGAGGTCAGTCATGTGCGCTGTGCATGACTCACACTCAGCCTCCTCCGACACGACTACGGTGGACCGAGCGAACTCCAGCTCCTTCACCGTGTCCTCCCACTTCTGCCTAAACTCCTTGCGCTCTCTAGCAGCACGCCTAAGCAGTTTATCTTGGCTAAGGAGGGCAGCAGTAAGCTTCTCTACCTCAGCAGAGAGCTCGTCGTGGGTGAGCGATACCTGGGAGGCGTCGTCGTCGTCGTTCCGAGGGTTGCGCTCCAGCTCGCCTCCGACCTCGTCGCTGAGCGCCATGTGTGCAGAGGCCGTCGTCGTCGGCGAAGAAGCAGAGCCCGTTCAGCTGATCCTCGATCCTCTTATTCTTCTCGGACTCGTCATCGCTCGAGGAGGCGGAGTCGTCATCCGAGCCGTCGACGTCGCTGAGCGTGGCGAAGAACGCACGCTGCTCAGCCTGGGCCTTCTCCAAGTACTTCTTCTTGATGTACTCCTTGTTGTGAAGCCGCCCCTCTTCTTGTGCCTTGGAGGGACGTACTTCTCTTTGTGCTTGCCGGGGTCGTACTTGTGTCCATGATCGCCCTTCCCCAGATGCTTGTTCTTCTTGGGGCAGTTGGCGATGAAGTGGTCAGGGTCGCCGCACTCGTAGCATCCCGAGCGTCCTCCTCCGCGACGACGGTTCATGCGGTTGTTGTGGAACCGCGTGAACCGGTTGGCAAGCAGAGCCAACTCGTCATCCCCCAAAGACTCCAGCTGCTCCTCGGTGACGGAGAAAAGAGAAGCAAGAGCAACGCCACCAGAGGAGTTGGAGGAGCCAGACACCAGAGCCATAGTCGGGCCAGAAGGGTTCGAATAAGCAGCCCTCGACATGGCGTCGATCTCACTGGACTTGAGCTTACTGAAGAGCTCGTCGCAGGTGAGGGTCTCATAGTTAGGTGATTCGATGATCGCCTGAACCTTGGAGTCCCACACCGAACGGTCAAGAGTGTGCAAAAGCTTCAAAGCACGCTCATGATCGTCAAAAGGCAACTGCTCTCTGTTAGCCCTCATCCTGTTGACAATCACCTGAAAGCGAGCGAATAAACTTTCTATGCTCTCACCAGGCTGATGTCGGAAGTTCTCGTACTCTCTCTTAAACGACTCGTAGAGTCGGGTTTTGACTTGAGAGGTACCCTCATGAAAACGCATGAGGGTGTCCCAGATCTCCGAGCCGTAGAGAGGTGAGAAACGCGGTCAAACTCTCCCATGCTCAAACAAGAAAAGAGAGCATTACGGGCTCGGCTATTGGCATCGTGCTCATCAATTTGCTGTTGAGTGACACGAGCAGCCAAGACCACGTAATCAGCGTTGTTGCAAATCTCCCAAACAGAAGAGCCCATGCTCTGGAGATAGGCCGACATGCGTATCTTCCAATACGCATAGTTCGTCCCATCAAAAAACGGCGGTTTGCCCACGCCGCGATCCATGTCGCCTTCTGTGGATCTGGAACCGGCTAAGGTGGAAGATCCTTAACCCGCTCCGATACCAATTGAAGGACCGAAAGAGTCAAAACCAGGCGACCAGAGGGGGGGGGTGAATGGGAGCCTCAAAAATTTCTTCACAAAAATGAGGCCTCTGTCCCAATAAAAACAACCAAAACCGTGATGCGCACGACCCTTGGAAGAGGGTGGATGATCCCAGAGATCACAGCGAGGCACCACAGACTGAAAACCGCAAGCGAACCAGGCGAAAGACTGAGCCACGCGGCCTCAGGGCGAAACTCCGATTCGCCCGAGGCTTTGGAAAGGCCTCAGGCCAAAACAGCGATTCGCCCGAGGCTGAGGCCCAAGAGAGAGGCCTCTGTACAAAACTCCGACTCGCTCGAGGCTTGAGGCTCGAGAGAGGGAGACCTCGGATCAAAAACTCCGACTCGCCCGAGGCTGGAGGAGGCTTCGGAGGAAAGCTCCGTCTCGCTCGAGGCTGAGGCTCGAGAGAGAGGCCTCGGAGCAAAAAATCCGATTCGCCCGAGGCTCGAGGCTCGAGAGAGGCCTCAACGTGAAACTTCGACTCGCCCGAGACTGAGGGGACCTCGGAAAAAGCTCCGATTCGTCCGAGGCTCAAGAGGCCTCGGGAAAAGTTCCGCCTCGCCCGAGGGTGGTCTCAGTTCACTCGAGAGGCTCCGTACGAAGGAGGCCTCGGCACGTTCCGACACACCGAACCTACTGCGTACTGGCCACACAGAAGCTCGGATCTGGGCGCTTTCTCTCAAAAAGGAAATCTCTCCAAAACTTGTCCAAACACAATCCCAAGTTCCCAAACATGAGGAAGAAGATCACAGGGTAGTTAGACGACTATCCCCAAGAAATCATCTTCTCAGAATAACCAAGAACACAGAGAAATCAAAAGGGAAAGTGGATGAACAAAAAGTGCCACAAATGAAATTGTCCCGATCTATTCGATCATGAGGAGTTGGATGAATTCCTTTGGTCAGAGTGACCTCCTCAATGATACGAACAAACTGATTCAAACGGATTTCGCAAAGACACAGCAAAGAGAGATCGAGCAACGAGGAAAAAACAAGCAGAGCCAAAAAGCGATGAACACAGTGCACAACACAGCCAATCGGAGGGCTCGGTCCAAGAACCAGTGCACAGCACGAGTCTGCTCGGAAGGATGAGGATACGGCCTCACTTCCTTGAACCAACAGAACACAGAACAAGTTCTTCTGTGGATCTCAACTAGCTACAAGCAGGGAATGGAGAGCAGAAAAACCCTAGGAACAAGCAACTAACTGAGATAGAAAGGAGGAGGGTGTCTCCCTCTATTTATACTACAACTAGCCTAAGTCTATTTCCTACTACTACCCCTCTCTACTCTAAGTACAGAGCAAGCCAGCCAAACCCTAAGGCTAAACTGGACTAACTCAAGTGGTAGGTGTATCCGACGGCCACGTCCGCACAACTCGTTCGCGTTGCCTCCGCGCAACCTCCCGATTGCCGCCACGTGCCGCCTTTGCTCTGTACCTCCGGTTTTGAGGCCCAAACCGGGAAACCAGCCACTGCCCGAGTTTTGAGGCCAAACTCGGAAACCATCCAGCCCAGGTTTTGAGGCTCAACCTGGAAACCGTCCAGCCCAGGTTTTGAGGCTCAACCTGGAAACCGTGCACCCGAGTTTTGAGGCCCAAACTCGGAAACCGTCCTCCCGTTTGTTTTTCCCTGGCTCAACCAACAAACCAGAGCTGTAAAGGGGATGCACCTCCCGTGCACCCCATCCACCGACACGTGTCCCCAGGTTCTCGACCCGAGCAACACATGACCGCACTTCTTTGCTTGTCGTCGTCACAGGCTGCCAGCCTCCACAGCTGATCCTCAGGTACTCCGGTCCCTCAGTCCAAGCCTCACGTCTGCCCTTCACCGCTCGGTACATTGGCATGGCACGTCCGCCGCACGGCACGCCCATCCTTCTCCGCACCCGGTCCGTCAGCACAGCACGTCTCAACTTGACCTTCACCTACCCTCGATCACTGTCTCCGTGCTCGACACCTGCACAATACAAGCCAAAGAACATGCGCATCATCCCTGTTGACAATCACTCATCACTCAGAGCCTTCGGCATACACCCATGTATCCGCAGAAAGGTTTCCTATGGCAGTGGGATTGTTCCGGATATGCCGTTTAAGACTAGGTAAAGCCTGATCAAGTTTCTAAGACTGCACAAGGAAGAGGGAAGAGATCCTGTGAGGTAGTTCTCAGCGAGAGCCAGAGTTTGCAGGTTAACGAGGTTGCCGATGTCATAAGGAATGTTTCCCGAGATGTCATTGGCTGCTAAGTTAAGAATTTGTATCGAAGAAGAAAGATTGGAGAGTGAACCAGGAAGCACCCCCTCAAAACTGTTGAGGTACATTTCCATAACCTGCAACTGAGAGCAATTCGTTAGAGCAGCTATGAATTCCCAGTCTCTTGGTTTTTTGGCTTCAAAAAAATTCACACTGAGCTGCAGAAAACTGAGGTTTCTTAGTCTTCCCAGCGCTGTCGGAAGAACTCCACCGAAAGAATTGTTTATGAGCTGAAGCATCCTCATGTCAGAAGCGTTTGATATCGAGGCTGGGATCGGGCCATTGAACTGGTTGAAATCCATGAACAGCTCCTGCAGACGGGGAACATTATTGAATGCATCTCGAGGAATTGCTCCACTCAGCATGTTATGATTGACAGAGAGCCGAACAAGCGAGGAAATGTTCCAGATGGAATTCGGGATCAGGCCACTCAAATTGTTGGAGCCTAAGCTGAGCGCAGATAAACTAGGCAGCATGCCCAGGGACGAAGGGATGGTACCTGACACCTGACAGCATGTTTTCATAGAGCTCAAGGATCTGGAGGCTGGTGAGGTTGCCCAGAAAAGCCGGTACCTCACCGGATAATCTGTTTGTGTAGAGAGATAACTTTCTGATGGATGTCAGTCCTGCTAGAGATGGAGGTATCTCTCCTCTCAAGCCGTTCTTGCTCAGACTCATGGAGACCAGGTTTTCCAAGGCGCCGATCTCGCGTGGGATCTCACCTTGGAGATGATTCTGGCTCATGTTCAGCACCTGAAGCCTGCCAAGATGGCCGAGCTCCGGCGGTATCGGCCCGGTGAGCTCGTTGTCGTCGAGGACCAGCTCCCGGAGGAAGGACAGGTTGCCCAGCAAGGGGCTGATTCGGCCGGAGAGGTTGGAGGAGGACAGGCGCAGGGCGACCACCCTGCTGGGGTGCCTGCTGCCGCAGGCCACTCCTGGCCAGGTGCAATAGTGGCTGGACGTGTTCCAAGAAGCCAGCAAGCTGCTGGACTGGCCTGAGGATGCCATGGACTTGAAGGAGAGGAGAGCAAGCTCGTCCGTGGAGGTCAGGGACAGCAGCACATGGAAACAGAAGCACAGCAACAAGGAGATCAGGTTTATTATTGCTCTGTCCATGACGAGGAGAAGTGGCTACCAACATCAACATGCAAAGTTTAGTTTGCGTTGGCCACCAAGAACAATAGCCTGGATATGGTATAAATAGGGGAGGATGCATGGTATGTCATGTCACACTCACAGTCACACAGCATGCCACCCATCAGTAAAACAAGACCAAGAGACCAATATCATGAAGCCTAGCGCAGAAGCTGTGTTTCCCAAGTCATTGCCCGCCTAGCTTCTAGTCTGTCAATGTTCCTTTGCTATATGGAATATGGATGTTATCTTTCCACATTGCATGCAAGGGTTCCTTGTTCCGTTTCACACAGTCCAAATTGGCCTCAACAGACCATGTCCAAATTGGCGACAACTCAAGTCCAGAATACATAGTGGTTTTGCGGATAGCATTCTAGCTTCAATGTGGCGAAATATACACGCCAAGGTAGACGTTATTGTATATGCATCGAATACTTAATTTATATAAAAGGAATTAGATTGGACATGTGTTGTAATTAGCAGTTAATTAAGGGTTAAGTACAGCTAAGTGATGTTGAGCTCACGTAGTGACCCGGCCAGTCTCTCACTCTCTTTATATAAGGGAGATGGCTGCACTTGTAAGCTATATATAATAAGGAGGATGAGAGGCAACACAAACACATAGCGATAGGCTCTCAAGGGAGTGCCATCAACTTTGACGAGCCATAAGCTTTGGCCGTTGTTGCTTCAAAGGGTCCTTGAAAGTTTATATAACATATTTGCTGAATTGGCTGATATATACATATATATATGGCATGTACTTTTGTTTATAATATATAGATCATGCATGTTATCCATGGATGTAATAGCTAGCTAATAACAATCATCTCTTTTGATCCATACAGATGTAGCTATAATAGTTTTGCTAATTATACTTGAATTGAATGCCCACCTAAACTATTTCACTGGTTGGACCAAACTAGCTAATAATAGTAGCTAATATTAGTTATAAGCTATTAGCAGCTAGCTAGTGGATTAATGCAGATCATAGTCTTTTTTCTAAGACCCTCATACATGCAAGCAGGAATCTGCTCTTAGTAGGATTCTATACTCAAATCATAATAGTACTTGAAGTCCTAATATTAGCACACCTTTCTAAACTCATGCACTCCTGTAATTACAAGTAAAGTTCGTACTTTGAGCCTTTACCAAAACATAGAGAAGGAGGCCCTGAAATAGCACGGCTGATCGAAGTCCACAGCTGTGATGTGAATGGCCTTAGAAGCCACGTAGAATGGTAGAAGCAATTTTATACTGTACTTTTTAACAAACAAAAAAGGGACGCAAGTTGGAATAGACATGCATGCGTGTGGAACCCATGCATGCATCGAGTGCACGCTAGCTTCGTCATCCCGGTCAACTCGTCAACGTGAGGACGATGCTTTTCTCGCACGTACTTATACATGACTGTTATGTGTACAAGGCTAGAGTCGTCGTCGGTTTCCTGCTTCTTCCTGGTCATCATATTCATATCTACGTAGATGCATGGCAGTCCAAGTCCAGCCGTGTTTGGCTAGCTAGCTAGAAATATTCAGTGGACCACTGCAGTGGACATGCATGGATGGATCCAACGACCACCGTCTCGCATCTCAGCAAATTGGCAAGTTGGTGGACGAAGATAACCCCACCAACGAACGCCTTGACATCGCTCCACAAAAGAAAGAAAGAAAGAAAGAAAGAAAGAAAGAAAAGGGGTGTTTGGGACTCTCCGCTCTCGTTTTTGCTGCTCGGCTCCAGCTTCACAGTGCCAAACACGTTCAGCTCCAAGAACTTCTCCGCAAAAAGGGTGGAGCTCGAGGTCAACTCCACGTTTTTTTAGAGCACCTCAAGAGATACTTCAGTTTTTAGAGCTTTGTACTCTCACATGGAGTTGTGTTAAAGAAAGAAAGGGATGAAGGAAGGAGGGAACAACCCGGTTTTTCCACAATGGGATGCGGCCGCCTCCCCTATCCTCCGGCTGCAACTACTCCGTGATTCGCGCCCGTCAACACCTCGTCTTTACTCCATTTATTTCCCATCCCGAGCACGAATCGCAAAGCAGAATGGACGGTGGCAGATAGGGCATGCAGCCGCTACCCATTGAGGTTTTACGTTTCTGAAGGAGGGAAGGAAACAACTTCGTTCCTTCGCTTAATAATTAACCAAATAAACAATAAAGGGGCTTGATAAAATTCAGGTGCCTGAATTTTAGTTTCCTTTCAGACGACGATTATTGCACATATTTTACACTAAATTATATATTTTGTTCATTGCAATTTTTGTAGACACAATCTGCAATTTTCGGTACAGAATAAAAATCCCGTTAGAGAAAACCACAAATCCGAAAAATCTGATTTGTGTTGGCACAAAGACAATTAAATTAACGATTTTTTCTATAGGTAGACAATGACAAAAATTAATATATTATGGCACCAAAACAAATAACAAATCATAAAATAACAACTTAGGTGTACTAGGTAATTGTACAAAAATATTACTTGAAATCATCATAAAATTGAGTTACTTGAATTCTTGAAATATAGGAAAGGTGAACAACGAAGCTACATTATTTCCTTGGAAACCGCGGGCAACCGCCGACTAAGAGTTGCAGGTTTCTTTTCTTTTTTTCGAAAACATGTCATTGGCACGTGTTTCATTAAGAGAAATGAGAATTGTTTTACACAAGCCAGAAGACCTTATTGCGAGGTGCCAAAGGCCTGACTGACGACACTAACAAAAGGCGCCGGCTCTAACGGCGGAGCATCGGTTGATGTACTTGCTGGTGAACAACTGTGCGGCTTGGATAGATTTGGAGTGGTGACGAAGACTAAGACTAAGACTAAGGAGGTGCAACCGACATGAAGGGAGCCAGGTCCCTAAACCCGGCTGCAGTCCATGCCTCGCCCTCGTCCCTCACGCGCTGCAGCGTTACCGAAACCGATGCCGAAATGCCTTCGAAGGTTCTGCTGTTTCTTTCTTTCTAGCAGATCCACGAGACAAGCAGAACCAGGCTATCAAATCCGCAACGCCTTTCGCCTGGGATGGAGGAGCGGCTGGCCAGCCACCAGTTTAGCATAGTATCCTCCTCAGAAGGGCAAAGGCGGCTGAGGTTGGCGCCAGCCAAGATCAGCATCCAGAGCTCCCTGGTGAAGACACAAGCCAAAAGAAGATGGTCTGCCATCTCCGAGCGCTGGTCACAGAGGGCGCAGTTATCAGACTGTTGAAGGCCGTGTCTCCGACGCCGCTCCGCCGTCCACAGCCGACCATGAAGCGAGAGCCAGAAAAAGAACTTCACCTTGGGGGGCGCTTTGGACGCCCAAAGCTCTTTCGCGCCGCGCAAGGTCGTGCGGCCATGGAAGAGTGCCTCGTAGGCGGAAGAAGAGGAGTATGTGCCGTCCGAGGCCCAACGCCAGACCACCCGGTCCTGAACCGAGTCCTGAAGCTGGACCGTTTCAAGAAGCGACCACAAACGCAAGAACTGGGCGATCAGTCTTGCCGTGGGAGCCCCTGCCACGTCCATGGCCCACTGGTTGCCCGTAATGGCCTCGCATACCGTTCGGCGGCGGCCGCGTCTAGCGGTGGCCCGGAAGACGTCTGGGGCGAAACCCACCAGGGGACCGACAGGGTGCCAATGGTCGGTCCAGAAAAGCGTGTTGTTGCCGTTGCCAACAATGAAACGGGTCGAGGCGCGGAACATGGCTTCTACCTTCTTCTCCCTCGGGGCCGGCAGCACGGCCGAAATTGAGTCCATGTTGGTGCGGCGCTGCCATTCCCAGCGCAACCTCAGCGCCATACCCAGCGCCCTGAGGTCCGGCAAGCCGAGCCCGCCAAGATCGCGCGGGGAGCAGACAACCGCCCAGCTCACCTTGCATCTTCCGCCACAGACCGAGTTGGCACCCGCCCAAATGAAGGCTCGTCGGGCTTTGTCGATGGCCTCAAGTGCCCAGGCAGAGAGGGAGCAACAGATATAGACATGGACAGGGATGGCCGAGAGAGTAGTGCGGGCGAGGGTTGTTCTACCCGCGGCATTAAGAAGGTTACCCTTCCATGTCGGGATACGCGAAGCCACCGCATCCACCAAGGCCTGCTCCGCGTGTCTGCTGAGTCTTGTCGTCGATAGCGGCGCACCGAGGTATTTAGTTGGGAACCCCGTTTCGCGACACGGGAACTCCTCTCGGAAGGCCGCCACATCGGCCGGAGAGGAGCCGATCGGCGTCACTTCGCACTTCTCCACGTTCGTCTGGAGCCCAGAGGCGCCCGCGAACACCTCGAGCAGCCGCCGCATGCAGGCGCCGTCCCCCGCAGTGGGCGTCAAGAATACCACCAAGTCGTTTGCATACACAGACGCCCGACACTTGGCCGCATCACCAGGTAGGGGCGCAAGAAGCCCGCGGCGGTCTGCCTCCTTTATCATGCCGTTAAGCACCTCCATGACCAGCACGAAGAGGAACGGGGACAAGGGGTCGCCCTGCCAACGTCCGCGTGCATGGAAAATGCGTTGGCCTGCCCTTCCATTAACTAGAACCCGGGTGCTTGTTGTGCGTAGCATGGCCGATATCCACTCGCACCAGCGGGAAGGAAAGCCAAAGTGTTGAAGCACCTCCAGTAGGAACGGCCAGGCCACCGTGTCGAATGCCTTCGCCAGATCCACCTTCAGCAAGATCGAAGGGAAGCGCTTGGCGTGTAGGTAGCGGCATGTAAGTTGGACGACACGAAAGTTCTCGTGGATCCATCGCCCCTTGATGAAGGTGGACTGGTTGAGTTCCACAAGTTCTGGCATCCTGGGAGCTAAACGCATCGCCAGCCCCTTGGCGAAGAGCTTGCCGATCAAGTGAACGAGGCTGATGGGCCTGTAATCTTTCAACCCTTGTGGCGCTTGGGTTTTGTGAAGCAGCACCATTAGCGCACCATTTACATGATGGAAGCTTCTGAAGTCGAGCTCCCAGAACGCTTGGAAGGCGCGCTTGACATCCAGTGCCACGACCTCCCAAGCCGCCTTCAGGAAAGCCCCCGAGAACCCATCTGGCCCTGGGGCCCTGTCCGAAGGCGTCTCACGCACAATGGCAGCCAGTTCTACGTCCGAGAACGGCACAGCGAGTTCTTGCAGATCAGCGCTCGGCAGCTGCAGCAGATGGAGATCAATGCGATGGCTGCGGTTGAAAGGGGAACCAAGCAGGCCATGGTAGTAGTCGAACACAATCCCGACCTTCGCCTCCTCCTCAGAGAAGGTTTGTCCTTCGTGCAGCAACGCAGGCATGAAGTTCTTGCGTCTCCTGTGGCACGCCTGAACGTGGAAGAAGCGCGTGCATGCATCTCCTTCTCTGAGGTAGCGAACACGCGCTCGTTGCCTGGCCATTGTACGCGCCATGGACGCTAAGCCCAGAACCGAAGCTTTAAGTTCGTGGTGCCATTCTCTCTCGCCGGCTGAAAGTTGCCGCGTTTCTTGTGCAAGGTCCAGCTCAAGGATGACTGCTCGTGCAGCGGCCAGCTAGAGCTTGATGTCGCCCACATTGGAGGCCCACCAACTTTTAAGCGCGCGCGCGAGAAAGCGGAGCTTCTGATCAATCGCGTGGCATGGGTCAACATCCCAGAGTGTCGGTCCCCAAGAGTCACGCACCACATCAAGGAACCCAGGTATCTTGATCCAGCAACATTCGAAACGGAACCTGGGGGCCCCCCAAGCTCAGCGCACAGGAGAAGAAGCAACGGAGCATGATCAGAAGAGACGACAAGGAGCGTAGATGGTGGTTCGGAAAGGCCTCCAGCCAATCCACGTTGCCAAAGGCTCTGTCGATACGCTCAAGGGTTGGGCGCGCTCTCTAGTTGGACCACGTGAAGAGACGTCCATGCAAGTTAAGCTCCGCAAGAAGCAGCTCGTCGATGGCGTCCCTGAAAAGGCGCATGAGGCCATGGTTTAGGCGGCTATTGTTCTTGTCACTGGCCTTGTAAATTAGGTTGAAATCCCCGCAGAGAAGCCAAGGCCCGGCACAGGCGTTGCTGACATCACGCAGCTTAAGAAGGAATGAGCGCTTATCGTTTAAAGACGACGATGTCGGGCCGTAGGCCCGTAGACGTTCGTGAGCCACCAGGGATCCCCCTGCGTGCCAAGCGGGCTGAGCTTCACCGTGACAGAGAAATGACTCACACTGCAATCAGAAGGAAGCCAGAGGTCCCTGCGCCATCAGGTGACAGCCCCCCCGGCCGTGCCAGCCACTGGAAGGTACGCATAATTGAAGTCACTTCCTACGATATTCGAGTTTAGGAATACATCAAGGATTTCTAGCTTGGTTTCCTGAAGGCAAACGATCGAAGGTCGGTGGGCTGAGACGACATTGCGGACAACACTCCGCCGCGCTTGAGTGTTAAGCCCGCGGACATTCCAGAACAGCAACTGGTTGGCACTCATTGAGAAACTACTTGGCGGCAAGGATGGCGCGAGCAACGGCTATGCTCGGCGTGCCACCTTGGCCCCAGCGCGCTTGCCTTGCTGGGGGAAGAGAGCACGCATGGCCTCCTTCCTGACTGAGAGGCTTGTGTCGTTGAAGGCTTGGCGGAATTCTTCAGGCACAGCCGTATCAGATACAGTGTTTGACGGACGGCCTGTCCATTCCTCCAGAAGAACTTTCTTGGCCTGCAACTCTGGCTTCGGGTCCCGGAAGACGGACTTTACTACAGGTCTTGTGCTGCGTCGAGGCACCCAGTCGTCGTCCAATTGCCTAGCAATGAGCGTGCGAGGGGTGGAGGTGATGATAGGCTCAAGCAGCGGAAGCTGAAGGGCTTGAAGGAAGTCTCCCTCAGTGGCTCCGGACCCGTCGCGCTCAGGGCCTTCAGACGCGTTGGAGCGCACCGTGGACGCATCCAGGTGCAGCTGCAGGCACCTGTTCGACCCCGGCCCTAGAGAGGGAGGTGTGGTCCTAGGCGGGGAGAGCGCCCAGTTTACCCTCTGCGACGCCAGCTCGTCTTCGGCCTGCAAAAGCCACCAATCAACAGCCGGGGGCGCGGCCGGAAGATGAGCACTGCAGCCAGCCTGGAGGAGAAGTGGCGCGATGTCGATGAAGCCGCCCATGAACCCCCATGGAGAGCATTGCAACTCCCGCGTCACAAGCATGTCCGGAGTGGCCCCCAGTCCAGGGATGAAGGGGGCGGCCGGAGAGGCCACCCACGGCGAAGCCGGGGCCTCGATCGTCGGTCGGCGCCCTACGAACGGGGTAGCGGGGGGAGGAGACTGCGACGGCGCAGCCGGGGCCTCGATTGTCAGCTGGCGCCCTACGAGCAGGGTAGCGGGGGGAGGAGTCTGCGATAGGCCAGCCCGAGGCTGGGTCGTGGCTTTGCCATCCTTAGCTAGCCAGGACGGGCTTTGCAAGCAGCGACCCATGGAGGCAGGGGCAGGCAGCTGTAACGGACACATGATACGACCAACCAGCAACGATTCTTTGGGTTCATGCTGAACTATGGGGGCGGCAGAATGCCTGTATCCCAAGCCACTTCTTGGATGGTGCCGGTTGCAATTGCTGTCATCTTAGTCGTCCGAGTCAGCGTCACGCTGCGGCGTGGGCCAGTCATCACCCCTTTCACATTCATAATTCACCGTCGACGAGTGTCCCTGCCCGCCGTCGTTGTAATTGTCGCCATTGCCCCCACCCCCCCCCCCGCCGCCTGCAGAAGGAGGGGATCCAGGGGGGTGTTGTGGTCTTGGAATGATGTAAGGACCTGTGTGGCCTAGAGGGGGGGTGAATAGGCCTGTCAAAAATCACAGCTCAAAACTTAATTAGATAAGCCCGGCACTACCGCTCTGTGCCCGGCACTGCCGCGCCCCCACTGCCGGCCCCAGCGCGGTACTGCCGCGCAGTGTGAGACCAGAAGCTGCAATTCGAAATCCAGCCACAACTAACTGATTCTATATGAATAGAAATGCTACAACAAGTTCTATGAACCAGCAGAACCAACTACTCCAAGCCAAATATGAAGAATAAAGTAGATCGGGCCAAACCCTAGAATCTATCACAAGCTCATGAATATGAAGAATGAAACTAAGCAAGCACAAGAGACAAGTGATTTATCCCGTGGTTCAGCTCGCCACCAAGGCTTGCCTACCTCCACGTTGTTGAGGTTGACCACTTAGGTCATGAGCTTTGCAACTCTACCTCGTTCTCAAGTCAAGGAACCAAATCCTTGAAGTGAGGGTAATAATACTAGCTGCACAAGTGATTACAAACCTCCCTAGGCCGCCACACAAGTTGGCAAGGCTCTAGGGCGACGCCTAGCCGGCTAGGGTTCCAAGAACCCAAGAGTAATAGAAGCAAATCCACCGGCTATGGCTCAAATCAAGTGCTCTAGGAAGTAGATCTCAGCTAGGGCTTCTCTTTGATGAAGGTTTAAGCCTCTCAATCACTTGGAATCAATGGAAATCGAAGGATTGGTGAGAGGGGAGTTGAGAGCCTTCAATGGGGAAGAGAGAAGCTTGTCTGGAGGTAGGTGACGAGTTCTGGTTGTGGATGACCGTTGGGGTGGCAGGGAGATGGAGTAAATATCTCCTCCCTGCCAACGGTTACATCAAGTCGCGGCAGTGCCGGCCTAAGCCCGGCAGTGCCGCGGCCCGGCACTGCCGCGCTGGGAGCAGCACTGCCGCGCCTACCGATCAGACAGACACAGATCTGAAATGGTGCAGCTGTCTTTGGTTTAGAAACATGGATGGTTTGGGTTGGTTTGAGCACATGTCATTCAGCCATAGCAATGTATTTGCATTCCCCCTTGATAGTACGGCATTCCTATAACTCAAATTCAATTGAAAAAGCTTGACATATCACTTTGAGTCCGGATCCGATGAAGTATAGTATGAGGGGTCCACCAACGCATATAACCATCCTTTCTTATTATTAACCTGCTTGTCATCTTCATAATCTCATTAGTTCTCCAATCATATTGTCATTAATACCAAAACCCACAATTAGGGCTTGATTGCACTTACAATCTCCCCCTTTTTGGTGATTGATGACAATACAATTGAAGCTTACAATAAAAGGTACAATACTTGAGATTTAGAAGCTTAGGTGTGAAACCTCCCCCTAAATGTGTGAATGAGAATGGAAATCTCAAATTGGCATTAGAGGCCATATTCACATATCCATAAGTGAGAATGGGTTCAGTTTCACATCTAGTAGCTTTGTGGGGTGCAACTAAACTGTGTCAAGAATAATACGTGATGCGAATGACAGTTTAAGCACATCAGAGTGTTTGCTGCTTTCTGTCAGAGCGGCACTGCCGCCTGCCCTGGAGCGGCACTGCCGCTCAGGCTCTAGACAGCAAACGCAGCGGAATTAACACAAAGCCACAAAGCATAATCAATAACAGAACTAAACAAGATAACACATGCCAGATAAGCAGGTAAAAGTACATGTCCACATCCAAGCCTAAGAAGTAGTACCATAGAGTAATATTACAAACATAGAGTTTTGAACGAATCAAACTCCCTCACAACTACATGATGGGGACATGAACAGAAAGAAAGTGTTGTACCCCCTTCGCTTCACCTAATCTCCCCCTTTGGCAACAAGTCACCAAAAAGAGAGAAGTAGAGAAGAGAAGAGTGTCCAAACACTCACTCATCATCCGAAGCTATCTTGTCCCACTGAACTTCTTCTTCCTCCTCATCATCATCATCGTCATCATCGTCGTCGTCGGACTCTACCACGGCCTTCCCCTGACGGTGAGTGGAACTGGTGTAGCGGTCGAGGTCGAGGCACGTGTAGAACGACGGGGTGGCACAGGCACTATCTCCTCCTGCTCCTCATCTCCATCAGTCTATGTCATCTGAGTCGAGACTGGAGAGGTCGAAGTGAGGTGGAGAGCGGGGTGGAGGTAACGGCGAACGTCCCGCCCGCTCTCGCTCTGCTCGCTGCTCAACGAGTGCCTGGTGAGCTGTGGGCTGCGTAGGTGCAAGTAGAGAAGATGGCCTTGATCCATTTGGCCAACTTGCTCTTCTTCTTCCTCTGATAGGAAGGGCGGGAGCTCTCTGGCCTGTCAGCTGCTGCTGCCCCTGCGGCTGCTCCTCTCTTTTCTCTGCACGGTACGGCTCATGCAACCCATCCTTAGCAAAGGTATAGCCGGAAACCATCTCAATCATAAACATGATGTAGGGGGCATAAGAACTGCCTTCCTAGCATCCTCGGCTGCAACCTGAAGCTCAGTCCATATAAAGCTGGATATGGAAAAGCGATTAGCCCCTGGGGCCATCCTAGCCAACATGTTCCTGCCATATCCATACAAGTTAGAATGGGACCCACTCTTTGGGTTGAGAGTTTGCCTGAAGAGGTTGTTCAACATGTAATAAAAACCTTGTAGTCCCTTGACCAACCCATCTGCCTTCCGAGGGTCCTCATACATGAAAGCAATCTCAGAATCTGTCAAAGTCCTCTCATCATGCAGATTATCAAGCTCTCTATCCTCGCTGCCCAAACCAGGATCCTACTAAAGGTCTCATAAGTGACCTTGTAGTGACGACCCTCAGTCATCCAGTGCATCTCCTCAACCACATTGTCAACATATAGTGTTGCATGAAACTGATGGATGATCTCGGTGTTCCAATTATAGCTAAATCCCATCAATCATACATGTTTCTTGCCTTGCATGCAGCCACCACCCTATTGATGTCACGGTCAGTCTTGCTCTCTAGATGCTCCCAATCAACATACTTCATGTTCAGATCTTTTGCTTCTTAGCATTGTACAGGACTGAGCGATAGAAATCTGAATGGAACTCGTTCCAGAACCTGTAATCAATGCCCATATCCTTTTGATGATTGTATGGGTTGTGCTGGCGCTGAGACTTGACCGAGCTGAACTTTGATAGTATGACAGGGGCTGCCTGTCCCTGGTGTCCTGAGGTGGCCTTTCCTGCACATCCTCTGTGTAGGGCTGCAAGTGTGCTCTGCTGACCTCTGCCAGGTGCTCTGGGGTGTTGGGATAGAGGTCATCCTGAATCTGACGACCCTGCATCTGCAGGCGAGCCTCATCTCGGATTTGCTGCCTGCCTCGCTGAAACATCTCCTTGGGAGCTAGAGCCACCTCGACGGGATGGCTGCTTGCTCCTCCCTGAGCGGATCCATCCTCTGCTTAACCCTTCTCTCATCTCCTCTTCCGCCCGACATCTAAAACATGGAAACTGCGAATTAGAAGACTGCATAAGGGCTGGTAGGTTATAGTGAGGCGATAGATTTTGATGGATAAGGTGTTACTTGGATCAAATCCCTGCTCATGGTCCGGCCTGCCGCTCTGGGAGCGGCACTGCCGCGCAGGCAGGCCAGATCTGAGCCAAGGAACACCACATCCATTCTCTCTACCACTTCCCTATCATCTACAAACCCTTCTACAACCTCTAAATACAATACCCATGGCGCATTTTATAAATCGGGAAAAACTTAGGGTTAGGGATTTTGAACTTTCACCTTGAGAGGAAGGAGAGGGAAGGAGACCCTTGGAGAAGAGGACAACGGAGCAGCACCGAAGGAGATCCCGAGCAGCACCTCCGGAGGCCGGAGCTGCCGGGGAGCACGGTCGGTGGAGAGGGAGAGTGCGGTCGCTCGGTCGCCCCTGAGAGAGAGGTGAAAAGGAGAGCACGGGTGCGGTGAATGGATGAGAGAGAGAGGGGGGGCCGTCGGGTAAGAATAGAAAGTTTTCCCTTGGCCCCACGGTAACAAACCGATTCAGGCTGAATCGGTAAGTCGCGGCACTACCGCGCCTGTCGCGGCACTGCCGGGGCCCGGCACTACCGCGCCTGGCCCGGCACTTCCGGACAGTTACCTAGAGACAGGTTTATTCTCTACAGCACTATATCTTATTCTTGGAGTGGACAAGTACTACTTGCATGTTATGACCAGAGACAATCAGTCAATACAGAACAATGGTCATACCAAGCAAGTTTCTTTCAAAGATTTTGAAACACAATATGAAAGTTTTGAAATTTGTTTTGCCTAGGTCATTCTAGTTGATCAATCAAGCATGCTAGGTTTCAAACTACGTTACGAGAGTCAAGTATATTTAGTTCACTCCTTAAGGCACAAAACCTTGACTCATCTAGAGGCTTAGTGAAGATATCGGCTAGCTGTTGGTCGGTGCTCACATGACGAATTGCGATATCTCCTTTTATTTCGTGATCTCTCAAGAAATGATGTCGGATGTCTATATGTTTGGTTCTTGAGTGACTCACTGGGTTGTTTGCTAGTTTTATGGCACTTTCATTGTCACACAAGAGTGGGAATATGGGTAAATGACATCCGAAATCACAAAGGGTTTGCCTCATCCAAAGTAGTTGCGCACAACATGCACCTGCTGCAACATACTCGGCCTCGGCCGTGGAAGGGCTACACAATTTTGCTTTTTAGAACTCCAAGACACTAAGGAGCGTCCAAGGAATTGACATGTCCCCGAAGTGCTTTTTCGATCTACCTTGCAACCGGCGTAATCGGAATCCGAATAGCCAAGTAGATCAAACTTGGAGCCCTTAGGATACCACAAGCCAAGGTTTGAGTGTGAACTAGATATCTCAAGATTCTCTTAACGGCCACTAAGTGACACTCTTTCGGGTTAGCTTGAAATCTAGCACACATGCACACACTAAGCATAATATCGGGCCTAGATGCGCATAAGTAGAGTAGAGCCGATCATGGAGCGATATACCTTAATGTCCACGGCTTTCCCTTCTACGTTGAGATCAAGATGCCCATTGGTTGGCATGGGAGTTTTGATAGGCTTGGCGTTCACCATGTCAAACTTCCTTAACATATCATGGGTGTACTTGGTTTGACAAAGAAAGTCCCTTCCTTAATTGCTTGATTGCTTGATTTGAAAACCAAGGAAGAACTTGAGCTCACCCATCATAGACATCTCAAATCTCTTAGTCATGATCCTACTAAACTCATCACAAAAGATTTGTTAGTACTACCAAATATTATGTCATCGACATATATTTGGCACACAAAGATATCTCCATTGACTTTATGAGTGAAGAGAGTAGGATCGGCTTTGCCTATTTCAAAGCCTTGTTTGAGCAAGAATTCCTTAAGGCATTCATACCATGCTCTAGGTGCTTGTTTAAGCCCATAGAGTGCCTTATGGAGTTTGAAGACGTGGTTGGGGAACTTGGGATCTTCAAAGCCCGGTGGTTGCTCGACATACACCAACTCTTGTATAGGGCCATTGAGAAATGCACTCTTCACATCCATTTGATATAGCTTGAAGTTGTGATGGGCTGCATAGGCTAGAAGAATCCGAATGGCTTCAAGCCTTGCAACCGGTGCATATGTTTCTTCAAAGTCCAAGCCCTCTACTTGAGTGAACCTTGAGCTACCAATCTTGCCTTGTTCCTTGTCACCACACCTTCTTCATCTTGCTTGTTGCGGAAAACCCATTTGGTTCCAATAACATTGGTATTTGGTCTTTCCACAAGTGACCATACTTGATTGCGCTCGAAGTTGTTGAGCTCTTCTTGCATGGCCATCACCCAATCCGGATCATCCAGGGCTTCTTCTACCTTGAGAGGTTCCAAAGAGGAGACAAACGAGTAATATTGACAGAAATTTGCTAAATGAGAGCGTGTCGTTACCCCCTTTCGAAGACTCCCAAGAATGTTGTCAACGGGATGATCCCGTTGAATAGTTTGCTTGAGCCTTGGATGATCAATGGGTTCTGGTTCATCTTCTGCATTCTCTTCTTCATCTTGCTCGAAGATGGTTTGTAGATTCACTCCACGAAGTGGAGTGGCTGCAGCTGCTGCCTGGGTGTGCCCGGCACTGCTGGGCTTCGCCGGCACTGCCGCCGTCCAGCACTGCCGGGGTCAGGCCCGACACTGCCGGGGACTGTATCTGATCAATCCCAGCAGGAGCTTCAGCTTGAGGACCATCTCGACCAGTAGCCTGCTGTTCTTGTGGTCTAATATCACCAATGGCTAATTGCTTGATTGCTTCACAAGGTGGTTCCTCATTACCTACAACAACTTCATCAACTTGCTCTACTTGAGAGCCATTAGTTTCATCAAACGTCACGTCTATCGCTATTTCAACCTTGCCGGAGGCCTTGTTGAAAACACGATAGGCATGCTCGTTTGATCCATAACCGAGAAGAAAACCTTCATCAACCTTGGATGCGAACTTAGAGGCTTTGGGCTTCTTGTTCAATATGAAACATTTGCACCCAAATACTCTAAAGTACGACACCTTTGGTTTGTTACCGGTGAGCAGCTCATAGGAGGTCTTCTTTCTTCTCTTGTGGAGGTAGAGGCGGTTGATTGCATGACAAGCGGTATTGACGGCTTCGGCCCAAAAGATGTCCGGCGTCTTGTATTCATCTAGCATCGTTCTTGCCATGTCAATGAGTGTTCTATTCTTCCTCTCCACCACACCATTTTGTTGAGGGGTGTATGGAACTGAAAATTCATGTTTATGCCCTCTTCATCAAGAAACTCATCCACTTGGGTGTTTCGGAATTCGGTTCCGTTGTCGCTACGAACTTTCTTGATGTTGAAACCGAATTCCCTTTGAGCTCTTCGTATGAACATCTTCACCTTCTCTTGCACTACACTTTTGTCATGCATAAAGAATACCCAAGTGAAACGAGAAAAATCATCAACAATAACAAGACCATGTTTGTTACCGCCGATGCTAAGGTAGGCAACCGGTCCAAAGAGGTCCATGTGGATCAACTCCAATGGATGAGTAGTAGTGTCGTAGCTCTTCGGTGGGTGAGGTACGCCTACTTGTTTTCCGGCTTGGCAAGCTCCACATACTCTGTCTTTCTCAAAATCAACATTGGTTAGTCCTAGGATGTGGTTGTCCTTTTGAAGTTTGGCCAAGTTCCTCATCCCAACATGAGCTAGTCGGCGATGCCATAACCAACCCATGCTAGATTTTGCCACTAAACAAGTCTCAAGTTTGGCTTCACTTTTGTTGAAATCAACTAAGTAAAGCTTCCCTTTCAAACGACCCGTAAAGACAATAGAGGAATCCTCCCTTCTAAAGACTTCCACACCCTCATCGTAAAGAGACAATTGAAACCCATTCCACATAATTGTGAAACGGATAGCAAGTTGTAACTCAACGAATCAACATGTAAGACATTAGTAATTGAATGCTCAAGTGTAATAGCAACTTTACCAAGACCTAACACATCCCCCTTGGAGTTATCACCGAAAATGATGTTTTCGCTTGCATTTGAAGTTGGGGAATATGATGAGAACATACTCCTTTCTCCGGTCATATGATTTGTACATCCGCTATCAAGCACCCAACTTGATCCACCGGAGGAGTATGCCTGCAAGACAAGTTTAGTTCCTAGGTTTAGGTCCCCAATTGATATTGGGGCCTTGCAAGTTAGTCACAAGTATCTTAGGAACCCAAATACACTTGTCGGTTGTCCTCTTGTTATCACCAACATACTTTGCAACAACTTTACCACTGTTGTTGTGTCCTAAAATGTAACAAGATGACATGCTCTTCCTTGGGGCTTCTATCTTGGGTTGATGTGCAAACTTGTTCTTGGTCACCCAAATAGATTCCTTTGGTTTCTGAGATTCTTGCTTTGGGTTGGGTACCTGCTTGTGCTGTGTGTGAGACTGAGCAGAAGGCAAACTGGTAGCCTTCCCTTTCTTGGGTCGCGGCACTGCCGGCCTGGGGGCGGCACTGCCGGGGTCCGGCACTGCCGCCTTCTGGCGCGGCACTGCCGCGGTCTGTGCAGGCTGAACTGTACCAATCTGACCCTTCTTCTCAAACCTCACACACTCATAGCCATTCACTGTCCTTCTTCCATTAGTCTTGCCTCCTTTTTCGTGCCCCAACCCATCTTTTATGGAAGGACGCCGTCCATTCTTGAACTTGGGCTTGCTCTTCTCTTGAGTCTTCTCATTAGCACTTGTGGTAGACTTGACACAACCATTTACAATGATATTTGTCAATCTTGCTATCTCCTTTCTCATGGCCTCCATGTTCACAAGGTTAGTGGAATAGACATTCAAATCAACATTATAGCATTTTCCACAACCTTCACTAGTGGAGGGAATAGAGGTGACATTTGCTTTAGGAAGAGTTGAGTTGCTTTCCCAAAGAAGATTATATTGCAACTCAAGTTCTTTGTGCTTTTCATCTAAGCCACAATACTTTTCCTTGAGTGCAATATGGGCCTTCTTTAGGGAAGCATGTTCATCTTGCTCTTTGGCCAAGGCCTCGTGCAAGACGTCCAACTCACTTCTCTCTAATGCAAGAGCTTCCTTGCAAGCAATGTAGAGGTCCTCTTGTTTGATGAGAGCATCCTCACTTATTGCTAGCTCGGCTTGTACACTTTCTAGTTCCTCCATTAGTTTAGTGATAAAGAGTTTGGTTTTCTTGTCCAACCTTTTAGTTATCATGTTTATTCTTCATCACTAGAATCATCATCACTAGAGGAATCACTAAGTTCACTACTAGAGATGTCACTAGGTGGAAGAGAGGTTTTAGAAGTGTGAGCCTTTTTCACCTTCTCTTTCTTGGCCATGAGACAAGTGTGGGAGTTGCAATCATCATCATCGGACAAGTTGTTGAATAGTCTTGGTGAAGGAGATGACTTTTGAAATGCTATTGTTGCTATCTTCTCATCTTCTTCACTTGAGGTTTGTGCGGTTGAATCCCATTCATGTCCAATGTGAGCTTCTCCCATGTATCTCTTGTTGTGTTTCTTGTAAGTGCCTTTGTCATCTTTCTTGCCCTTGTTGAAGTTGTCCTTCTTCTCATGTGGACAATGTGCTATGAAATGATCGGTGCTTCCACAATTGTAGCAAGTTCTTTTCTTCTTGTTTGGAAACCTTCTCTTTACAAACTTATAACCTTCCTTCTTGAGCCCCTTGCGGTATCTTCTCATGAAAAGAGCTATATCACCAATTTCTTCAAATTCTTCACCATCACTTTCACTTCCACAAGATGATGATGTGCTGTCCTCAACTTCAATTTTCTTCTTTTGTTGCTTGGGCTTGCTTGTAGAGGCTTGCTTGCTTGATTTTGCCTTGCTTGATGTTGCTTGCCTTGATGGCTTGCTAGCCTTAAGTGCCACATCCTTGATCTTCATCCCATCTAGCCTAGCTTGCAACTCTCCAAGCTTCCTTCTCTCATTTGCCTCTTCTCTTTGCATATCAAATGTGATAATCCTTCCAAGCACATCACTAGGTGTGAATTGCTCAAACTTCTTCTTGTCCCTAATCAATGTACTACGGTCTCATTTCTAGGTGAGTATGCCTCTAACATGATCTTCACAACCTTGTGATCATTGATTTCATTTCCACCTAGCCCTCTAATCTTACCAACAACAATCACCATCAATCTATCAAACATCTCTTGTGGACCTTCACCATCACAAATCACAAACCGGTTGAGCTTAGCCATCAACAAGTCAATCTTGGATTGCCTCACTTTGTCAACCCCTTCATGAGCTATATGCAATGTGTCCCAAATCTCCTTTGCAACCTCAACTCCCATGACCTTGTTGTACTCATCACCATCCAAGGCACTAAGCAACACACTAGTGGCTTGAGCATTGAGATGAATGTTGCGGAATTCATCTTGAGTGGGGCTCTTTGGATCAACCGGTGCTTCAAGTCCATTGTGCACTATCTCCCAAATACCTGGATGGAGACCAATAAGATAGGTCTTCATAATGTGCTTCCACTTGGCAAAGTTAGTCCCGTCGAAACGAGGTAACTTGCCCGCGGGCACATTGATGAGAGGCCTAGAGTCATGGTTAGTCATAGAAGAATAGTTAAAGGATACTTCTTTATATGACTTCTTCATGTCCTCCTTCTTCTTGTTGTCCTTATGTGTGTAGGAGAAGTGATCATCTCCATCTTCGGTGCTACTTGAGTCATCACTCAAGTTCACACTCTTCTTGCTTGGAGCTCTTCCTCCTTCTTCTTTTCTTCTCTTCTCTTGGCTCTTTCTTCTCTTCTAATCTTCTCTCTTCTTTTCTTTGAGCCTTTTCTTCTTTTGCTTTGAGAATCGCTGCATCTTCTCTTGCTTTGGCTCTAGCTTCTCTTCTCAATCTTCTTTCCTCCTTTCTTTCTTCTTGCGAGCTCTCCGGCCGACACACCCATTGAGGAGGTGCCTTCTCACTTGCTGTGGAGAGACTTTCATTGCTGCTAGCGGTGTGCATTTCCACTTCAGGTGTGGGTTGCACAACGCTAACGTTACCCGTTCCTCCGTCGGTGGCCATTCTCTCGCACGGTGAAGTGCTGCTGAGAGACCAGGCTCCGATACCACTTGTAAGGACCTGTGTGGCCTAGAGGGGGGGTGAATAGGCCTGTCAAAAATCACAGCTCAAAACTTAATTAGATAAGCCCGGCACTACCGCTCTGTGCCCGCACTGCCGCCCCAGCGCGGTACTGCCGCGCAGTGTGAGACCAGAAGCTGCAATTCGAAATCCAGCCACAACTAACTGATTCTATATGAATAGAAATGCTACAACAAGTTCTATGAACCAGCAGAACCACTACTCCAAGCCAAATATGAAAATAAAGTAGATCGGGCCAAACCCTAGAATCTATCACAAGCTCATGAATATGAAGAATGAAACTAAGCAAGCACAAGAGACAAGTGATTTATCCCGTGGTTCAGCTCGCCACCAAGGCTTGCCTACCTCCACGTTGTTGAGGTTGACCACTTAGGTCATGAGCTTTGCAACTCTACTACCTCGTTCTCAAGTCAAGGAACCAAATCCTTGAGTGAGGGGTAATAATACTAGCTGCACAAGTGATTACAAACCTCCCTAGGCCGCCACACAAGTTGGCAAGGCTCTAGGGCGACGCCTAGCCGGCTAGGGTTCCAAGAACCCAAGAGTAATAAAGCAAATCCACCGCTATGGCTCAATCAAGTGCTCTCTAGGAAGTAGATCTCAGCTAGGGCTTCTCTTTGATGAAGGTTTAAGCCTCTCAATCACTTGGAATCAATGGAAATCGAAAGGATGGTGAGAGGGGAGTTGGAGAGCCTTCAATGGGGAAGAGAGAAGCTTGTCTGGAGGTAGGTGACGAGTTCTGGGGGTTGTGGATGACCGTTGGGGTGGCAGGGAGATGGAGTAAATATCTCCTCCCTGCCAACGGTTACATCAAGTCGCGGCAGTGCCGGCCTAAGCCCGGCAGTGCCGCGGCCCGGCACTGCCGCGCTGGGAGCAGCACTGCCGCGCCTACCGAGCAGACAGACACAGATCTGAAATGGGTGCAGCTGTCTTTGGTTTAGAAACATGGATGGTTTGGGTTGGTTTGAGCACATGTCATTCAGCCATAGCAATGTATTTGCATTCCCCCTTGATAGTACGGCATTCCTATAACTCAAATTCAATTGAAAAAGCTTGACATATCACTTTGAGTCCGGATCCGATGAAGTATAGTATGAGGGGTCCACCAACGCATATAAACCATCCTTTCTTATTATTAACCTGCTTGTCATCTTCATAAATCTCATTAGTTCTCCAATCATATTGTCATTAATACCAAAACCCACAATTAGGGCTTGATTGCACTTACAAATGAGATTAGGCGTACCCGGACTATGTATTGCAGGCCCCGCAGGGACTGCCCCTGCTCGTCCCACCCAGGGAAGTGTTGGTATTTCTTAACGTCGCTACTAAGAATAGAGTTTTAATCTGTCCCCAGCAACGGCGCCAGAAATACTACACTCCTCAATAAAATAATAAACTAGTGAAGCACTAAAGAGTGTACGGGACAACTACTAACTTCACTTAACGTCAAGTTGTCATCCCCAACATGAAGCTAGCAATGTAATTATATCAGGGCACTGGATTTAAAGATAAATATTTACCCGCAAGCGCACAGATAAACATACCTGTTGTAGAAGCATTTCACCCAAGCTAGTCTCAGGTATCGTTATTTATATTAGCCTAGAGACTAATCAATTCAAGGTATGATGGTATTATAAGGACTTAACAGCATTTAATATGGCACACACTTATAATAAGATGATAACACACTAATTACTTCAGACAGGAATCAGGTTACATAGTAAATGATAATGATAAATGGTAATAGAGATCAGATCAATCAAGGATAATCCTAGAACAGTACTACCTAGCAAGTGATAATTAGAACAGGTATTAATAAGAAACATTCCTAAGTTATTCTAATTACAAGTCATAGCATACATTGATTAGTGCAATTATATTTGGCAATCATTGGCTAGGTCACATCAATTTATAATCAAGAGGCAACTCCATAGTAAAGGTGTCAAACAGAGTAACCCCTAAACCATGAGTTAACTGAGCCATACTGAACACTACATTCGAGAGGTGGAATACAAAGGACTCAACAGGGTTGTCACCCCCGCGATCTACCACTCTATCCGGAACATAGGACGCATTCGCGGATAAATATGTATAGGCACCACGCCTACACAGCATCTATCACCCACCCGTTGTACTTTAAGATGAGCGCTATACGAACATGAGTATAAACATAAAGATGAACTATCTATGCCAAATATATAATCAAAGCAGACTATAAGCATTATAACTAAGAATATAATAGTTGATGTAATCATATCAATTGTATTGCTATCTAGAACATGAAGATGAACAATAAGGTGAATTAGATTATCGAGAAGAACTAAAGTACGAACTAGAACTTGAACTAGAACAAGATTATGAACTATAAGATGAACTAGATGATGAACATGAACTAGACGATGAACTAGAACATAAACAATGAAGAACAATCATGAACGAGAAGAGCAATTATGAAATAGATCCATAATGTTAATACAACAGAGAAAATCTTGAGTTTACCGAGTCTTCTCGTGACTAGATCAGGAATCCAAGCGAAGCTTGCCTCCTCTAATCCTATTCTATCTACTAATGTAGGTGGATGTAGTTCTAGGGCTTCCGATTGATCTCCTTCTGAAGCTCTGATTGATGATGTCTAATGATCAAACCCTGATTGATTTCTGGAGAGAGGGGTCAGGGGTTGTTTATATAGCCCTGGGTGATGAACCGTGGCCCTTGTATCAAACCGACTTAAGGTACGGCTGAGATGCATCCTAGAGGTCGGTGGAGATAGCTTGCAGAAGAAGAAAGCCAGCGGGCCCAGGGGGGACCGGTCGGTCACCTGGTGGGACCGGTCGGTCCCACCAGTCGGCTTCTCGCGGTGGTCGACCTCATGGTGTCTTCTTGCGTCCTCTGGAGTCTTCTAGAATAATCCTGACGTGGTGGTTGCGTTATCTCCCGTCGGTTTCCTTCTATGGGAAGCTATCGGTGCTGATTTCCTGGTTTAGTCCCTGCAGAATCATAGTTCACCAAAACTCGTGGAATATTGTCAGTTGAAACCCTAAACCTTTGTTGGTGATCAGATTCTTGCCCTTTTTATATTTATTTATCCCTTAATTATGGTAGATAACCAGTGTCAACAACTCCCCCAAGCTTTCCTTTTGCTAGTCCCTTAGCAAATATTCATGATGAATCAGGAATTGCTACTATGCTTTCATATTTCAATGGTACATATGTTCAAACAAAAATCTTCCCTTGGATTAGAGTGAACTATTCTGACTTTCTCATATTACCTTTAACTATGGAGCTTTTGCCTTTACCTGGGTCCTTAAACAATTGAGAGATAGAACAATCAAGTTAAGCATTGTATCTCTAACTCTTTGATCAACCTTCATTCTGGAGTTTTTATATATTTTTAAAAATAAAGATCAAAGATTTTACTGTATGACACTCTCAAATCGCTCTTTTATATTTTATGATTCCTCACTGATGCATTTTCCTTCCTTCTATGGATATATATATCTGGAGCTTTTAAGAAGTGAAAAGCATACCTTACTAAGTCAAAGTTCAAAGTTTAGGGAGAAAGATGTCATACTTATAGATCAAGATCTTAGAACATTTGAAATTTGTCATCTCTTGCTGGCATATTGTAATTAGAGGGACCATGGGCTATCATTCTTTTCTCATACTTTTATCATAACTCTTTTTCTTTCTCTTTTTTTTCTTTGAGGTAGTCGGACACTTGTCCCTTTTTATTTCCTCCTTTTATACTTTTGCATAGCCCATGCCTCTAACACAATACTACTTCGAAAGAGTGAATCTTTTAATAAAACATTCTTGATCTCTAGAGCATGATAAATTTCTCAAACCATAACTAAAAACTTAGAACAAAGTAAGTAGCCTTATCTTAAATCATATTAATGGCTCTGGGTAGGAATCCATGTTATGTCATACATGATCTCATCATGTGTTTTTAATCTTTTCGAAATGTAAATCTCCAGAACTCTAGTATCTCTAGGAATTAGATAAACAGCAGCTCAAACCTTTTTATATCATATCTCACAATTATCTAGACTTTGGATTAAATATTTGTCATTCACATGTTTTAGGTTCAGAGTTTATTCAGAACAGCTTTGTCTAAAACTCAAGAAAATTAAATTCGAACAGTAGGTACTTAGAAAAGGCAGAGCAATTGTTCATCATGAGCAAAATTAAGTTTATATCCACCTAGACATTTATTCATTATATAAATTTTTATTTAGTTTTGTATAGTTATTCATTTTTTTAGGGGTTTCTAGATTTATTAACCTGATCTAATTAAACTGAACTAAGAGTAATAGATATAAAAGCCGTGATACTTATCGTGATAACTGAGGGTGCTCTCCCCCAAGCTGGATCTTTGACGTATTCTTTTTCCAGAAGACGAGTAGACTGTTAATGATTTGAGTCCTTTTCTTCTTCTCTTCTTGCTGAATTCAAAGATAGACAACACAACTAGTGGAACTTGATTAAGTGTTAGTGATAAATATTCCTCCATTTGTCTAGTTGTCTTGAAGCTCTTAAGATTATTTATGTTCTTCCTTTCTACTAAGCAGAGTTTCAGCAGAGTTACATAGTGTCTCTTTTTAGATTTTTTTTATTTGTTTTCTAATGCAGTTATAATTGCTAGGAAGTAAATATGATACTAATAGTAAATCATACTGTAATGATGAATTTAATGCTAATGATTATGGATAACTACCGAGTTACCTTCCGGCGAGGATTCGACGTTTATAGTCTATCGAACAAGACTCCTTGTACGCTCTTTATTCTTCCTTGGGTGCATCAGCGGATCCTGAGGAGGACCTTGATGATTGCACGTCTGTAGAGCACTCTTTCTTTTTCCATACTTGTTTGACTGGTGGACTTGCTTCCTTTACTTCATTGTCATTCATTTCCTTTAATGGGATATCCTCACTCCTGGTGGTGACTTCTCCTTCATAGTCAGTCCATCCATCCTTAATTAGTCGATCCTTGTGCGTTTGGGTGTGCAGCGCCTCCTTTTTGATTGATTCTTCTTTCCCTGTACATTAGTGGCATAACTATTGAAGTAACAGCGTATCTTCTCTCTGAGAATGGAAGTGGATCTCTCCGGATCTCATGTAGATGATGGCGCCAGTGGAGTTGAGGAAGGGTCTTCCTAGGATGATGTGAATATCGTCTTCTCTTCCCATGTCTAGTACTATGAAGTCGGTGGGAACATAGTGGTCTTTAATTTGGATCATCACGTCCTTTATATTCCCTCCAGAAAATCGATAAGTAAGTTGGTCCGCCAGCTGCAGCTGCACATATGTTGATACATAGGTCTATTTTTATATAAGTGTTCATTGTTACCTTAGACATTATGTTGACACTTGAGCCGATGTTGCAGAACGTCTTGTGGAATGTACTTCCCTCAATCTTGCAATCGATGGTGGGTACACCTGGGTCATCTCTCTGGCGAGGTATGGTGATGGAAGAAGGTGGTCGTATTCTGTTTGGACATAGTTGACCATCCACACTGTGTCTTGATGCGGTTGTGTAGCCTTGTTCTTCCTTCTTCTGCTCCTATTCTTCTTCTTTGATGATATAGTGTTTGTGTCTTCATAGGGCATCTGGGGGTGGACTTTGGTAGTGAGTGTACGTCTCTTGAAAATGAATCTTTCTTTGTTGCCTGTGATTGTGAAACAGATCTTGGCGCTGTCCGCGTAGATGATGGCTTTCGTTGAGCTTAGGAACGGGCGTCCAAGAATGATGGGTGCTCTTTGTCTCCACCTGTTTCAACGATCATAAAGTCTGCACACACATACGAGCGTCTCACTCGTATACAGATATCTTCTAGAATTCCCAATGGGTAGCACAGTGTCTGATCTGCAAACTGCAAACACATACTTGTATATAATAGTGGTGCACCATGTATTTGTTCGTATATTACCCTTGGCATAATGTTGACGCTTGCTCCAAGGTCGCAGGACTGCTTCTTCAAAAGTGTGAGGTCCAATAGGATTGGAATCACAGGTCTTCCTGGATCTCCTTTCTTTGGGGCAATGGAGTCATCCATCCATTCCTTTGAAGGTCTAGGTATGAGG
The DNA here is from genome assembly GCA_009763385.1 of Coix lacryma-jobi var. lacryma-jobi. Lineage (NCBI taxonomy): Eukaryota > Viridiplantae > Streptophyta > Magnoliopsida > Poales > Poaceae > Coix > Coix lacryma-jobi. Next base: position 29,509,702 of record CM019831.1, read on the forward strand.
TGTCCGCATCAAAGATGTCTACAAGATTTGCAGTCTCTAGCTCTTTCGGACTTCCTGGAATCTTACCTTTTTCAGCCATAGGGACTGAAGCTGCTAACTGAGATTCTATCATTTTATTAAAGCTATGTTGATTCTTTATAGCAGAAGTAAAGCTATCCATTCTAGTATTAAATTTTCAAGCAGTTTATCATTGGAAGCTATCTTCTAGACATATTATCAATAATTTTGTTTTGATTAGATATCATCTCTCTCAAAGGTGGTTGGTTAAATGTATTACCTTGGTAGTTACCTCAGTAATTACCTGAGTAATTAGGTCTTGATTGCTGGTTCCATCCTTGATCCTTGAGTTGATGACGATAGTTGGTGTTGTTATTGATGTACTTTGTATCCTCTTGAATCTCAAGGCAGTTGCTCCCTGAATGACCAGTGCCTCCACACTCTTCACATGTCATGCGAGATTCGTAGATTTGCTTGACGTCTTCTTTCTTGGGAGTGTGTTCATCGAACTTCTTCATAAGTAAGTCAAGTTTGGCAGACAGCATGTCTACTTCCTTTAGTTGATGTATTCCTCTCCTCTTGTGGTGTTGAGAGCGTTCCTCATTTCATCCTTGGTTAGGCCATCTTTTCTATGAGTGTAGTTGCATTGTTGATTGTGAGTGATAAGAATGATCCTCCAGCAGCGACATCCACATTCTCACAGGTACTCGAAGTGAGCCCGTGGTAGAAGGTCTGCATGAGTAGCCAATTCTCCATCCCGTGGTCAGGGCATTCTGATATGTAGTCTTGAAAGCGTTCCCAAGCCTCTGGGATTGATTCATCGTATTGTTGCTGGAAAAGTTGAAATCTTGGCATGGAGGGCATTCGTCTTGCCCACTGGAAAGAACTTTGCTAGGAAGGCGGGTTGAACAGATCGCCCACGAGGTGTTTTTGTCTTTGTTGGCGTAGAACCATTGTTTTGCTTTTCCCAAGAGTGAGAATGGAAACAAGTGAAGTAGAATGGCGTCCCGTTTCGACTCCTTTGATGGTGAAAGTGCTACAAATCTCCAGAAAATGTTGGAGGTGAGCGCTTGCATCTTCATGTGCCTTTCCGCAAAACTGATTAGCTTGCACCATGTTGATCAAAGCTGACTTGAGCTCAAATCCGTTGTCTCCCACATTGACTGTTGGTCCAGTCCTGATGTTGGCAGTGGTTGGTGCAGAGAACTCGCGGAGTGTCTTGTCGGCCATGGTGTCCAACACTGGTGTTAAGCTTCTTCTTATCTGGCTAACTTTTGGAAGTGGTGCTGAGGGTCTCTTAAGTTTGCGTCTTGTTTTCCTTAGTAAAGCTTCGGGATCCTCAATGTAGTTCTTCGGAAGTTGGAAACCAGTCATACATCACACCTTGCATAAGATAAAAAGATAAACAAAGCCAGGGTAAGCCTGTTTGAGTAAAAGTAAATAATCAGTGCATTATCACATGTGTGTAAGTAAAATGATATGTTCTAGCTACTGTTTTAAAATGTTGCTAATGCAATGTCCTATTAGTGTTCATAAAGATTTAATGAAAAACCCTAGCTACCATCCCTAATTGAATTGATGTGGTCCCTGGCAACGGCGCCAGAAATGCTTGTTGGTATTTCTTAATGTCGCTACTAAGAATAGAGTTTTAATCTGTCCCCAGCAACGGCGCCAGAAATACTACACTCCCCAATGGAATCACTCTAAGAATGAGCACATAAAATAAGAAACTAGTGAAGGCACTAAAGAGTGTACGGGACACTACTAACTTCACTTAACGTCAAGTTGTCATCCCCAACATGAAGCTAGCAATGTAATTATATCAGGGCACTGGATTTAAAGATAAATATTTACCCGCAAGCGCACAGATAAACATACCTGTTGTAGAAGCATTTCACCCAAGCTAGTCTCAGGTATCGTTATTTATATTTAGCCTAGAGACTAATCAATTCAAGGTATGATGGTATTATAAGGACTTAACAGCATTTAATATGGCACACACTTATAATAAGACTGATAACACACTAATTACTTCAGACAGGAATCAGGTTACATAGTAAATGATAATGATAAATGGTAATAGAGATCAGATCAATCAAGGATAATCCTAGAACAGTACTACCTAGCAAGTGATAATTAGAACAGGTATTAATAAGAAACATTCCTAAGTTATTCTAATTACAATTACAAGTCATAGCATACATTGATTAGTGCAATTATATTTGGCAATCATTGGCTAGGTCACATCATATTTATAATCAAGAGGCAACTCCATAGTAAAGGTGTCAAACAGAGTAACCCCTAAACCATGAGTTAACTGAGCCATACTGAACACTACATTCGAGAGGTGGAATACAAAGGACTCAACAGGTTGTCACCCCCGCGATCTACCACTCTATCCGGAACATAGGACGCATTCGCGGATAAATATTGTATAGGCACCACGCCTACACAGCATCTATCACCCACCTGTTGTACTTTAAGATGAGCGCTATATGAACATGAGTATAAACATAAAGATGAACTATTTATGCCAAATATATAATCAAAGCAGACTATAAGCATTATAACTAAGAATATAATAGTTGATGTATTAATCATATCAATTGTATTGCTATCTAGAACATGAAGATGAACAATAAGGTGAATTAGATCATCGAGAAGAACTAAGTACGAACTAGAATTGAACTAGAACAAGATTATGAACTATAAGATGAACTAGACGATGAACATGAACTAGACGATGAACTAGAACATAAACAATGAAGAACAATGATGAACTAGAAGCAATTATGAAATAGATCCATAATGTTAATACAACAGAGAAGATCTTGAGTTTACCGAGCCTTCTCGTGACTAGATCAGGAATCCAAGCGAAGCTTGCCTCCTCTAATCCTATTCTATCTACTAATCTAGGTGGATGTAGTTCTAGGGCTTCCGATTGATCTCCTTCTGAAGCTCTGATTGATGATGTCTAATGATCAAACCCTGATTGATTTCTGGAGAGAGGGGTCAGGGGCTGTTTATATAGCCCTGGGTGATGAACCGTGGCCCTTGGATCAAACCGACTTAAGGTACGGCTGAGATGCATCCTAGAGGTCGGTGGAGATAGCTTGCAGAAGACAGAAGCCAGCGGGCCCAGGGGGGACCGGTCGGTCACCTGATGGGACCGGTCGGTCCCACCAGTCGGCTTCTCGTGGTGGTCGTCCTCCTGGTGTCTTCTTGCGTCCTCTGAAGTCTTCTAGAATAATCCTGACGTGGTGGTTGCGTTATCTCCCGTCGGTTTCCTTCTATGGGAAGCTATTGGTGCTGATTTCCTGGTTTAGTCCCTGCAGAATCATAGTTCACCAAAACTCATGGAATATTGTCAGTTGAAACCCTAAACCTTTGTTGGTGATCAGATTCTTGCCCTTTTTATATTTATTTATCCCTTAAATATGGTAGATAACCAGTGTCAACAGGAAGCGAGGCTCCGGGATGAAGATGATATTCTGGTCGTTGATGAATGACGGATGATGGCACCAAGCAGTAACGAAAATTTCCCTGTCGTCCTCTGCTGGGACATCGCGGAGTTCTGTCAACTGTATATCCGCACACGCCGCACCTAGCACTGATTGCGCGGTGGCAACATTCCTGGCATGGAGGGGTACGCGCGCTAGAGCCAACAGGACCCGGAAGCGAAACTCTCCGGCCGAGGCCAGAGAGGTTCGCCTCCATGGGTACCAGATCAGCGGCAGCAATCCACCGCCTGGCCTGGAAGCGCGGACGCGCTCCCTGTCTTCCCAGCGATTGAACCTTACAATGAAGTCTTCAGGGTGGTGCCTTCTGATTTGAGCTTGGTCTTCCCTGATTTAAAAATGATTCCAAAGATGCGCATAGATCATGGCAATGGACACTTGAGGCCTAGTGCCACCAACCACCACCACCAGTGCCCGCTGCAGGGTGGCTTCCGCTTCTTCAATTTCCTGTGTCCTGGACACCACAACCAGTGGGGCGCGAGGGCGTGGAGGTCGGGCTCCAAACACCGCCCCTCCACCCACCCGACCGTCGTTGTCAGGCGCTTGATGTGGTTGAGCTTCGTCCCGGGGGGCCGCCCTGTTACCGTCCACAGCAGGGCCGGGTGGCGCTGGGCTCCCATCGACGGAGGGCCCGGAGGCGGAGGGGCAAGGGCGCCGACGGTCCCGGCGGTGGTGGTGGGGGGGGCGGTGTTGGCGGGGCGCAGCAGGCCAGGGCAGAGGCGGAATGGCCGGTGGACACCGACCTCTCCGAGATGGTATCAGTCGGCGACCAGTTCCAAACGCGCCTGCCCCGCGGCGAAGCCCGCCGCGCCCAGCGCCTGTCGTTCCCCCGCTCCGGCGGCGAACGCCCCCTCTTTGCGCCGAGCAAGGGTCTGTTGGCCGGCCGTTGGGGACAGAACGCCTCGCGGTGTCCGGTTTCCAGGCAGTTGAAGCATCGTGACGGGTGAGGGCATGCGGCCATGATGTGGGTACTGGAGCGACAGTTGAGGCATCGGCCCTGAAGTTCCTTTGGGATTACTCGTGGGGAGCGCGGAGGCGTGCGGGTGCGTCCGCAGCGTCGGCTCCGCACCACGAAGAACCCCTCGCGGTCGGGGCCCGCCAAGCTCGCGCGCGGGGTGCGCGGCCGGATATGTGGACGTTGGCCTTCGGAGCACAGGCGTAGGGGAGCGCCTGGCGGCCGCCCCGGACCCCTCCGCCCTAGGCCTTCTGCGGCGTGGCGGCGGGCGCGGCGCCATTTACGGCGAGGTTCGGCGCAGGTTGAGGTGCTGCTTCCTTCCCCTTCGACTCCAGTGGCAGCGCCGGGAGCGAAGGGGAGTCTTTGAAGTCGTAGTCGTCATCGTCCTCCGAGTCACTGAGGGCAACGCGCCCCTCAGGACCGCGGCCGAGGACATCCAGCAGGTGACCGGGGGAACCCAGCTCGAGCGCCTGCTCCATTTCGTCGGCCCAGGAACGCCAAGAAGGGGACCCGCGCTCCATTGCCGCAACGGAGGGAGAGCACGGCCAGATCTGGAAGGTGGGGGGGGATTTGGCGATGCAAGGAAACGGGGCAGTCGGGGTGGCTGATCTGGAGGGAGGGGGTGGAGGGCGGTGGGATATTACCGGATCTGGCGGCGGCGTGTCGATTCAGGGTACGAGGCGGCCATGGCTGCGGTGGCGGTGCGACGGCGGCGCCGTCGCCTAGCGGTCGCCTTTTCGTGTGTTGCCCTCCGCTGGCCTGGTCCGTCCTAGTGTGACGCTGAAAATGAGAAACCTTGAAAAGCTTCTACTGAGTTCGCAGGTTTCTTTTCTTTTCTTTTCTTTGCATCCATATATGAGTATACACGGCGCCATAGAGGAACACCGGTAGCGCATCGTTGAAGGATTGGTCCACACCGGCGTCGTGGAGGTGGAACAGCTGCTGAAGCTGCCCCTGGAACGCGGTGGCATTCGCGTCGCCCTCGTACGCGTCGCCGGGATCTCGCGGCGCGGGGCGAAGCAGGAACCGGACGAGGAGATGCAGCAGGCCGGAGACGAAGAAGATGACGACCAAGATTAGGATGATGAGAAAGACGTTGGGGCTGATCCTGCTCTGGAAGCCCGCGTCAGGGGACGTGAGAAATTACGATGAGGATGAGATAAGAGAGACGTCTCTGTTGGCGCTAGCATATGAAAAAACATAGAAACAACAGTATAGCGCGTGAGTAGCACGCCACCAATCACACAATGACGATTTTCTTGGGGATGTGACACTACGCCGTGGCCCGTGGACACATGTCGCATGTTCATTTGCAAGCCGCGGTACAGAGGAGACGACTCTCCGTGTAGGAATGCTCCCACGGGTAAAGAGTTTTATATGACTCCATGAGTAACATGTTGCCGAGGAAGGAAGGAATTCTACTCTAGTGGGCAGTACATGTTTGATGACTTCTGCGAGTGGAATTGGCCCGTGTAAGCAACAACCCGGCCTTACGCCTTGAATTGAAGTCACGAGAGCCTACAGCCATTTTATTCTTATCGAGTGAACACCTTTCACATTTATCGAACAGAATTGATATTAGAAACAATTTACTTAAGCTACAACTTTTTTCGGAAGCTAGATTTTTTCATAAGTCATAAATCTTTTTTTTAATTTAAGATGGGATATTTTCTTTCTTGTCAAGATAGAAATTTTCCCATTAGGCTAAAACATTTTTATAGTAAATGCTACAACATTTTTTTCTGAAGCTCAAACATATTTTGTTGAGCTTTAATGATGATGATGAATATATTCAATTGACATAACTTATCATAAATTTGAAAACACTTTCTTAAGTTATACAACACACATCTTTTTGGAAAATTGTGTCATCATGAAAATAAAGGTAGAACAAAAGCCCGAAAAGGGTCCAGATTTGTTTTAACTAAAATTAGGCTGTGTCTTATGCTTTTTCTTAAGTATGTTACATTCATGTTGGTTGTGTTTTATGTTTTTGTAATAATTTTAAAAACACTTATTTCTTAATTATGTTGGATTGTGATGGTTGTGTTTAAAGCAAAAAGATGGAGAAGTTGTCCTCAAGTTGATGTAGAAGTTGAGGACAAATTAGCATGTATGGCTATCGTATATGGATTGGAGAATCAAAATTTAATGTTAGGCCACAATGCATTAAAGTGAAGACACCCCCAGGATTGATGGCAAAGACGATCAAGAGCTCAATTGTGAATATGGAGATTCATCAAGAGCCAAGAGCAAAGTTATCGTGGACTCAAGATCAAGTGGATATCATGGAGAAGTAAAGTCTTGCAAGTATAGACTCAAGGTTAAAGATTTTTCAAGAATTAGATTTGTTGAGGACATTTAAGTATACAAGAGCAAGAGTTCGACCAAGTGTTGAGTGTGCATGGCGATGCAATCTTGAAGAACATATGGTCCACAGAGCTTGGTTGTGCGCCAAGGAGTCTTAACGGAACAAATTTCGCCTCAAACATAGTTCATATGAAAGAATTTAGAGGGAAACTACAAAAAAAAAGGGCATTCAGCTGAAAGTCGAGCAGAGGAAAAAAAAATGCACACACCGGGCAATTGGAGTTGAGTGCAACCGCTAAGCAGTGTTTGTCAGTTAGGGGCACTGTGCAACTGGACGGATCGAATAGTACTGTAAGTATCTCATTAGAAATTGAGAGTTCACCAAACAATCGGAGGACAAAGGGCATTGGACGGCCGAGCGAAGATACGATCGAGAGCACAGCCTAGCTAGTGAGTAGCTGCTGCAGGGCACACGACTAGTTAGACTCGTATTAGTACTCCATCTGTCCTAGAAAGGAAGTCGTTTTAAGTTTTTTTTTACTACAAATTTGACTCAAATTGTATAAAATATGTGTAATATTTGTATCTCCAATAAATTTGTTAAATAACTAGACTTAAAGATCTTTCCGATGATACTATTACTTAGTATAAATATTTAAATATTTTAATATATAATTGTCGGCATTTGTTTTTCGGGAAGCGAAAATAACATCTATTTTGGGACGGAGGGAGTATGTTTGATCACTAGAGCTAGCTATTAGTTGGAACCAAAAATTAGTTGGCTAACAACCAATTAAAAACTTAGCAAAAAATTTGATCTTGTTTGGATATCTAGAGCTAATTTTAGTTAATTCTTAGCTGGCTACTAACAATTAGCCCTTGTATATCAAATAGGGCTAACTTAACACGTCTCGGATATTAAGGATGTACACCAGCTTGGAGAATTGCAGTACCTACCAAACCAAACACACGGCCTTTTAATTTCTAGGCAACTTGTATGTTTTATTTACAACTAAAACAACTGCATGTTTACTTAATTAGCCTGGCATCAACAGCCAAATACATTGGCTTGGTAGCGTGGAGACAAATGCCAAAAACTCACAATGTTGGCTGAAAAATTCTGATGCACATCTCCGAAGAGTTCACTGAATGTCACTGCAATTCCTTCTCTAACTGGAAGGAACTACTAATCTTAGCCTGCAATAAGTGGTATCTGTACTTACATACCCAGAACCCCCAATCAGAGCCCTCGTGAAAAGAATTACAAATTGTTTACAACAATACTACTTTACATTTATCAAGATATTATCTACGCGCTATGACAGCAAGAAGTGGCCTCCTCGCTTGTCATCTGAACCCACATCGGGTAACCGTTGAAGCGCTCAATTTCTATAATTTACTATCTGCTATTGTACACTCAAAAATGAGCAATTTTACTTGAATGTGGTTTTATGATGGGTCCCATCATCCAATGGTTGTAGGGGTTAAGCAGCAGAGCCATCTCTTGGTCTTCCTTGCTCGCTTTGACTCTTTGTTGTTGCTGAAACCATTCTGATGGAAGCCATTAGTGTCTAGGCTCTCTTCACCGTGCACCCTTATTGCACTTTGCAATGTCATTGACATAGTCTTTGTTACGGTAGAAGCTGTCGGATTTTTCAGAGGATTCTTGTCGATGACGTCTTCTGCACTATCGCTAATTTTCTCACTGGCCAATGAATGTGATTGTCGGATATCTCTGCATCAAGGAAATTATAAGTTGGATCACAAACGATCCATTAACTGAAATGTAAATGCCCCACGAAAGAAGTCAATAGTCATTCATGCTCACCTGGAGTCTTGTGGTGCTGTGGTAATAGGATGACCGTTCAGAAGATTTTCTGCATTAAGAATGTTTGTTTGTGAAGTTCTCGAAGCACCAGTACTCTCTTCCAAAGTTGCATCGTAACTGAGCAAATTTTGTAGCGTGGTAACATTTCCAGTCCTAGTGCCTTTAAGAACTGCAATAGCAGTGTCCAATATGCACAATGCACGCTCTACTACTCAGGACTGATATAGGGTTATTTTCAGCCTGTGGTGCATGCTCAACTGGTTCATAAGGATAGCTAGTTGGAAGATTGTCCACTTGATGGATGTGTTCTGTTCAGTCTCCTCCTCAACAATCTCACTATTCAATATGGTATTGTTAGTGAACAAACGATTTTGTATGGCATTATCAGGGGGCACCTCAGTAGCATTTTCCTCTGCTGCTGTAACCTTCGCCTTGTCGTCAGAATCCTGATATTCACGGATCCTGACATAGAGTGGTCCTCTCAAAGCTTTCCTGTATTCATCATCCTGACTGGCAACAGTACTGACTGCCTGCATGACATTTCAATAGAAGTGCTTCAGCAGGTTATTGGTGTTTATTTAGAAATTATAATCTCATGCTCATCAATTAGCATGCAGTATATCTCATTCCCTGATTTACCACCCCGCCACATACTATGATCCAAGGAAATCTATGTGGAAACATGGCTGAAATGTGCAAAATGTTACCAGACACTAACCTTTTGATACAGCTTATGCCCGCTGCCAATTAGCTGCCTCGATATGAAGTTGATCAACCATGGTGGAACAAAATCTAGCTTAATATCCATATTAGCTATTGCCCTGATGAAGAGTTTAATTAAAGAAAATGAATACAGTATATTTCTAAAGCTGGGAAATGAATAATACAAGTGTGAAAAAAAAGAAATGCTTAAAAAATGGATTACCAGTATATTCCTAAAAGAAAAATTGTGTGAAGTGTTCAAGCAGTAAGGTGAAATTGGATGGTCTATAAAAACAGACTGGTAAACAAAATAATTGCATTTGATTACTTCACTTAAGCTAGATAATTTACACTCGAGCTAAAGATGCATGGTGCCTTCAAAGGCCAAGGGAGTGGTCTAATATGAAACACCGTCACTCTATTAATGCAAATAGCATCAAATGCTTCACCTGAAAAAGCTTCTTTCTTTTGTAATCCTTTGCAATACAAAGCCTCCAAACACATCTATTCGAACTGTGTCACCGGCATCAGGAATTCCATCCCTAGTAAATCCATGGGTTCGTACATCTATGCCATCCAAGTCTGATAACTGCAAGCAAGTCAATAAACACTCAATAAACTAGGGCATATAGCAACAGTTCATCAAGGCTGTAGGAAGAGTTTTTCCCAGAAAAGAACTTGAAAATGAGAATAAAAAATACGCACAGTTTCATTATCACAATGACGACATCTTCTTTAAGATATTCCAGTTCAAAATAGTGTAGAAGAGCCTCTCTCTCTGAAACCGGCCATGGAACCTTCACCCTTTCTTCCAAATAGCGAATAAACAAATTAGGTACAACGACCATAAATTGAAGTATAAGTACAAATCTAAAAAAAACTTGACAAACCTAGGAGGAACTTAGCGGCTTTTAATTAAAGAATTAAGAAGAATAATAGGCACCCAAATTTGCCTCAATGAGGACTTGAACTTAGGTTGTCTGGGAAAACATGTATGCCCTCCACCAACTAAGTATAAGTAAAACTGTAACAAGCAAGTAATCTGCAACCAACCTGACCATACAAATCTCTTCCCCAATCCGACCTTTTTCAAGCAGCCTGACTGATCAATTCTAAAAGTGGTAGGTTGTATTGTGGAAACCTGGAGAAAAACAACCTCATGAGTACATGAAAGACTATATTTTTGCTTTATTTTGTCCAGGTTGACTCAAAATACTTAATTAAGACACAGGCGTCTGTTGAATATCAGAAAATGAATCAAGATGCCTAAAGAAGATAAGGAAACGGTTGGAGACTGAAAAACTGTCATAACAATAGTATAGCTAATAAGACCTAGTATGGCACCTCAGTGGGGGATCACCTCAGTCTACAATTATTGGCGGCAGAGAACTTTAGGCTGTCTTTGTCAAATACTATAAATAGATGTTGTACCAGTACACCTTCAGGTCCTAACTAGAAGTGGGTATGGTGGTGTGGACCATGTGTGGCTACATTGAGGGGAAAAAGGTAAACATGTGAGTTCACTTCGTGCTTAGAAATTCTACTATGTAAAAAAATCTACTAAAAATGATAAATCTATGTGTCACGATGTCAGGACCTGCAGTATTAAAATGTTTTGCTTCCTAAATGCCACAATTAACAAAGAAGCTGTATTTTAATGTAGAAGCTGTATTTTAATGTAGAGCATTAATTCTGCAACATAGAGTTAAACATAATTTGAGAATACCATGTGAAGTTTCAGAGAATGTGAAATTTCTAACTAAACTTGAGGAAAACACTGTGCTCACCATTTTTTGTATAGAGCTGATTCCCACGACACACATGTACCTATGAAAAAAAAAAGTGTGGCTTAGTGCAAGTATGTGAAGCTGTAGAATCTGACTGGCTAATGGTTAGAATTCCTTACAGACGTCAATAGGTCCATCAGCAAAGCCTTCAGCAAGCAGGGTGTGGAATGGGGTCCCGTCTGGACCCTCACGGTACATCACTCTTAATTGGTCTGTATCTTGCTTCACCTGCCAACGAAAAAAGTAGTAAAGATCACTGCAGCCATTCATAAGCATAGAAACCTAAAAGAGGAACTAATCAGTCAAAAACTGGAGAGGAACAGGCTAGAGAATTATGAAGCACCATACTGTATCATCTAAGACATAGAAATCAGAAACACAAGTGAAATGTTGCACTACTGAAAGCAGTGGTAGCATCACAAACTAAAAAGAACAATTAAACCGGTGAGATGATTGACACTATAATGCAAAAACGGGATCCACTACCTCACAGTCTGGATGAATGAATTAACAAATTCGGTTTGACTCATACGGTCATACCTTCCACTCCTTCTGTGGCACCCCATGGACCTTCGAAGATCGACCATCCTTCGAAGTATTCAGCATTTCAAGAAACTCAGAGACTTCTTTGGCCCGTGTTTCAGCAATGAGATCGATGTCGCCTAAAAGAGGACACACAAAAGCACTAGTCAACAAACACTGAATAGGCAGCAAATATGCTACCACAATCAAAGCCTTCAGGTAGCAGCACTATAACCCCTTTTTAACACCTTCTCTAGCAGTAGTAGTAGTACTAGGATGGATATTTACGGATCACATTCAAACCATAAAGCTCGAACGGATCATTGATAAGAAAAAAAACGCTACAATCATCACTGCCATTAATAAGCTCATGTTCACTCCAAAAAATAGATGAACAGAACAGCGTGAGCAGAGCAGAGGAAGTAATAAAGCAGAGCAGAGCACCTTGATCGGAGCCGGAGAGGGACGACGCCAGGATCTGCTTCTTGACGAGCGCCCTGAGCGAGGTCTCCTCCGCGAGGTCGGGCATCGCCAGCGTCCGGTCCAGCCGGTCCCGCAGCTCCAGGACCCGCTTCCTCTTGTCCATGGCCGGCGGCGGGCGCTACGAAGAACCTCCAGCTCCAGCTCCAGCTCCTCCGCCCCGCCGACCCACCCACCTAGCACGCCCACCACGACACAGACTGTATAAAGACGAGGGAACTTCTCCAGAGAACGTACGTACAGAGGAATTAGAATCGCCGGCCAGATCGATCGAGCAGCATGTGAGGCGCAGAAACTAATGCCCCTGTCCCCCTTTTGCTACCCGCCGAAAAAAAAGGTTCGGGATTTCGGGGTCCCGGGTACTGATGCTCGTGCGTGTACGCGCGTACGGGTCCTCTCCTCCGGGGAGGAAAGGCGGCCGCGGAGCCTCGAGAACACATGGTCCCGGAAGAATCTATCCTAACCCCGTTTGGCCGGCCAGGCGGGCGCGGCGCACGCCGCGGCGGAAGCCGAAGAGGAAAAGCAATCCGCGCGAGAGGGAGGGAGGGAGGAAGAAGCAGGGCTGGGATGCAGAACAGAAGAGGAGAGAAGAGAGCGGCGCGGCGTTCGGCCGCCCGAAAGATCCGCAGTGAGAGTTGGGCGGAGGCGGGGGAGTCGCTCACCGCAGGCGGGGGCGTCAGGGATGCAGAGAGGGAGCCGGGGCGGGAGACGGAGGCTGGCTGGCTGACCAACCGGAGACGAGCGACGGGGGAGGGAGGAGGAGCGAGAGAAATAAGACAGGCAGCGAGGAACGACGGAGTGGCTTGAAGTGAGACTGAAGACGGCTGGCGAGAGCGGAAGCCGAGACATAGTCGCGTGAAGGCGCCAGCGGGAGACGCAGCTGGCGCTGAGTAGCGCCGTCGCCGAGTCGTGGAAGCAGGCGCTGCAGGAAGCAGGAGAAAAAACTTGGTAGCAGGGTTGGAATATTGAAGGATCGAGCAAGAACTCCCTGAAACTCTTACTAAACAAAGCCTTGTAATTACCGAAGTCGCGGCATGGATCTTCTGCAGAGCGAGCGCAGAGAACCTCCTAGTCGCGCCTACGACTTCGGTCGTCAAGCTCCTTTGTGGCGTTGATACTGTCTATCGACAGCCTTGTATCGTAGCAGGGAGCGGGTCCACCTCTGGGCGAGAACGTCCGAAAGTTGGCAGACTCTTTATTTGCTGCTGAGAGAAACTTGATGCTTGCAGGAATGACATGTGCCACAGTCGTGCCAGGTAGCTGGCTGCGCGTGCAGGTGAAGTGCAGCTTTGGGTAAGCTTTCGTATAAATTTGGTATTCTTATATATTTGGCAAAATCTCAAAAAACCCTCTCCAACAACTCTCTAAACTAACTTGGTATTTTTCCCAACTTGTTAAACAGCCCCCTCGCGCGTGCAATTTCCTGCACTGCGGATCCGCGGCGCGGACGCCCCCTCCCCCGCGCGCCTACACCTCCCCTCCCCTCAAGTTACTCTTTTTTTTATTCTTTTTACCTGAAAAATTTATACCCATGTCTATGACTAGCGGACCCGGCTCTTCATTCGTTCGTTTTGGCAAGTGTGTTTTAGGGAGTTGTTGGAGAGAAGTCTTTTTTTCACTTGGCAAATAAGGGTGCGTTTGGCATGACTGTGGTTGTGGCTGAAACGGCTCCGGCTGTGGCTGTGGTGGTGAAGCAGCTTATCTGGCTAAGCTGAAGCCATTTTTCAAAAGTGTTTGGCAAAACGGCTTTTTCTTGCAAAACGAGAGCACAGCTAGAGAGGGAGCCGCGGGGAGCCAGTATTTTTGGCTCCACATCCGCCAAACTGCTCGAGAGAGCACGAAATCCGAATGCTTCGTGGCTGGAGCCGTTTTGAAACCATCGTTTGACACAGCTTCTCAATAAGCCGGTGCTGGAGCCGCTTGCGGAGCCGTGCCAAAGGCACCCTAAATTAGCAACTTGCTAAAACTCAAGATTTAGCAAGTAAATTATACCAAGTTGTTGGAGATGCTCTAAAACGAGTACTCCTTTTATATCCATATTAGTTATTGCTTTAGATAAGATTTAGATCAAACATTAAAAATATAATTTATCAAAAAATATTAAATTTCTAAGTTTACAAATATGAAAATTATATGAATAGGTTTGTTTTGAAAAATACTTTCAGAAAAGTATATATATATATATATATATATCATTTTTCTATAAATATTTTTATAAAAATAAAAGGTTAAAATTGTGTTTTAAAGATCGTGTCGTTATCCTAAATGATAAGTAATATGGGTGTGAAGAAAGTATCATTTAAAAAATTATAATTACGTATAAATTATTAAAAAAAGTTAAGATTTCACGAGTGCTACCGTTTTGAACTTCTTTAAGCCTTGTTCGGTTCCACCAGAACAGTCATTCCGACCGGATTGATCTCATCCAGTTTTAAATTCGGTCTATAGAAAAATAGTCATTTGGTTGACGTTTGGTTCCGGATAGATTCATATGACTCGGTTTGAATTTAGCTCATCTTTTAATGCTCTAAGACCTAGATTTATTCCCCACCTCTTGAGCCTAGAATGAAAACAACCAGATCAAGTGAATTTGTTCGGTTCACTTATTTTCGGTTTAGAATGGTTGGAGACTCTATTCCAATCCGATGAAAGCGACCGAGACCTTACTCGTCGCGTCATGCTATCTACCTTACTCGTCACGTTTAGAATGGTTTCAGACCCTAAAAAGACGGACGGATAAGGTGGCCACTTTATTATCCTACACGATGGTGGCAAATTGGAGTACTCACTACAGGAGTTGGCGATCTGGTTAGGTTTTTTGTTTCAGCTCCATCGCGTTCCTCCTGTTCTTGGCGTAAATAGGCTCCGTTCCTTTGAGTTATAAGCCGGTTTAGAACAGTTTTTTCTTTCACAGTAAATAAATCATTTCTGCTTATCAACCAGCTTATAAATCGTGCTTAACAACGACACAAGACGACTGAGGCTGTATTGAGATCTAATAGTAATTAACGTCTAGTTGTCCACTCAAACAATGTACACTACATAGTACTCAGTTTTTGCAGAATATATATATACCGAGGGAGCCTTTGGTTTCACCGATGTGAGCAATATAGTTAAGCCGTGGAGGCTGCGTATAAATCTAGAGCTTGATTTTGCATAGCAACAACAACAAAACACACACAAAAAAAATCTGGTGTCTTCAAGCTAAAGCTAAGCATGCAACCCGTGGGCTAAAGGCACGCCCCAAAGCTCGATGATTCGGCCCGGCCAGACACGGTAGCTATCGGGTCTGGGCCGGCCCAAAGCCCGCAGCAGGCCGTGCCTGGGCCGCACCCTTGGCCCGCGGGCCGGCCCGGCCTGATATATATATAAATAAAAATAAATATATATATATATATATTACTACGGGTCTGTTGGGCCCGGTGGACCCGCGGGCCTTTGGACCGGCCCGTGACCCAATCGGACCGTGCCTGGGTTGATGGTATGGCCTGGTGGCCTGCTTCGGCCCGGCCCGACGGCCCACCATGCCTTGGGTGGCCTGGCCCGTGTCGTGTCGTGACCGGGCCGGACGGCCCGGATGCACATCTTGGCTTCAAGCTCGCTAGTGGGGTGGATGGAGCCAGAGGATGACCAGTGGAAAACAGCACTTTAATTGCCGGACAGCAGGCGCCGAATGGTCCAGCCGGGCATCCGGCTGCCGGCCAAGGAACGGCGTCCATGGACGTCGGCGGCGGCACGTGGCGTTCATCAATCCCCACCGGCCACCGCCACCGGACCGGACGGCACTTTACGCCGGCCGGGGCCGCACAAGTGCCCGTCAGTCAGTTTTGGCCACGCCGGTCGCCGGCCAGAGTGTGGGCAGTGAGTGGCACACGTCACACACGCCGAACCTGAGACGACATGGGCTGCCTGCCAACTCTTTGGTGTGCGCGGGGACGAAGGCGTACAGCCAGCCCTCCCGTTGTGTATTTTGTCCCGCACGATTTTATACGTATTTTGGAAGATCTTTTTTTTATTATTTGTGGAAATAGGAGAGGTGTTTCCTATCCTTTTTTGTGGGGTAACACTAACACCCGGACGTCCGGACGGACTCCAACGTCCGGACGCCGATTCCAGCAATATTGTTCTGACCATGCACTCCGAGGCTCTGCATCTTGTACTTGGCTCACACCGTCTGGACCCACCCAGGTTAACCCTGACCATACGTCCACACCCCTGTTCGCACTTCCTTCGCGCACTACTCATAGATATGCACGCGGCCAACACACGCGAAAAACGTAACCCCTCGCCCCTGCACCAGCGTGGCCTCGTCCTTGCACTAGCGCACATCAGATCTGGCCCCGCCCCCAACCTCATCGACCTCAGCACCTCCGTCTCGACACCAGCTCATCACCATAGTCTATGCCCCCAGCTAGAACAAGATAAAAAGGCTATTGCACTAATGCAACAAAACAAAAAAAAACTGGTGAAACAAACGAAAAAAACGGGTGAAACAAACAAAAAAACTAAAGAATAACCAATGCAACAAAACAAAAAAAATGAACTACAACATATAAAATGTCTACTACAACATTCAAAACACATCCAGTGCAACAACAGGAAAGAATCTGCTGCAACAAAGGAGAAAAACTATTGCAGCATAAGCACTACTAATGCAAACATTAGGAAAACACCGATTGAGAAACAAAAATCTATAGCAACATTGGGGAAAGCAGCTGCAACAACGAAAAAAAACTATTGAAATATGTTTCGAACTACTCCTGCAACATCAGAGAATCTCATATTGCAACAACCATAAAAAGATACTGTTGCAACAATCCACATCATTTATTGCAACATTTAAAAAGAATCATTGCAACAAGGTGCGAGATCTGACTCACCATAACCCTAGCCACCACCAAACCCTTAGATCCAGAGGGGGACGAGGAAGAAGACAGCCAGATTGAGAGAAAAGGTTGAGGGAGAGGAGTCTCCGAGGATGAAGAGGAAGGAATAGCTCAGATCCACGAAGGATTGACCTACCTCGCTGGAATCTCACTGTCGTCGAGCTTCTCTTAGGTCCAGAGCATGGAGAGGGAGGGAGGGGAGGAGGAGTGTGCGGCTCTTAACCTCCGCCATCTCTCTCGATGACATGGAGGCAGGAGCACAGAGGAGAGAGAGGAAAGGAGGAAGAGGGAGGGAGTGAAGCGCTACTTGCCAGAAAGCCGTCGTCGTCGCACGCATGGAGACACACGGGAGGGAGCAGACGACACGCGTTGAGGCACACGGGAGAGAGGGAGCGGGCCGCAGAAGGAAACGACGGAGTGAAAAAACGTGTGTGTGGGGCGGGGTGGGATCCTGATATTTTTATCAGAGAAGTGGAAAGGAGACCGTGAAGTTAGTTTTGTTGGGCCAGTAGCATGGACAGACCCAAGAAGCGGCGTCCGATCGGACGGACGCCCGACTATGAGTATTACCGTTTTTTGTGTGATCTCCTTTTAATTTCGGATGGGCTCTGCCCTTATTTACTTTGTTTTCAATCTACACGTAACCATTATATGTTCTCGTGTCATGTTAATATATCTACACTAATGACCAAATATAAATGTGAGAGTTAGGAGAGCTCTGGCTTCTCGGTACTCCATCCGTCTAAGGGTATGTTTGCATGCACCAGCTAAACTTTAGCTGTCTAGTTTTAGCTGTTATGTATCCAAACAGTCCATCTAAAGTTTAGTTAATTTTAGCTATTCCAACCCAAGTAAAATTTAGCTGAGTCTATTAGGTGGAACATCCAAACACCCTGCTAAAGTTAAGATGAGAAACTTTTAGCTGGCTAAAATGTTACATTGAAATTTTAGCTAGCTATAATTTTAGTTAGGTACATCCAAACAGTCCCTAACCATAACTACTTCGTATAAGCTACGTACCACTAAAAATAGTTTAAGTATAACGAAATTTCTATCTATTTACATTTATGACTCTAAATTAATTTATTAAAAAGAAGGACCGAAGGCCCTCCGTGTACTGGTGGCTGTTTTTTTAAATATACAAATGGAGGATTTGGTTCCACGGATATAACCACCAATAACAAGAAGGTTAAAAAAACGTGGAGACTGCGTACAAATCTACTGTACGAGTTTGTGTTGTTTGTCCCTAGCTGTAATAGACAGCGCCGGATAGCAGCAGCAGCAGCCGCCACCGAATGGGAATGGTCCATCCCAGCCCGGTTGCCGGCCAAGGCACCGGCCGCGCATGGGCGTCGGCGGCATCAATCCCCACCTCCACCGGCACCGGACAAGACGGCACTTTACGCCCCGGCCCATCAGTTATCTGTGCCTCTCGCCGTCCGTGGGAACTAGTCGGTGTGCTTGTTTGGGCCTCAGGCCATGAGCTGTCAACTGTTTGGTCCCCGTCCGCGCCCCCCCCCCCCCCCCCCCCCCCCCCCCCACACCCCCACACCCACAAAAAAAAACTGTTTGGTCTGCCCCGTTTTGCGGTTTGCTGGTTAAGATGTACACTTTGCCACGCTTCATTTTAGGTAAGTTTGATCAGATTACTAAATATTTGGTTGATGACTAAGTTTAAACAAAATTATTCTAGTCTTCACATGTCATAGAGTGGAAAAAATGTGGCAAAGTTCCTTTAGACAAGAAAAGTGTGACCACACTTTCTATAACTGTCACATTTTGTCTAATGTTAGTTACGGCGGGACCGCCTCACAATTCACGCTGGTGCGTGGGGATCTAGGGGCCGACCGACACATTTTATCCCTCCTCTCTCGCGACCTCCTCACGTCGAAATCAAACACTACAAGAATATCAACAGAGTTGGGGGATCTTTTCTGTCTCAAAAAACAATTGATAGGCTAAAAAAAACAATTGACGATGGGGCCAATTTATTTTGAGGGCAACCTACTAATAGCGTGATGTGGTTGTGTTCAGTCATGTTAATAAGGCTCTCGTTGACACAACTCGCAGTAGCTTCAACTCCTTTAAGACGTACTTTCCGCAATTGCTGATAGTAGTTACTTTAGTTTTATCTGTCAATTATTAGATACAAGGGTAATTTTGTAATCGTTTTGAAAAAGATGTTTTAAAGCAATTATCTTAACTATAGAAAAAATGCATTAATATTTGTAAAGACTCATTTTACAAGGTTTTTAGCTCAAGTAACCCAGAACATCAATTCTCTTAACTATAGAAAATATCGACTACATTTTAAAGCGATATAATAGTTATATACTAGTACGCGTTAAAGTTATATAAATTATAACTGTAGCGACAAACTCTTCTGCGCTTCGCTAGTTTTAACTCTAGCGACCCTACCTAGCTTTGACTTGTCCTTTTCTATAGATGGGTATTATCTTGTTTGTTACTGACTTTTTTAGGCTATATGTTTGGTTCAATGGATTTTCAAAAGAAGTTGTTGTACTATGAATTCTGGAAGCTGACGCCATATCTAGATTTTTAGTGCATCTAAGGTTCTGATTGGATCCCATATACCAACAACTTAAGAAACCAAGTCTATAGAACACTAAAATTTAGCCAAAATAGAAAGACTAATGAGTGGGCCAAAATTTAGCCAAAGGTCCAACTAATTATTAGTTTACTAGCCTATAGAACACAACTATCAGAGGCTAAAAACCAGTGCTAGTCTATAGAACCCAACAATTAGTTCAGATCCAAACATACATTAGTTGGCTATTTTTTAACTAGCTAATTTTAGTCATGACTAATAACTAGTCCTAGTCCATCCAAGCAGTGCCTAAGCTAAGAGAGTGTGGATCGCTTGACTACGAAATTCGAACAAGGTATATATACCATGGAGTTCGAGGTACTCTCTATCTAGGGATTATAAAAGGCTGGAATCTACAATCTCTAAGGTCAATCTCAATGGAGGTTTCATGTGAGTTTCATTTACATTAAATAGATTGTGACATAGGCATATTGGATGATATGACGATGTATTTAAGAAGTGAGATAAGAAATAAGTTTCATCTAGATGAAACTCTCTTAGCACAATTACAACTCTCTATGAGTCATGAAACTAAATGCATATAAAACTAGAAAGTTTCATTTTATTTCATATGACATGATAGTCTTAGAAACAACACAATGAAATTCATTACTGAGATTAGCCTGACTAAAACAAACAGGGGCCCTTAATTGGCCACTGATTCGCTTGTGTACCGTGCGGGATGTGCTCAACTTCATTTTATTTTGTTGTAAAAAAAAGAAGTTCATTTTATTTATAAATAGAAAAGGCTACGACATACTGACTACATGTCAAGTTTTTGTTTTTTTTTCTCTTCGCGAACTTTTCTACCTACAGTTTCCCGTCCAAATAAACTACCATTTCCGTGATTGCAACGCACCAAATTGGCATGGTTGGAGACCGAACAGTTATATTTCTCTGTCAACGTATCAGCAGCCCTCCCACGTCGATAGTGCCAACCTATAATTTGACCTAGTGTTGATCAAAACATATAAACTTTGAGTGTTTTGTAAATAAAAATACGCCTTGTGTTTGAATGAAAACACTATTAGCTGTAGCCAATTTATTATTTTTTGGTCCAGATCAGACTGGGCGGCCGGGCCTGGCTTTGTGAAGTCCGACTGACTTTGAGCTCAGGTACAGTTAGACGACCGCCTTCTCAAAGCTTTGCCCTTGCCAACCAACCAATCTCGCACTGCCGTGCCGGCTGATCTTTGCTGTTTTTTTTTTTGACAACAGACGAATTTTATTAACAGCAAGTTGTTGAAGTTATTTGTACATCTGATAGACATACATCATTCAGTGCCTGCAGAAAAGGGCACTGAGAGCCAACATGATCAGAGGAAGAACAGATCCTCTGTGTATTTGCCTGAGAAAGGTGTAAAGCCTGAGTAGCTAAGGTATGAGTTGTGGTATTTGATGTCCTATGAATTTTGCGAATAGCCGGAGCTGAGGCGGTGATGTTGTTGATATAGATCTGTGTGAATGGCTTGATTCTCCAGTCCGGCGGGTGGTCAGTGTTATCCTGATTAAGGAATAACACCAGCTGTTGACAATCAGAAAAAATAATGACATCATGCAATCCCAGTTTCTGGATTATGCAGCTCGCCGTCGCCACCGCTGCTGCCTCAGCCATAAGGACTGAGGAGACTTGGGTAACCCTCGCCTTGATGAAGGTTTTCTTTGTTGGTTGTACCTGTACATTGATAAGAAAAGTACCTATCCCGGCAGGCCTCAAAAAATCATTTTGCTGATCCGGCGCTGTCGAGGCATCTACGTAGCATCGGGTACCTGGTAAAGCACAAGTGAGGGAAACCGACAATCTCGCAATATTTGGGATATGAGTAATATTTTGCAACGGTTGAGAAGGATGGTGGAAGATATGGCTCGTTAGATGCGGCGTGGCCATCTGGATGTAAGCCTGCACAGCCTGGATCACCTGTTGTGGAGTCCACCTCAGCCAGCCATCAATCCCAGCTGCCGTCGAACGGTACTGGTGGTAGATTTCCGCTGGCGGATCGGAGAGCTGCAAGTGTTTGACTCTCCGTATGGGCCAAATCTATCCGTCGGCAGCACTGTCGTCATCCGTGTCAAACTGTCAATCCTTGACTCTGAGGAAACAAGAACAAAACACCACCTAGCAGCCAAAGGATTGATATTTTTCTGTAATAATAAACAGATAAAAGAATAGCAGACTATTCTTAGGCTGTGTTTAGTTCCGGAAAGTTTTTAAAAAAACACTATAACACTTTCGTTGTTATTTAACAAACTTTGTCCAAATATAAACTAACTAGACTCAAAAAAAATTGTCTCGACATGTACATACTAAAAGTACAATTAGTTATTTTTTATGTATATTTAATGCTCCATACATGCAGTTAAAGATTGATGTGACGGGAAATCTAGAAAAAATTAGAGAAAGTTGGAGAAACTAAACATGACATTAGCAAGTTTGAATGACAGAAAGAAAACCACAGATTCTCATTTTTCGTCAAATCCCAGGTCCCATGTATTGAACCTTGCGCACAAATTTATTCAAGCTATAAAAATGTTCAGGTAAAAGGAGCTGCAATGACAGATTCTACGTCTTTGGTGAGCCTGTATAAACCATCGTCGGAAAGAGAGCACACATGAAGATCGTCAGATCTTTCTATAGCCTCAAGAATTCCCTAACTCTAACTACGGAAGCACTAAGATCAATCGACCAGCAAGGCAGCAACCACTAACCACGTGAAGTGTTATAATAATAAAGAGTGGTACATCTGAATCTTTCAGACAGTGAGGTTCAGCCGGTCATAACTTAATTCGCTAACGCCTAACCACCTGACGCTGCAGCTGATTTAAGTTGGTCCTCGTGTAGCCTGGAAGATTTTGTCATCCAGAGGCTACTTCTTCTCCGACTCCGGTGAGGTCAGCTGCCTTAGGTTGAACTTTGAGAGCTCCTTGTACCTTTCCACAACTCCAATCATGCAGATGGTCTGCTCAAGTGTCAAACAACGATAGCCCATCAGAACTGGCACTCAGCTTAGCTTTATGATGAAAATTCATGCAAACATGACAATATGACAGCATAAAACACACTGAACAGAAAAGCAGGAAAATACTTAATGGGACACTTAGTAGCCATACAAGCTAGTCAATCTGTATTAAGATTTGGTCATTTGCTTCTAGTGATGAATCTATCATTTTTACTTGCCAGAGGCAGGCATGTCCAGCACCTATGAATGCACTGTATAAGTGACAGTGCAGATTGCTGCCTGCATGAACCATGAAGATCCGGGAGCAACATTTGGTCATTTCTAAATAACAAACTAGAGCATCCTGCTAGTCAACATTTTGAGTAATAATGGGTACACACTACACTACACTAATGTGGCAATTCTAGATTTTGCTATCAATTAAATCAGATCAAGGCAGGTGCATCAAATGGGATCTAAGTGGGACCAAACTTAATTGCCACAACTAATTATGATGTGACATAGCAACTAATTCAAAAGTGTAATAATGCTGGTCCCAGAGCTTTAACTGTGTATTCGATAACCATGATTAAGAAGAAAAATGGTTGGAGCTTAGCATGCCTTCTAGAACAAATCTAAAAGGACAAAGTTCCCCCCTCATTAATTTCAAGGCTTCAAATAGCAGGCTATAGCCACTATAGTGTTTCTAGAGGGCTGCCATTAGGATATGCAGTATATTGATGCTAATGCAGCTATGGCCAATATTGCAGACAATAGTGGCGCTAATCAGTTTAGCACCAATGTTATTTTAGCAGTGCTAATCTGGTCCTCCAGCAGCAGGCAAGCGCTGCCTTGTCTACCCGACAAGCCCCTCACACGAACCTGCAGCCCTGCACCAGTGCCAGCTCCTGGAGCATGATGTGCCCAGTCACACCCAGGGCCAGCAGCGCAAGGGCTTCACACCGCCCATGCAGTGCAAACTCCGCGACGCAGAACAGGACGTCGCGCCCAGTGGAAACATCTAGGACATGGGCGAGCATTGATGCTGGGGGGCACTTGTGCATGATCACTACTGGCAGTTTTGGACGGTTCTTGAATGAGCACAGCACAAGCCTCAGCCTACATGGCTGCCAGAGCTTGCTGCACTGGAGAGTAATTGCAAGGTGATAAAAACTTTGTGGTGAGTAATCTAGTGGAAGAAAAGAGGAAATGGAAGGACAAGTAGCTAGCAGCACCCAAACTGAAAAAGGAGATGCTGGGAGTATGGTCATGAGCGTATGCAGCAGCCAGGAAGCAAGATGCTCTTTTCTTTTGTCTTCTTCATAATCCGCTGAAGAGAAAAGCAGCTGGAAAAGCTCATCACTAAACCCTTTAGCCTGGTATTATTGACTAATTTATATGAATAGAGTAGAAATGGCAAGTAAGATCTTAACTCTGAACACCATCATATACAGCTAAAACAAAGGCACCAGGGAAAATACCTTGGCAGTTTGTGTAAACCTCAAATAATATAATGGAATTAGTTACTTCAGGAGAATAATTTCAAAACTCAAATAAAATCTAAGCTGTAGAAAAACTATGCTATACAAGAACATGAAGGCAATATTTGAAATTCAAAACTTAATTAAGAAACACAAAGTAAAGTAACTGCGGAGTTTGACATGTCTCTTTATTTAACAGATTTAATAGATGTCAAGTCACAATTCCCTCTACTACCACATGCACATCACCACAACCGCTATCACTAGAAAAAAGGCACAATTTATCAGTCCACAAGCATATTACAAATAAAAGCATGTACCTTTGCAATCTGGACAACAATAGTCTTGTCTGGGTTGCTCAGGTCAACTTTATGAGGTTGTGGTACAGATTTCGCTACTGCATTTATGATTTTCATTCTTTCAATTCCTGTGTTTGACCTTGCTTCATATAACACTGCAAACTGTATGATTAAAGTTCCGAGTTAGAAATCATGTTCAATTCAAGATAATGACCAAAGAGAACAAAAAACTTGTTCGGAATATATGTATGGGGATAGTTTGTCTGGTTATGTTTTATGCACTTCCTTGGATGACAGAACATTTCTTTTTCTCGAACACGCAGGAAATCTTGGATGAGAGAACACAGAAGTATAATTGCTGGGTGATCCATATTAAGGAACATGACACTTATAAACTGATTCACTGAACTAAATCAACCATTTATAAGAGTAGCACTGTCATTGCACAACAAAACTGTACCTAATAATCCATACATAACATGAGCATATATGATCTAACACAGACAGTCAGTACCAAGAAAAGTAAAATAGTCTTTCTTGCAAACTTCAGACCTGGCTACCATGCGACAAACTATACATCATTCAAAGTCCGGATCCATCTTAGCTTACCCCAAAAAAACCTTACAATCTTTTAATACAATGAACAGAACATTTAGTGGTAGGACATGAAACAAAAACATTAGACATCATTTTCAAGTAGAAAGTCAAAAACATCTATGACTCGAAAGATAATGGCATTTGAAATAATGTTCCTATATTAATTCTAGGACTTCAACAAAGTAATAAAGACACTGACTGTGAGGTGCTGACAAAGTAATGAAGACACTGTGCTGTAGGAAAAACTCAGTCAATAATCTTTTAGCTCTGTCACCACTCACCAGAACATTCCTCCCTAACAAAAGGATTACAAGAAAAATGATGAAGCAATGAGGGAGGCCACTTGCCTTATGGCCTGAAGGACATTCTTTTGGGAAGTACTTTTCAACAAGGGGACTAATTGCTTTTGTTATTTCCTCTTCGGATGCATAGCATGCCACCTCAGCAGGCAAAACTCGCAGAATAAATCTAGTATGCATTCAGATGGGGAGTTTGTAAGTGTGTAAGAAACTCAATAATCTGTATCAAAAAAAAAAACTACATCTTTAAAATGAGAAATTAAAGATGACAAGGGAAGATGGGCTGCAATAGCACTAAATAGGAACCTTGACATATGTTTACGAGTCGAAGCAGCAGATGACATCATATTTTGTACAATCTCAACTGGACCAGGGTCTCCTACCCTTTTATGCATTTGAATGAATATGCATCCATTGCAGCCTGACTCAAGGCTTGCAAAGAGCCTCTGTTCATAATACAAAAGGCCATATAAGTTAGCATATAATGTCATAAACCATAGTAATACATAGCTTAGTCAACAAGTGTTGTTTTTGCATATAATATAAAGGGATTGCCAGAAAAAATTCCAATAGAACTGAACAAATGAAATGCACAAGCAGATAAGACCTGGGACAACGCCTCAGCTCAGGGTTCAAACAAACAACTGCTAAAAAGGTGCATATAATACCAATTTTCACCACTTCATTAGTCAAGATTTCCTACATGATCTTCATCCCGCAACAAATTGTTTAAGCTTAAGTGTACTGAACTACTTAACATGAACACCCAGTGATGTTGCAACAAGATTAAATCTAGTATCAAGTAATTAGTTGGATACAACAATAATCAACCTCCAAAGTTAGTTGTCTGGAACAATTTTATTCTGCACAACCTAAATCTAAATTTTGAATCTGAGCTAGAAAAGATTATTAAACAGGAGAATATTTGATTGCAGTATCCTAAGGGTCACTATGGGACTTCGATCTACAGTATAAATTTGTATGATAACAGTAACAGGATGCACAAGTCTACACTAATTTAAAAGCATGCCTAAGTTCCTATGCTGGAGCCCCTGCTAATAAAAACAAATTTTAGAAAAGATAAATGGCACCAATCAATCAATCCTCAACTATGGAGTATTTCTTGTCTTCTTCCTACAGAAAATGCTACAAATTTCAGTTTATTCTTTGGTAATTGGTATAAATTATATGCATTATAACATTGCAGAGAGGAGCACTGTAGCAGATATGTTATAATGTTAAGCTGTATAACACCAGAAAGCAACATACCTTTTTTCTGTCCCCTATTTCTTTCAGGTCCTCGTCAATTAAATCGTCAATATTTTTTTCACTGGACTCTTTTGGTTTATCAGTAGACTCCTTTGGTTCATCAGCAGTCTCTTTTTGCACAGTCTGCTCAGAAACTGGAGGGTCTTCCACCCGCTGCTTCTTTTCTCTTGGTTCATCAGCAGTGACTGCTTGTTCATCATTGTCCTTGCTCATGGTATCAGAGGTATCAAGCACCTCCTGCTGCTTCTCAGATGGAGCGGTATTGTCCTTGCTCGCGGCATCAGATGCATCAAGCACCTCCTGTTCGTTCTCAGATGGAGCGGTTTCACCTTTCTCCACATCATTTCCATTCCCATTCCCATTGTCAGTTTCCTCACCAGAGTGATCTTCATCCTCATCATCTGAGGAATCAGAGTCCTCAAACTTTATCTTTTTGTTCAGTGGCTTGTCTGGAATGTTTTTAGGCTTCTCATCTGATCCTTTCCCATCCACTAGGTCTTCGTAGAACTTCAGAAACAACAATGCAGCACACAGTGTAATGAGTCAAAAACATATTAGCAAGATTGATTGTACAAATTAAACCAACCAGCAAAACAGCATCATTTCCCAGGACAGAAAGCATGGTTACTAAACTTGTAATAACAAGGAATAATTACCAGCAGTTCCATCACATTGCGCAACTACAACTGTTGTATAAACCAGGTATAATCGCCTTTGTGGAAGTGTGCACATACAACCCAACTAATGCCACAACTAGGCATCCAATCACAACCAACACAAAAGCTAAAATTCAGGGAGCTAAGGCTACCGATCTGCATCATTACCCGCTTTCCATATTTCAGGTTTTGGCCAGTTCATCGAAAAGCTGCACAGGAAAACATGCAACAAGCAATATGTGTTGCCACAGCAACACCAAGCATGGCATGGCGCTTACGCCCACACACACCTCCTGATGACAAGCAATGGGATTAGGCGACAGCGCGAACTCATCAGCAGGAAATCACCAGCGAAGCCAGCGACGAGTCCAATCGTTATGGTTTCTCCCAAATAGGATTCCAAACATTCGTTTCTCCCAAATAGGACTCCAAACATTATTTGTAAGCTATAATGACATTTTGATAATATTAACCATGTTTTAAGTCCTAAATACATGTATTTAGCCATGACATGACTCTTGTGCCCCCGAGCCTTACTAACGTGGTCTGGCGCATGTCCTGGCCGCTCTCTCGTCTGCAGCCACTCCTTGGTCGCACGTGACCATGGCCTAGGCTGGCTGGCTGCCGCCTGGCCATGGCTGACCGTGGCCTGGGCTGGCTGGCCGCCGCCTGGCCATGGCACCACTCCCTGGTCTGACTGTGCAGGAGTACACGTTAGTAAGGCTCTGGGGCAAAAGAGTCATATCATGGCCAAATACATGTATTTAGGACTTAAAAACATGGTTAATATTATTAAAATGTCATTACAGCTTATAAACAATGTTTGGAGTACTATTTGGGAGAAACGAATGTTTGGAATCTTATTTGGGAGAAACCACAACGATTGGAGTCCTATAATAGCCAATTTCTCGATTCACACCGCATTCAACCAGACAAGTTCGGCGCGTGAAATTCGACGAACACCTAGCGAGCGTGCATCGCAAGGAACGGCCACACTACACGGGGGGCCAATGACACGCACGGAGAAGCGGAATAGTGGGGAGCAGCTTACGGAGTCAAGGAGGGAGAGCGCCTCGCGGGTGGCCTGGCGCTCGCGGCCGCCGTCGCAGGTGATGAAGAAGCCCTGCACGCCGGGGCGCAGCGGGTAGGCCCCCTTCCGCACCGGCTTGCCGTGGGGAAGGAACTTGCGCTTCCTCCCACCCTTGGCGCCACCGCCGGCGCCCGTGTTTGGCTTGCCCTCTCCACCGGGGGCCATTCTCGTGGTCTGGGGTTTCGTGCGGGCTGGCGCGGTGGGCCGTAGGGTTTTGGGGCCCGTGGGGATTGCGTCGGCGGCGGCGCTGCGGGGAAGGGGAACTGGTGAAGTGAGGCGGTTGAGGCGGAGGAGGTGCGCTAGATCACCACCGTCGGATCATATGCAGGGAAAAAAATAGAATTTTTGGGACGGTTTCAAATTTGAAAACAGGATGGATTTAAATCAAAATTTTCATGATTCCGTCAAGTCATATTACATTTCCCACATTTAGGGCTTGTTTAGCAAATATTCCTATCCTAAGTAACAATTCTCAAAGCTCGGGAAATCTATAGTTGTTTCCTACCATATTGGAGTCAGGCATATAGCAAAACTATGCTTATGGTGAAAACTAAAACAATGTACTCGGTTTTTTCTTCTCAAATCTCTAGTAACAACAAGCTGATTGCCATTGAAACAGCTCGATTACAGGAATTTACCCGCCGCCAAGCACCACAATATTTCAGTATCTCTTCTCTATCTCTACAACTAAAACATACGGATTGTCAACATCTACCAGGCAGGACCAAACACCACCCCCACAACAGTCTGCCCGGCAACACCGCAAACTTCCCATATCGAGCACAACCTGGTCGCAGGCTCTAAGGGATCGAGCGATTCAGCAATTCCTCAATCGCCACAAGGAAAGAAACTACCAGCTCATGGATGGAAACTAAATCAGCATATTAAAGCGGTTGCATGTAGGTGAATTGTTAAATATTTTAAGGCAGTCATATGCAGGCTCCTTTTTCTCCTGCAGCTATGACGCTAATTAACCCAGGTCAATGCTAATTCACCGAAACGTAGCGTCGCTACGCCTTCGCTCCTCTTGGATTCGTGTAAATAGAGGTGAAAGTGATATAGATATCCTCTGCTCCGAATCCAGATTTTAAGAATACGGAGAAGTAAATTTAATATCCATGCGGATATGGATAATGACCTGTGAGGATTGAGAAAGATGTCATTAAGGGGAGAGGAAGAAGAAACCGACAAATGATATATTCATAAAAAATATCGTATACAGAGAGGTTCTAGCTCTATAAAAGAGGTAATGTCTCACGGATACATATTTTTTCAAGATAGTCAATAATACTTCTTTAAGAATTAAGAAACAACTTATATGCAGGATACTTCCAACTATAACTTCAACCAACTACATGATTCAACTACAAGAAGTCGCACACTTCATCTTAGACTTGAAAATCTTCTTGTTCATCTTTGATCGGTGACCAACTACAAATATTATTCTTTATGGCTGGATGACTCACAATTAATCAATGTTGGTTATATTAGTGCATTGATATTTGGTCAACGCTATGTGTTTCATTCCTTGGCATTTTTATAAGGTCTTCAACATTGATTGTGGTCAGTAGAACATGATTTATGCTTAAGTATAACTATTTTATTCCATATTTTTTATTGTGGCATGAATTTTTGATAGTAGCGTTGCACAATAAACCAAATAATTTTATAATTTTTTTCTTACTCCCGTCGCAACGCACGGGCACTAACCTAGTCAGTTCAAATGAATGAAGTCATACAAACGACTAACACACAATTATTTTTTTAGAGTTCGAGGGCGATTGCCCCAGCCTTTCAATTAAAATCAAAAGACCAAGATTCGTTTACAGCGCAGGAAAAGACCACATCCACACCAGCCGGAGTGGGGAAGCATCCAGGAAAGAAGATAAAAACATTCTAGAAGCCAGGTAACAACATTCGCTAAAAACTGTAAGACACTAAACCCCATACTAGGTCTCAAGAGCCTCATTCAGAGCTATCCACCACGGTGAAGACGCCTTCAAGCATTCAGGAGACCCAGCAACCCAGCCAGAACTCATCTTTTGAACGCCCAGCCCTTGGTTGAGCTTCAGACCATGCCCCTTGGAGCATCTGGCAGCCACCAAATCATCTTCACCGCCATCTTGATCTTTTCCAAGAAATCCTCCAAAAGTTCTTGTTTGTCAATGGGGCATAAAACCAACCAGTTTCGAAGAGTTCCATGTATCCTGTAAAACAGCATTTCCATGCTCTTCCACCCAATACCCTGAAAGCATAGCTCATTCCTGAGTTTCCAAATAGACCAAAGGACAGCAGAAGTAATCATGCTTAACAAGCTAAATTTCTTAGCACTAAGCCACAAGCTACCAATGTCTAACACACAATTATCTTCAGAAGATAGTAAAAGGAGCCCCGGACAGAAAAGTCCTGGGAAATTTGCGACGACTCATCAACAGATAGAAAATACTTTGGATTGTCACAGCACCCGAAGAACAGATAAAGAAACAAACCATGACTCAACTTGCCAAACTATTTCAGTTCACATCGGTCCTCATCTTTTACACAAAATCGTTGGTTCTACATAAGCATGTCACCCCAAAACACACACACACACACATCTACTCTCTGAGTAGCAAAGAGTATCCTGGGCACCATATAAAGCACTAATAGCATGTCAGGTATCTCTGAGTAGCAAAGAGTAAGTTTTACTGTCAGGCAGGACCAACAAGGACTCCCTGTGCAGTGCCTTCCTTCTTGCCACCTTCATCCTCGGCATTGTCAGCCTTCCGGATCCTGATCTTGTACTTGAGCTCAAACTCGGTGATCTCCCTCTTCTTCCTCTCCAGTGCCTCGTGCATGCGAGCAATCACCTCTTCGAGACCCTCCTTGTTACGCTTCACAGCAGGCAGGACCTCCTTGATGGTCCTTTCGACCAGGACGCCGCCGACCATCCTGTAGCAGCGCCTCGAGGGGTCCAGCGGCTCGATCGCGCTGATCACAAGGGAGTGCTCACTGACCTCCATCTCCAGCTCTGTGATCTTGGTGTAGAGCTGGTTCATTTCGGTACGCATGTTGGCATAAGTGTTGGCAACTACTTGCTCGTTTATGGCTTCTTTGCCATCACCACCTGCTTTGCTTGCCATTTCTCTTGTGACGTAGATCTACCAAATCACGAATGACAAGACCTACAGAGAGAAAAGGTTTTTTTTTATAAGCACAGGGCACTAATTCAGAGTTCATCACAGCAACGAGGCACATAATAAAACAGTTACTATGAGGAGAACTAAATGAGAAAAAAAAATCAAAGATATAATGTTACGTTGCAAAGGTAAACAGATCAGCATAGAAGAAACACATTTCTGTGATAACACTAAATATAAATCTATCATAATTGTTACCTAGCAATCAATATAGTCGAACAAGCAGTGACCAAAAAGATAAGATAGTTTTTTTTTTAAGAAAACATGAGCCAAAGAGGGGGGAAAAGGTTTTCTATACCTATGCTGCCCAAAGTAATGTGTGCAGCAGTTCCTAGGACTAAGCAGGCATACTATCACACTAGGGTGCAAGGCAAACTAACTCATCAACTACTAAGTAATCTTGCTTATGTACATCTCATAGCACGTTCAGAATTAAATATGGTTTTGCACAATTAAATACAGTCTTGCCTCATTTCTCATAGGTTGCAGAATTGAATGCGGTCTGGCCTATTCACTGAGTAAGTTGACAGTTTTGTTTAAAACTTAAAGGAGGAATACGTTATTAGTTAGCAATGCACATCCAAGCTGTCACCATATTTCATGACTATAACGGTTTATGCAAATGCAGACTTCACGCTCCCTGCTCTTATGAAAATGATGAAAGAATAACATACCCGAAAGGATAGTTTACTAATATTAACATGTAATGAGTTCAGCAGATCCCAGAAATAGAATAACATATTCAAATTAAGTGAGCATAGAAATAGATAATAAAAATAGTAAGGAAAATACTATGACCAACTGGGCACCATTAAGAGAGAAAGAACTTGCATGGCAGAGCCTATTAGCCTAACATCTACTAGCACCATTCTACTAGCCTATTAGTTCGGCAGGTGCCAAAATTGCTGGCCCGTCAGAGCTGCAGTTTTTCCTAGATAGATGGATACTAGAACTAGCAACAGTTGAAAGAAGAACAAAATCTAACTGTAGCCGCCGGACATATCCAACCTAACTCGGGGACGGGGTCGGTTGAGCCGCCAAAAATAATTTGAAAATAAACCGCTACACTGATACGGCCGCAGCACGTAAATCTGTATAACAAACTAGATAGATGAACAGCTCAGGAAAAAATGATCTCAGCTTGGGTGCTCGGGATAGCGAAATAGATCCTACGGAACAGAACTCACTGCTGAGGCAATCGATCCAGCGGCTTGCTTACCAGGAAAAGAAGCAGCGATTCAAACTCGGATGGAGAAGAAAGCCCTGAGTTGGAGGAGGAGAAAGCCCTGAGTCGGAGGAGGAGAAGAACTTCTTCCTAGGCGGCGCGGAACGGCGGCAGGAGTCGGGCGGCCGTCGGCCGTCGCATTCCGGGTGGGGATGGGGGAAGAGCGCAAGAGGTCGAACCGTCGAAGGTGGGGCCCCTCGAAGGTGCCGTCGCTTCGTGTTGGGCCACTTGAGGTAGACTGGGCTGTTAAGAAGGCTAGCTTTGAGCCTTTGATTCATGGCTGATGGCCCAACAAACAAAAACAAGCCCAGCAGTTAATAACAGCAGGCCCATGTCGATGTCAAACATGTGAAAAGGTTAAGGAATTCCAAAGGTTAACCTCCGTGGATTATGGTTGTGGTTCATGTTAGGCGTCCTATCATCAGCAGTGTTATTCTGCGAATGGGCTTGTAGTCCAGTGGTTCGCCTGTCCAGTGGAACGCTACCCACCAGGGTTCAAACCCTGGTGATTGCACCTTTTCTGGATTTTATCCAGAATTTGCAAGGGTACACGCACGCGTGCGCGTTCGGTGGTACTACGCGTTTCCCGCGCACTGGAGGCGGCGAGTCTCACAATCCCTTTCTTTGCGTGTGTACGGACACGCACGCGTGTGTGTGCGTGTGGTGTGAGTGTGGTGTGTGGGTTGTGTGCGTCTAAAGTTGTACCCAGATCAAAAAAAAATCAGCAGTGTTATTCTAAATCTAAATAAACACCAAAAAGTCAGTTACTGGTCATTTAGTCATTACAGTATTAGAGAGAAACAGAAGTTGAGACGAGCAAAATAACCATTTAAATAAATAACTGAACTGATGAAACGAAAACGTTGTATCACCCTATAGCATTTAAACGACGTGTATATTTGGGCTAAATAATCGTCTAGGAGAACAGTCCCTACAAGGTGCCGCATCAATCAAGAGGAAGATAAAACGGATTACGTTAATAGTTTAGGAGATCAAATACACTTTACCTAAAGAATTATAGAAATAAATCTTCAAAAAACTACCTGCATATTATAGAAATCTAAAATAAATTTTCTAAGATTAAACCAGATTTAGATTTAACTGGAAATAAAATTTAAATCTAGTTTAATCATAGAAAATCTATAGGAATTTATTTATATATTTTTAAAAATAGAAGTGAAATCTAAATCTGGTTTAGTCTTAGATAAAATATAGGAAATTAATTTTAGATCGAAAAATATAAAACCGGTTCAAACTTATTTGAGTTGGGTTGAGTGAGGCACTAGTAGAAAAAATCGAACTACAGGACTGGACTCACTACAACAGAAATGGGCTATAGCCCCGGTTGCCGAGCCGGGACTACGCTTCCGGGGCTAAAGCCCCCTAGTCCCGGCTCCGGTCACCGGGGCTAAAGCCCCCCTTTGGTCCGGGTTGGTAATAACAGCCGGGACTAAAGGGTGCTGCCAGCGGTGCCCCGCAGCAGCACCTTTTAGCCCCGGCTGGTATTACCAGCCGGGACTAAAGGGTCCCCTGGTTTTTTCTTTTTATTTTCTTTTCAGTTCTGTTTTTAGTTTTATTTATTTATTTGATAGGTTTTCCAATATGTATTCTCTGCTGCTAATATATATATTAGCAGCATAACACAATAAGCCTTATTGCATGCATATATAATTGAACTAT
Organism: Coix lacryma-jobi var. lacryma-jobi; assembly: GCA_009763385.1. Taxonomy (NCBI): domain Eukaryota; kingdom Viridiplantae; phylum Streptophyta; class Magnoliopsida; order Poales; family Poaceae; genus Coix; species Coix lacryma-jobi. The sequence continues at coordinate 29,544,006 of CM019831.1, forward strand.
AGAACTATATATATATATAAATATATGTACATAAAATTACAAGCAATATACATAGAAGTTGTCCAAATATCTATCTACACAAGTTGTACTCCATCTAAAGATCTACACGGCATACAAATAATCATTATTGTTTGGAATCAACTTCTCGTTGGTATTATAATAGAACTCGCCGTTTGGATTTATGATTTGTTCCCGAAGAAATCCTGCTATTGTCTCTTGTATTGCTTTCAATTGGCCTTATAGCATCACTTTTTGCTTCAACCAGTCAGTCTTCAATTTGAATTAGAGAAGATATTAGTAATATCTATATTATCAATATTAAGTCTATAAAAAATGAAAAGAAACATGTTACATACTTTGATGATTTCTTCAGGAATTCTATTTGATTCTATCATCATGTACTCGCAAACATAGAATCCACATAAGTTGGTACCTTGTTTTTGTCTCAAAATCCACTGTAAAATGAAAAGATTCATCTCGTAATAAAGATATGATATATGACATGATATAATAAAGATACTGAAAGGATCTAATCAGCCTAGAGGGGGATGAATAGGTGATTTTTGACAATATGAAACTTCACAAACTAGAATTCGTAGTTAGATAACAACCGGTGTTGCCGGTTTGTTTGGGTAGGTACTACCGTGTGTAACACACCGGGACTACCGACACAAACAAAATCCTAAAGTGAAACTACAAATCTAATATATGTGAGCTATGAATGTAATACAAGAATATGCCTCACTTCCCCAAGTATGATAGATAGCGAATCTAGCCTTACTGAGCCTTAGTAGCTTCCCACGGTGTGGATCGAGCCTTCTCAACCTAAGAACGAGATAGGGAGAGGAAGAACACGAAGAACACAAGTAATATGCAAAGTAGAGACAATAACAAGCACACGAGACACAACGATTTATCCCGAGGTTCGGCCAATCCACTAAGGAGTGCCTACGTCCTCGTTGTTGAGGTGACCACAAAGGCCGGAGTCTATTTCACCTCCTAGCCTCACTCAAGCAACCACAAAGGCTACTAGAGTTTCTCCACTAGAAATAACAGGGGTAATACAAACACTTCGGGGAGCCCTCACAAATAAATCAATACGGGCTACCACGAAGAACACCTAACCGGCTAGGGTTCAAAGAACCCAAGAGTAATAGACACAAACAAAGCCGGCTAGATGGAAACCAAATGCTCAAGTCGTAGATCGAAGCTTTCCACTCTCTAATCTCACTTCCCTAGCTCAAATGTTGCAAAGGAATGAATCTTGGAGCAAAGGGGAGAGAGAGAAGAAGTCAATGCTTGAAGCTCTTTTGTCTGAAGTTAGGTCGCAATAAGTGAGTGGAATGAGTGAGTAACCGTCAAAAGGGAAGAGGAGAGCTATTTATATTCCCTCAGTCCCGAGGCTGGTCGGTACTACCGACCAGTCAAAAACCATTGCACAGATCTGAGATCTGACCTAAAGTCAACTACTGGCCTCAGGTCGGTACCACCGAGGGTCGGTAGTACCGGCCCTATGGCGGTACTACCGCCAGGCCAAATCGGCCGCACACAGAGAGCTCCGCAAAATGAGACTTGGTCCCTCGGAAACTACCGACCAGGGTCGGTACCACCGAGGGTCGGTAGTACCGACTCTATGGCGGTACTACCGCCAAGTCAAAATCGAGCCAACACAAAGAGCCCTGTAAAACTGCCTTACTACCGGCTTGGGTCGGTACCACCGAGGGTCGGTAGTACCAACCCTATGGCGGTACTACCGCCAAGTCAAAATCGCATCAACACAGGGAGCTCTGCAAACCTGACTTACTACCGACGAGGGTCGGTACCACCGAGGGCGGTAGTACCGACAATATGACGGTATTACCGCCAAGTCAATTTTGAGTCTACACAGAGAGGGTGTTAGAATGCTCTGAGTGCCCGGTACTACCGACCTTATAGCGGTACTACCGCCTGTTCAAAATGAACTCTACTCAGCGAGCATTGCGCGCTGCAGCCCTGGTCGGTACTACCGACCCCCATGGTCGGTACTACCGACTGCACAGAAAAACCTCTATGTGTTCGTGTTCGTGCGGTGTCTATCAAGCAAACTTAAGTTAGTTGATTTGAGCACTTTTCTCCACATCTAGCCAACCTAATTTGTGACCCTCTTGATAGTTCGGCTTACCTATAACTCAAGTTTAAAATTAAACTTTCGAACCACCACTTGAGCTAGGTATCTTTTTGTCCAAATGTATCTAACGTGTTTTGTTCACGAGATTTCAACATTTCAAATCTTTCTATGACTAACACCTGCATATATGCTTTTGTAAATCCGTTAGTCCCTAATTTGATTGTCATTAATTAGCCAAAATCCACATTGGGGTCGAATGCACTTTCAGATACACGTACATTGACGAAGGTGTAAACTTACTGGTAGTCGTGGCTTTATTATAAGTGGCGCCTTACACTGACTCATATGTTCCCGAGCAATGAATTTTTCCCAAACCCTAATGAAACATTATTAGTTGGATTATTATTTAATTAGTACCCTTTGTACATGCTTAGTCTATACTTTAAGCATGCAAGCTAGGGATCGAAAAATTACCTTTGAAGGATGTCTATCATATCTTGGTAATCTTCTTGCGATTTGTAAATCCGTTAGTCCCTAATTTGATTGTCATTAATTAGCCAAAACCCACATTGGGGTCGAATGCACTTTCAAACTCCCTCTTTTGGTAATTGATGACAACCAACTTAGGCTTACAAAAACGATAGAAAGAATTGAGGCTTTTGAATTCCAAAATTTAGTGCAAGCTCCCCCTTATTGTATGCTCAGGATATGAATTTCAAATCTTGACTTAAAGCAAGATTGCATACATAAGAATAAGAGCTCCCCCTAAATTTTGCAATTCGTGGGGTGCCTAAGTGAGTGACAACAACATATATATATATATATCAATTTGTGATGCATAAACAAGATGGCATGGTGAATCACATAACAGTGTAATAAGAGAAAAGCGAATGGCTATGAAAGAAAGAAAAGGACTCAAATCACATAGCCATATTGAAAACAACAATCACCAACCATGACAAGAGCAGTAATAGAGGATGAACCAACATGAATATAACATTTAAGCACAAATGTTTTACATCCTCAACACATCACAAATAAACAAGTAGCATAACCACACTTAGTTCTCATAGTTTAACTCTCTCTCTCTCAAAGACTAACTATTACATCATGATAAAAGCCTAACACTCCCCCTTTGGCATCAAATGCCAAAAAGGGTAGGCCATGATAAGCAAAAGATCTAATAGTAGCCACCTGACGAACCATCATAGCCACCAAAGAGAGAAGAGTAGGCACTCGCACCAACATCACCACCTGGGAACGACGACGAAGGAGCGGAGGGATCCGGCGGAGGAGAAGGGGCGTGGAAGCCACCACTCCCAGCTAGATCGGCGTCGGGGGCAGCAAAGCCCATGTAGGAGCCACCACCACCACCCTGGTACGAGGTGGATCCACCACCATGTGATGGACCCTCACCATAGTCAGGGTAGAAAGGCGGAGGCTGGTACAAGGGTGGGTGCTGAAGAGGCTGATACATGTCGGAGGAGAAGATCCCGGCCTCATCACCACCCTGCTGCTGCTGCTGGCCACCGTTGTCATCGTTATCATCATCATCATCACACCTGGGCTGAGCATCATACTCGGCGAAGGGGTCTGGGAAGGGTCGGAGCGGAGACCGCGGAGGAAGACCAAGGTGCTCACGCACCTCCTGCTGATGCCGCTCGTCGCGCTCGGCCTTGTAGCAGAACCACTGGAAGAATTTGCCGAGAGCATAGCGAACACCACCACTCCTACGCCTCTCATGACGCGGAGGAGGAGCGGCAGCAGGAGGCACCTCCTCACGAGCCTGCTCCTGGCCATGAGCCTCACCAGGAGCTGCTGCTGCTGCAGGAACATCACCACCTTCATCAGCCTTTTCCTTGCCCGTCGAGGAGAACTGACGGACACTATACTCCTTCAAGCTCCTGTCATACTCAAAGGTGGCTCCAACAACATGCTCAATGATATGCATCAGGTATGGAGCAAAAGGAAGATCCTTGTGCGGGTCATTGTAAACATCAGAGATCTTCTGCCATAAGAAATGAGAGATGCTGAATCGCCCATCTGGCAAAGCAAATCGGACAAGGACCTTAGGAACATCATTCCTTAGATTAGTGTTGTCTCCACTCTTGGGGTCCAAGGTAAGGCACATCAGGTTGTTCAGCACAAAGTAAGCTGGCTTCAGCCGCTTGACCTAAAAGTTTGCCACCATGCCAGGCATATAAATCCTAGAACTCTGCAGATCCTCAAGGTACATTCCCCCACCATACATCTCAGACAGCCTGGGAGCATTCTTGTCTTCACTGTTGAACCCTAACAACCTGACAAAAGTGACAAAGTCACACCTGTAGTGAACTCCCTGGGTCATCCAATGCAGCACCTGAGCAGACTGATCAATGAAGAGAGTGGACCAGAACTGACATATGATCTCCTGATTATAGTTGTGCTCACTAGATATCAGCCCCAGTATCCTCTAGTCCTCAAGCCTCTATACTAGAGCTTCAATCTCTTCTGAATCCTTGTCTATCAAAGAGCGGATTGCCAGCCGCTTGTGCTCAAAGAGGGGAGGATGCCCCTTAGCACAAAACCCCTTCCAGCAGACAGACACGTAGTAGTCCTGCTGAAAGTAGGACCAAAAGCGTCTGTCCACTGAGTCGTCCCTGATCAAGAGATAGGGGTTCTCCAACCTCCGGGTCCTCAACAGGTTCGCCCGCTTCCTGTCAGAATAATCCATGACATTACCAGGATAAGCGGGTCTCATCATCAGAGCACTGGCCTCACCATGCATGTGGAACACCCGGTTGATCAGCAGCAGACCGGATGTTGGAGGAGACGGAGGACCAACACGAGGATCGATGGAACGACCCTCCCACTCAGGTCCAACCCCCAGAGCCACTCCTCCCACAATGACACTGTGCAGACGGCCAGGAGGACCATTGACAGGAGGCGGTGGAGGAGGAGGAGCAGCATGACCACTGCCACCAGCATGTCCACTGCCACCACCCCTGCCGCTGTCGACACTCCGACGGCCCATGGACGAACGCCCATGAACCTGTCGAGTGACATCCTCACTGCTCCCACCGGCCCGAGCACGACGTCCGGGATTGCATCGTTGCGGCTCCCCTTGCTGCAAACCACCTTGCTCCAAAGCAACATACTCCTCCTCTTCCTCATCTCTAGCCTGTCGAGCATCACGAGAGGTCCTCCGGCTATGCGACATCTAGAAAAAAGATTACATAGACGGATATGAGACATAGGTGATAGCAAGACTACTTTAAAGGATGTAGCAAAGACGACGATCAAAATTGGGGAAGAAAACTGCTCACTGCGCGCGGTCGGTACTACCGACCGTAGTGGTCGGTACTACCGACCGCACTGCAGCGTGCGGTTTACTTTGATCCAATCACACAAATCGCCCATAAACTTGCAAACCATACATCCTAGAAGCATCTATGCACTAGATAGGGCAATCCTACTAAAGGAATCGACCTAGAACAAGGTACATTGAGAGATCGGGCATGAACACCCTAGTACCTTGCTACTCGAGAAGAAGAGGCCGAAATCCGATGGAGGAGGAACTCCCGGGCTTCACAAACACCACCAAAGCGATCCCCTTGCTCCAACGCACCTTCCCACCGGAGGGATTTGGATTTGTGTGGAGGAGAAGGGAGATCGGGGAGAGAGAGCGGCGGCCGGAGTGCACGGGCGCAAGGGGCGGCGGCGCGGTGAAAACCAACTGACCGGATAAGGTCAAAGATATTTTTACCGCGGCCTTTTATACCAGGGTCAAACCCCGATCGGTACTAACGCCCATAGGGGTCGGTACTACCGACGGTCGGTACTACCGACCCTTATGGCGGTACTACCGACCGTTCACTTTCAGAACGGGCAGAGAGCTATCCTAAGAGAACCATGTGTGGTATACTACACATACTTCAAACATGTCCAGATTTCATACAAGTAGTACATAGCTATGGACACAAGTGAAGCATGCAAAATAGATTTTGAAATCACCCACAATATTTGACAAAACTTTTGTCTAGGTCTCTAGGTGAAAACAAATGTGTGTAAGGCATCAAGCCACATTACGAGAATCAATGATATTTAGTTCACTCCTCAAAGCACAAAATCTTGACTCATCTAGAGGCTTTGTGAAGATATCGGCTAATTGTTTTTCGGTGCTCACATGGCGTATGGAGATATCTCCTTTGGCTTCGTGGTCTCTCAAGAAATGGTGTCGGATGTCAATGTGTTTTGTGCGAGAATGGTTTATGGGATTGTTTGCTAGCTTGATAGCACTCTCATTATCACACAAAGTGGAATATTGTTTTCCTCACATCCGAAATCTTTTAGTGTTTTCTTCATCCAAAGTAGTTGAGCACAGCATGCGCCGGCCGCCACATACTCGGCTTCGGCGGTGGATAGGGCAACACTATTTTGTTTCTTGGAACTCCATGACACCAAAGACCTTCCAATAAATTAGCAAGTCCCGGTAGTGCTCTTTCGATCTACTTTGCAACTGGCATAGTCCGAATCGGAATAGCCAAGTAGATCAAAAGTGGAGCCCTTGGGATACCACAAGCCAAGATTAGGAGTGAGCACTAAGTATCGAAAGATTCTCTTAATGGCCATAATATGAAATTCTTTAGGATTAGCTTGAAATCTTGCACACATGCACACACTAAGCATAATATTAGGCCTAGATGCACAAAGGTAAAGCAATGAACCGATCATAGAGCGATATACCTTTTGGTCCACTGACTTACCATCCTCATTTAGATCAAGATGTCCATTGGTAGGCATGGGGGTCTTGATGGGTTTGGCCTTGTCCATCTCAAACTTCTTTAGCATGTCTCTTGTATACTTGGTTTGACTGATGAACGTGCCATCCTTGAGTTGCTTGATTTGAAATCCAAGGAAATACTTCAACTCTCCCATCATGGACATCTCGAACCTTTTGGTCATGATCCTACTAAACTCCTCACAAAAAGTCACATTAGTACTACCAAATATTATGTCATCGACATATATTTGGCACACAAAAATATCATTATTGACTTTGCGAGTAAATAAAGTAGTGTCGGCCTTCCCTATCTCAAAACCCTTTTTGAGTAGGAAGTCCTTAAGGCAATCATACCAAGTTCTAGGGGTTTTCTTGAGCCCATAGAGCGCCTTGTCGAGCTTGTAGACGTGGTTGGGGAATTTCGGATCCTCAAAACCCGGTGGTTGCTCCACGTACACCAATTCGAAGAGGGGGCTGTTGAGGAATGCACTTTTCACGTCCATTTGGTACAACTTGAAATCATGGTGAGTAGCAAAGGCAAGTAATATACGAATTGACTCAAGCCTAGCTACAGGTGCATAAGTTTCCCCAAAGTCCAAACCTTCAATTTGGGTAAAACCTTGAGCCACCAACCGTGCTTTGTTCCTTGTAACCACGCCATGCTCGTCTTGCTTGTTGCGGAAGACCCACTTGGTTCCTATCATGTTTTGCTTGGGTCTTTCCACCAATGACCATACTTCATTGTGAGCGAAGTTGTTCAACTCTTCTTGCATGGCCATCACCCAGTCCGGATCATCAAGTGCATCATCCACCCTAAGAGGTTCCAAAGAGGAGACAAACAAGTAATGTTCACAAAAATTTGCTAAACGTGAGCGTGTCGTTACCCCACGTCGTATGCTCCCCAATATGTTGTCAACAGGATGACCCCGTTGAATCGTATGGTGCACTTTAGGATGTGGCACGAGTGATCTCCTTTGGATGGGTCCATCTTCATCATCTGCATCATATGTGTGAGTGTCTTCATTAGCTTGTTGATCATCATGTTGAGCTTGAGCTTGATCATGAAGTTGATGTTGCATTTGAACATCATTTGCACCTCCATCTATCGGAGTTGCGAAAGCTTCATCATGTGCATTCGAATGCACATGATGGACATTAGAATCTTGTGGAGTGTGCAATGGCTCATCTTCATCATCTTGAATCTCTATAGGCCTCACATCACCGGTTGCAAGCTTCTTGATTGCTTTGGATGGAGACATGTCATTACCTACAAGCTCATCATTGACTTGCTCCTTTTGGGAGCCGTCAGATTCATCAAAAGTCACGTCTACCGTTAACTCAATAGTGCCGGTGGCATTATTGAATACGTGGTAGCCGTGTTCGTTAGTACCATAACCAAGTAGAAAGCCTTCGTGTACCTTAGGTGCAAACTTTGAGCTTTTGGCCCTCTTGTTAAGTATGAAACACTTGCAGCCAAAAACTCAAAAGTAATGCACCTTTGGTTTGTTACCAGTTAGTAGCTCATATGACGTCTTATCCCTTAGCTTGTAACCCATTTCACAAAGTTGAGAAACAGATAACAAATCGTAACTCAACGAATGCACAAGTAATACATTAGATATGGAATTGTCAGTTGAGATAGCAATTTTACCCAAACCAAGCACTTCTCCTTTTCCATTGTCACCAAACACAATATTGTTGCATGAGTCACGACTTGGTTGAAAGGAGGTGAACATTTCTTTTGCCCCGGTCATATGATTGGTGCATCCACTATCCAACACCCAACTTGATCCACCAGAGGCATATTCCTACAAGACAAGATTATGTTCTTGATTTAGGTACCCAAGTGAGATTGGGTCCTAGGGGGTTAGTCACATAAACTTTTGGCACCCAAACATTTCTCATTATCTCCCTCTTCTTGAGGGCACCAACATACTTGACAACTATCTTGCCGTTCTCTCCCCAACAACACAAGTAATCACATGTATAGCTTCTTGATATAGGCTTTTGTTGCTTGGGGATCTCCACTTGCTTCTCCTTGTTGATCTTACCATTAGCAAGTGGAGCCTTTGGATTGGCAACCTTGTTGGCCTTGTTCATGAGGTCAAAGAGAGGAACCCCTTTGTTAAAGTTAACAAAGGGTACCCCCTTGACCATCTTCCTTCCATTGGCCTTGCCAGCATACCTATTGTACCCAATCCCATCCTTGATGGATGGGTGTCTTGCGGTCTTGAGGATATCCTTTGGTTGTTCCATTTTGCACTTGCAACCATTCCTCAAGATCATGTTCAATCATTAGATTTCTTTGCTCTTCTTCTCTAACTCAACAATGTTAGTTGCACAAGCATTGATATCAACTTTATAACATTTATTGCAACCATTACTTGTTGAAGCATTAGAGTTATCGGAATCTTTAGGAGTAGTTGAAGAAGTACTACTCCAAAGAGTGTTGTAGCTTAGTTCAAGAGTTTGATATTTCTCTTGAAAGCTTGTGAGGCTTTCTTGAACCAAGCTAACCTTACTCTTTAGATTAGCAATTGAGTCATTGCTCGTGGAACACTCCTTAGCCAACTTCTTGTTAGAGTCATTAGCTAAAGATAGTTCCACGGTCAATTTCTCAACCTTCAACTTCTCCTCGGCAAGAGAGGCTTCCAATGCAAGGTTCTTTTCTCTCTCTTGAGAGATCAAGTCCCCTTGCAAAACAAGACTCTCATTCCGACTTTCCAATTTACTAAGCAATTTTAATATTTTTGGTACACCTTTCTTGCCAAACTATCTTATGATGCTTAGTTCAAATTCATCCATGTCATCATCACTATATTCATCACTAGAACAAGTAGAAGAGGGAGGTGATACCTTCTCATCCTTAGCCATGAAGCAAGAATGAGTGATGTCATCCTCATCGTCGGTGAGGCCTTCGAACAAGCGTGATGAAGTGGTCGAGGTAGTCATGTTGGAGAGGGGGCTTGGAGAAGAGGTCTTGTGTATGGCGATGTTGGTCGCTCCCTTCTCTTTCTCCTTGCCCTTGCTCTTCTCTTCATCACTTGAGTCATCTTCGGAGAACCATTCTTCACCAAGATGAGTTTCACCACCTCTTCTTCTTCTTTGGTTCTTGTCATAATTCTTGCTAAACTTGTTATTGTTCTTCTTTTGTGGACAATCAACGATGAAATGATCGTCCGCACCATACTCATAACAGTTCCTCTTCTTTGACTTCTTGAAGTATCCACCCTTGCCCTTCTTGTACATCTTCTTCCTCATGAATCTTCTAAAGTTCTTCACAAGGAGAGCAATCTCATCATCGGAATCGTCGCTCCCTTCACTTGATGAATCATGTCGGGCCTTGCTTCCTTCTTCTTGGTTTGCCTTGAGAGCTACCACCTTCTTGTTGCTTGCTTCTTGATCTTCTAGAGCTTCATCATCCAAGACTTCATGATGCTTTATTTTGGCAAGCATCTCATGAGGTCCCATGCTCTCATAGTTAGGTCTCTCCATGATGATTGATGCAAGTGTCTTGTTCTTCTTCCTATATGCTCTCAATAGCTTTCTTGCAGCTGAGTTGTCATCCCACTTGTTATCTCCAAGAGCTCTAATCTTGTTTATCAAGGTCATGAATCTATCGAACATTTGTTGAGTGGTTTCACCACTCTTGATAGTGAAGTTCTCAATCTTTCCTTGAAGAAGCTCTATGTTGCACTTCCTCACACTTGCATCACCCTCATATGATATCTTGAGAGTGTCCCAAATTTTCTTGGCATTTACCATTCCATGCACCTTGTTACTTTCTTCGGGCCTAAGGCATGATAGAATCAATGATGCCGCTTGAGCATTTTGTTGAAACTCAATCACATCATTGTCGGTGAACTCTTCGCCTTCAACATGACTTGGTCCATTCTCAACAATCTCCCAAGCCCTTGCGGCAAGAAGATGTAGCTTCATCTTGTGTTCCCAATCATTGTAGTTGATCCCATCGAAGGAGGGTGGTTTTGCCTAGATTGATGCTAGGTAATTGAATGACTTTGCTCATTTGGCCATAGTCATAATGAATGTTAGAGAACTCCTTCTCTTTCTTGCCTTTCTCTTCATCTTCCTTCTTCTTATCTTCTTTGGGCTGTGGTGGATTCTCTCCACTTCCTGATGACTCGGCTTTGTTGCCCAAAGCTTGCTTCAAGCTTTCAATCTCATCCTTCATCTTTTTCATTTGATCATCGAATTTCTTTGCTTGATCTTCTAGCAACTGACTAGAAACTCTTTTGACAAGGTCATCAACTTGTTCTTGACTTAGGGTTGACATGATTCTCCCTTACGCGGTGAAGCGCTAACACAAGGGTTAGGCTCCGATACCAATTGAAAGGATCTAATCAGCCTAGAGGGGGGTGAATAGGTGATTTTTGACAATTTGAAACTTCACAAACTAGAATTCGTAGTTAGATAACAACCGGTGTTGCTGGTTTGTTTGGGTAGGTACTACCGTGTGTAACTAGAAATGGCAACGGGTATGTACCCGCTGGGTAATAACATTTCATACCCGCACCCGCCAGAACAATATCTACCCGCCACTCTACCCGCACCCGAGCACGGGTATGGAATCCTACCCGTACCCGCACCCGAGCAGGTAATTATACCCGATGGGTAACCCATACCCGATGCCACACCCGGTTCAGCAATATAAAATAAGCACAACGTGCATAAAAAATAGACAACAAAGATGACTAAAAATATTGAGTTCATGATTTTTCTCAATCTGTAGAAGCATATTGATCAATAAAAGTATCATATAGAACTATACGTTCTCAGATCAATAAAAAAATTCAGATAAAAAATATATAATACACATGAATATTCAAATCGACAGGGGAGGCCGATGAGCCTTTTTTTTGCGGCTGCAGCAGGCGAAGGCTTGACGAGGCATCGATTTGCTGTTGCGGCGGCTGCAGCAGGCTTGACGAGGCGCCGATTTGTTGGTGCGGCTGCAGTAACAGGCTTGACAAGGCATGAATTTGTTGTTGCAGCTACCGCAGGCTTCACTTGATTTTTTGGATTTGATGCGTCGACGACAGCTTGGATGGGCGCAGACAGCAGGCCAAGCGATGGAGGGGCAGCTTGGTCGTCTCCGTTCTCGGTCTTCTTGCTTGTGCCATTCAGATCCGGTGGGCAGAGGTCAGTTGCAGCAGAGGAACTGGAGATACCCTACTGGTGAAAGCGGCAGCTAGCAAGGGAGAGAACAAATGGGATGACCAGATGAGGTTTAGGGTTTGGCACAACCGAACAACATATATACTAGCAGGTTTGCTGAGTTGGGCCAAATATATTGGGCTGCATTGGGCTGAACTGAGTAGGCTGGGAAACTAGTTTATACGGGCATATATTACCCACGGGTAAGCGGGTACGGTAGTATGCAGCCGTACCCACACCCGCTCTACCTGCTGGGTAGAGTTTTTTACCCATTAATGTACCCACGGGTAAAGAAATGATTCCGCACCCGCCATTAAACGGGTAAAAACCCATCGGGTAACCGGGTTTCGGGTACCCGTTGCCATTTCTATGTGTAATACACCGGTACTACCGACACAAACAAACGACACTACCGGAATCCTAAAGTGAAACTACAAATCCAATATATGTGAGCTATGAATGTAATACAAGAATATGCCCCACTTCCCCAAGTATGATAGATAGCGAATCTAGCCTTACCGAGCCTTAGTATCTTCCCACTGTGTGGATCGAGCCTTCTCAACCTAAGAACGAGATAGGGAGAGGAAGAACACGAAGAACACAAGTAATATGCAAAGTAGAGACAATAACAAGCACACGAGACACAGCGATTTATCCCGAGGTTCGGCCAATCCACTAAGGAGTGCCTACGTCCTCGTTGTTGAGGTGACCACAAAGGCCGGAGTCTATTTCACCTCCTAGCCTCACTCAAGCAACCACAAAGGCTACTAGAGTTTCTCCACTAGAAATAACAGGGGTAATACAAACACTTCGGGGAGCCCTCACAAATAAATCAATACGGGCTACCACGAAGAACACCTAACCGGCTAGGGTTCAAAGAACCCAAGAGTAATAGACACAAACAAAGCCGGCTAGATGGAAACCAAGTGCTCAAGTCATAGATCGAAGCTTTCCACTCTCTAATCTCACTTCCCTAGCTCAAATGTTGCAAAGGAATGAATCTTGGAGCTCTTTTGTCTGAAGTTAGGTCGCAATAAGTGAGTGGAATGAGTGGGTAACCGTCAAAAGGGAAGAGGAGAGCTATTTATATTCCCTCAGTCCCGAGGCTGGTCGGTACTACCGACCATGGGTGGTCGGTACTACCGACCAGTCAAAAACCGTTGCACAGATCTGAGATCTGACCTAAAGTCAACTACTGGCCTCAGGTCGGTACCACCGAGGGTCGGTAGTACCGGCCTTATGACGGTACTACCGCCAGGCCAAATCGGCCGCACACAGAGAGCTTCGCAGAATGAGACTTGGTCCCTCGGAAACTACCGACCAGGGTCGGTAGTACCGACTCTATGGCGGTACTACCGCCAAGTCAAAATCGAGCCAACACAGAGAGCCCTGTAAAACTGCCTTACTACCGGCTTGGGTCAGTACCACCGAGGGTCGGTAGTACCGACCCTATGGTGGTACTACCGCCAAGTCAAAATCGCATCAACATAGGGAGCTCTGCAAACCTGACTTACTACCGACGAGGGTCGGTACCACCGAGGGCGGTAGTACCGACAATATGGCGGTACTACCGCCAAGTCAATTTTGAGTCTACACAGAGAGGGTGTTAGAATGCTCTGAGTGCCCGGTACTACCGACCTTATAGCGGTATTACCGCCAGTTCAAAATGAACTCTACTCAGAGAGCATTGCGCGCTGCAGCCCTGGTCGGTACTACCGACCCCCATGGTCGGTACTACCGACTGCACATAAAAACCTCTATGTGTTCGTGTTCGTGCGGTGTCTCTCAAGCAAACTTAAGTTAGTTGATTTGAGCACTTTTCTCCACATCTAGCCAACCTAATTTGTGACCCTCTTGATAGTCCGGCTTACCTATAACTCAAGTTTAAAATTAAACTTTCAAACCACCACTTGAGCTAGGTATCTTTTTGTCCAAATATATCCAACGTGCTTTGTTCTTGAGATTTCAACATTTCAAATCTTTCTAGGACTAACACCTGCATATATGCTTTTGTAAATCCGTTAGTCCCTAATTTGATTGTCATTAATTAGCCAAAACCCACATTGGGGTCGAATGCACTTTCAGATACACGTACATTGACGAAGGTGTAAACTTACTGGTAGTTGTGGCTTTATTGTAAGTGGCGCCTTACACTGACTCATATGTTCCCGAGCAATGAATTTTTCCCAAACCCTAATGAAACATTATTAGTTGGATTATTATTTAATTAGTACCCTTTGTACAAGCTTAGTCTATACTTTAAGCATGCAAGCTAGGGATCGAAAAATTACCTTTGAAGGATGTCTATCATATCTTGGTAATCTTCTTACGGTTTGCTCAACGAGTCATAGATTAACACATTGTTGTGTTTGAGATCGATGACCATCCGTATCCAGTGATAGCTGTTCATACACATGATTCATATATATAGATTATTAGGGTTAAGTAAAATAAAATGTGCACATACTTATTATTAACTATATATGTCTCATGCACTTAAAGTTGTATGGGAAGAGAATTCTTTCTCTATCTTTTTGGTTCACGAAGAACCTCATGAGATTCATACACGACTCATCGCTCCAAGTCGCTGAAGGGTTTGGAGCCTTGAAAAAAACATATGGATCAACAAACCCAACAAAATTGTCATGTTTATCTCTGAGCTGAGTCATCTGATACCTGCAATATCGAGTCGATCCACAAGTATGTGTGTAAAAATACTACATACTATATACACATACTAGAGAGTTCAATGAAAACTATAAAAGAAACACTTACAAATAATAGTAGCTAAGGAGCGATTTGTCCATTGCGTCCATATGACATAGCTGGGTAATTCCTCCATCTGGACCAAGATTAGATCATCGCCACGGAAGTAGTGATGGTTCCGAATTCGGACAGAAATCCAATTGACATCACCATCTTTAGAAGCCTCCATGCACCATTTGTTGATTGCAAACATCTGCGTACCAAGTACATGTAAGTGATTGGGGTTCATTAAAATCCTGCCCGGTGCAAAATTTCTCCTCCATTCATCAACTACTTCCGCTCGTGGAAACTCCAGCCCAGTAGCAATATTTTTAATCGTGTCGTACGGGAGACCGCTGTCAATGATTTTTTTTTCAATTGAGTCCATCTCAGACAAAGTGGTCTCTCTAGATTTCCTCTGTACTCTGCCCATGTTTGAACCATACTGATTTTCCACAAATAACGGGGGCAAAGGTCTTGATGTTTCCCCGAGCTGTGGAACACCCTTTCCCACTTTCTTCTTGCTGGATTGTTGTTCTTTTGCAGACTTCATTAGAGAGCGTTCGTAATCTGATTTTTGCGGAGCCTTTCGGGCTTCACGCATCTTGATACCATGTTGGTCCACCCTTTTCCTTAACTCCTGTGGGTTTAACAATTGGTAAGGCTTCTCCGGGTTTCTCTTCTCTTTAGCAGCGGCCTCACATTCCTCTAAAAAATCTCGCACATCTTTTTTCATCGAAATTTCTAACTCCTCATCAGTCTTTTCATAAGCAGTGAATCCTTAGGCTTTCCGTAGACACCCATGAAACCATGCAGGTTCACACAAAGGTTCTTTGTCAGGTGTATCACGTCGATGGCATGGCGGACCTCTAGGACATGCCAGTAGGGTAGCTCCCAGAATATGGACTTCTTCTTCCACATGGGTGCGTGTCCCAAAGCGTCTTTGGGAATAGGTTCGCTGCCCCGTCCCTTTCCAAATACTACTTTCGTATCCTTCACCATTTCGAGTATATCATCTCCGGTTCGGTTACAAGGCTTGGTTTGGTGGTCTGCCTTACCTTTAAAATGTTTGTCTTTCTTTCTTACTGGGTGGCCCATGGGAAGAAATTGACGGTGCCCAACATACATGACCTTCTGACACTTTTTCAAAAATAAACTATCAAGGTCTTCGAAACAGTGTGTGCATGCATTATATCCCTTGTTTGTCTGGCCAGAAAGATTACTTAGAGCTGGTCAATCATTGATTGTTACGAACAATAATGCTCGCATGTCAAAGTGTTCCTGTTTGTACTCATCCCACACGCGTATGCCTGGTTTGCTCCATAGAAGAAGAAGTTCCTCAACTAATGGCCTCAGGTAGACATCGATGTCGTTGCCAGGTTGCTTCAGCCCTTGGATGAGCAACGACATCATAATGAACTTTCGCTTCATGCATAACCACAGAGGAAGGTTGTAGATACATAGAGTAACTGACCAAGTGCTATGACTACTGCTTTGCTCCCCAAAAGGATTAAAACCATCCGTACTTAAAGCGAACCTCAAGTTTCTAGCCTCATCTGCAAACTCTGGGAATTCTCTGTCTACCGCTCTCCACTGGGATCCATCAGCTGGGTGCCTCAGCATATTGTCTACCTTACGGTCTTCTTTATGCCACCACAACAACTTTGCATTGTCCTTATTTTTGAACAAACGTTTCAAGTGTGGTATTATAGGAGCATACCACATAACCTTGGCAGGGATTTTCTTCCTGCTTGGACGTTCTTCACCCTCTACGTCGCCAGGATCATCTTGCCTTATCTTATACCGTGATGCTTGAAAGCCCTAGTTTGGTTTTGGCTAATTGATGAAACCTATTGGACTAACTCTATGCTTAAGTGTGATTATAAGATAAGTTGGTCCAAGTTCAAGTGGTGGAGCTAGATGACACTCATGTGATGGAGATAGACAAAAGATTGCGATCAAGTGCTCCCACATGGAAATAAAGAAAGAGAAAAACAAAATGGGCTCAAGGCGAAGGTATAAATATAGGATCATTTTGTTTTACCGATCAAGACACAACAGAGTGTGTGATCGGGTTTAGGATAGATAACCGTACTATAAAGAGGGGAAATCTTTAATTACAATGGTTATCTAGTGCCACTAAGTGTGAGTCTCATTTGCATATGCATTGCGCTTAGTGTCATGGTGAGATGGTTGAGATTAACCCTAAAAGATCTTTGTGAAAATGCTAACTCAAGTGCTAATTTGTTTTAAGTCTTTTGGAAGAAATAGCACTTGAAAATAAGGAAAAAGGGAGAAGCAAAGCGCCTCAATAGAGAACCCCCAGCCGGATATATTCTCAGCCCTAGCCGGATATTCCATTTGAATTTAGTTCAACTCCTTTCGCGTGGACAGCAAGCCTTTCGTCGGATATTTTCCTCGCCCTACCCAGATATTCTGGTTCAACTCCGATCTAGACGCCCCAACGGTTATGAGGCTTGGCTAGCTTCTTTATGGGGTGTTGTGCTCATTTTCCTCCCATCCCTTGCTCATTCTTCCTCTTTGCATTTTGAAAAACACTAAGAGAAGAAGAAAGCTCTCTCCCCTCTCCTCTCTCACTCCCAAGGATTTGTGCTCCATTCAAGTGAGAGATTGAGCTCTAGTGTTTGATCTTGAGAGCTTCAAGAGCATCTCCCTCTCCTCTCCATCTCCTAGCTTGTTGCTCATTTGGGAGAGGATTTGGGGGAAACCCTAGTGTTTGTGCATTTATGATTCCATTTGGTGGCACTAGGTGATTGTTGTGATTGTGGATTTCTTATTACTCTTGGTGATTGCCGTCACCTAGACGGTTGGTGATTTGGTGATTGGTGAGGGGATTTGGTGATTGTATCCGCCCCCAATCGTGATTTGTGAGGGGTTCTTGAGCCTTCCCCGTGGGAGATCACGAAAGGCAACTCTAGTGAATTGCTCGTAGCTTGTGGATCCCCATCTTGTGTTGGTTGTGCGGCATCCGGTTGTGGGTTAGGCGTGTGATGCCTATTAGCGCGTGAAGCTCCAAGTGGGTGTATCGCTACAACGGGGACATAGCTTGCCGGCAAGCAAGTGAACCTCAGAGGAAAAATCATTGTGTCATCTTGTCTCCGTGGTATTCATTGGTATCTATTTATTGATCTCTTGCCCGGCTCGGTATACACAATTCTATCACTTATATTTACCTTTGTTACATTCTTGCAAGTGATAATTGTATCTTCTTGTAGCTAGTTAAAATTACTTATCTTGTGTAGTTGTAATTATTCTTGCTCATTTACTCTTTTAGTTGTAAAATAGCAACATAGACTTTGTGTGACATAAAGATTATAATTAACTAGAATTGTGGATAAATGGCTTGCATTTTTGTAGAGCTAGCGCAAAACTTGCTTCGCCATTTAGTTGTCTAACAAGCTTGCTTAAGTGTTGTTGTAGAAATTTTTATAGGCTATTCACCCCCTCTAGCCATTTAGGACCTTTCAAGTGGTATCGGAGCAGAGGTCACCGTTAATTTGAGGCTTAACAACCTTCGGTGTGAAAATGGCTCAAATCAACAACACCAAAAGGCCACCCCAATTTGATGGCACCAACTATGGCTATTGGAAGGCAAAGATGACCACTCACATAAGGTCAATCAATAGAAAGATATGGCAAGTTGTAGATGTCAAAATTGAGATTGCAAACCCGGAGAGACTCACCCCCGCCGAAGAAGAAAAGATGCAAAACAATGACATTGCTCTTAGTGCTATTCATGATGCCGTTGATGAGAGGGTATTTGAGCAAATCAAGAATTTGGAGATGGCGCATGATGCTTGGAAGAAATTGGAAGAATCATTTGAGGGCACTCAAGCGGTGAAAGGAGCAAAGACATACATTCTCAAAGAAAAGTTTGCTAGCTTCAAGATGAATGAAGATGAGAGTGTATCGGAGATGTTCCATAGGCTTCAAGTGCTTGTCAATGATCTCAAAGCACTTGGAGAAGAGGTGAAGGACAAAGACTTCTCCCACAAAATCTTGAGATGTCTTCCCAAGAGATTTGGTATGTTGGTCACATTGCTTGTGAGGAGCGGTTTGGACACTATGACACCAAACCAAGTACTTGGAGATGTGATGACCGATGACACCTATAGAGATGAGAATGATCAAGAGGTAAAGAAGGATGAGAAGAAGAAGAGTGTGGCATTCAAGGCCACATCATCATCCAAGACCAAGAGCAAAGGAAAAGCAAAGAAGGAAGAATCAAGTGAAGATGATTGTTCTATTGCTTGCGATGATGAAGATGAAGAAATGGCTCTATTTGTTAAGAGATTTGGCAAATTCATGAAAAAGAAAGGCTACCGGGCAAGAAGGAAGAAGTTCTCATCCAAGAACAAAGAAAAACCAAGGAGGTGCTTCAAGTGCGGTAGCAAGGACCATCTTGTTGCTCAATGCCCCTACAATAGTGAGAATGATGATGATGACAACAAGAAGGACAAGAAGAAGGAGAAGAAAGAAAAGAAGAACTACACAAAGAAGAAGAAGGGTCACTCATATGTGGTCACTTGGGATAGTGATGCTTCCACAAGTGATTGTGATGAAGATAGTGATGATGATGACCGCAAGACAAGCAAGAAGAAGGCACTTGCAAGCATTGCTATCAATGACAAGCCTTCTATCTTCGACACTCCATCATGCTTCATGGCTAAGGCCAATAAGGTACAATCCGATGATGATAATAGTGATGATGAAGAACCCACTAAAGATGAATTAATTGAAATGCTTGATGATGCTAGAGAACATTTTGATAAAAAGAGAAAGGAGTGCAAAGAATTGCAAAAGAGATTAAAAGCTCTTGAGCAATCCTTTGAGGAGCTCAATGCTACTCATGAGAGGCTAGTGGAAGCCCATGAGGAGCTTGGCAATGCTCATACTAAGCTTAAGAAAGTTCACTCCTGCTGATACTTCTGCTGATGGTTGGATAGGACCCGCCTTCTTGGTTGGGATTTCTGAATCACCAGGCTTGGTACTATGCACTATCTGAGCGAGTTCTTGTACTTTCAGAGCAAGTTGAGATTTTTCGGCGATTTGAACAGCCTCTGTGTCACAATCGAATGATTGCTTCAAGTCACCCCTGAAGGTTAGGATTCCCTTAGGACCCGACATCTTCAGCAGAAGGTACGGGTAATGAGGCACTGCCATAAACTTGGCGATGGCTGGTCGTCCACATATGGCGTGGTACGATGATTCAAAGTCGGCTACCTCAAAACTGATGTACTCAGTCCGGTAATTGATCTGAGTTCCAAAAGTGACGGGTAGTATGATCCTTCCGAGTGGTACAACCGCCTTTCCGGGTACTATGCCGTAGAAAGGGGCACTTGATGGTGTGAGCTGGGTTGCGAGATCCAAATTCATCTTGCGTAGCGTGCTTGCAAAGATGACGTTAAGTCCTGCCCCTCCATCGATGAGTACTCTTCCCAACGTAAACCCGACGACCGTAGGATCCAGGACTAGCGGGTAATGCCCTGCATTGGAGACGCTGGTCCATTGGTCCGCTCGGGAGAAACTAATCGGGTGTTCAGACCAGTCGAGATATCTGGGAGTTGCTGGTTCTGTAG
Source organism: Coix lacryma-jobi var. lacryma-jobi (assembly GCA_009763385.1). Taxonomy (NCBI): domain Eukaryota; kingdom Viridiplantae; phylum Streptophyta; class Magnoliopsida; order Poales; family Poaceae; genus Coix; species Coix lacryma-jobi. The sequence goes on from CM019831.1 coordinate 29,564,395, forward strand.
ACATAATTTCTCGTAGGGAAAGCTTTTGAAGCCTTTTGTTGTCGCTGGTAGTTACTCCCCCAAATATGACATTGATGGTCCCTTTGGGATGCTGGAAACCGCCAGCGTCCTGCTGAGGGTCTTCGGCTGCTTTTTCCCCTTGTCTTTCTTGTTTTTATTGAAGTCGGAGTTTAAGCCTCTCTCCTTGAGCTGTCGACAATGCCTAGCCTGATGTCCTCCTTTAGGATGGAAAGGGCACGGTCCGTCGAGTAAGTCATCAAAGGTGGATGGCTTATTCCCCTTCTTCTGAGGCTCCATGGCAGCAACAGTATTGTCTCCTGTTCTCTTGCGGGTGTTTTGCTGTGGTGCCTGGTTGCTTCTCTGATTGTTCCCACGATCACCCTGCGTGTTCCTCTCGGGGAAACGTTCCTGAGTGCGTTCTTCTGTTGCAATCATGGAATTTATGGCCCGATGGAACTCGTCGGCGGTGGTCGGGTCCTGCTTGATGAAATCTTTGTAATTGTACCTTTCGCAAATTCCGTTGCCAAAAAGGTCAATTACTTCTCTGTCTGTGATGTCAGATACTGTGGAGCGGATCTCCGAGAAGCGCCTATAGTACTCCCGTATTGACTCATTTTTCTGTTGCTTGCAGGTCCTGAGCTTAGTCCGGGGATCTGATCTCTTGGGGACACCCGCAAAGTTCTCTATGAAGATGCGATGGAGTTGTTCCCAAGAGTCGATGGACTCGGGCTTAAGCCTGTCAAACCAGGCGAGTGGCATTATTTCTAAAGCCATTGGGAGGAAGAGAGCCTTGACGTCGTTGCTTCCTCCTGCTAACTCGACTGCTTGAGCGTACAACCTGAGCCACCGCTTAGGTTCTGTCTTCCCATCGTACTTTGAGTAGTTCCCGGGTTTGAATTTTCGTGGGAACGGGACTGCTCGTAGCCTCTGGGAAAAGCAAGGGAAACGATCGATTGCGTCGGATGCCGCAATTGCGACTCCTTGGTATGAAGATTCGGCTCCTCCTTCAGCTTGATCAGGTACTCGGTGGCCCAGACGACTCCTCGCTGGAACTCGGCCGAGTCGCTCTTGGACGGGTTGCCTCTGGCATGGATGAGATGAAGCTTGTTCATCAGCTAGAGACTCAAGGTTCCGTCCCCGGAGTTGTAGCGCAGTAGTCTGAAGCATGACCAATCGTCGCTCTTCTTCAGGGGTGTGGTTGTCCTTGGCGCCCATCTCTGTGGCTAGGGCCATGATGTTCTGGTAGGGTGTCTGGAACACCTTGTGACCAGTGACTCTCATAAACTCAGGCTCGAGGTTGCGGGAGCAGTCGGCTCGTCAGCGATTGTGATCGTTTTGTGATTGATGCTCCTAATCATGTTGGGCGCGAGCATGATTTTCTGCGTCCTCTTTTAGGCGCCTTTGAGTATTATATTCTTCGAGTCGCACATTGTAGCGGTCTACCGCTTCCTTGTGGTGGTTTGCGCGCCTTCTGCGAGCTTCTTTTGCTTGATTCCTTCTGATTCTTTCAGCCCTTAATGACTCAGTTTCTCCGGGTCCTTCTGGTTCGTTGTCAGATATCATGCTCAGAGTTTCATCATCCTGGAAGACATCTGGAGGGGTTGGTGGTCGTAGAGATGACCGATGCCCCGCCATGAAAACTTCACGGGTGTAGCCCTGATTTGTCGATCCTGGCGTAACCGACTCCAAAGTAGAAGTGCTGGAGATTAGTTCTGTTGAGGTGTCGAGTTCCTCAAAGGGGAGCTGCCGTCCATGTTGATATGGAAGTTGCTGGTCGATTGTGCCAATCAGCCTAGCCGGAGCTGGCTGTATTGGCCAATGGACAATGTTACCCTCCTAGGTAGAGCTGAACACCAGTCCTTCTTGAGCTCCGGTCAAAGGTATCTGTTGATACTCTTCGAATTTTGCGTCAATCAGGTCTTGAAAGTCGTCAGCCGAGTTCCGCAGTCCGAAGGTGATACTATCTCTGATCTCCGAGTCCTTTTCGTTCTCAGAATTTGGGTTCGAGTAGGAGTCGGGTGTTTTAGGTTGGTCTCCAGAATCTTGCGGATCTTGGATTGTAAGATTTGCTAGGTTCTGGGTGAGATCATTCATCTTTGGCGTGGCTTGCGCTTCTGATTCAGTGTGAAGTTGTCGATGCAGCTTTCCTTGATTATCCGCGATGCAAGTCCATGAGCCAAAAACGAAAATTGATCCCGCCGAGAACATGTTGTCGTGGTTCGTCAGGCTCTTGGTCGTCGAATCGCCGAAAGCCCCTACCTGGCGCGCCAGCAGTCGGTGTTTGTTAACTGGCAACTCGTCTTGAGTAATCTCAGACGATTTGTTCGGTGGGGATCGGCGTTCGTAGGACTCGACGAGTACACAGGGACAACTATTTATACTGGTTCAGGCCGCTAAATAGCGTAATACCTTACGTCCAGTGCGGCGTATGCCTTGTGTATGATTATGATTCAGATGATTGGAGCCTGCGCCTGCTTCCCCTTATATATCCGGGTGAAGCATAGCGCAGACCGAGTCCTAGTCGATTACAATAGAGGAGTCCTATTCTAATTACAAGACTTCCTTTAAGAACTCGACTAAGTTACAGTGAGAGTCCTAATCCAAGTACGCTTCGTATCAAGTCTTCAGATCTCCCATGTCATTCGGGATTAGTCAGAGTAATCATCTTCTGATGATATCTCTGACAACATGTGACATAGGCATAACTTGTGATATAATTGATGAATCATTCTATAAGCCTATTGTTATTGCTCCTACTAACCCTTCATGTAGCTCATCACCTACCACTACTACTTCATCTATGGATGATGGCTTCACTTGTGACGCCTCACTCATGGTTGAGAATGAGACATTGAAGAGGGAAGTAAATGAGCTCACTCACGCTTTAGGCAAAGCCTATGGTGGTGAGGCCCGCTTGCTTAAGTGCTTGGGTAGCCAACGCTTTTCTCTCAACAAAGAGGGATTGGGCTATACCCCCAAGAATGGCAAGACGGCTTTTGCTACTCACAAAACTAGTTTTGTGAAGAGCAATGGTCAGTTTTGCACTAGATGCAAGCAAAGTGGGGATGTAGAGCAATATTGCAAGAACAAGAACAAGAATGCTAATGTATCCTCTATTGAATTTGATTCTTGCTATTTGCTTACCAAGGGTGTCAATGGTGTGAAAGCTAAATTCATTGGTGCACCAATTGTGGGCTCAAAGAAGAAGGCCATTTGGGTACCAAAGAGTTTGGTCACTAACCTTGGAGGACCCCAAAAGGTTTGGGTATCTAAAAAGAATTGATTTGTTCTTGTAGGTCAATTACAAAGCCGGAGGGAGGCATTGGGTGCTTGATAGTGGGTGCACTCAACATATGACCGGAGATTTAAGAATGTTCAATTCAATCAATTCAAGTGGCAATAATGGTTTTGATTCTATCACATTTGGTGACAATGGCAAAGGCAAGGTTAAAGGGCTTGGTAAGATTGCAATATCCAATGACATGAGCATTTCCAATGTGTTGCTAGTTGAGAGCTTGAACTTTAATCTATTGTTAGTTGCTCAATTGTGTGATCTTGGTTTCAAATGCATATTTGGAGTTGATGATGTAGAGATAATAAGTGTAGATGGCTCTAACTTGATATTCAAATGATTTAGATATGAGAATCTATACTTGGTAGATTTCAATGCTAGTGAAACCCAATTGTCAACATGCTTGTTCACTAAATCTAGTATGGGTTGGTTATGGCATAGAAGGCTTGGTCATGTTGGAATGAAACAATTGAACAAGTTAGTAAAACATGATCTAGTTAGAGGCTTGAAAGATGTCACCTTTGAGAAGGATAAACTTTGTAGCTCTTGTCAAGCCGGCAAACAAGTTGGTAACACCCATCCTAAGAAAAGCATGATGAGTACTAGCAAAGCATTTGAATTGTTACATATGGATTTATTTGGACCAACAACATACATTAGCATCAGTGGAAATAAATATGGCTTTGTGATAGTGGATGATTACACTAGATACACATGGGTCTTCTTTCTTAGTGACAAGAATGAAACTTTTGATATTTTCAAAACTTTTGTCAAGAGATGCCAAAATGAGTTTGAAACAACAATCAAGAGAGTTAGAAGTGACAATGGGAGTGAATTTAAGAATACAAGAGTTGATGAGTTGTGTGATGACTTTGGCATTAGACATCAATTCTCACCCAAGTACACTCCTTAATCAAATGGGATTGTTGAAAGGAAGAATAGAACTTTGATTGAGATGGCAAGGTCTATGCTTAGTGAATACAATGTTAGTCATTCCTTTTGGGCCGAAGCTATCAATACGGCTTGCTATTGTAGCGACCGTCTCTATTGCCATGGCATGCTAGAGAAGACACCATATGAACTATTAAATGGAAGAAAGCCCAATATTGCATACTTTAGAGTATTTGGTTGCAAATGCTATATATTGAAGAAAGGTGCAAGATTGAGCAAATTTGAGAAGTGAAAGTGCATGTTGCACTTAAGTGTGATTTTGAATGATTTGATGACAATGTTGATTAAAGATCTAATATGTTTGCTAAGTGTGACACAGGGAATGAATTATCTCGCTATGAACTTGAAATGAAATACAAAGCCAAAATGATGGATTGTTGTATGAAAATCATGTCACAAGCACAAGACAACAATGAGATTGATATTGATGTAAAGGGCTATCATATTGTGGGATAATCATAGTTCATTTATGATTGCTAAGAAAAGATTCAAAACGAAGTATGGTTGAATGGCTTGAGATGGTGAAGATAGCAAGGAAAAAGTCTTTGAGGTACTAAGCAAGGGTGAATGGCAAGCGACGGCTTGGCGGCCGAAGAACCTAGCTTGAGTGAAGAAGAAAGTACTTGCATTTAGTCGAAGGATCAATCAAGCTTGAAGATCGTATCTAATGGAGAATCAACATTCCTAGCAATAATATTGATTGAAGTGACTTGACACATTTGGAATTCCATTCTATCACTTGCATGAAGTCAAGTCAAATGCTCAAGAAGGCTATGCTCGAAGGATATCTACTTCCAAACATGACAACCATTCCTCACAATATGAAAAATGAAGACAAGCGGCTTTGGTTCAAATGGAGATCAACTCAAGAGGTTTAAATCTTGTCTTTCAATTTATCTTGAGTAAATAGGAAAGCCGTACTATTAAGAGGGATGCAACATATAGTAGATGATTCTTCATAAGTGCTCAATCCAACCTAAGTGAGACATGAGAGAGCTGGAACTAACTTTCGGGTTTTTGTTGCATTGTCTGTCCGGTATGAGCCCACAACAGTGCGGCCATCCTTCTGGCCTGCTGGCAGTCCTAGTGCGTAGAGTCCATACCGGACATGTCCGGTATGAACCTTCAGTGGTGCGGCTCTCCCCAGTCTAGCAGTTAGTTCTGGCGCATGGAGTCCATACCGGACATGCATACCGGACATGTCCGGTATTTGCGAAGTTCTGGCTGACAATGTCTTTGGGATGGGCGGTACTACCGTCCCTTGGGGCGGTACTACCGGCCGGTGCTACCGGCTTTATAGCGGTACTACCGGTAGGCCAAAATAGACCCAATCCAGAGAGGTTGCGAAAACCCTCTCTTGACTAGCGGTACTACCGACTTAAGGGTCGGTACTACCGGGCTCCTTTGGCAAGTTTGAAAGTTGGTTCGATCAGTATGTTTCTCACATAGTAAAGTCATACCGGACATGTCCGGTATGCATACCGAACATGTCCGGTATTTGCGGATCTCTGATTAACAGACTGTGTACTGGCGGTTCTACCGCCCCTTGGGTCAGTACTACCGGCCTTATAGCGGTAGTACCGGTAGTCCAAATTTGGCCAATTCCAGAGAGGTTGCGAAAACCCCCTTATAACTAGCGGTACTACCGACCTGATGGTCGGTACTACCGGGATCCTTTCCGGGGTTTGAAAGTTGGTTGGGTAAGGATGTTTCTCACGCAGTGAAGTCATACCGGACATGTCCGGTATGAGCTGACTCAGCCAACGACTAGTTTCGAATGTGGGCTTATAAATACCCCCAAGCCTCCTCCTTTGGAGGCTGCTGATTCTACTGGTTCCCACACTCATTCTAAGCCTTTCAAAACACTTTCCAACCCTCTCTTAGTGAGTGATTGTCCTCTAATTGCCAAATCCATTTGTGGGTTGAGAGAGATTCAAAATTAGAGAGCAAGCCACCTTTTGAGCACTTGTGCAAATCGTCGATCTTGTTGTGCGCATTCGTTACTCTTGGACTCTATGGTCCTAGACGGTTAGGCATCGCCGTTGAGCACCCAAGAGATTTGTGAAGTGCCTCGGAAAGTTTCTAAAGGTTCGATGTCTCCTCAAAAGAGATCAACTAGTGGAAGGAGCATTGCGGGTGAAATAGACCGCGGCTAGAGTGACCTGTGGCGTCCTCTAGAGCCCACCTTTGTGGTAGCTCACAGCCGGCTCAACGGAGAGTAGGACCCGAGGGGGTGCCGAACTTCGTTAAACAAATACCGTGTCATCCTCCTGCGCATTACATTTGGTTATTTGTTATTCTTCGTTGTGCTAGTTCTCTTGCAGGGAATCGGCATCATATATACATCATACACATTGCTTGCAGGTTATGTGAAAAATTGGAGAAGAAAAGGAGCAGTTCAGCACAACACGTGCATACTAGACAAGTCCGGTATTGATACCGGACATGTCCGGTATTCACTGACTGTGCCCAATTTGTTTATCCCTTGAGCTAATCTTTGTGGTGCAGGGTGTTAGCTTCTAGGTGCTTTAAATACTTATCATATACTTTGTATTTGTCTCTTGAGGGGTTGTTTCACTCCGATTGGGAGTTTCCAAGGAATTGGAAACTCGCATACTAATTGCTTCCGCATTATAAGTTGTAAATTTTCAGAAATGCCTATTCACCCCCCTCTAGGCGACACATTAGGTCCTTTCAATTGGTATCGGAGCTTGGACTCACGTTTGAGCTTCACCGCTTGTGAGAACCAATGGATTCGCCTATGGAGACAAACATGGTGCTTCTGCAAAATGATGGTTCAAACTTTCTATCTTGGTCATCGTATGTACTCAATGCATTTCGGGCTATTAGCCCCATTATTGAGCATATTGTGGATGCTAGCACATCTCTTTCTATAGTTGATTGGAGCAACTATAAGAACTTGACAAAAGAGGAAGAGATATGTGTGCAACTCAATGCTCATGCGTGTTTGATCATGTTGAACTCATTGAGTGCAGAGGTTCTTAAGGAGGCTATTTACAACGGAGAATCTCCACCAGAGAGTGCTCATGTCATTTGGACTACACTTGCCCACCTGTATGGAAAGTCCAAATGTGATGAAGCATATGATTGTGATTCAATGGAAATGAAGTCCATTGAGTCATCATCATGTGAGGAAGCCTCAAGAAGCCTCAAGGAAGATGAGCCGGATCGAGGGCTGCCAGTTGTTGCTGCTCTGGACCCTGTCTATTCATACCGGACATGGGTACTGGACATGTTCGGTATCAGCCCAGCAGACAGGGAGCTAGGAGCAGACAACAACGGCTCTCATGCTCGGTGGCGACCAAGTGATGAGTCAACCTCAGTAGCTCATGATACTCATCACTTGTGTCTCATGGCCAAGAAGAACAAGAAGAAAGCAACCAAGAAAGATCAAGAAAAGATTCTTGGTGAGATCAAGGAGAAGGCATCAAGAGATAAAAGTAGAGAGCGATGAGGATGATGAAGATGATGAATCTCTTGATTATCTCAAGTATGAAGACAAGCTCTTGTTCGTCAACTTGTTGAAGAAAAATGATGAGCTAGAGAAGGAGGTGGAGGAACAAGAGCAATCCCTTCAAAATCAAGAAGAGTTCCTCATCTTCAAATTAGAAGAGCTAAAGGCATTAGAAGAAAGGTATGAAAAGTTGTCAATTGAGCATGCCTTAGCTACTAACTCTCTCTCTAATGTGGAAAGGCTAGAGAAAGAGAATTACATGCTTAAGGCAAAAATGAGTGATCTCTCATATGAGCACAAGTTCCTACAAGAGGATTTCACCCATCTCAAGTGCTCACATGAGAAGCTAGTGGAATCAAATGCCATGCTTGAGATTGCACATGAGGTTGTTATTGCTATGGTAAAATCTTCTCAACCTCACACTACTACACTCACTAGTGCACCATCTCAATTAAATGTTATTTGTGCTAATGAGTGTGCCTCTCAAGCAAGCCAATCTTCGATTGAGCAAACTCTTAAAGATAATGCTAGGCTCATCAAAGAAGTGGGAAATCCAAAGAGGGATGTGATTAGATTGAAGGATGAGGAGAAAGCACAACCTTCTCAAGATAACCGTGATACCATGGTGAAGAAGCTTGAGAAGGGTTCAAACCTTGCTTCTTCCAAAGTCCAACATTCTAGTCACACCTCAAGTCATGAGAAAGCAACCAAGAGCAAGAAACAAAAGAAGAGATTATGCTATAGTTGCGGATTGTATGGACATGAGTGGGCTAAGTGTCCACACAAGACTTGGGCCGACAAATGTGAAGCGGCCGAACAAAAGGCATCAATCAAATTGGCCAAGCAAATGAAGAATGATGGGCCAAGTCCATGCCTCAAATGCAACAAGTTGGGTTACCTCACCAAGAGTTGCCCCACATACAAAGAGGCAAGAAAGATGGCTCAAGTTGCAACAAGAAGATGCTATTCATGCAACGAGCTGGGACACATGGTTGATGCATGTCCCAACAAGCAAGACAAGCAAAGAGCAAACAATGGGCACATTTGCTATGCTTCTAGGAGAAAGGGGCATCTAAGCTATGATTGCCCAAATGGTATGTTTCCTAAGCCGAACACATTTGCAAATGATAAGGTGCTTAGGAAGGTCACAAAGGGACTTAGCACTAGTAAGGTGAAGATGTGTTCATCGCATACTAGCTCTAAGGCCACTTGGGTGCCTAAGCACTTGTTGACTAACTTTGAAGGACCCAACAAGAGTTGGGTACCAAAATGTGCTTAGGATGTTGATGTAGGTACCAATGGTGAGATGTAGGCTTTCGGGGTGTTTGAGTAAGCAAAATGACATCTCAACTCAAACTATCAACCTATGTTGTCAATATTACCCTATATGGTTGACCCAAAGACTATGTGATGATTGATTTCATTTTTACTCATCTCCACCATTGTTGATAAGTGCCTAAAACTTAGTAATCAAATGAATTTAATTTAACCTTATGACATTTGCCATTCGATGCTCTTAATGGCTCTCTAGCAGAGCATTATCTTTGATGAAGTGCAGGGAAGTGAAATAAACTAGAGCCAAAAGGAAATCTCAGAAGTGGTTGTTTACTGATTCTGATTTGCAAATACCGGACTTGTCCGGTATGGGATATCCACTCTATCAAGATCAGTGACTTAGTATGCAAATATGGGCCAAGTCACTTCATACCAGACTTGTCCGGTATGGCCAGAGAAGAATGAGATTTCTGTTTTTAATTTCTAGATCTTTGTGGACTAGTCTTTTGCTCTAACTAAATACCTGTACATTGATCAATACTGAGTGTTTGTAAGTAGTACTTGAACATAATTTAAGTTTTGGCAAATCTATGTGTCTTGGTCAAGGTAGAAAAGCATTCCCATTTTCTTAAAAAGAAAACTAAAGTGCTTTCACAAGTAATTCAAAATTACTTGAGCACTTAGCTAGGGGGAGCTTAGTTTCTACCTTGAATCACTGTGATCTAACAATTTCCTCTAAGTGATGTGATAGTTCTTTAAATGAAAAGAAGATCACTTTGACAAAGGCATGATCACTAGACAAGTCAAGTCAACACGAAGATGATCATGCCATGATTACTCTTAGTGGAACATATGTGAGCTCAAGGCCAAGGTATGTGTTTACATACATGCTATGTAAGTGCATATAGGATTCATGATACTAAAATGTGCTTTCGGGGTGGTTGAGCAAGTCAATCTAAAATTCTAACTCAACCTATCAACCTATGTTCATCATATTTGCTTCTATGGTTGACCCGTTGGTAATCTAAGTCTGTCTTATCTATCACTTCATCTTGACTTAGAGTACCCCAACTTGGTAGGATAGCCATCTTTTCACCACTTATGCCCACGTGTTCATTATTTGATTTATATGTGAAAAGTTGGTAATGGCAAAGTAACTTCAAGTCATTCTATGCATTGTCAAAACATACTGGGCGTGCCCGGTATGCCAACCGGACGTGTCCGGCATGGCAGTGAGCTACCCATCTTTGTCTACATGAGATTTGAGCTTAATTCTACTTGTGTTATGCTTATTATCTTAACTCAGATCTCACATGTCATTGTGTCTCAAGTAATTTATGCTTAGAATTTACTCTCTTATCATATATGGCAAATTACTTTGTGGTGGCCAAAGTTGAACTTTGACTCTCACATTCTTAATGGAATGAAAGTGCTTGAAAAGGAATTCAAATACTTGAAGCACTAAATGAGGGGGAACTCAATTTCAACTTTGTGCCTTTTATGAGCTAATGAGGTTTATCTAGCATGTGTTGTAGTTCATCTTGATCAAGTTGACTTCTCGATGAGGACATGACTATTTGGCAATTAAGGTCAACTAAATCATCACCATGTCATGTTTACGCTTAGTGGAATTTATGGGCTCAAGGCAAAGGTATGTTTTAATATGTGCATTGAAAGTGCATATTAGGCCCATAATATGCTAGCGTGTGCACTTGTGTGTGATAGGATAGATATTTCCAAATCCCTTACTAGCATGAGTAGGAGTGTGTTTTGGAAAAATATTTGACTCTTGGTCTTTGTGACCTACCCATGACACTTATGATTATTGTTTCCCTTTATTGTTTGATTGGCTAATTACAAGTGGCATGGTTCTTTCTCAAGTTCTATATCTCTAAAGTAAATTATATTCCTTGATAATCCTCTTGTCGAATCGAATCATGGACACAAGGTTTATTTCTAATCTTAAGTGACTTGAAAACCTTGGATCAATTTAGAGAAAAGAAAACTTGAGATTTGGACACAAGTACTCTTTATGAAATCATATGGAAAGAAGAGAATAAAATATGATGGAATGTATGTTCGAGGAAAGGAAGGGGTTTTGGAAGAAAGAGAAGCAAATCTGGAGCTGTTGGACATAGTCTGCTAATACCGGACTTGTCCGGTATACCGGACAAGTCCGGTATTAGCAGAGAACTTCTGGACACAACCCGCCAATACCGGACTTGTCCGGTATCCATACCGGACATGTTCGGTATGGGCAGGGGACTTAAGGGCAGCGTACCCCTTCAAGCTATCTCTCTCCCTCACTTCTATTCTCCCAACCGACCAAGCAAGGGGTCATCCTTCCCCCTCCAATGGCGACCTAGAGCTTCCTCCTTTGAAAAGTGCGAGAGGGAGAAGGATTTGGACAAGGACTCCATCTAAAGCAAGTTCCCGATGTTGGATTTGAAGTTTTCCATCGTTTCCTCTCATCCCAAGGTATTTCAAATCCCGGACTTGTTCGATCTATTCATCGCTACATCTTTTTCAAATTCCTTCGGTCAAGATGATGGATTCATGGTCTAGAAGCAATGTGTTAAGTTTGAGATGGATTGAATTTGGAATGGGGATGAATCGAGGAACCCTAGGAGGGTGCTGCTGTGGACGTCCATACCGGACATGTCCGGTATTTCCTAGCAGAACAGAAATTTCTCTGTTTTTCTTGATTCATGCCTTCTATAGCTGATGTTAGGGATTGTATTAGATGTCTATAAGTGTGTTGTAAACCTAGTGATCGAACTGATCTAGGTGCTTGCAATCCATTAGGCATTTAATCGTATCTCTACTATTCAACTATATTTGAGACATCCTATGAATGTGCTTCGTCTGAGACATCTTTGTGGATTGTTTGGTCACAGGGCAGCAGCTATGAGTGAAAGAGTCGAGCCTCGAACCAAGACGAGACATGATCCAGCAAGGGAAAGGCATAAGAAGAGGAGGCAAGATTCTCACCCCGGCTTGTCAGTTGGAGGCAGCAGTGGCAGTGGCAGTGGGAGTGGTAGTGGTCGTAGCACTACTAGACCTCCGATGGGAGGTGCTTCTAGAGCTCCTCAGTAGTTTGCAGCTCATGATGACATAGAGGAAGAAGAGGAAGAGGAAGAAGTTGAAGAAGAGGTTGAAGAAGAAGAAGAAGGAGAGGAAGAAGAAGAAGAGGAAGAGGAAGAGGAAGAAGATGCACCTCAGCAGCAGCAGGAGGGTTTGCACTTTGGGGCTCTTGCGATACGCCCTGCCGCCCTGATTCCTGCTTGGGTGGCTCGTGTGGACTATCGGGAGTCCGGTGGTACACAGAAGGCCAAGAGAGAGCGGAGGAGAGACCCCAGGGGACAGGAGAGGAACATCTATGACTACAGGTTCCACACCATGTTTCATATTGACTATTATGAGAAGGTGCTTCTGACCAGAAACCCAGTGATCATCAGGGCTCAGTACGTTGATTGGCAGCATGCTAGAGATCATCACCGACCTTCAGTTGAGCATGCTATTGCCATTTGCCAGCAGACATGCCTCTACAGTATTCTTGAGTTTCAGCATGATTGGTGTGATGAGGTGATAGCTCAGTTCTATGCCACCTTGTATGTTGAGGAGGCTGACGAGATTGATGAGAAGCGAATGAACTGGATGACCGAGGGTGTCTGGTACTCTGTGACTTACAGGGAGTTTGCAGGATATCTAAGCTTTGGCGAGGAGGACCTTCAGAGAGCTTGTATTCACGATGAGGTTGTGCTTCCTCCAGAGCAGCTTGGGTACATGTACCCACCACCTCTTCCTGCTAGGGCAGTTGTAGGGAAGGTGAGAGGTATTCACCCCACCAATGGCTATCTCAACAGGATGCTCAGGGCCACTATTGACTGCAAGTCAGGAGACAGAGGGACACTTGCAGATTATACGAGGAACCTCCTGCACAGGTTAGCACCAGGAGCATAGCCTTTCAGTATCTTTGATTTCATCTGGTGTGAGATCAAGAGAGTGGGAGAGAGGCCACTCAAGGGATGTGGATTCGCACCTTATATTCAGCATATGATTGAGCAGCAGCTTGGTGCCACTTTCACCTATGACCACTCACACAGGCCCTTGAGGTTCCAGGCAGACCTTCCTGAGTCACCTATACCGCCTCCGGCACCAGGGGCAGTTCCAGTAGCAGCAGAGCCACAACCAGAGGGCCCAGTTGCAGGAGCAGTAGGAGGAGCAGCTGGAGCAGGTTCTCCACAGCCACACACTCGTTCTCACTCCACCTCTCAGGGACGTGGCAGACAACGCTCTCTCTTGCGCAAGGTCCTTAGCAGTATTCTCGGCGTGTGCAAGGACGTCAGTGTGATCAAGGCTCAGCAGCACCGTGAGAGGTAGGCTAGGAGAGAGGACTCGAGGACGCTGAAGATGCTTCATGAGCACTACAGGTTTCAGCCCCCGAGGTCCCCACCGTCAGATGACGAGACAGAGCAGCCTGAGACGTTTGAGCAGCAGCAGCAGAGGTATGAGAGGGAGTTTGACGAGCTTACAGTGCGTCAGAGTCAGGGAGCAGAGACAGAGCAGCAGGGAGCAGAGGCAGAGCAGCAACCCCATGACACCCTTCCTTCAGCTTCTAGGTTCTCTACAGACCCCCAGCCTCGTCCCAGTTCAGCTGAGGAGTTTGCTTCAGATATGTGGGACAGTTTCCTTGGTGGTACCTACGGCTACCCTGACCCAGGGCAGAGCTCTCGGCAGCCTGGGGACGACGACGAGTGACAGCTTTGCCTGCAGCCCTCTTTATGTCATCTGTGAGCTTCACGTTTACCTTTTTGGAGATAGATGACAAAGGGGGAGAGATAGTTGATTAGAGCTTCCAGACTTCATGATTATCTGTTATGTATCTTGTATCTGGAGATTTGTACTGCAGGTGGTTTAGTTATCAGAGTTTGAGCTTTATTGTAATATCATGAGCCATGTATGAGTTCTTTTGTGTATCTGGTGGCAGAGACATCTTTGTGATGAGACATGATCCTTATCTTGTAATATAATCTATCTTAGTGGTTGTGGACTTGAGAAATTTTTGTGTGAGTGCTATGTGTGTGATATGAGTAGTAATTTATTCTTAATAAGATCTTTACTTACTAGTGTGTTACATATGTCTTGGTGTATTGGTTTTCTTTTATTGTCTTGTGTGATATATCTTGTCATATGCATCATGATTTATATTGCTCACACATTTGCATTTCTCGGATGCAATGATTTAGGGGGAGTTTCCAACTCACCTTAGTATGTGCAAATTGACATTTTGAGGTCCTTTATGAATTCAATTCATGTTGCACATATTAAGGGGGAGCTCTTCATAAATCATTGAACCCATAAGCTTAATAGTTTTATCCTTTGGTAAAATTTAATCAAGGTTGTCATCAATCACCAAAAAGGGGGAGTTTGAAAGTGCATGTTGCACTTAAGTGTGATTTTGGATGATTTGATGACAATGTTGATTAAAGATCTAATATGTTTGCTAAGTGTGACACAGGGAATGAATTATCTCGCTATGAACTTGAAATGAAATACAAAGCCAAAATGATGGATTGTTGTATGAAAATCATGTCACAAGCACAAGACAACAATGAGATTGATATTGATGTAAAGGGCTATCGTATTGTGGGATAATCATAGTTCATTTATGATTGCTAAGAAAAGATTCAAAACGAAGTATGGTTGAATGGCTTGAGATGGTGAAGATAGCAAGGAAAAAGTCTTTGAGGTACTAAGCAAGGGTGAAGGGCAAGCGACGGCTTGGCGGCCGAAGAACCTAGCTTGAGTGAAGAAGAAAGTACTTGCATTTAGTCGAAGGATCAATCAAGCTTGAAGATCGTATCTAATGAAGAATCAACATTCCTAGCAACAATATTGATTGAATTGACTTGACACATTTGGAATTCCATTCTATCACTTGCATGAAGTCAAGTCACATGCTCAAGAAGGCTATGCTCAAAGGCTATGCTCAAAAAGGAGCATTGCGGGTGAAATAGACCGCGGCTAGAGTGACCTGTGGCGTCCTCTAGAGCCCACCTTTGTGGTAGCTCACAGCCGGCTCAACGGAGAGTAGGACCCTAAGGGGTGCCGAACTTCGGTAAAACAAATACCGTGTCATCCTCCTGCGCATTACATTTGGTTATTTGTTATTCTTCGTTGTGCTAGTTCTCTTGCAGGGAATCAGCATCATATATACATCATACACATTGCTTGCAGGTTATGTGAAAAATTGGAGAAGAAAAGGAGCAGTTCAGCACAACACGTGCATACCGGACAAGTCCGGTATTGATACTGGACATGTCCGGTATTCACTGACTGTGCCCAATTTGTTTATCCCTTGAGCTAATCTTTGTGGTGCAGGGTGTTAGCTTCTAGGTGCTTTAAATACTTGTCATATACTTTGTATTTGTCTCTTGACGGGTTGTTTCACTCCGATTGTGAGTTTCCAAGGAATTGGAAACTCGCATACTAATTGCTTTCGCATTATAAGTTGTAAATTTTCAGAAACACCTATTCACCCCCCTCTAGGCGACACATTAGGTCCTTTCAAGAAGAAATGTGATAAAGGATTCTTACTTGGATATTCAACCACAAGCAAAGCATATAGAGTTTGGAACTTGGCTAGTGGTATTGTTGAAGAAGTGCTTGATGTTGAATTTGATGAAACTAAGGGCTCTCAAGAAGAAAATGAAAATCTAGATGATGTGAGAGGCACTCAATTGGCTAATGCAATGAAGAGTATGGATATTGGTGATATTAGGCCAAGACAAGTGGATGATAATGAAGATGATCAAATGTTCTCCTCAAATGTGCAAGTTGATGCAAATCAAGCTAGTGGTTCTCATGATCAACCAAGTGCTAGTGAAGATCAACAAGCTAGTTCATCTCAACAAAGCAATCAAGTGCAAATACTCCAACCAACCAATATTGCAAGAGATCATCTCATAGATCAAATTGTTGGGGATATTAGAAGTGGTGTGCAAACAAGATCAAGATTGGCTTCATTTTATGAGCATTATTCATTTGTGTCATCATTTGAGCCAACCAAGATAGAAGATGCATTGATGGATGTTGATTGGGTTAATGCTATGCATGAAGAGCTAAACAACTTCACCTGCAACCAAGTTTGGGAACTTGTTGAGAGGCCAAAGAATTACAATGTAATTGGAACCAAATGGGTATTTTGCAACAAGCAAGATCAAGATGGCATAGTGGTGAGAAATAAAGCAAGATCAGTAGCTCAAGGTTACACTCAAGTTGAAGGTCTTGACTTTGGAGAAACATATGCACCGGTTGCAAGCTTGGAAGCAATTAGAATTCTATTGGCTTATGCATGTGCTCACAACATCAAGTTATATCAAATTGATGTTAAAAATGCATTTCTCAATGGCTACATCAATGAGTTAGTATTTGTAGAACAACCACCCGGTTTTGAAGATGACAAGAAGCCCAACCATGTTTACAAGCTCAAGAAGGCTTTGTATGGTTTGAAGCAAGCTCCAAGAGCATGGTATGAGAGGTTGAGAGATTTACTACTCTCTAAAGGGTTCAAGATGGGCAAGGTTGATACTACTCTCTTCACCAAGAAGATTGCCAAAGACTTGTTTGTGTTGCAAATATATGTTGATTACATTATCTTTGGGTCAACCAACCAAGAGTTTTGTGAAGAGTTTGGGAATATGATGGCAAATGAGTTTGAGATGTCCATGATTGGAGAACTTAGTTACTTTCTTGGTCTTCAAATCAAGCAAATGAAAAATGACACATTTGTGAGTCAAGGCAAGTACATCAAAGACATGCTCAAGAAGTTTAGTTTAGATGATGCAAAATCTATTAGCACACCTATGGGGACAAATGGACATTTGGATAGTGATGCTAGTGGCAACATGGTGGATCAAAAGTTGTATCGGTCTATGATTGGAAGCTTACTCTATGTGACCGCTTCTAGGTCGGATGTCATGTTTAGTGTATGCATGTGTGCAAGATTTCAAGCCTCACCAAAAGAGAGTCACTTGAAGGCAACAAAAAGAATATTGAGATATTTGAAACATACACAAAATGTTGGATTGTGGTATCCCAAGGGGTCAAACTTTGAGTTGATTGGATATTCGGACTCCGACTATGCGGGATGCAAAGTTAATAGAAAGAGCACATCGGGCACATGTCAATTACTTGGAAGATCACTTGTATCATGGTCATCGAAGAAGCAAAATAGTGTTGCACTTTCAACCGCCGAAGCCGAATACATATCCGCGGGTAGTTGTTGTGCACAATTGCTATGGATGAGAGCAACTTTGGATGATTTTGGAATCAAATTCAAACAAGTTCCAGTGCTATGTGACAATGAGAGTGCGGTGAAGCTCACTAACAATCCGGTTCAACATTCAAGAACAAAGCACATTGACATTCGCCATCACTTCATAAGAGATCATCAACAAAAGGGTGATATTTCAATTGAGAGTGTGGGAACCGAAGATCAACTTGATGATATATTCACCAAGCCACTTGATGAGAAGAGGTTTTGCAAGCTAAGGAATGAATTGAACATACTTGATTTCTCAAATATGAGTTGATGCACCCTCCATTATATGACATGCCTCTCCTTCGACAAAGCAAAGGTAAAATTGTTTGGCATGTCATTCATCCTTGCTAAGGACATGTTTAGTGCATTTAGTCATTTCTTGCATATTATAGGCTCATTCATGAAAATTAAATACTTTTGATGTATATATGGTACCACTATTGCTTCTATGTTTGATATGATCTAGTGGTAGCATATGACATGTTTGTGGGCTTGTGAACCTAGTGTTTAATCTTGAAAACAAGCATTCAAGTGTTTAACCAACATGAGTAAGATAACCATTGAAAGATGTGTGAAGAAGCTGACTCTAGAGCAAACCGTGTTAAATATCTTATGTTTGTTTGCTAGGTTGAACCATAATATGAACTTGATCACCCCATTGATTGACTTATCTTCTACTAAAATTGGTGTGCCTTTTATGGTACTTAATTACAAAGGGGGAGAAATGGTTACAAAGATATAAAGATAGAAATATAACAAAGGGGAGGATCAATTAAAATTTGAGCACACAAGTAGGGGGAGCAAGCTCATGAACCTATTGTTGCATTTGAATGTGCATATTCATATGAGTTGTTGCATCACAAGTCTTAAATTCAATATACATGCTTGTGTGGTGTATGCTAGTATTAGAATTTGTATGGTGATTTGGAAACTAGCATGCATAGGAGTTAGCTAGATATAGTGTTAATTTTTAAAGTGGTACTAGAGCCTTGTTTCTAATGTTGATCTCATGAGGTATCTAGTCTTTTGTGTTTACAAGTGATATCTAGTTACTCATGGTGCTAAGGATGGTGATCAAATGTGCACTCCGATGGTAACACGCTTCAAAGGTCCATTCTATACACCTTAGCATCATTTGGTAGTAGTATCTCTCCCATAATTTCAATCCATGCATATGTGAATAAATTGAACCAAACTCATGAAGCACATATGTAGGGGGAGCTAGTACTACCAAAATCGAATTTGTGGTGATTGTCCAATTCTTACTCATGAACAAAATGCTTGGACAAACAACTCAAATTCAAAATTGAATTTAATTCATATCTTTGTGAAGGTTGTCATCAATTACCAAAAAGGGGGAGATTGAAAGCCCTAGTTTGGTTTTGGCTAATTGATGAAACCTATTGGACTAACTCTATGCTTAAGTGTGATTATACGATAAGTTGGTCCAAGTTCAAGTGGTGGAGCTAGATGACACTCATGTGATGGAGATAGCCAAAAGATTGCGATCAAGTGCTCCAACATGGAAATAAAGAAAGAGAAAAACAAAATGGGCTCAAGGCGAAGGTATAAATATAGGATCATTTTGTTTTACCGATCAAGACACAATAGAGTGTGTGATCGGGTTTAGGATAGATAACCGTACTATAAAGAGAGGAAATCTTTAATTACAATGGTTATCTAGTGCCACTAAGTGTGAGTCTCATTTGCATATGCATTGCGCTTAGTGTCATGGTGAGATGGTTGAGATTAACCCTAAAAGATCTTTGTGAAAATGCTAACTCAAGTGCTAATTTGTTTTAAGTCTTTTGGAAGAAATAGCACTTGAAAATAAGGAAAAAGGGAGAAGCAAAGCGCCTCAACAGAGAACCCCCAGTCGGATATATTCTCAGCCATAGTTGGATATTCCATTTGAATTTAGTTCAACTCCTTTCGCATGGACAGCAAGCCTTTCGTCGGATATTTTCCTCGCCCTACCCAGATATTCCGGTTCAACTCCGATCTTGACGCCCCCAACGGTTATGAGGCTTGGCTGGCTTCTTTTTGGGGTGTTGTGCTCATTTTCCTCCCATCCCTTGCTCATTCTTCCTCTTTGCATTTTGAAAAACACCAAGAGAAGAAGAGAGCTCTCTCCCTCTCCTCTCTCACTCCCAAGGATTTGTGCTCCATTCAAGTGAGAGATTGAGCTCTAGTGTTTGATCTTGAGAGCTTCAAGAGCATCTCCCTCTCCTCTCCATCTCCTAGCTTGTTGCTCATTTGGGAGAGGATTTGGGGGAAATCCTAGTGTTTGTGCATTTGTGATTCCATTTGGTGGCACTAGGTGATTGTTATGATTGTGGATTTCTTATTACTCTTGGTGATTGCCGTCACCTAGACGGTTGGTGATTTGGTGATTGGTGAGGGGATTTGGTGATTGTATCCGCCCCCAATCGTGATTTGTGAGGGGTTCTTGAGCCTTCCCCGTGGGAGATCACGAAAGACAACTCTAGTGGATTGCTCATAGCTTGTGGATCCCCATCTTGTGTTGGTTGTGCGGCACCCGGTTGTGGGTTAGGCATGTGATGCCTATTAGCCCGTGAACCTCCAAGTGGGTGTATCGCTACAACGGGGACGTAGCTTGCCGACAAGCAAGTGAACCTCGGAGGAAAAATCATTGTGTCATCTTGTCTCCGTGGTATTCATTGGTATCTATTTATTGATCTCTTGCCCGGCTCGGTATACACAATTCTATCACTTATATTTACCTTTGTTATATTCTTGCAAGTGATAATTTTATCTTCTTGTAGCTAGTTAAAATTACTTATCTTGTGTAGTTGTAATTATTCTTGCTCATTTACTCTTTTAGTTGTAAAATAGCAACATAGACTTTGTGTGACATAAAGATTATAATTAACTAGAATTGTGAATAAGTGGCTTGCATTTTTGTAGAGCTAGCGCAAAACTTGCTTCGCCATTTAGTTGTTTAACAAGCTTGCTTAAGTGTTGTTGTAGAAATTTTTATAGGCTATTCACCCCCTCTAGCCATTTAGGACCTTTCAATGCTTCACATACCGGGCATGCATCCAAATTCTCGTATTCCACCCCACGGTACAGGATGCAGTTATTAGGACGTGCGTGTATCTACTGGATTTCTAATCCCAAAGGGCAGACAACTTGTTTTGCTTCGTACGTAGTGGTGGGCAATTCATTCGCTTTCGGAAGCATCTTTTTCATTATCTTCAATAACTGTCCAAATGCCTTGTCGGATGTACCATTCTTTGCCTTCCATTGCAGCAGTTCTAGTGTAGTACCTAGCTTTTTTTTGGCCATCTTCATTAGTGGGATATAGCAATTTCCTATGATCCTCTAGCGTGCGCTCGAACTTGACCTTCTCCTTGTCACTTTCACATTCTCTTTGTGCATCACGAATGACATCACCAAGAGCATCAACATCAGTTGCCACATCTTCTATCGCTGCCGCATCTTCTTCACCATCTCCCCCCACTGGATCATCATAGAATGCACCATACTGAGCAATAATATCGGTGTGGGCCAATTCTTCTTCACCTTCTTCACCATCATCCATTACAACCCCCTTTCTCCATGCTTCGTCCAACAAATATAGTTTGTTATGAAACCCGACTTCAACAAATGCGTATGAAGAGTCCTTGAGCATGAATATTCCTTCAAATTCTTACAAACGGCGCATGAACAACACATGAAACCATCATGCTTGTTTGTCTCAGCCACACCTAAGAAATAGTGCATGCCAGCAATGAACTCTTTGGAGCGGCGATCGACATTATACATCCAATTGCGTGACAACATCTGCATTAAATATTACAACCATGCACTTAGTAGTTTCTCATGTTATTGCACAACACTCATGACATCACATGATTAATTAATTCAAGCAAGCTTGACTACAACGAAAACAATCGCAGCTAGCACTAAAAAAACTAAAACTAAAATGCACTTAAGCAACATAATTAGTTTGCGTCCGATCCCAACTAAAATAGACAGATCATTCGCTTCATCAGCATGGATGGGCTGCTGCCGCTGACTCACTGCCTCATCACCTTCAGCGGCAACCTCCTGTGCAACAGAATTTTGTACGTGCTGAACGTACTCTTCCTCTCAGTACATCCGTCGGTGCCCTCCCACTGCAATTAGAACAAAGAATAAGGAATTTAAATAACATCATTAAGCAAAACCGATACAAATGAACTATATTAATCAAATGCGGGTAAATAATAATAACCCACCTCATAGTCCAGACACTTGTAAAATATACGACCCTTGTTGATTCCCTCTTTTTTCACTCGGTACTCCTTCACAATTTTCTGCTTACACTCGCCGCAAGCAATGAGAGGAAGATCCGGCCGCAAACGCTTTGGATCCCGATGATGAGAGGCTGAGGACCCGGTCACGGTTGCCATCTACTATATTCATACTCATTTTTTAAACTATTACATGCAAATTCCTAATTTTCTAAACAATTATAAATAAAAAAGACTCTAAATTTATCTATTTGTTTAGATAATCGAAAAATATGATATAATAATACCAATTTCCACATTGTCTACTCTCTATATTCATCGTTGGAAACTATTATAAATTCCACATTTTTTAAAGAAAATTAACTAAAAAGACACTAAAATTCAATATTACTCGTCTTGCATAAGTATGAAATATACAATGGATACTACCTAGCAGTAGAAAACTATCAAGTGATTGTGATGAACCAATTTAAACTACTCAACTCTCTATATTTGTTCTTGCAAACTATATATTTTAATTAAATTTCTCTCATATTCAAAAGACATGGTATAGAAGATGAAAATAGTTACCTCTCAACGCCAGGGGCGGACCCACAGGGTATGCAAGGTGGGCCACCGCATACCATGTGGTCCGCCTGTCATAGAGATAGGATTGAAATTTTTGGAGTAAAAAAAAATAAAAAAAAAGTAACGATCTGCATGTGCTGGCTTCCGTTGAATCCGTTCGGCCATAATCACGCGGACTCCGCGGCGGCGGCCCCTGGATTCCGGTGCCTGGAGTAAAAAAAAGGGTAGACCAGTCGACGCCGTAAGCCCGCGATCGCGCGACGCGCGACTGCTGATTGCGAACTGCGAAGGCTGCCGAGGGCTGGATCGAGGCGGCACGCCGGCGCGACGACGAGCGAACTGCAAAGGCGATCCGCTCCCGGCTCCCGCGCTCCGGCCTCCGGTGCCCTCTCCCCTGGTCGCTTCGTCGCTTGCCCACGACGCCGCGACGGATGATTGGACGAAACACCAAACTGTCATAGCCACGACGATCTGCTCCCGACGATCTGGCGATCCGCTTCGGACAAAGCCGCAAGATCATCAGCAGGGCACGGGTAAATTCCAAGCTTGAGTCAGTATCGCATGTGAGTTTTCAGTTTTGTACTTTTACTAATTGGTAAATAATTTTCAGCATTGTTGAATGATGAAGAGAAGCAGAGGAGACATTCGATCCATGTTTGACAAAGCAGCAAAGAAGGCAGCTGTAGCTGCTTTGAACGTTGCCCCACCTCCGATTGAAAATATTGTAGAAGATCAGAATGAAGAAGATAGAGAAGAAGTTGAAGAAATTGCAGATCCGTCGCCCCCAGCAGCGTCACCATCATCGCCAGCGCCCGCATCAAAGCCACCGGTGTATGACATAAATCTGCTTCCATATGATCTAGGTGAAAGGCTGCCCATAAAAAGTTATCATGTTAATGATCAAGATGCAATCCGTAGAGCATATATTACTAAAGGTCCTTGCAAACCTCTCATACATGATTTTCCATACCGACATATTGGAGACGCACCTCGTCGCTTCAGTTTACAATGGTTGTACAATTATGAGTGGCTCGAATATAGTATCAAGAAGGATTGTAGATTTTGCTTTATATGCTACTTGTTCAAGAAGGGTAGTGGGTCAGATGCATTTGTTGTTGATGGATGGAATAATTGGAATATAGGAAACAACTCACTCATCAAACATAGTCGTTCTAAGGCACATAATGCAGCTCAGGAGAGGTATATTAGTTTTATAAATCCCAAGGTAGCAATTGATTATCATATTGACAAGTGGACTGATGAGGATCTTCGTCTTTACAAGAAAAGATTGACATATTCACTTAGATGTATCAAGTTT
Organism: Coix lacryma-jobi var. lacryma-jobi; assembly: GCA_009763385.1. Lineage (NCBI taxonomy): Eukaryota > Viridiplantae > Streptophyta > Magnoliopsida > Poales > Poaceae > Coix > Coix lacryma-jobi. The sequence goes on from CM019831.1 coordinate 29,587,858, forward strand.
CTTTTGCATCAGGGATTGACATTCCGTGGACATGATGAGAGTGAAGAGTCTAGCAACAGAGGCAACTTCATTGAACTTTTGAAGTTTCTTGCAGGAAATAGTGATGAAGTGAACAAGTATGTCTTAAACAATGCACCCGGTAATTGCACTTTAACCAGGCCGAAGATACAAAAGCAAATTATTCATTGTTGTGCCATAGAAACTAGAAAGAAAATAATTGAGGAACTTGGTGATGAGCCATTTGCTATTTTAGCGGATGAGTCTAGTGATATATCACATAAAGAACAACTAGCTCTTTGCTTGCGTTTTGTTGATAAACTTGGAAGGCCATGTGAGCGCTTCATTGGAGTTGTTCATGTAGATGATACTACCTCTTTGTCACTTAAGGTAGCAATCGAAGGTTTACTTGTTAGTCATGGATTAAGTATGACTCGGATTAGAGCTCAAGGTTATAATGGGGCTAGCAATATGAAAGGAGATATTAAAGGGCTAAAAACATTAATCATGCAAGAATCACCTTCTGCTTATTATATTCATTGCTTTGCACATCAACTCCAACTAGTTCTTGTAGCTGTTGCCAAGGGAAATAGTGACTGCAAGACCTTTTTTGATCAAGTATCTATCTTGTTGAACATTGTTGGGGTTTCTTGCAAGCGTCATGGTATGCTTCGAAATGCTAGGCTTGAGAATATCAAGAAATCACTAGAGTGTGGTGAGCTTGAATCAGGGAGTGGATTGAATCAAGAGATGGGTTTGTCCAGGCCTAGTGACACTCGGTGGGGCTCGCATTACAAAACTATATGTAGCATCATCACTATTGAAAGGTCCTAAATGGCTAGAGGGGGGGTGAATAGCCTATAAAAATTTTCTACAACAACACTTAAAACAAACTAGTTAGACAACTAAATGGCGAAGCGAAGTTTGCGCTAGCTCTACACAGATGCAAGCCACCTATTCACAATTCTAGATAACCACAAACTCTAAGTCACACAATCTCAAAGGAACTATTCAACAACTAAATAAGCAATAATGTATATCACTACACAAGATAAGAGAATGTAACTAACAACAAGGTATAATATTAACTTGCAAGAAAGTAACAAATGTAAGTACAAGAGATAGAGGTGTGTATACCGAGCCGGCAAGAGATTAATAAATGAATATCAAAGAATACCACGGAGACAGGTTGACACAATAATTTTTCCTCCGAGGTTCACTTGCTTGCCGGCAAGCTACGTCCCCGTTGTAGCGATACACCCACTTGGAGGTTCACGCGCTAATAGGCATCACACGCCTAACCCTCAATAGGGTGCCGCACAACCAACACAAGATGGGGATCCACAAGCTACGAGCAATCCACTAGAGTTACCTTTGGCGCTCCGCCGGGGAAGGTACAAGAAACCCCTTACAAATCACCGGGAGATGGCCACGAACAATCACCACTCGTGCCTTATCTCCTCCGCTGCTCCAAACCGTCTAGGTGGCGGCAACCACCAAGAGTAATAAGAATATCCGCAGCAACAACAATCGCCAAGTGCCACTAGATGCAAACTCACAAGCAAATGCACTTGGATCTCTCGATCTCACTTGGATTCGCACTAACAAGCAAAGAGATCGGAGGGAGGGATTAGATCTTGTTCAAGAGGATGTTCAAGAAGTCAGAGAGTCAAGAAGAACTCCCCAAAGGCGGCCACGGCCAATTTATAGAGAGGGGAGGACGACAGCCCGAACCCTACTTTTCTGCGCTTGGTCGGTAGTACCGACCCCTCCTGGGCGGTAGTACCGACAGAGTCAAACTAGCCGTTTAACACACGACCCGCTGATTTAGGCGAAGCACCGACTCTCTGGTCGGTACCTCCGAGGTCGGTAGTACCGGCCTTATGGCGGTACTACCGCCAGGCTACTTTCGGATCTACACAGAACGCATTCAAAAACTTCCTCCAGACCTTTGAACTACCGATCCTGGTCGGTACTTCCGAGCCCGGTGGTACCGGTCTTATGGCGGTACCACCGCCAGGTCAACTTCCACTCAACTCAGAGAGCTCCGCAAACTTGCCAATCACCGGCCTTGGGTCGGTAGCACCGGGCGCGGTACTACCGAGGTTATGGCGGTACTACCGCCAAGCCAAAATCGGCCGCGAACAGAGAGCTCTGCGAAAAGCAAGCTACTACCGACCTTGCGTCGGTACCACCGCGGGCGGTAGTACCGAGGTTATGGCGGTACTACCGCCAGGCCATTTTCAAATCTACACAGAGAGCCTTGCGAAACCCTTTAGAGCCACGGTACCACCGACCCTCTGGTCGGTACCACCGCCGGCGGTAGTACCGAGGTTATGGCGGTACTACCGCCAGGCCAAAAACGCCCCAACACAGAGAAGGCTGCACGCAGCACCTATGGTCGGTACCACCGACCATACACAGAAAACTTCATTTTCTTCTCTGTGTTGATCCAAAACTACTTCAACAACTTCTCCTTTGCAAAAGTGCTAACACCACCAAGTGTTCATCATCCTGTGCATGTGTGTTGGCATTTTCACAAACATTCTCAAAGGATTCGAGTTAGCACACTAGGTCCTAATGCATATGCATGTATGAATCCACCTAGTGGCACTTGATAACCGTGATCACTGAGATATTCCCCTCTTAATAGTACGGCTATCTATCCTAAGTGCACTCACACCCTCTACGGTGTCTTGAGTGCCAAAACAAAATTCCTATTTATACCTTTGCCTTGATCTCCATAGGATTTTGTTTTTCTCTTCTTCTTCTTCCAAAAGTGGAGCACTTGATCTATCTTTTGGTCATCACCACCAATACCATGATCATCATTTAGCTCCCGTACTTGGAGTGTACCAACCTAGCTCATAAACACTTCATGACAAGGTTAGTACTCTAGGTGACATCAATTATCCAAAAGCAAACAAGGACTTTCAACTATGTATTCCTCAATTCATGATGTGCTCGTTGAACTTGGTGCTGATATTGCACATAAGGATGATTGGACGAAGATTCATTTTGTGCTTGGAGCATTTGAAACCTTTGAGTTTGTTTTCTTTGTGCGCCTAATGTATGTTATTCTTGGATACACGAATGAGTTATCCGAGTGTTTGCAGAGAAGGGATCAAGATATTCTTAATGCAATCTCACTTGTTAATTTGGCAAAGAGCAGAATGCAGCAATTGAGGTCTGATGGTTGGGATAATTTTCTCAAGAAGGTCACTTCTTTTTGTATTGCACATGGTGTCGAAGTTCCTGCTATGGAAGGTGCTTATGTGCCTTATGGAAAATCAGCAAGGTATGCCCGTGCCCGAAACCAAACAAATGATGACCATTTTAGAAGAGAAGTGTACATTGGTGTAATTGATCAAATTAGTCAAGAGCTTGATAATCGGTTTGATGAGATCAACATGGAACTACTCTCTTGTATGTAAGCCTTTAGTCCTTTCAAGTCCTTTGATGCATTTGATGCACAAAAGTTATGTAGATTGACTGAATTTTATCCTAATGACTTCAACAATAACAATTTGCTACAACTAGAATTGCAACTTGATAATTATATTGATGACATGAAACGAGATGAACGCTTCCATGGTCTAGGCAACATTGTTGATCTCTCAGTTAAGCTTGTTCAAACAAACAGGCACAAAGTGTATGATATGGTGTACTTGCTTCTCAAATTGGTATTGCTTTTACCGGTGGCAACTGCAAGTGTTGAAAGAGTATTTTCTGCATTGGTTATAGTGAAAACAAAATCAAGGAATAAGCTAGGTGATATTGTTCTGGATGATTGTCTACAAACATTTATTGAGCGAGATATTTTCTTCCAAGTCGATGAAGATGATATAATTGAGACATTCATGTCATTGAGAAAACGACGGATCAACAAGTAATATTGTAAGTCTCTTATATGGCTTTATTTTAAAGTATTTTGTATTTTATTTGAACAATTTATATGGTTTTCGAATATAAATTTACCAAATTAGAATATGGTTTTACCGAATTGTATATGGTTTACCGAATTGCGTAAGAAATTTTTTTGTTGCGCATACCCAGAGATAAAAAGCTAGGTCCGCCACTGCTCAACGCAAAGAGACGATGACAGAGTCGAAGAAGATCACCAATTGACGCCGGAGATGAAGAACAATGAAGAACAAATGAAGAACAAACAATAGCAAGCAATAGTAACAGCAAGAACAAGCAAGGAAGCTCACTGAAATTTGAAAGTCTTAGGCTCGGGGAGGAAAAAGTTGATATGTTATAAACCGAGGAGCTTTAGTCCCGGTTTATATTAAAAACTAGGGCTAAAAGGTGATCATTTATCCCGGGACAAGCCACAAACCGTGGCTAAATCTTTAGTCCCGGTCTGTGGCACCAACCAGGACTAAAGAGTGCCCTTTAGTCCCGGTTGGTAACACGAACCGGGACTAAAGGGTCCCTGCCCCGACAGCTCTGCGCAGTAGCCGTTGGGGCAGGCCCTTTAGTCCCGGTCCGTGTTACCGACCGGGACTAAAGAGTCTATTAGTCTCGGGCGGCAAAAACACCGAGACAAATGACGATTTTGAGAATCGGCCAAAGACCCTGTTCTGTAGTAGTGACTATGAGAATTGTGTGACGGCATAGATTCCTTACTCGGGCCTCTTTGATCGCAAACAAATATGCAACATGAACTCGATTTGAGATAGGGACACGACAGATGTACGCAAACGTGGAGAGAATTGCCCACGTAGAAGCATATAAGACTTCGATACATTCCTCCTTTTTTAAAAAACAAAATTTTTATATCACCCGTAGTTCTGTGTTGAATAACTAGTTTTGAGATCCTTATCATGTACAGTCAAATAACTAGTTTTGGTTACCACTCCCTGCAGAAATGAATGCTAGTTTCCTCAAAACTCATTCTGTGTTGGTTCTGTGTTGTAAGTGTTTGGTAAGACTCATAAGCCCACTGATATGTTAAAACATTTGATTTGTTATGAGAAAAAAATACTGTTTTATGATTGATTTATACGGATTAAAACTAATAGAGCCATAGTTTCATCCGAGCGTACGTGTTTCAAGAAATGTGCTTACCATTTCGCAGTTTTGTAACGATGACGTGGCATTGCAATCGCAAAATCCACCGAACATGAGTCGAAATCCACCGAACAAGTTCCCAAAATCCCAACCACGACCACGAGTCGGCCACCCACACTACAAACGGAAAACGGTCAAGAAGCAAATCGTCCCATACCACTTGTCGGCGTTTCGTACCCGGGGGTATCACACCAACGAGTAATATGATCGCGTGCTTCTCTTCCTGGATGGTGATGCAAGAGGACACAAGGATTTATCCTGGTTCGGGCAAAGAAGGCCCTACGTCCAGCGGGGGGATGTTCTTGTATTACTTGCACCTAAGTGCTTGTACAGGGGCGAATACAAGCTCAGTGAGCCTGGACCGGAGTCCGGACTCGTGTATGTGTGTGGACTCGTGTGTTGTCTCTCGAAGTTCTGTCCCCCGGAATGAGGGCCCTGGTGTCCCCTTTTATAGAGCAAGGGGAGGCCAGGGTTACACAAGGGTATTACAGGTGTCGGGGCGTACGGTGCCCAATACGGAGAAGGGTAGGAACCCTGTCTTGTCGGGGCCACTGGAGCCGATGTGGTCGTTGCTGTTGAGGCATCCTTGGGGCGTGGCCTCCATCCCGGGCGCGGACGTGGCGGCGTGACGATGTAGAAGCCGTACAACACCCATTCCGGCACGTCCAGGACACGGTGGGGTCCCTCCGGGTCTTGGGGTACCTGTCTTCCAATAGCGTGAAAGTAGTTAGGGCTCGAAGGGCGCGGAGCCGGCCTCGAGATGGCGCCTGCGGGGGGCTCGAGTCCCCGCAGGTATGGGCGAGTTCCGGGGAGCCTGGTCGTACAGCGGAAATCCGGGTCTCGAGATGTGACCGGGACGTGCCACAGTGCAAGGTATGGTTGAACAGTGCTGTGCTGGTGCCTTTTGGCCCATGCTTGTGGTGAAAACGAGACTTGACTTTACCCTGGTTACTGTGGTACACGTCGGGCTGCAGAGGACGTGACTGGAGTAGGTGGATGTATTAAATGCGCGGTATGGGGTTGGCATCCTACGTCTGCACCGCTCGAGGGGGGCATAGAGCGTCTCGAGGGATAAGCCGCTGTGCCAGAGGGGCTCGAGGTCCCCGCGTGGGGTCTCGAGGTGTGATGTTCGGCTGTGGGGGGGCTCGAAGGGCAGTGGAGCACTTGCCCGAGGCCTGACGCGCCTCGGCTTGGAGGGCTCGGCTCGGAGGGCTCGGGCGAGACGGAAAGCGAGCATTCGCCCGAGGCTTGGCTTGGAGGGCTCGGTGGACCAGTGTTGCAGGTCTCGAGGGGTTGGCCTTTCAGGGGGTTAGACTTAGTTTGGTCCGTTATTGATTTGTGTTCTAGGTTTAACCTATTTGTTTGCTTTGATTGGGGGTACCCCTTTGGCGTTCCCCCGACAGTAGCCCCCGAGCCCTTGTTCGAGTGCTTGCACTCGAGCAAGGGCTCTTGACTTGGGTTTTGAGGGCTTGGCTGTGTTGGATCTCGAAGGCTTGGCCGTGTTGGTTCCGTGGGTGTCGTGCGAGCGACACCCGCGGGTGTATCCCCCGAGGCCACGGGGGAGTGGTTTGAGCTCCCTCGTGGGCTTTTTGCGTGTTTGGTTGTGATTTTTAGATTCGGGGGTGACGAGCCCCCGAGTGTTTTAGACCCTCTTTCGTCGAGGGGTGCCAGGCTGAACCGACCGGCCGGCTCTTCAAGCTGTCCGGCACGCCGGTTACCCTGGCTTGTCATCCCGCGAGTCCTTTCGATCGGACGCGAGGTGGGATGCCTCGTACTACCACGAGCGGGCGAGTATCGAGGTTCCCGGTGAGCTGATAACGGGGAATCCAAGTGAGACCTCGTGCCCCGTTCGATAGGGGTTGACTGTGGCCCGGAGGCGGTCTCATAAAGCATGGGTGCTCAGTCTGCAGGAGTGCCGGGTCCATTCGATAGGACCCGGTGGCTCGATGCCTCCCTCCGAGGGGATCTCGCTGCATGTCGAGCTCCCTGCCTTGGATACACGTGAGGGGCCTCGAGGGCTTGGCCCTCGAGTGATGCCGCGAGTGGCGCCCCTTGGTGTCCCTGACTCGGGTGCTCGAAGCCGGCTGTCGAACCCTCTTCGAGGGCCAGCCTTCGCTGCTTCGAGGCTTAGGGCCGGGGCCCGTTTTTACCTTCGTGAAGAGGCCTCCGTCGTCTGGGAATCCTTCTGCCCGTTGGGCACGTCTTTTTAGGCGGAAACCGTCGGGGAGAGCGGCGAACGCGAAGCCGGAGCGACGGTCGCGGCGGGCCCAGGTAGTGGAGCGAATGGAGAGGTGCCGCGTGTACCCTGCATCCGGCTCGAGACGCGGTTAGGTGGGCGCATTGAACGCATTCGGTTACCTTTTTACGTCGTGGGAGATCCCGCCCGTCGGGTTTTCCCCCTATAAATATCGAAAGAGGGGAAAAGGAACCCTTTACTTTGCCTTTGCCTTCGCCGCCGCCGTAGCCTTTACGCGCCCTCTCCTCCGAGCTAGTCGTTTGGGGATTTTCCGGCTGCCCGTCCGCTGCTCGGGTCCGTGTTGCGCCACCGCCATGGCCGCCCAGACACAAATGCTGCCGGCCGAAGACTGGAGCCCGTCGAAGGTGACGCAGAGCGAGATGGAGTCGCTGGTGGCCCAGGGGCTTCTGCGCCTCAACCCGGAGGAGGGACCCGCATGGTGGGTTATCCCGTCGGCGGAGCACCGGGAGCCGCACCCGCCGGAGGGGTACGTGGTGAGCTTCGCGCGCTACCACCGTATGGGGCTCGGCGTCCCGCCGAGCCGCTTCATGCGAGGGCTGGTCCACCACTTCGAGGTGGAGCTGCAACACTTCTCCCCGAACTCCATCTCGCACGCCGCCATATTCGCCGCGGTGTGCGAGGGGTACTTGAAGATGGAGCCGCACTGGGAGATGTTCGTCCATCTCTTCCGGGGCGAGCTCTTCATCAAGTCCCTAAAGCCCAGCGGGAGGCGGCCCGTGCGCATGGGCTCCCTTGCCATCACCGCGAGGGCGGGGACCTCGTCGGCCAATGTCCCCCGCGAGTACCTGCGATACAAGCTTTCCACCAACCAGGCCGGGTGGGACGACCATTGGTTCTATCTGCGGAACGAAGGCGGCCTCTTTCCGCAGTACACCGGCAGGGTCCTCACCCAACGCCCGGAGAAGTGGACCTGGGGCGTCGCGGCGGACAGGCAACGCCACCTGGCCCCGCTGATGGAGATGATGAAGACGCTGGTGGACGGGAAGAAGCTGACCATGCAAGCGGTCATTTAGGCATTCCACCAGCGAAGAGTTCTCCCGCTGGCGGACCGCCCCCTTCTTATGCACGAGATGGGGCCGAAGGCCCAGCTCGAGGCGCTCAATCGCTCGAGGATGGCCGAGGGGAGGTTGTCCCGGAACGAGGGCGTCTGCCGGGTGTCAATCACGATCCAGGGGCCGTTCATCCCTGAGTACACCAACTTGGTTGCCATGGCACCCGACGAGGGGTGTCTCGACCTGGTAAGCCTCCCTCGAGCTGAGCTATCTCGAGCGTCCTCCCCCTTTTTCCTCCTTCGATCCTTTTGCATCCGTCTTGTGGTTTGTCTCATCACGCTTCTTCTTTTTTCAGGGGGCATTTACTTGTCGCGCGTCGAGGCCCCCGGTGAGGGAGGATGCCGCAGATTCTCAGGTGAGGCGCATCTCTGCTCAGAAAGACAAGGAGAGCAAGGATGCCAAAAAGAAGAAAGAGAAAAACAAAAACTTGCGTCGCTTAGCTCGGGAGCAGAGACTGGCGAAGGCTCGTCGTAACCGTCAGCCTGGGGACGGGTCCCCCGAGCTGAGCTCCTCGAGCTCGGAGGAGGAGAGTGGTGATGAGGAGGAGAGCGACGACGAGGGGATGGATGCGCGCCTGATGCGCGCGGGGGTCGTCGATGACAGGGCTGACCGCTCCTCTGTGCAGGAGGGAACACTGGAGGTCCCCCCGGCAAAGGGGTCGCGCGGGACGCAGCCGCGGAAGGCGGCGCCGATCCCTGCCTCGTCGGGGGCCCGAGGTCCGTCGAGCTCCGCGCCGGATGTGCCCCCGGTCGTAAGGAAGCCCCGGACCCGGAGCGCCTCCGCCACAGCACCAACGGAGGCCGCCCCCGCGTCAGCCCAGACGGGGGGTCTCGAGAAGGGTCGGGCTTCGAGAAGCGGCCGACAGGTCGAGAAGGATTTCGGGCTCGACCGCCGCGAGCCGTCAAGGGCGCCGTCGAGCCCGCGGAGGAGCGGGCGCCAGGAGGAGGCGTCGAGCCCGCGTCATCACGAGCGTCGGGGAGGGAGTCCCCGGGCGTCTCGTGACCAGGAGCGTGAGCGTCCCCGGAGTCCATCGCCGCACCGCCGCCGGGACACGGAAGCGGACGCGGGAGGGCGCGACCGCCAGCGCGAGCGCCAGAGCAGGTCCCGGAGCCCGCGCCGGGGCGGGCGCCACGACGACAGCACGAGGGAGGTACGGTCGCCCTCCCGCGTCATGGGGCGGAAGGAGGGCTCTCCCTCGAGGTCGAGCCACGGGAGGCGTCGGGAGCCCTCCCCCCATCCCAGCCCTGCGGAGACGGCCCAGGCACAGGGTTCGAGCCGTGGGGTGGGCTCGAAGCCCCCGAGTGGGTCCGGCGGTTCCGGGAAGAAGCCCAGCCGCCGCTTCGGGTGAGTAGTTTTCTTGGGTCTCGTTGGTAGTGAGGCTTCACCTCTTTACTTTTGATGACGCGTGCTATCTCCGTTTTCTCAGGGGGAAGCGCTCCTACCAGGAGGTGGACCTCGCTTCGTCCAAGCGGGCCAAGACCTCGAGCCCCGTCGAGGCACAGGCACCTCGAGGTATGGCACCTTCCTCCGCTAGAGAAGCCGCTTGGCTGGAGAAGGCTCGAGCTGCCATGGCTCGAGGAGGCCAGATGGTCGTCGTGAATTTTGGTGAGGTCGTCGCCATCGACCACAGGGGTCGAGGCATCCTTCCCGATTCTGATATCGCTGTCATCTCGTATTGCAGGGGCCACAGCTCACGGCATCGAGCCAGCCTCCACCGCGTCAACTGAGGCGCTGCCTCCTCCCCCTCCTCCTCCGGCGACGGCGCCAGCTGGAGCGCCACCCTTCCCCCCACCACGACGGCTATTTCGGGGGAAGCGCCTGGGGCGAGCACGGCCCCGCCGGTGTCTGGGGCTGAGGAGACTGCGCCCCTCGTGGCCCCGACCAACACGAGCCGGGCTGTAGAGGAGGGAAAGGGGGGAGAGGTGTCGGCGGAGAAGGAGCCGACGGTGGAGGACCTCCTGAACGAGCTGGAGCAGGGGCCACTCCTCGCCGGGGGCTCGACGATGACGGAGGCGCCCGAGGGGCCGGCTAGCGCTGACAAAACGCCGGAGGACCCGGTCAGGGAAGAGGGCCTGGGGTCGAGCCTTCCCTCGATCAATCCGCCGCCATTCGAGCCTTCGCCCCCACGCGAGGTAGTGACGCCGCCTCGGGAGGCGGCGGAGCAACAGGAGGTGCCGGCGGAGGGACGGAGGGAGTCGGGGCCCGTGCCGTCGGGCGGCGGGCCGCTGTCGGGGCAGCTCGAGGCGGAGGAGGATCTGCCCGACATCGAGCTCGACCGACCAATATGGCCGTTTCCCGTCCCACTGAGCCCGCCCCTTGCCGTGGTCCCCATCGAGCAGCCGGCCCAGCGGGGGGCCCCGCGCGAGGTCCAGTCCATCCTCCGGGAGGTGGCCGGGCTTATGGCGGAGGCGGAGCGGTCCTGCTCCGAGGAGGCGGGCCGGTCCGCACAGGTGTCAGCCGCCCTCGCGCGGGCTGAGGCAGAGCTTCAAGATCTCCGCACGGAGCTGAGCCGGAACGCCCAAATGGCGAGCCGGCTCAACGAGGCGGAGGCGGAGGTCCAGGCGGCTCGAGGTGAGGTCGCTCGATCCAAGGATGAGGCCACCGCCACTCTCGAGGCGTCGAGGAAGGAGGCCGCGGACGCGCGAAGCGAGGCCACCTCCGCCCGGGCTGAAGCCGAGGCGGCGAAGCAGGAGGCCGCTGACGCCCGAAGCGAGGCCGCCACCGCCCGAACCGCAGCGGAGGCGGCAAGAAAAGAGGCCGAAGACGCCGAGAGTGGTGCCGCCACCGCCCGAGCTGTCGAGGGGGCGGCGCGGCAGGAGGTGATCCGAAAGGATCTGGCCCTGGCGGAGGCGGGCAGGCTGATCGAGGAGCTTAGGTCCGAGAGGCTCCTCATGCTGACCGAGAAGCGCAGGCTCGAGCAGCGCGCTGAGGGCCTTACCAGCGACCTCACCCACTGGGTCGATATTGCGATGGTGAGGCTTACACCTTGTTCTTGTTCGGGTCTCGAAGTTTTTGTTACGCCGCAGTCTCACTCTTCCTCGTTCGTTGCGCAGGGGTCGAGAAGACGGTCGAGGAGCTCCGCGGGACGAACGAGGTTCTCTTGGACCAACTCCAAGACGAGGCGATGGTGGCAGAGCGGGCTCGCGCCTCCCTCGACCGGCTCGGCCCTATGTGGGGTGCTCCTTCAGTGGCTGCGGCAGAAGGTGCGGTGGCCCGAGGCGACGCCTTGGTCGACGCCTTGTGCTTCTTCGACGCAGCCATGCGGGACCGTGTCCGGCAAGCTCTCCATCATGGCGTAAAGCAGACGCTCGCGGTTGTCCGCTCCGGCTTCCGCTTCCCGGTCCACGTTGTCGCTAACGGCTTCATCGAGATCGAGGGGAAGGACGAGGAGTGGAACAACCGCCGTGTCGACAAAATTTTAGAGAAGATGGAGAGGCCGGGGACGTCGCTCGCGAAGATCTTCGAGGAGGACGTGCTGCCTCCTGACGCCAGCAGTGGTGTCGGGAGCCCTCCTCCTTCGAGCTCGGGTGTCGAGGTTGAGCCCGCCGTGGAGGACCTCGGGGAGGAGTACCGCACCGACGAAGACTAGGGCCTGCGCGCCAAATTTGGGCGTCGGGGCCCCTGTAAGAATTTATGGCATGAATGAGGGTCCGATGATACCCGTATGTATATACGACTTGTTTGTTTAAAGGAGTTGTTTTCTTTTCAAATGCGTTTGACCACTTCTCTTTGTTGCAAGCTCGAGTTTCTGCTAACTTAGCCTGTGTACCTTTGATACGTCGCGAGCCCCTCGAGGGGAGGCGTAGGTAGGGCACCGTAGCCCGGGGGCGTAGGTAGCCGTCTACGTCGACGCCCCCCGACCCTGGAGGCTCGAGGTACTTTAGGATTTAGACGTCGCTAGTTCACTCGAGGCACGAGTCGAGACGAGGGTCAAAATTTTTGAAAAGAAAACGCGCATTTTTTCCGGAGTCTGGGGGGGGGGAGGCCCCCTCCCCCGTCAGCTCCCGAGGGAGGCTTGACCCTGAGCAAAGCAGGGTCGAGGCTACCTTAAGTTGCTAGGCAAAATGAAAGACAATGCACAAGTTTGTTCATTCATTTTGGGCGTGTTTGTACAAAGCAACAAAATGAACAAGGCCTCGAGGCCCTTAAGGGTAGAAGCGACGTAGCTGAGATATGTTCCATGCGTTCGCCAGGATTCTGCCTTGATCGTCGTAAAGCTTGTACGTTCCTGGTTTGAGCACCTTAGCTACGGTGTATGGGCCCTCCCACGGAGGAGTGAGCTTGTGGCGCCCTCGATTATCTTGCAGCCGTCGAAGCACGAGGTCCCCGACCGCCAGGTCCCTCCTGCGCACGTGCTTGTCGTGGTAGCGTCGAAGCGTTTGCTGGTAGCGCGCGGAGTTGATGAGCGCCGCATCTCGAGCCTCCTCGAGCTGGTCCTTGGCGTTGGCAAGCCTCTCGTCGTTGTTTTGCTCGTTGTAGGCTCGAAGTCGCGGGGAGCCGTACTCGAGGTCCGTAGGCAAGACTGCCTCGGCGCCGTAGGTTAGGAAAAACGGAGTGAACCCGGTGGCTCGACTCGGCGTGGTCCTGAGGCCCCACAGCACCGAGGGGAGCTCTGCGGCCCATCCCTTTCCGAAATTTTTAAGAGTCTTGAACAGCCTCGGCTTTAGCCCATGAAGTATCATGCCGTTGGCGCGCTCGACCTGCCCGTTGCATTGGGGGTATGTGACCGAGGCCCAGGTCACGCGAATGTTGTTGTCATCGCAAAAGTTGGTGAACTTTTTGCCCGTGAATTGGGTGCCGTTGTCGGTGATGATGACGTTAGGCACCCCGAACCGGTACATGATGTCTGTGATGAACTCGACGGCTTTCTCGGAGGTGGGGTCGCCTATGGGCTTGGCCTCGATCCACTTGCTGAACTTGTCGATGGCCACGAGCACGTGTGAGTGCCCTCCACTTGTCTTTTTGAGGGGACCTACGAGGTCGAGCCCCCAAACGGCAAATGGCCAAGTAATTGGGATCATCTGCAGGGCATGTGCGGGTTGGTGCGTCTGTTTGGCGTAGAATTGACACCCATGGCATGCCCGGACCAAGCGCTTGGCGTCTCCAATGGCGGTCGGCCAATAGAAGCCTTGACGGAAGGCGTTCCCGACCAGGGTCCTTGGTGCTGCATGGTGGCCGCAAGCCCCCGAGTGCGTGTCGTCGAGGAGCCTACGTCCCTCCTCGAGGGGGATGCAGCGTTGAAGGATTCCTGACGGGCTTCGACGGTACAGCTCCCGTTCGTCGCCGTAGATGACGTAGGTCTTGGCCCTTCGAGCTATGCGTCGAGCCTCCGTCTTGTCTTCCGGTAGTACGCCTTGCGTTAAGTAGTCGAGGAACGGCGTCCGCCAGTCGAGGGGTCGTGTCGAAGGAGAGGCGAGTGCGTCGATCTGCATTGCCTCAGCGGGTGTCGAGGCCTCGTCCTCGAGGCGTGGTGTCGAAGACCGAGCCCCCGTGCCCGGCTCGAGGGGTGGCGTCGAAGGGTCAGCTCCTCGGCTGATCTTGACGGATGGCTCGAAAACGTCCCTCGAGAAGACGTCTGGTGGGACCGTGCCACGCGTGGATGCCAGCTTGGCCAGCTCGTCTGCGGCCTCGTTGTACTTTCGAGCGATGTGGTTAAGCTCGAGGCCGTAGAACTTGCCTTCTAGCTTGCGCACTTCTCCGCAGTACGCCTCCATCTTGGGATCGATGCAGCTCGAAGCCTTCATAACTTGGTTGATGACGAGCTGCGAGTCCCCTCGAGCGTCGAGGCGTCGGACCCCGAGCTCGAGGGCGATGCGCAGCCCATTGACGAGGGCCTCGTACTTGGCGATGTTGTTGGAGGCGGGGAAGTGCAAGCGTAGCAGGTAGCGCATGTGGACTCCGAGGGGTGAGATGAAGAGCAGGCCTGCGCCTGCCCCCGTCTTCGTGAGAGATCCGTCGAAGTACATGGTCCAGAGTTCGGCTTGAATCTATGCCGGCGGGAGCTGAGTGTCGGTCCATTCAGCAACGAAGTCCGCCAACGCTTGCGACTTGATGGCCTTTCGCGGGGCATAGGTGATGGTCTCCCCCATTAGTTCGGCAGACCACTTGGCGACGCGCCCCGTGGCCTCCCGATTGTTGATGATTTCACCGAGGGGGAAGGAAGACACCACCGTTACGGGATGAGCGAGGAAGTAGTGCTGGAGCTTGCGCCTTGTGACGATGATGCCGTAGAGCAGCTTCTGGATGTGCGGATACCGGACCTTGGCCTCGGAGAGTACCTCACTGGTGAAGTATACCGGTCGTTGGACCGGCAACGCATGACCCTCCTCGTGCCTCTCGATGACTATAACCGCACTGACCACCTGAGTGGTTGCGGCCACATAGAGGAGGAGAGGTTCGGAGGGGTCGTCACCTTCGGCCGGTCGTGGAGGCACGAGAATTGGTGCAGAAGTCAGCAATCCCTTCAACTTGGTTAAGGCCTCCTCGGCTTCGGCAGTCCACGCAAAGTGTTCCGTCTTCTTCAACAGGCGGTAGAGGGGTAGCGCTTTTTCCCCTAGCCTCGAGATGAATCTGCTGAGAGCGGCTAGGCAGCCTGTCACTTTCTGCACACCCTTGAGGTCTCGAATCGGGCCCATCCTCGTGATTGCTGAGATTTTTTCAGGGTTTGCCTCGATCCCCCGCTGTGAGACAATGTAGCCAAGTAGCATGCCTCGAGGCACACCAAAGACACACTTCTCGGGGTTGAGCTTCACATTCTTGGCCCGAAGGCACTCGAACGTGGTCTCGAGGTCACTGATGAGGTTCCCGACTTTCTTAGTTTTAACCACGATGTCATCGACGTAGGCCTCGACGGTCTTGCCTATGTGCTCGCCAAAGATGTGTTGCATACATCGTTGGTACGTTGCCCCGGCGTTTCGCAGGCCGAAGGGCATCGTAACGTAGCAATACATACCAAATGACGTGATAAAAGAGGTTGCGAGTTCATCGGATTTTCTCATCTTAATTTGGTGGTAGCCGGAATACGCATCAAGGAACGACAGCACTTCGCACCCAGCAGTGGAATCGACAATCTGATCAATTCTAGGTAAAGGAAATGGAACTTTCAGACATGCTTTATTCAGACCAGTGTAGTCTACACACATCCGCATTTTCCATTCTTTTTCCTAACTAATACAGGGTTAGCTAGCCACTCTGGGTGAAATACCTCCTTGATGAATCCAGCCGCCAAAAGCTTGTGCACCTCCTCGCCGATGATCCTGCGCTTCTCCTCGTCGAAGCGGCGCAGGCGTTGCTTCACCGGTCTGGACCCGGCCTGGATTTCCAAGGCGTGCTCGGCGACTTCCCTCGGTATGCCCGGCATGTCCGAGGGGCCCCACGCAAACATATCGATGTTCGCGCGGAGAAAGTCGACGAGCACTGCTTCCTATTTAGGCTCGAGGCTGGCACTGACGGTCAGCGTCTTGCCATCGGTCGAGGTCGGGTCGACGGGTATCTGCTTGGCGCGCTCAGCTGGCTCGAAGGTGCCGGTGTGGCGCTTTGCTTCTAGGGCCTCCCCGGTGGCCAGGGTCGCCAAGGCCTCGAGCGAGTCGAGGTGGACGTTGGCTTCCCCACGCTCGACGCACTCCACGTCGCAGTGGTACGCGTGCTCGTAGGAGGTGTCGATGGTGATGACCCCTTTTGGCCCCGGCATCTTGAGCTTCAAGTACGTGTAGTTGGGAACTGCCATGAACTTGGCGTAGCCTGGCCGGCCGATGATGGCGTGGTAGGTCCCTTGGAAACCAACCACCTCGAAGGTGAGCGTTTCCCGGCGGAAGTTTGCCGGCGTGCCAAAGCAAACCGGCAGGTCGATGCGCCCGAGGGGGTAGTCCTTCTTCCCTGGTACGACTCCGTGGAACCCCCCGACGCTGGGTCGGAGCTGACCCTCTGAAATCCCCAGGAGGTCGAGGGTCTCGAGGTATATGATGTTGAGGCTCGAGCCCCCATCCGTCAACACCTTGGAGAACCGCACGTCGACTATGACGGGGTCGACGACGAGGGGGTACGCTCCCGGGTTTATGACACGGTCCGGATGGTCGTCACGGTCGAACGTGATCGGAGCATCAGACCAGTCAAGATACCGGGGGGCGTCGTGGCAGAGTGCAAAGACCTCCCGGCGCTCCTTCTTTCTTTCTCGGGCTGAGAGCCCGACGGTCGGCCCCCCGTAGATCATGTAGCAGTCGCGCACCGGGGGGAAGTCGCCATCCGCGTCCCCGTCGCCGCGCTGACTGTTATCCTTGCCCTTGGGCGCGTCTTCTCTCTTATCGCCGAGCTTGGAGTAGTAGCCTTTCAACATTCGGCAGTCTTTCATCTTATGGTTTACGGGGCCTGAGTGATAAGTGCAGGGATCCTCGAGCATTTTATCGAAGACGGCCCCGTTCGGGGGGCCTCGAGGCTTCTTATGCTCGAGGGTGCCTGCGAGCACTTCTTCATCATCGTCGTCGTGGGCGTCGCGCTTCGCCTTTTGACCTTTCCCCTTGCCCTTCTTCTTTTTGCCGTTGTTGCCGCGGCTTTTGACATCGTTGCCCTTGCTCGAGCCCTCCGGCGCGGTCACCGCCTTACCTTTGTCCGTGGAACGGCCAAAGAAGGCCCCTACTGCCTCGTCACCTGAGGCAAAGCTGGTGACACAATCCATCAGGTCCTCGACCGTCCTGGGACGGTAGCGTCCTAGCTCATGAACTAGCTCTTGGCATGTTGTGTCCGCGAGGAACGCTGAGATGACGTCCTCATCAGGCACGTGGGGGAGCTCGAGGCGCTGCTTCGAGAACCGTCGAGCAAAATCGCGGAGGGGCTCGTCCGCCGCCTGCCTGCAACGCCGCAGGTCCCAGGGGTTGCCTGGGCGCACGCAAGTCCCCTTGAAATTCCCGTCGAAGACCCTGACTAGGTCGGCCCATTCGTCGATCCGATCCGGCGGGAGCCCTTCGAGCCACCGGCGGGCGGTGTCCGACAGGTAAAGTGGGAGCTGGCGTATGATCACCCGGTCGTCGTTCTTCGCTCCACCCAGTTGGCAGCCTAGGCGGAAGTCTGAGAGCCAGAGCTTGGGCTCGATCTCCCCGTCATACTTCACGATGTTGGTCGGAGGTCGGAAGCGGTCGGGGAGGGTCGAGCTGCGGATGGCCCGGCTGAAGACTCTGGGGCCCGGGGGCTCGAGGACTTGCCGGTCCTCGTCACTGTCGTAGCGCCCCCCTCGATGGGCGCTATAGCCACGCTCCTGGGCCCCCTTGTCCTTGCGCCGACGGTTGATGTCGTTGCGGGCGTCATTGGGGTCTCGAGGTGGGCGGTTGTCGACGATCCGTTCCCGGACTGGCCTGGCCTGAGAGGCGTTCGGCTGATGGACGGATGCCTCGCGCTCGTTGCGGGGCGTGTCCGCCGGCTTTTCCGAGACCGCTCCGCGCCGTCGTGACGCCGAGCTCTCGGCCTGCTGCACGACGGCTGTCTCGAGGATGTTCTTCATTTCCCCAAGCATGCGCCTGACGTCAGGGTTGGAGACGGCGGGTAGATCACGGAGTAGCATCGCCGCCGCCACCACGTTCTGCCCGGCTCGCGGGAAACGCGCCTCGGGACGTGCTGGCGCCCCGTCCTCAAGGATCTGTCGGTGGACCTCTCGAGCTCGGCCACGAACGCCGGCGCCTCGAGGCTGGGCTGGTTCTTGTGCTAAGGTTTTCTCAAGCTGCAGCAGGTGTTGTCGGTCCTCCTCAGCCTTGGCGATGGCCTCCCGCAGCTGTGCGAGCTGCGCCGCTCGGTCGTCGCTGTGCTGGGATGGAGCAGCCGGTGCCGGGGGTTCGTTCCTCCCCTGAACGCGTGACCCGCCCGCCGCAGCCACGTCTCCGGGCCCCTCGAGGTTGAGCGCCGGCCCGGTGTCGTCGTCGCCGTCGTCCTCGGCTTCGCCCGCGACCCCCTCGAGCTGGAAACACTCCCTGGTAGTGTCCCAGAGGTCAGGGTCATGGTAGTCGTACTCATCGGAGTTGGAGCTGGCGAAGCCGCGCCGCCTCGGCTCGTGCCGGGGCTGCAGCTCGCGGTACCACTCCCCAAAGGTGGCTTGACGAGGTGGCCCGACGGCTCGTGAGGGGCCGCGGTCTACGCGCGCGGGGTGGACAATCTCCAGGTTGGCGATGGCCTGCAGTAACACGCCCGGGCGTTCCTCCTGCTCCGCCGGCTGTCGACCCCGACTGCGCTCGTTGAGCTGGCGGGCGTGAGCTGCCGCGGAGCTGTCGAGGGCGAACGGGAACTGTCGACATCGAGCGCGGTACACCTCGTGCGGGAGGAGGCTGGGTGGCGTCGACGGTGCACGGCTCGGAGGCCTTTGGCCTGGCTCCTGGTCCGTGCGCACGATGAACGCGAAGTCGCTGGGCGGGCGCGGGCGCGCCCTGGAGGTCTCCGGCCGCGCGCCGGGCTGGTTTCCCCTCGGGGACCCTGCACCGGCTACGGGGACGTGGATGTTTGCCGCGGGCACCGCCTGTGCCCGGCGATGATGATGACGACGGCGCCGCTCGCGATGTGGCGGCGCGTGGTGGTGCGGGCGACGCGCCACGCCTCCCGCGCGGGGTGGCGTGACACGCCCTCCGCTCGGGCCCTCCGTGGAGAGCAGAGTCAGCTCGTTGCTGTTGCCGGTGGCCAGGAACTCGAGGCTCCCGAACCAGACGATGGCGCCAGCCGAGAACGGAAGAGGGGATGAAGCCATCCAGGAGCAACGAGAAATCGGCTCGGACACGCAAAGGCCCCTACCTGGCGCGCCAACTGTCGGCGTTTCGTACCCGGGGGTATCACACCAACGAGTAATATGATCGCGTGCTTCTCTTCCTGGATGGTGATGCAAGAGGACACAAGGATTTATCCTTGTTCGGGCAAAGAAGGCCCTACGTCCAGCGGGGGGATGTTCTTGTATTACTTGCACCTAAGTGCTTGTACAGGGGCGAATACAAGCTCAGTGAGCCTGGACCGGAGTCCGGACTCGTGTATGTGTGTGGACTCGTGTGTTGTCTCTCGAAGTTCTGTCCCCCCGGAATGAGGGCCCTGGTGTCCCCCTTTTATAGAGCAAGGGGAGGCCAGGGTTACACAAGGGTATTACAGGTGTCGGGGCGTACGGTGCCCAATATGGAGAAGGGTAGGAACCCTGTCTTGTCGGGGCCACTGGAGCCGATGTGGTCGTTGCTGTTGAGGCGTCCTTGGGGCGTGGCCTCCATCCCGGGCGCGGACGTGGCGGCGTGACGATGTAGAAGCCGTACAGCACCCATTCCGGCACGTCCAGGACACGGCGGGGTCCCTCCGGGTCTTGGGGTACCTGTCTTCCAATAGCGTGAAAGTAGTTAGGGCTCGAAGGGCGCGGAGCCGGCCTCGAGATGGCGCCTGCGGGGGGCTCGAGTCCCCGCAGGTATGGGCGAGTTCCGGGGAGCCTGGTCGTACAGCGGAAATCCGGGTCTCGAGATGTGACCGGGACGTGCCACAGTGCAAGGTATGGTTGAACAGTGCTGTGCTGGTGCCTTTTGGCCCATGCTTGTGGTGAAAACGAGACTTGACTTTACCCTGGTTACTGTGGTACACGTCGGGCTGCAGAGGACGTGACTGGAGTAGGTAGATGTATTAAATGCGCGGTATGGGGTTGGCATCCTACGTCTGCACCGCTCGAGGGGGGCATAGAGCGCCTCGAGGGATAAGCCGCTGTGCCAGAGGGGCTCGAGGTCCCCGCGTGGGGTCTCGAGGTGTGATGTTCGGCTGTGGGGGGGCTCGAAGGGCAGTGGAGCACTTGCCCGAGGCCTGACGCGCCTCGGCTTGGAGGGCTCGGCTCGGAGGGCTCGGGCGAGACGGAAAGCGAGCATTCGCCCGAGGCTTGGCTTGGAGGGCTCGGTGGACCAGTGTTGCAGGTCTCGAGGGGTTGGCCTTTCAGGGGGTTAGACTTAGTTTGGTCCGTTATTGATTTGTGTTCTAGGTTTAACCTATTTGTTTGCTTTGATTAGGGGTACCCCTTTTGATTGGGGTACCCCTTTGGCGTTCCCCCGACACCACTCGAAATTGAAATTCAAACGTTCGAATTCAACGGCTCTCTTCGATTTCATTTCACGGGATTTCTGGCCGTCACAGTCCAATCGACGATTTCCTTTCCAAAAACACACGCGCACGCGCACGCGCACGCCGCAGCCTACTACTAGTACTACTACTCATCTGCAGCCAGCTAGCCCATTGGGCCGTGGCGTGCCGAACAGGCCCTGGGGTACTCTCGAGCGCCGCCGAGCGCGGGGGCGGGGCAGCCAGCGCGCGCTCTCCCGCGTTCCCGCCTCGCACGACCACCATACTTCGTACAGTCACACGAAACCCGACCCTACCTCTCATCCCGGACGCCGTGCCCTCCGCGACGGCCCCACCTGTCACATACATACCCAGAAACCATCCGCGTATCCGCACCGCACCACTCCCCTCCGCCACGCCACGCCACCGCCTGCCGGCCCCCCTGTCACGTCCCACGTGTCAGTGGCGGAACATTTGCGCGGGAAACCCCGCTGGTCGATCCCGCGCTCACGCCAGACGCGTCGCGTGCCCCGACGCCCCCCGTACCCGCCACCCACGGGCACCCCGCACGCGGTCACAGGCATCCTACTCCCATCCACTGTCGGGTGGCCCCGACGAACGGCAGTGCCTCCCTGGTCCCACGAGTCATCGGGTGGCGGTCGACTCGCCACAGCCCGCCCATAAACCCACGCCCCCCCCCCGCACGGCCGCACGCACCCATGTGACCGTTGTGCTTGCCACCGCTTCCACCTCGTTCCCCTCGGCCTCCTTCCTCTTCTGCGCGGCCCCCTTCCCCCTATAAACCCCGCCGGCACCGCACGGGAGAAATCTCCCAATCCCAATCCCCCGTCCCTCGCCTCCCGCCGCCAGCAGAGCCGCCATGGCCACCGCCGTTTTCACCCCCATGGACCTGTCCCCGGTGCCGGCGCCGGTCCCAGCCCCGAGACGGCGGGGCCGGCCGCCGAAGAACCCGGCCCCCGCCGAGGCGCCGGGCACCACCCCGGCGTCCCCGCTGGTCGCGCCGGCGGAGGAGGCGATGGGGGACTACGAGCGCGAGAGGGCCGCGAGGATCCGGGAGAACATGGAGCGGATGCAGAAGCTCGGCATCCTCGACCTCGCGCAGACACTCAGCCAGTCCGCCGCCGCCGCCTCGAGTCGCGGTACCGGCAGCGGGCGGTGGCGACGGAAGCCCGTGGAGCCCGGGTCCGCTGGCGGGGCCAGGGTGAAGCCCGCGCCGCCGCCGCCCTCGCGGAGGTCCCTCAGGTACGGGCCCAATCGTCTTCTTGGGGGTGGTGGATGCGATGCGTGTCCTGGTTACTTTCTTGGGGTGCCTGACGGTTCTTGCCTCTGGAACGCTGGTGTTGCCTCTGTATGTCTGCAAGATCTGTTCTTTTCTTTTTCTTTTTCTTTTTCTTTTTTGTACAGTATAGATCCTGTGTCTCTGTGAATCTGTAGCTCAATTAATTTCCCGCAGCTTAGTTGCGATCGTAGTCGTCGTTTTCGTCATCTAAACGGATCTACCTGCAGTTCCTGTTCGTGGAATGTTTTAGTATTGTTTCCCCTATTCGCTCCTTAGCTCAACACGTTTCAGGATGGAAGTATTGCTCTCTATGTTTATCTTGTGCTTGTAGTTTCGATGCTGTATGGATCTGAATGGATGTTGCTGTTCTTTCCTTTTTTGCACATGACGATCCTGTCAGTAACATACACAATCCTGTCCTAATGGCGTTAACTCCTAATGCCTTTCCACAAGGCACTACAAAATTTTCAGTTTTGTTTTCTGCTCCAAATTTGTTTGCCACATGTCAACTAAATAGGTTTAATAAACACTGTCATTGTCTATGTCCTGCATTCGTGGACCTGTGTCTCATCAAAAAATTTCAGTTATGTTTTCTGCTCCAAATTTGTTTGCCACATGTCAACTAAATAGGTTTAATAAACACTGTCATTGTCTGTGTCCTGCATTCGTGGACCTGTGACTCATTCAATCTTTCATGACATTAGCAGTAATCTTCTTGAAATCCTTGTTTTATATTTTAGGTTGAAGGACGTGGAACCAGTTAGCTATTGTGAAATTCAGCCAAAGAAAGAGAAACACTCTGAAGATGGCAAAACTGAGTTAATAGAGGTAGGAGCCAAGGAAGAAATATACACTGAAGAGCATGATAAGCTTTTGGGTACATGCAACACTCCTTGGACTCTGTTTGTCGATGGTTATGGCAGTGATGGAAAGCGCATCTATGATCAAGTGAGGGGCCAAACCTGTCATCAATGCAGGTAAGTTTCTACTGGAACAGCTATTTGTGAATTCTCTGTTTGAATCGGTTGCCTTTGCCATATGTTGTAATGTTCACCTTTTGTTTTGTTAAAGGGTTAATAACCTACTGTGTGATACTATTCTGTATGGAAAAGGGAACAAAACATTTACAACTTCAATAACGTATCAACAATGCAGCTCCCATATTTTGATATGGAAGAGGGTGGTGGTGTGTGGTCTTAATATAATGACTATCTTTTGCTAGTGCACTGTTAAACATTTTTTACTACCTCTTTTATAATATGTTGTGGTTTGTGTATGTTAGATAAACATCAATGTGCACACTAAAGAGTAGAGGCGAATTTTAATATTTGCTCAAATTCGTTTTTTCTATTATTGTATAAATGGCAAGTTAATTTGCTTGTTCTGAGGTTTTTATGGTTAAAGATCTGGAGGATACCTGATGTGTATAATCATATAGCATATTTACTGTATTATTAATTTGCTTCACCTTTGGTATAATGGCATAATGCTTTCATGTTGCAGACAGAAAACTCTTGGTCATCATACAAGTTGCTGTAAATGCCAGATTGTCCAAGGGCAGTTTTGTGGAGATTGTCTGTACATGAGGTGAGCATTCTTTACAGTAATAGTAATTTCTCATTATTTTGGTTAAATATTGACCTGCTCTGCGCCTCTGCTGCTAGACAAAATTAAGCATAGAATTATCGATTGTATGTTAATGGGCTGTGTCATTATTTTCTTAGGGACATGTGTTAGACATAATTAATGACTTGCAATGAATCCCCTCTTCATATATCATATCACAACTTCATTTGAGAAGCTATATTTTCATAGACACTGTTAGTTAAAGTTAAATTTTTCTGATTTAGGACTAACCTGGATGGACTTATTATCACAACTTCATTTGAGAAGCTATATTTTCATAGACACTGTTAGTTAAAGTTAAATTTTTCTGATTTAGGACTAACCTGGATGGACTTATTTGTGATTACAAAAATATAACAGAACTTTGCACAAATTAAAACAAATTTACTGATGCTGAAGCTGTACGCTTTTTTCTTTCATTTTTTTGCACACCTCTAGGACTTTGGGTGCACAAATTATTTTGTGAGAAATTTTCAGTTTCAGGTCTGTGCTATTAAAAGCATTCCATGTGTTCCCTATGCTTAGTTGAAAAATGTTGAAACACTACATACCTGAATGTGTATTGAGCTCGACAGTTAATTTGT
Organism: Coix lacryma-jobi var. lacryma-jobi; assembly: GCA_009763385.1. Taxonomy (NCBI): domain Eukaryota; kingdom Viridiplantae; phylum Streptophyta; class Magnoliopsida; order Poales; family Poaceae; genus Coix; species Coix lacryma-jobi. The sequence continues at coordinate 29,611,789 of CM019831.1, forward strand.
TTCAGGGATTGACACTTTGTTGCTGATGCAGGTATGGTGAGAATGTGTTAGAAGTTAAGAAGAATCCTAACTGGATATGTCCAGTTTGCCGTGGCATCTGTAATTGCAGTATATGCAGAACTAAGAAAGGATGGTTCCCTACTGGTTCTGCGTATAGGAAGGTATATTTAATAGCACATAATATTCCCTATTACCTTTCAAAGGCACAAACTGCTAACTGAAGTTGAAATAACATAAATTAATATCTCCTTTGTTTCTGGATCATGCGTCTCGTTAGGTTCTGTGTGTAGCCTATGTTTAACCTACTTGGTTGTGGCTATAGGCTTTGTTATTGTAGTTAATTTATGTTGGGTAAAAGTTAGGTAATGGATTGGATTCAATGTAGGTATTATTCATATTTGGATGTAATGGTGGAAGTATGCATATACCAATTTGTCAATGATCCAATAATTCTGACAATCCTGCGTCTTCTTCATACAGGTGGTTGGACTTGGGTATAAATCTGTGGCACACTTTTTAATTGCAACACATCGAGCGTCATCAGTTAACTCAGAGGATTCAAGCTCAGCTGACAAAAAGAAGTTGCTGTCTGCTAAATCTGAAACCTCATGCATTTCTGATCATGATGTGCTGGATGCCCATGAGAGTCCAGACGATGGAGAAACAAGCAGCAAAGCTAAGCCGAACAAAGCAACTCGCTGCCAAGTGAAGAAGAGTTCTGATGGTGACAAAGATGATAGCGGAAGCGTGTCTGTTGTGACATCAGATTGCCAGGATGATCAAACCAACAAGGATGCTGGATGTGTCACTCCATCTTCTAAGCCAATGTCAAGGAAGAGGAAGTACGTTGAACGAAGCTCTGACTGCATTGCAAGCAGGCTGCGGTCGCGGCTCAACATGCCATAAGCCGATGAACCGTGATTAGGATCATGGATCTCTTTTGCTGCCCTACTGCAGGCTCAGCCCCTTCTGCGACGAAGTTCTGGCTCTTTTCACATCCAAGCAGTTCATGGGCAATGCTATTGAAGATGTTCAGTTTCAGCCGGTGATTGTTGTAGCAGTGGTTAGAGCTTAAAACTATGTTTACATCCATGTGTAGTGAAATCGGCTGTATTTGTGGCATTAGTGCCAGTAGTTGATCGTGGATTTGTTGTGCTAGTCTCTCTGACGTGAGCTGGGTGTTTTACTAAATTGCAATAGCCTAAAATTCCGCCCCTGAGCTGGATGTTTTACTAAATTGCAATAGCCTAAAATTCCCCTGCAGCTTACTGTATAATTCATGATATGCAACTCTGCAAGTGAAGGTTTCTAGGTGGGGAGATCCATTGTTCAGAAGGTTTGCCTTGTTTCACACCGTCCCAACCTCATGACTGCCATATGGAGCAGAGCAGACCAGAACCGTCTGAGCTGCTGAGGAGAGCCCCAGGCATTTTGCAAGATAATATTGAATATGGTCTTCTATTACCAAATGCATTGCTTATCGTGTTGAATATGGTCTATATTGACAGAAAATATAGTTGAAATTAGACCTGGACTTTATCTAGCAAATAGCAACCATTGTCTGTCCAGTGCACATAGATAGTAGGAACTGAACAACATTCAAGATGTCTGATTCAAAGAAAACAATATGCTACCAAACTTAGACTGCTACTTACATCCGCACCTGTCGTTGCGTTTTGCCCAATTTTACAAATTGCACTAATGTGCAATGCCTGCAACATATGTAGCATCTGCGGTAGCCAGCAAGCTTGGGTCAGGGGGGCGTCGAGAACTGCCCAGCATACACCGCAGGCCTCTGCTTCCTGCCGCGGTGTCTTCGGCCGGCCGCAGTGGATGGCGCGAGGTGGATGGGGGCACGGAGCCGGGGCACAGAAGAGGCCCCCGGGTGCAGCGCACCCACGCTGGGGAAGGTCGTGGTGGCCGGAAAAGGTGAGTTGCGGGCGATGGATGCGTCGGTGGGGAAAGGAAATATCGCTACCTTTTCTAGAAAATCATTATTATTTTATATACATCGCGAGGAAGTAGCCAAGTGCCCATAATATTAAATATGGTAGTATACTCATATTGACAGACCAGCTCAAATTAAGCCTAGCCATATTGACAACAATCATTTCCCTTGCTTGGCTAGTGCACACATACATAACAGAAATTAAACAACATTCAAGACGTGTATGTCTTCAAATAAAACAATATACAACCAAACATAAGATTCGACACCTTTATTTGTCGCTTTGCCCAATCTTGCTTAATGTGTAGTTGTCTGTTTGGCCCATCTTGCCCATGTAACAACGACAAACACATAGACAGTGTCAAATGCTTTGTCGAATAGGCGGAAGTGAGCAATCCTCCATGATTTCTTGAATAAGAAGAGACAGAACACCACCCAGAGACCTACCACGTATCCTATACCAAGTCCACAGGAAAATGTAAGTACCACATGTTCATCTCTCTCTTGGTTGCCATGCTTTGGTTCTCTGTTGCCGTAGGTGCAGTTCTCGTGAAGAGGATATCCACAAAGGCCAACGTTGCCATCATATATATGAGGATTCTGTGCGTAAAGGGTGTCAAGCTGTGCCCCTGATGGGATTCTTCCCGTGAGATTGTTGTGCGACAAGTTCAGGGAGCCTAAATATGATATATTTGACAGACTTTGTGGGATTTCTCCGCAAAGATTGTTCCTTGAGAGGTCGAGCGATTCTAGTGATTGCATAGCCCCAATCCTTTCTGGAATTTTTCCAGTCAAATTATTCCTTGATAGATTCAAATTCACAACTGCATTTAGAGAGGCTATTTCTTCTGGAATTTCACCGGACAAGTGATTTGATGACAAGTCAATGATCACCATGTCAGCAAATGCTAAACTACTGTAATAACGTTCTTGTCCCTTCATGGTCATAGACATGTTAACCGTATCACTAATAATTCTAGTATCCCCTGTTTTCATCGCACTTAAATTTGACAAATGATGGGGTAAGGTACCTGATATACTATTGCCTGCCAAATTTAGATGATATAGGCCTCCAAGACGGGTAATAGTGCCTGGAATGCTTCCTGTGAAATTATTCCATGCTAGATCAAGGACATGTAGTTCTGTGTATGTTTCTAAAATCAGTTCTAGCTTTCCCGATAGCATATTGTTACGTAATATTAGTGATGTGGCTCTCCTTTGCTAATTACACACCGGCAATTTTCCCTCCAAATGATTGTTGGCTAAATTCAATGCATACACATTGAGGTCACAAATGTTTGATGGTAGTTGTCCTGACAAATGGTTCCTAGAGATGTCCAATCGAAACAGATTTACAGGCAGCAGAGGTATTGGACCGGTTAGCTGGTTTGAATCCATGTAGAGCTTCTGTAATGATATCATACTTTTCAAATTTGCTGGCAGTGAGCCATTGATTCCATTGTTCGAAAAGGACAATGATTTTGCGTTAGAGAAGGTAGCTGGAAACCAGTCCGGAAGCGTGTCAAATATAGATGTGCTGGACATGTCTAGCTCAAGAATATTAACCTGGGACCGTAACCAGGTAGGGAAAAGAGGACCCATCTGACAAGATGCAAAATATGCATTTTCGAGTCTGAAGGGAGGTAACCACTCTGGATCCACTGTGATCTTCAATGAATTAAATGACAAGTCAATAAGCTTCAATTTTTTTAGGCCAGCAAAATGTTGTTGGGTGATTACACCATCGAGATTATTTTCGCTGAGGTCTAGCTCAACCAAATTCTTGAATGCACCGAGCTCAGAAGGCACAGGTCCGCTGAGATTGTTCACCCCCAGATATAGTTCCTTCAGCTTGCTCGGGTAACATTGTGGTAACCTTTGGGATAAATCACTTATATTGCCATAAAAAAAGTTGCCCGTCAAGTATAGGCTTTCCAAATTGCACAGATTTGTCATGTTTGCTGTCATGATGTCTGAATGATAATCAAACCTAAAATCAAGAGCTTGAAGGGACGTCATACCTCCCAGTGCATCAGGAATTCGACCGTATAAATCAGTTCCCGCAAGCTCAAGACGCTTGAGGCTCGTCAAATTCCAGAGCCAACATGATGCAACTGGGTGACCAAAGTGGTTCCAAGAGAGGCTGAGCTCCACAAGGTGTGTAAGATTAAGATGCGGGAGAGATTGGTTTGCACTTGTAAGCGAGCAATCAGAAAGACGAAGGACCCTTAAAGAAGGAATCATGTTTACAACATGAGCCCAATCAGCTGTCCCATTGAGGCCCACAGAGTCCATGTCAAGGTACATCAGAGGCAAATTTGATAACCAAGAAATATCTGTGGAGTACAACTCTGGAGGATCCCAACCCCATGGGAGGAGGCCATAATAATGTCTACCAGGTGAGAGGTCAAGGTATTGTAAGTTGGAGAGGTTGCCGAGCTGTGGTGGCACCCTCCCGCCCAAGGGCATGCCAGAGAGGTTGAGGTACCTCAAGTTCTTGAAAAGGCCCAAGAACTCTGGCACACGCCCGGCTGGCCCCGAAAGGTTGTTCACGCTGAGATCAAGGCTCTCAAGATGATGCAAGGAGAGCAAGGAGGGACTTATCTGGCCCGACAAAGCCGTGCGGTTGAAACGAAGCCGTGGATCATCGGTGTACATGACGTTGCCGTTGCCCAGACGGAGGCCGATGACATGGCCGCGGGTCCGGTTGCTGCACCGGACGCCGCTCCACCGGCAGCAGTCTTGGTCACCTTGGTGCCACGAGGCGAGGCGCCCCGCTGGGTCGCCGGTGATGCCTCGCTTGAAGGCCAGCAGGGCCTCCCTCTCGCTGGGTATGCAGGCTCCACCACCAGTGGCATGGTGACCAGCAGCAGCTGGCGGAAGCTGCAGTGCCTGCGACGACGACGGCTGCGAGGTGGCGGCCGCGGCGGCTGCCAGAAGGAGAAGCAAGTGCAGGACGGCGGAGGGACGCATATGCATGACCTTCAGTTGGATCAGTTGATGATTGTTGGTTTGTAATTGTTGAAAGAGACACATGAGAAGCACTCTGTCGTCTGATCGAAATGCGTTGGTGTGGCCATCTCCATCTCATCGTGTGATTATATAAAGCTAGCTAGATGCTTCAGTCTACGGCCAAGTCACGGTCACGGTCGTCGTCCAGTCGTCGCCGCCGGTCCGTCAACGTCGTGTCCCACGCACTGCTGCACAAAGACTGAAAGGCCCTAGTAATTATTGCATCCGTGTACACTGGGGTGGTGGGACAACACTCAACACGGAGGGCTTTCAAGGCTGATGAAGAATCATATTCATACTGCTTGGGAATGCAGTGTTCCCTTACCCTTATTATATATATATATATATATATATATATATATATATATATATATGTAGTAGAAAAATGTTGAAAGGCTACATGCATCTGAATGTTGGGCACTACGTTGAGATGGCTCTGGTTGCAAAAAAAAAAAAAAAAAAAAAACAGAGTCACAAGTACTGGAAATAGCATCTTTGTCTAGTACAAAATGCTTTGCCGAGTGTCAAATACCGAACACTTACAAAGCGTTTTGCCAAGTACCGTACTCGGCAAAGAAAAACACTAGGCTAAGGCTGCTTTGTCGAGTGTTTTTTTTGACACTCGGCAAAGAGTTATTTGTCTAGTGTCCTTTTTTTTTTGTTACTCGGCAAAGAGCTCTTTGCCTAGTGTCTTTTTTTAACACTAGACAAAGTTAATTTTCAAATCATATTTTAAAGCAGTAAATTAATTTAAATGAAAAAATTCAACTATAAAGTTGTTTAACTCATCAAAGATGAATAATTTCGGTTTTGGTTATTTCTTCATTTGACAAACTAAAAATAAATTTGTTCACAAATCTTACGTATTTCTCTGTTAGTTTATGAAACTACAACAACGATATTTAAGATTTATAAATAATATTAGAACCACAATCTTGGATGTATAAATGGTCAAATAACTACAATAAACTTTGTAGATCTTGAAAAGTTATGAAAGTTTGTTGACGACAACTTTTAAATTTGAAGTCATCTTATCATGCAAAACTGCATCCCAATTTGAAATCTTAAAATTTGAATTTTTTCAAAGACCTTATATGGAGAAATGACCAAAACAAAAGTTTTTTAGATCTCGAAAAGTTATGAAACTTTGTAGTTGAAAACTTTTTAATTTATGCAAAACTGTATTTGATTTTAAAAATTTTGAAATTTGAATTCTTTAAAATACCTCAGATGGAGAAATGACAAAAATGAAAGTTGTAGATCTCAAAAAGTTATGAAACTTTGTGGTTGACAACTTTTTAATTTGAAATCATCTTGCCAATGAAAACTACATTTTAAATTCTCAAATTTAAAATTTAAATTTTCGTAAATTACCTCGGATGGAAAAACTATCAAAATAAAAGTTATATAACTTGAAATGTTATGAACTTTAAAGTTGATAACCTTTTGATTCGAATTCGTTTAGAGCCTTAAATAAGCAAATTACACTCGATTTAGTATAATACGTGGGGAACCAAAACACAGTTTAGTACTCCCTCCGTCCATGAAAACATGCAATTATGAGATTCGTGCCAGTCAAATTGATTCAAGTTTGACTAAGATTATAATAAAAAGTATTAGTATTTATGTCACTAAATAAAATTATTATGAAAATATATTCTATTATCTAATGGTATATTTTTTGTATAAAGAATGTTAGTACTTTTTTATATAATTTCGGTCAAAGTTTAAAATGTTTGACTCCTCGATAAGCGAGAATTGCATGTTTTGTTGGACGGAGGGAGTACATGTGAGTATATAGTGTAGTGGTAGAGCGGACTCCGCACGAGAGAGAGGTTGTGGGTTTGAATCACACCGGTCGCGAAGCCGTGAGATTTGTACAAAAAATTCCACGACTTGCGAAAATTTACTATTTTTTAGATTTTTGTTCGGTTCAGTTTTTTTTGCCTAGTGTTTTTCTTTATCGAGTGGGACTTTGACGAGTGCCCGAGAAATAACACTCGACAAAGAGCTCTTTACCGATTAATTTTTTTTTATCGAGAGCCCTTTGCCTAGTGCAATTGGGCCTTTGCCAAGTGCCTTTGGCACTATGCAAAGCGCCCCCGAGTGGCCAGTAGTGCACATCGCCCTTGGGCTAGTCTTCCAATCCAGGTGCCCGAGCAATCTATGGCCTTTTTTGCTATGGTTGTTTACTCTAAAATTGGTGATGGATCATCTACCCTCTTCTAGACAGATCGTTGGCTCCATGACTAATGTATTGCAGATCTTGCGCCTCACCTTTTCGCCGTCATCCCCAAAAGAAGACTCAAGCGGCGTACTGTCCAGGATGTGCTCACCAACCAAACTTGGATTTCTGACATTCAAGGGGCTCTTACTGTGGGAGTATGTTGGGAGCACACTTGCCTTACCCCCGCTCACGCGCAGGGGAGCGGCGAAGGTGGCCGGTCATTAGAACTGAGCGCGAGGGTACAGGGAAGCAAGAATAGTGGTGCTGTAGCTCTCTTTCCGAAAAACCGTGGCCGTTACACTGTTCATCCCCTGGTATTTATAGGGAACACCATGGGACACTGACCAAATTACGAAAGGGTACAAGAAAGATTCCTTCACGCTGTACAACGGAAGGGCAGAATCGTAAAAACACAGAGAAAGTGGAAACCCTAGTTCGACTTCCTCCTGTCCGCCGCCACTCGACTCCCACGCACCTTCGCAGGAAAGCAAAGGTTAACTTCTCGGCTTCGCCAGTCGTGAGGCCTGCGTTCGCTTCCCACCTGCTGAGCTCGACGTCTTCAGCGAAGGTACCCTCGCAGGAATGCGCGAGGGTCAACCTCTGTGTTCTTCATGCCTACAGCCTGCAAGAGCCACAAAGTTTGCGAGGGTCGAGTCAATATCCGAAGGTTAGGAAAGCGATCCGAGGGACTCAACAAACGTCGCGGAGGTGCGCGAGTCGCGCGAAGGTCGTCTTTGAGCCAGCCTGCGTGGCGCCACTGCCGAGGGTCCCTTCCCCCTCGATGTCTTGGATCTAAAGAACGATACTTAGGCCCAAGCAGTGCCCCTTGATGGGAAACGTGACATGACCCTTGGCAGTGACGCCCGCGGCTGCTCTTGGGCTGGGCCGTTGTATTTTGCTTGTATTGTTGTGATCCATCTTGTTCTTTGCGCCGTGGTTTTCGGGGGCTGTGCCGGTCTTGTCGGGTGGGGTGGATTGCCTTCCGACCTATAAATAGGAGGGGTTGGTGGGGAGTTTGAAATTTTGCCATCCTTTTGCCCTAGCCATCCTGCTGCTGCGCGCTGTTTGTTGCGAAGGTCTGTTTTCCTGGTTGCGAGGGTTAAGTGATTGCTTTGTTTTTGCGAGGTTTATAGTTTGAGAGATGGCTCGAATTAAGCAAACTGCTCGTGTTGCTTCTCCGTCCGCTGCGGATGAGGGAGTGACTTTTGAGTTTGGCCTCAGCCGGGTCTGCAGTTCGGACTTGGTGTCTTATGTCAAGCGAGGCTGGATTGAGGACGGAAAGGCAAGGACCAGTGCTGGAGAAACTGTTCCGAAGCCGGATGCTGACGAGGTTGTTGTATTTGAGGAGTTTTTCTCGGCTGGTCTTCATTTCCCGGTTGCTTCATTTGTGACTTCGGTTCTTCAGAGGTTCAACCTGCGGTTCCATCAGCTCACACCATCGTGCTTCACGAAGATGTCCGTGTATGTCTGGGCGTGCCGCTCTCAGGGCATTGTCCCTCATGTCGAGGGTTTTGTTCGAACTCATCGTGTGCACATGCAGCCTCGCAAGATTGCGGATGGCGAAGGTAACACCAGTCTCGGTCAGTTCGCGGTTTACACCTTTTGCCATCGCGCCGGATCGGAGTTGCCGGTGCAGGCCCAGAAGAACAAGTGGACCAGTGGGTGGCAAAAGTTCTGGTTCTACTACAAGCTTAGTGGTAACGCCGAGCTTTGTGGTGAGCTTCCGCCCCTTGGTGACATAAGCGCCGAAGCTCAGATGAGCGCTGAGGCGCATGCCGCAGTTGTTTCATCGAGCGGTTGTTTCATCGAGTGCCAGTGCTGCTGCTGCTCGTAGTGTTGATGAGATTGTCCGGGACTTCGAGCCTGAGAGTCCCCCGCGAGGGTCAATTCCCTCGTTTGCGGGGTCGCATATTTGGGTGGACGGTTTCGAAGTAACCGGTGACCTTGAATCGGAAAGGAACCCTGGGAAAAGGCCGTATGGTGAAGCCAGCCGATCAAGCCTTCCTTATTTTGCGAAGAAGATGGGGGTCTCGGATCCGGCGACGGAGCTTTTTACTAGTCCGGACCTTCGAGAGTGCCACCTGCAATGTGCTCCGGAGGAAAGGCGTTTTCTCGGTCGGGTGTTTAGTCGGATTTGTGTGCCGGAGGCGGAGCTTCGACTAGCCAACCAGCCTTTGGATGACCTTCGTGATGATATTGATGTCAAAGTGGCTGAGCTAATGCTCCTTAACCGTTCAGCTCGCCGGAGGGCGAGTTACAATCTTAACTATCTGAACGATCGGCTGGTCGAGGTTGAGGGGGAAAATAAAGACCTTCGACAGAAATTGGAAAATAAAGATGTTGAGCTTAAGGTTGCTTTGGAAAAAGTTAAGAAGTCCCGGGAGGAGGCTCAAGAGGTTGCTAACCGTAATGCCAAACTCTTGTCCACTTGTCGCGAAAAGGACAAAGAATTGGTTTCTGCGAAGAGTCGGATAGCTGAGCTGACATCGGAGTTTGTTTCTCGGACTGAATCATGGCAGAAAAGCATGGGTAAAATTAAGGACAAGGTTGATGTGTGTTTGACTGAAGCCAGCGGCTCTGCCGGGGAGCCACTACCTGATGCTACTGCGGAGGCTTTCGAGGGTTGGCTCTGTAATGAGCTTGATGTCTTTAGCTCGTTGGTTGGTAACGCAACCGACTTTGGGGGCTACGCCGGGGCTTTAGCAATGGCTGGAACACTTCGCGAGGCAGATTGCGAGCACCTTCGCAAGATTAGAAAGCCAAATCAGGTTTTCCCAACGGTCGACGAGGTGCGTCAAATGAAAGTTGATGACGCGGAGGTTCAGAATTGTGCGATGCGTTTGCTTCGCAAATTCTGGATTTCTGGGGGGGGGGTCGAACTCTTGCCTTTGAAGAAGCCGCCGAAGCCACACGTCAGGTTGTTATAACGCAGAGAGTTTCATTTTTTGATTTGTATGTTTGTTGATGGAGGTGTTAGTATTTATTTGTGTGTTCTTTTTTGCAGGCTCGGAAGGATGCGCTGCCCTCGCCAACTGCGGCCGATGACGTTGCGGGTTGCACCAAGTCTGCACCTACGCACAGTTCTGCAGAGGTCCCACCAGTCGAGGTAGTAGCCTCAGCCGAGGAGATCCATGTCATTGGAGAGGCTAATGTAGAGGAGGCGGCGACGGTCGAAGCGCCTGCTGCTGAAACTGCTACAACTGTGGAGAGTCAGGACGCTGCGGCCGGCGATGATTTGGTTGCTCCAGCTGGCGAAGCTGATGCGGGGGAGCATGGTGGTACCGAGCAGGTGTGAAAAATAGGGATAGCTCAAGCGAGGGTTATTTTGTAATATGTTGGGTGATGGAAATGACTTAGTGACACCTCTTTAACTCTGTGAAAATGCAGGTTCCTGATGGAACCGTGCTAGAAGTATTTGATGTGACGCCACTGATGCTAAATTATCAGGATATTTTTATGACTGGTGAATCATGGGCTCGAGCTAAGTTTAAACATCCTTCGCTGCCTTTTGAACGTTTTTGTTGGTCAAAGGTGTGAAGGTATGATTTGAAGAATAGTCGATCGAGTTGTTTTTGGCGTGATGCAGATTATACTAATCGGCAAGCTACACGATTTTTGTTTGGTTCTTCTTCTTCTTCTGCGCAACCTGTTGTCGACGATGACATTGATGAGAGAACGACTTTGGATTTTTTGTTTGGACGAAGCAACCTTGAACTGGGTTCAGATGGTTCGCTTGTAATTCCGAAGGAGGAGCCTTCAGAAGTTAGTGATACAAACCGGAGATATATGTATAGAGCGAGGGTTTTGCCCGGGGAACTGCCAATTGTTCCTGCGGCTCCTTTGTTGTGGGGACCTATAGTTCCGGTGGATATAGGATTTGAGGAAGGTAGCGAGGGTTTTGATGATTTAATGTTGATTGAGGATGGTGATGGTTCCTTGTAACTTTATACTTTCTATTGAGTGTGTATCATACTGTGGTTGCTTTGTACATAAGCAGACAATTGTAAGGTTGTTTTGTGCAGATGCTATTCATTTTTGCAATTTGAGGGAAAGGATATTTGACCCTCGCCGTCAAGTGGCGAGGCTCGTTTGTTGTTTGCGTAAGGTTTATTGTTTGTGTATGCTGTTTGGGAAAACAGCGACACCCCCCTTTTCTTTTTAGCGAGGCTCATTTTTCATTTAAAGAGAGATGTTTACTAAAACAGCGACGCCCCCTTTTCTTTTTAGCGAGGCTCGCTTTTCGTTTAAGAGAGATGTTTGCCTAAAACAGCGACGCCCCCCTTTCTTTTTAGCGAGGCTCGATTTTTATTTAAAATAGATGTTTACTAAAACAGCGACGCCCCCTTTTCTTTTTAGCGAGGCTCGCTTTTTGTTTAAGAGAGATGTTTACTAAACAAGCGGCGCCCCATTTTCTTTTTAGCGAGGCTCACTTTTTGTTTAAGAGAGATGTTTACAGCGACGCCCCCTTTTCTTTTTAGCGAGGCTCGCTTTTTGTTTAAGAGAGATGTTTACTAAAACAGCGGCGCCCCCCTTTCTTTTTAGCGAGGCTCGCTTTTCGTTTAAGAGAGATGTTTAGTAAAACAGCGACGCCCCCTTTTCTTTTTAGCGAGGCTCGCTTGTCGTTTACTAAAACAACGACGCCCCCTTTTCTTTTTAGCGAGGCTCGCTTTTCGTTTAAGAGAGATGTTTACTAAAACAGCGACACCCCCTTTTCTTTTTAGCGAGGCTCGCTTTTCGTTGAAGAGTGGGTCAGGATTGTGTTGTTACTATTCTCTCATGGTGAAAAGTGGAGGTGAAGTTTGCGTTGCGTGCGCCTGGCGTGTCTTGCGAGGGTGCTTGACTTCTTGGCACCTCCCCTTGTCTTAGGTGGAGGTGAAGTTTGCCTTGCGAGCTCCTGGCGTGTCCTGCGAGGGTTCTCGACTTTTTTGGACTTCGCGCTCCCTTGTCTTAGGTGGAGGTGAAGTTTGTCTTGCGAGCCCCTGGCGTGTTTTGCGAGGGTGCTTGACTTTTTGGACTTCGTGCCTTGTAACACCTTTGGTGATTAATTTGTAATTAACCTGACATGTCATCATCTTAAGTCATAATCATTCTTGTCATGCATTAATGTTTTGTCTATCGATTGCTTGTCTTTACCTTTCCTAAAGGTATTTTGAGTGTAGTGATTCTTTTTCTAAAAACCCTAAAAGCCCAAATCTTCCTATAAGGGCAAATGGTAATTTCACCTCTGTGCCTAATTTTTGTGTAATTCTTGTTCAGTTATGTGTCTTGATGTTTTGTTGTGTTAATCAAAGTTCAAATCAAAAAACAGATTTCAATTTCCTTTTGAAAAACCCTGATTTCCAAACCCTGGTTTTTACCCCTCTTTTATTAATTTAAAAACGATTCAAAAATTTGAGGTTGGTCCTTTTAGCAAAGTTGTAGATCTTGTCAAGAGAAACAACTTTGGTGTTTACAGATTTTCAAGTTTCAATATAAAATCAGAAGTAATTTCAAATTCTTTCAAACTTCAATTTTGTTCCCTTTTCGGTTTTCAAAATTATCTCAAAAACTATTGAGTTTCAGAAAAAGTTTATGTTGCAAATTTTGTCGATCCTCAAAGTTTGAGGCACTTTGGTGTTTTGAGTTTTCTTTGTTTAGTTCACAGTTTTTGGAGTAATTTCAAAATTTCAGAAAGGGGGGGTATTTGATTAGGAAACCGCTCGGTGCGGGCTTTTATGCTATGGGGGGCCCCGTCCGACGGCGCAGCATCCTGCAGCCTCGCCGGCCCGGCTGACCCCTCCGTGGTCGCCCGAGCCAGCGCTAAGCGCGCTCGACCTCTTCCGATCCCCTACCTACCCCGCCGCCTTTCGCCATCCCCTAACCCTACCCCCTCTTTCCACCAACGGCCCCGCGCGGACATCGCTAATTGCTGCCGCCGGCAGCCGCCACTCCGCTCGCTAGCTCCGCTCCCGTGACCGAGCGCCCTAACTCGCTGCTCCTACCCGCCATTAGTGCCCCCGCGTTTATGCTCCTCACACCCCTCGCTCCTACCCCCCCCTCCTCCATCCCGCTGCTATAAGAAGCGCCCTGGCTCCGCCATTGCTCGCCCACAACTTCACCCCGAGCCAACCAATCTTCACCCTCCTCCTCCCATCTTCCGGCGCGGGACTTCGCCCCGACTCCGGCAAACGGCCGTGTTTTCAGCTAAGCGAGAAATTCGCCGCCGTGAGTGCTTCTCTCTTCCTCCGACCCGGCTCTCTCTTCCTCACCTCGGTGCGCTCCTAACCGCACCCTCGGCGACCTCTTTTGGTGGACAGAGCCGCCGGACGCCGATCGCCGCCGAAGAGATCCGCCGCCACTGTCGAACTCCCTCCTCCGACCCTTGCACCGCCTCGCCGAGCCCTGCTTCCGACTCGCGGTGAGCTCACGAAGCTTTTCCCACCCTCTGCTTTCCCAGCGCAAGGCCCAAGCGGCCGGTCCGTTGTGCGCCTCGCTGCGATTCGCCCGAGCCCCCCCCCCGCGGGGAAGAAGCACAGTGTTTCGTTTCCTTTTTTTCCTTTTCTTTAGAAATGTGAATAGTGTTCTGTTTTCTCTTTTTGTGAGAATTAATCTGTTGTTCCTTAAATCCTGAGAAAATTATGGTATGTTCCTTGCTCTGTGTAGTATTTTAGAAAAATAAGAAACTCTACCTTTCTGCAAGAATTTGAAAATGTAAAATCCCTCTTTTAATTAGTAAATGGATGGTTTTAGATTTTTAGAAAATCCTGTGTAGCTCCAAAAAAAATCATGAGGTAAATTCTTATGTGCTAGTTATGTCATGTTTAGTCTCTGGTAGATTTTTGAGGCCTTTTGGAGCAAGTTGATTTTTGAGCATTTATTTTAATTGTTGAATAGTGCCTTTTGTTAATTAAAAGTCTGATTTTAATTGAGCACCTTAATGATCTCCAAAATTATATGAAATTGTTTTGACATCTATTTATACCATAATGACCTTATGAGATTAATTGGGTAAATTTTGGAGCAACTGCATAAAATGACCTTTTAAATAATTAGGGAAAAAATAGAAAATCAAGTAGGATTCTTGTTGTATACCCTGTGAGGTGACTTTTGGTTGTTTGCTGTTCATAGACCCCCACCCTTTTGGTCTATGTTTGTGATGCCATGCATGATTTGTGTTTAGGTCGGATAAATGATGCTTAATAGGTTGATTAATTTTTCCTAGGAATAAAGATAAATAACTTTATGTCCACACTAAGAAGTTACTTTCGCGTTAGAAAGTATGCTCTAGAATCAGTAGTTTTGTCCTGTGCTGTATTGTTCATGTCAGCATCCTCATAAGCATACATCATTGCATCCGTATAGTGACCGAAGGAGAAGGTGTCAAAGTCGAGGCAGCCGCTGACGAGCCTACCACCGAGTGACCCCGAGCTCCGACACCTGCACTGCCGACCCCGAGCCTATCCTTTTTGCTCTTCAAGGCAAGCCCCGGTGCATTTTAACCCTTCTTGTTTTTATAAAAGTTTACTTAAAATCCTTTGAGTTAAACTACTGCATTAGGTGATAGGAGTTGTGTGATGACCTATTGCCTGCACTATTTACCTCCACCGGCAAATATCCCGCCTGTTTAAAAATTATTTGCAAATGCTTAGTGATGCTATACAATAGGTTTGAAATAAAATGCCATTTTTAAAAGTATGAGCACTTGGCGAATCTTTATGGGATTTTGGCTTTACTCCCCGGCCATTGGCTAGGTATCTAATCCGTACCTAGTCAATTGCGAGGAGAGGTTGTCCGAGCGTTCGGTGCCGTCATGTTGTAGTCCGGGACTCAACAGTTGACACCGACCGGGACAGGGTTGAAAAACTGACAGGACTATTACGCTTGGGTGAGATATAACCAAGGTATGGTTCTGGCAGAAAAATTTAGGGACCATCCGTATGGGGGCCTGCTGGCCAAGACTTGCAACTATTCACATACTTCGGAAAGCTCTGACTCCGAGGAATCCTTATTGGACCGACAACCGTGCACTGGGAGTGGAGAGATGGCGGAAGTAGCATGTACCCACGTGGTCATCGTACCTGGATAGGAGTGGTGTACTGTACTTCCGGGTGGCGTAGGACCGGGCCCAATCTTGGAGGAATCGTGGTAGACGAGTTGACATATGCAAGCTTGGGTGCTACATATGCAGTGTGGATAGGGATCCTTAGCTGAGTATTATTTATCCGGATTAACGTTGCTCCTCGGTTATGAAGACTTGGTCACTGACTGTCAACGGAGAGTGGTTCTCAACTAGGAATGTTTTGAAAGGTAAAATGAATCATGAGCAATGAAGAATTGAGAAATACTTGAACCTTTCCAAAAATAGAACAAGGTTTACAAAACGCTTTTCTGCAAAATACTTGCTCTTGCTTAAGCCTTACCTTGACTTCCTAAGCCCCTCATTCCTGAGTCTTCTTCCTTTTCTTTAGTCGGGTAAGTCTTGTTGAGTACCCCTGTACTCAGGGTTTGTTACCCATGCTGCAGGTATGACTGAGTCCCCGATGTGTCTTGCGCCCTGCTGCATGACCATCGTCCAGGAAGAGGCCGATGAGGCCGAAGAATAGTTGTGCACCCTGGGCTGGGTGATTACAAGTATCTTATTTTGTTGTACTCCGCTACGTTGCCTATTTCTATTTCTATTACCCGAACATGGTTTGTAATAACTGCATCTTTAATTTTATTTGGAACCTCGTTTGTAAAACTAATGTTATTTAAGTCTTCCGCTCTGTATTCCGATGTTATTTGTAAAAGTATCCAGTGTTGTAACCGAATGGTGAGATGATCCTGCGGACAATGGGCACTGATGCAGCCCAGTGACGATCAGTCTTAATCGCGTGGAACATAGGTTCGGCTGTCAGAGGCTGACGGGGACCTGTGGGCCATGGGATTGGGACCGTTCCGCCACAGAGTGGTATCGGAGCATCTCACTATAACGTTGCAGTGTTCTTGCGAAAACTTCAAAAGATCTTTGAGTCCAAACAAACTAAACTTGACTATTTTGAGTCCAAATTGCTTCTCTTATCTTGTCTTGTGTATGGCAACACTAGTTAGCGAGACAACATGTTTTAAGCCCTATGTACCTTATTTATTAGTGCATTGCCTTATTCCGTAGGAACGATTCATGCATCATGACATATTCACCTAAGCTAGATAATAACTTCCTCTCTAAGTTCGTTGGGGTAGTATGCCTTTACCTTTCTTGCTAGCCTTTTCACTCCTCATCCATCTTATCCTATCCAGACATGGCCCGCATCAAGCTGACTGCTCGCAAGTCGACTGGACCCAATGGTCTGCCATGCCACCAACTGGCACCACGCATTGGAGAAGAGACTGGTGAAGCCTCCAACGGTCGTCGCTTTCCCCGCCGCACCTGCAAACACCTAAAGGAGGAGATCAAGAACCTGAAGGCTGAGCTGGAGAACTTGGAACATGACTTCTACCACTCACGTCTGGAGTTCTACGAGGCACGAGCTTCCCTGGAGCAGGCCAACCGGAACGTGATCCGCGCCATCCAGCAGCGCGATGCCACTTGGATTCGCGAGGACGTCACCAGAGTCGAGCTCCATGGACTGCGGCAGTATACAACTCAGATTGAACAGTTCAACGATATGCTTCATGAGGAGGTACACCAGCTGTACGACCAACTCCACCCCATGGTTCCCCCGGTTGTCGAGGACCCTGAGGACGGAGTAGTGGAGAGAGACGGGCGTGGAGCCGGACGTGGAGAGGAGCAAGCATGAACGAGGAGATTGAACCTGACAAGAACATCTACGCTGAAGACGAGGACGAGGAGGTTGAGCCTGAGCTCATCCTCAAGGAAGACGGCGACGAGGACATGATCATCATCGACGAAGACTAGACTCGTTGTTAAAGGATGGAGATCCCGTGTGTCTATACCACCTGCTTACCTAAACCCTTAATCTAGGTTTGGGGGCGTTAGTCTGTCTTTTGCTAAGTCGGGTCTGTATCTTTCTTTTCGTACCTTTTCCCCTTATCAGTCTGTTGTTATCTGTCAGTCATCTTTATCGGTCATCTACCTTTGTATCAGTGAAGCTTTTTGGTCAGTTGTTTTCAGAACCTTATCAATGCATGCTAAGTTTCAAGTTGCTTAACAGATGCCTGTGAACACTCGCACTGGAGCTGGAGGTTCTGAGGATGCCGACCTTCCAAAACCTCCACCTGTACCTGCTATGCTAGCAGATGCCATCGCAGCCTTGGCAGCCGCTGCTAACCTGATGGCTCGAAACCAGGGGCAGCAGAACAATGGCCACCGTGGTCGCCATAACATCAACAATGAGACCACATATGTGGATTTCACCGAAACCCGTCCACCAGTCTTTACCAAGGCCGATGAACCCCTTGAAGCTGATGATTGGCTCCGCACCATGGAGCAGAAGTTTGGTCTTCTCACTGCACCGACACCCAGAAGCCCCGGTTCGCTTCTTAGCAGCTTCGTGGTCCAGCAAGCGCTTGGTATGCCAACCTGCTGGCTGCCCAGCCAGAAGGTCATCAGTTGACCTGGGAAGAGTTCCGCACCGCTTTCCGTGCACATCATATCCCTTCTGGATTGATGAAGATGAAGCTTGATCAGTTTCTGGCACTGTAGCAGAAAGACTCCACAGTGATGCAGTATGTGGGTCAGTTCAACCACCTTAGCCAGTATGCCTCGGAATACGTCAACACGGACGAAAAGAAGAGGGACTGTTTCCTCAGGGGACTGCACCCCAAGATCCGCAGAAGTATGTCCAATAACCTGACCGGTTCGTATCATGATGCCGTTGACCGGGCGGTTGCTTTTGAGGAGAGCAATCGTCAGTACCAAGAGGAAAAGAAGAAGAAGAAAGCAGGATCCAACAGTTTCTCTGGCAGTCACAAGCGCCAGAGGGTATTTATCACCCTAGCCACCACCACAATCGCTCACCTTACCCCCACCAGCAAGTGGTCGTCCGTACTGCGGCTACCACCCAAACGCCAATCAGCAAAGTGCCACGCAGCCGAACGCCCCAGGTGTTCGTATCACCACCCCACAAACCGCCTACAACCATCCCTGCTACAACTGCGGCCAGACTGGCCACTGGCTCGTGAGTGCCCAAAACCCAAGAGGTATGCTCAGAATGCTCAGAAGGGTCCTGGAGGACCTCAGCAGCAGCAGTACCGTGCTCAGCAGCAGCATGCTCAGAAGGGCAAGTTGTCAAGAAGCACGGGCAAGTCTACTACACCACTGTCGGTGACATCCCAGAGGGAGAGCCTGTCATGATCGGTAGGTTTCCCGTTGCCAATCGTCCCGCAGTCGTGTTATTTGATTCTGGTGCATCGCATTCCTTCATCAGTCGTACATTTGTCTCTAAGCATGGGATATTATTGGGGAGTTGAAAGAAAGTTTCTGTATATTTTCGCCTGGAGGGCGTATAAGTACTAAGGAAGTGGTTCGCAATATACCGGTGATGTTGGGGAACATGTATTTCCTACCACCATGATAGTGCTACGTGATCAGGAGATAGATGTCATTCTAGGCATGAATTGGATGTGCCAGTATAAGGCCATGATTGACATCCTGAATAGGGTTGTGAGAGTGGACATTCCAACAGTACCTCCAAACTCCTTCTCCAACTCCCAATGCCTCAAAACCAGCAGCCACACAGTTGAATACCACCTATGTTCTGGAGACCAGAGACATCCCGTGGTCTGTGAATTCCCTGTTGTTTTTCCAGAGGACTTACCTGGTCTGCCTCCTGACCGTGATGTTGAGTTTGCCATAGAGCTTAAGCCCGGGACTGCTCCTATATCCCGCAGAGCTTACCAATGCCTCCCTGAGAGTTGGCAGAGCTAAAAATCCAGTTACATGACTTGTTGGATAAGGGCTTCATTCGCCCAAGCTCGTCTCCTTGGGGCTGTCCTGCAATCTTTGTGAAGAAGAAGGACAAGAGTCTCAGGCTGTGCGTTGATTATCGCCCACTCAATGAAGTCACCATCAAAAATAAATATCCCTTGCCTCGAATTGACCTTCTTTTTGACCAGCTAGCTGGAGCCAGAGTATTTTCCAAAATTGACCTCAGATCTGGCTACCACCAAATAAAAATACGTCCCGAAGACATTCCTAAAACCGCTTTCACCACCAGATACAGCCTATATGAGTACTTGGTCATGTCCTTCGGCTTGACCAATGCCCCTGCCCACTTCATGTACCTCATGAACTCTGTATTCATGCCAGAGCTTGATAAATTTGTGGTCGTGTTCATTGACGACATTCTTGTCTACTCACAGACCCCTGAAGAGCATGCCGAACACCTCCGTATCGTTCTAACCCGCCTCAGAGATCATCAGCTTTATGCCAAGTTCAGTAAATATGAGTTCTGGTTAGATCAGATACAGTTCCTTGGTCATGTTCTATCCGCTGAAGGTGTGTCAGTTGATCCGGAAAAGTGGCAGACATTCTGGATTGGAAGCCACCTACCACTGTTCATGAAGTCCGTAGCTTCATGGGAATGGCTGGATATTATCGCCGTTTCATCCCGAATTTCTCCAGAATCGCCAAGCCTATCACCGAGTTAGTGAAGAATTCTGTGAAGTTGTGTTGGTCATCAGCTTGTGAACAAGCCTTTCAAACATTGAAGAAACTGTTAACCACGTCACCAGTGCTAGCCCAGTGAACATCGAAAAGCCCTTTGATGTCTACTGTGATGCATCTGGTACTGGTTTGGGCTGTGTTTTGATGCAAGAAGGACGAGTGATCGCTTTATGCCTCACGGCAGCTTAAGCGACATGAAGAGAATTATCCAACCCATGATCTTGAGTTAGCAGCAGTGGTGCATGCCTTAAAGATCTGGCGTCATTATTTGTTGGGTAGTGCCTGCAATGTGTACACAGATCACAAAAGTCTAAAGTATATCTTCACTCAAGAAGAATTGAATATGAGACAGAGAAGATGGCTTGAATTAATTAAGGACTATGATCTCGAAGTACATTACCATCCGGGTAAGGCGAATGTGGTCGCGATGCGCTCAGTCGCAAGTCATATTGCAGCTGTCTGGTAATGGAACCCTATGGTTCTTCCCTATGTTATGAATTGAAAAGCTGGGTATTGAGATGGTTCCGCAGGGAACTCTGAATAATATCAGGATAGAAACACCTATCAGGGAACAGATCATCACTGCACAGAAAGATAACCCTGGAATCAAGTACATCATCGAAAGGGTCCGAGCCGGAAAAGCGGATTGTTTCAGGATTGATGATGCAGGAGTGGTATGGTTCAAGAACCGACTGGTAGTTCCCAAAGTGCCTGAGTTGAGACAATTAATCCTTGATGAAGCACATTTGACTAGATTCTCCATCCACCCCGGCAGCAACAAGATGTACCAGGACTTGAGGCAGAGATTCTGGTGGACAAAGATGAAGATTGAGATCGCCCGGTATGTCGCTCAATGTGATACTTGCCAGAAAGTCAAAGCTGTGCACATGAAGCCTAGAGGAGAATTGCAACCTTTACCTGTACCTGCTTGGAAATGGGACGATATCAGTATGGATTTTATCAATGGGCTACCCAAGACATCAAGAGGTTTTGATTCCATCTGGGTGATCGTGGATCGCCTCACTAAGCAAGCTCACTTACTGCCAGTCAAAACCAGTTACACCGTCCCCACTTATGCCACTTTGTACAAGAACAACATAGTAAAACTCCATGGCATACCCAAGACCATTGTCTCTGATCGTGGTACTCAGTTTGTCGCAAAGTTCTGGAAAGTGTTCCATACCTCACTTGGAACCAAGCTACTGCATAGCACAGCATATCACCCACAAATGGATGGACAAACTGAGCGAGTCAACCAAGTGTTAGAGGATATGTTGAGAGCCTGCGTGCTCACCTTTGCAGATACTTGGGATAACTGTTTGCCCTTGGCAGAATTCTCGTATAATAACAGTTATCACGAGAGCATCAAAATGGCACCCTTTGAAGCACTGTACGGTCGCCGTTGTCGTACACCTCTCAGTTGGTCGGAACCTGGAGAAAGGGAATTCTTTGGAGTTGACCTAGTAAAAGATATGGAAGAAAAAGTCAAGCGAATACAAGGGAATATGAAGATTGCGCAGTCTCGACAGAAAAGCTATGCTGACAAGAGACGTCGACCTTTGGAGTTCCAGATCGGAGATTATGTGTATCTGAAGGTCTCACCCACCAAGGGAGTCACTCGTTTTGGAGTCAAGGGAAAGTTAGCACCACGCTATATTGGTCCCTTTGAAATTTTGGAACGCTGCGGCAAGGTAGCTTACAAACTAAGATTGCCCGATCATCTTTCCGCCGTCCATAATGTGTTTCACGTCTCCCAACTCAAGAAGTGTCTCCGAGTACCCGAACACGTGGTGGAAGTTGAAGGTGTTGAATTAGAACCCGATCTGTCATACTCTGAGTATCCAGTTCGCGTGTTGGATCACAAGGACCGTGTTACCCAGAGGACTACCACAAGATGGTACAAGGTCCAGTGGAACCAACACTCTGAAGAAGAAGCCACTTGGGAATCCGAAGACTTCTTAGCGAAGAGCTATCCCGACTTTCTCGATACTCTGTAGATATAAGGTTTTACCCTTGTTCTTCATACGACGCAGAATCTCGGAGCGAGATTTCTTTTAGGGGGGAAGGCTGTAACACCTTTGGTGATTAATTGTAATTAACCTGACATGTCATCATCTTAAGTCATAATCATTCTTGTCATGCATTAATGTTTGTCTATTGATTGCTTGCCTTTACCATTCCTAAAGGTATTTTGAGTGTAGTGATTCTTTTTCTAAAAACCCTAAAAGCCCAAATCTTCCTATAAGGGCAAAATGGTAATTTCACCTCTGTGCCTAATTTTTGTGTATTCTTGTTCAGTTATGTGTCTTGATGTTTTGTTGTGTTAATCAAAGTTCAAAATCAAAAACAGATTTCAATTTCCTTTTGAAAACCCTGATTTCCAAACCCTGGTTTTTACACCTCTTTTATTAATTTAAAAACAATTCAAAATTTGAGGTTGGTCCTTTTAGCAAAGTTGTAGATCTTGTCAAGAGAAACAACTTTGGTGTTTACAGATTTTCAAGTTTCATATAAAATCAGAAGTAATTTCAAATTCTTTCGAACTTCAATTTTGTTCCCTTTTGGTTTTCAAAATTATGTCAAAAACTATTGAGTTTCAGAAAAAGTTATGTTGACAAAGTTGTAGGTCTCAAAGTTTTGAGCAACTTTGGTGTTTGAGTTTTCTTTGTGTAGTTCAAGTTTTGGGAGTAATTTCAAAATTTCAGAAAGGGGGTAGATTTGGATAGGAAACGTCTCTGTGCGAGCTTTAATGCTAGGGGGCCCGGCCGACGGCGGCGCAGCCTCAGCCTCGCCGAGCCCGGCTGACCCGCGTCCGTGTCGCCCGAGGCCAGCGCTAAGCGCTCGACCTCCCCGAGCCCCTACCTACCGACGCCGCCTCGCCATCCCCTACCCTACCCTCCTCTTTCCCCTACGGCCGCGGACAGCGCGCAGATGCTGGCCGCGGCAAGCCGCCGCGCCGCGCGCGAGCTCCCGCCCATGCCGAGCCGCCCTACCCTGCTCCCTACCGCCATTAGTGCCGCGCGTATGCTCCTCACCCCTCGCCCGGACCCCCCCGCTCCATCCCGCGGCTATAAGAAGCCGCCGGGCTCCGCCATTGCCGCCACCACGGCAACCCGAGCCACTAGACCACCCCAGCGCCGCCGAGGCCGCCGTTGCCTTCGCCTTGAGCTGCTCCACCTTCCCGAGCAACCAATTTCACCCCTCCGCCCTCCTCTCGCCGGCGCGGGAGCTTCGTCCCCGACTGCGGCAAATGGGTGTTTCAGCTAAGCGAGAAATTCGCCGCCGTGAGTGCTTCTCTCTTCCCTCCGACCCCGGCTCTCTCTTCCTCACCTCGGTGCGCTCCTAACCGCACCCTCGGCGACCTCTTTTGGTGGACAGAGCCGCCGGACGCCGATCGCCGCCGAAAGGATCCGTCGCCACCATCGAACTCCCTCCTCCGACCCTTGCACCGCCTCGCCGAGCCCTGCTTCCGACTCGCGGTGAGCTCACGAAGCTTTTCCCACCCTCTGTTTCCCAGCGCAAGGCCGAGGGCGGTCCGTTGTGCGCCTCGCTGCAATTCGCCCGAGCCCCCCTCGCGGGGAAGGAGCACAGTGTTTCGTTTCTTTTTTTTTTCCTTTTTCTTTAGAAATGTGAATAGTGTTCTGTTTTCTCTTTTGTGAGAATTAATCTGTTGTTCCTTAAATCCTGAGAAAATTATGGTATGTTCCTTGCTCTGTGTAGTATTTAGAAAAATAAGAAACTCTACCTTTCTGCAAGAATTTGAAAATGTAAAATCCCTTTTAATTAGTAAATGGATGGTTTTAGATTTTTAGAAAATCCTGTGTAGCTCCAAAAAAAATCATGAGGTAAATTCTTATGTGCTAGTTATGTCATGTTTAGTCTCTGGTAGATTTTTGAGGCCTTTTGGAGCAAGTTGATTTTTGAGCATTTATTTTAATTGTTGAATAGTGCCTTTTGTTAATTAAAAGTCTGATTTTAATTGAGCACCTTAATGATCTCCAAAAATTATGAAATTGGTTTTGATATCTATTATACCATAATGAACTTATGAGATTAATTGGTAAATTTTGGAGCAACTGCATAAAATGACCTTTTTAATAATTAGGAAAAAAATAGAAAATCAAGTAGGATTCTTGTTGTATACCCTGTGAGGTGACTTTGGGTTGTTTGCTGTTCATAGAACCCCACCCTTTTGGTCTATGATGTTTGTGATGCCATGCATGATTTGTGTTTAGGTCGGATAAATGATGCTTAATAGGTTGATTAATTTGCCTAGGAATAAAGATAAATAACTTTATGTCCACACTAAGAAGTTACTTTCGCGTTAGAAGTATGCTCTAGAATCAGTAGTTTTGTCCTGTGCCGTATTGTTCATGTCAGCATCCTCATAAGCATACATCATTGCATCCGTATAGTGACCGAAGGAGAAGGTGTCAAAGTCGAGGCAGCCGCTGACGAGCCTACCACCGAAGTGACCCCGAGCTCCGACACCTGCACTGCCGACCCCGAGCCTGTCCTTTTTGCTCTTCAAGGCAAGCCCCGGTGCATTTTAACCCTTCCTTGTTTTTATAAAAGTTTACTTAAAATTCCTTTGAGTTAAACTACTGCATTAGGTGATAGGAGTTGTGTGATGACCTATTGCCTGCACTATTTACCTCCACCGGCAAATATCCCGCCCTGTTTAAAAATTATTTGCAAATGCTTAGTGATGCTATACAATAGGTTTGAAATAAAATGCCATTTTAAAAGTATGAGCACTTGGCGAATCTTTATGGGATTTTGGCTTTACTCCCCGGCCATTGGCTAGGTATCTGATCCGTACTAGTCAATGCGAGGAGAGGTTGTCCGAGCGTTCGGTGCCGTCATGTTGTAGTCCGGACTCAACAGTTGACACCGACCGGGACAGGGTTGAAAAACTGACAGGACTATTACGCTTGGGTCAGATATAACCAAGGTATGGTTCTGGCAGAAAAATTTAGGGACCATCCATATGGGGGCCTGCTGGCCAAGACTTGCAACTATTCACATACTTCGGAAAGCTCTGACTCCGAGGAATCCTTTATTGGACCGACAACCGCGCACTGGGAGTGGAGAGATGGCGGAAGTAGCATGTACCCACGTGGTCATCGTACCTGGATAGGAGTGGTGTTTACTGTACTTCCGGGTGGCGTAGGACCGGGCCCAATCTTGGAGGAATCGTGGTAGACGAGTTGGCATATGCAAGCTTGGGTGCTACATATGCAGTGTGGATAGGGATCCTCAGCTGAGTATTATTTATCCGGATTAACGTTGCTCCTCGGTTATGGAGACTTGGTCACTGACTGTCAACGGAGAGTGGTTCTCAACTAGGAATGTTTTGAAAGGTAAAATGAATCACGAGCAATGAAGAATTGAGAAATACTTGAACCTTTCCAAAAATAGAACAAGGTTTACAAAACGCTTTTTCTGCAAAATACTTGCTCTTGCTTAAGCCTTACCTTGACTTCCTAAGCCCCTCATTCCTGAGTCTTCTCCTTTTCTTTAGTCGGGTAAGTCTGTTGAGTACCCCTGTACTCAGGGTTTGTTACCCATGCTACAGGTATGACTGAGTCCCCGATGTGTCTTGCGCCCTGCTGCATGACCATCGTCCAGGAAGAGGCCGATGAGGTCGAAGAATAGTGTGCACCCTCGGGCTGGGTGATTACAAGTATCTTATTTTGTTGTACTCCGCTACGTTGCCTATTTCTATTTCTATTTCTATTTCTATACCCGAACATGGTTTGTAATAACTGCATCTTTAATTTATTTGGAACCTCGGTTTGTAAAACTAATGTTATTTAAGTCTTCCGCTCTGTATTCGATGTTATTTGTAAAAGTAGCCAAGTGTTGTAACCGAATGGTGAGATGATCCTGCGGACAATGGGCACTGATGCAGCCCAGTGACGATCAGTCTTAATCGCGTGGAACATAGGTTCGGCTGTCAGAAGCTGACGGGGACCTGTGTGGCCATGGGATTGGGACCGTTCCGCCACATGCCTCCCCTTATCTTAGGTGAGGGTGAAGTTTTCTTTGCGAGCCCTGGCTTGTTTTGCGAGGGTGCTCGACTTTTT
This sequence comes from Coix lacryma-jobi var. lacryma-jobi, assembly GCA_009763385.1. Taxonomy (NCBI): domain Eukaryota; kingdom Viridiplantae; phylum Streptophyta; class Magnoliopsida; order Poales; family Poaceae; genus Coix; species Coix lacryma-jobi. Next base: position 29,637,651 of record CM019831.1, read on the forward strand.
GGACTTCGCGCCTCCCCTTATCTTAGGTGAAGGTGAAGTTTGCTTTGCGAGCCCCTGACGTGTTTTGCGAGGGTGCTCGACTTTTTTGGACTTCGTGCCTCCCCTTATCTTAGGTGAAGGTGAAGTTTGCTTTGTGAGCCCCTGACGTTTTTGTTGCGAGGGTGCTCGACTTTTTTGGACTTCGCGCCTCCCCTTATCTTAGGTGGAGGTGAAGTTTGCTTTGCGAGCCCCTGGCGCTTTTTGCGAGGGTGCTCGACTTTTTTTGGACTTCGCGTCTCCCCTTATCTTAGGTGGAGGTGAAGTTTGCTTTTCCCAGGTTTGTTTCGAAAAAATTTGTTTTTCGAAGCAATCTTCAAGGGTTGTCATCGATTATAAGTGCCCTTGGATAAGAGCTTTCTTGTATCGATGTTTATGGGAAACTGAAACAGACTTTAGAGTTTGTTTTTTCGGGGGTTGATGCCTTTATTAAGGACTTGAAAACTGCCTCGTTAAAAAAACCTTATGCCCCTTCGTAAGGAAAAAGAGTGCAGTTCCTTTGTTTTTGTTACAAGTATGGTGTTGAATAAAGAGAGATTAAAGGCAAATTACATGTTGTGAGAGCTCGCTAAGGCTTCGCTATGGGTAGAATTTGCGAAGGTCGTCAACATTCCAGGTGTGAGGCAGGCGATTTCCTTCGCTGTCAGAGAGATGGTAGGACCCAGGACAATTGCATTCTACTATCAGGTATGGTCCCGTCCATTTTGGCTAAAACTTACCCGCCATGCTGGCGTTTTGTTTCCGAATGAGGACGAGGTCACCCTTCTTCAGTTCTTTGATTCTCACCTTTTTGTCTCGCCATTTTTTTGTTTCTTCTTGATACTTGCGAAGGTTGTGCACTGCGTTGCATCTTGTTTCCTCGAGCAAATCTTTGTCAAGCAGCTGGTTTTGTTCATCTGGTTCGAGGGTGTTGCTCTGAGAGAGAGCCATGCTTCAATTCTTCTGGTAACACAGCTTCTTCGCCGAATAGGAGCCTAAAGGTATGAATTTGGTAGCTCTGCATTCCGAAGTGTTATGGGACCAGGTTACCGAGGTTAGCTCTTCCGCCCACTTTCCCTTGGGCCTATCTTGTAATTTTTTTGATATGGCTTGGAAAATTGTTGCGTTGGCTCTTTCAACTAAGCCATTGGATTGAGGGTGCCGGACTGAGGCGAAGCACAAGATTGTTCCAATTTGTGCGCAAAATTCCTTGAAGACCTCGCTGTCAAACTGAGTGCCATTGTCGATAGTTAGGTGTTTGGGAATTCTGAAGCGACAAATTATTTGCTGCTAGAAGAATTTTTTCACGGCTAGATAGGTGATAGAAAACAAACGGTCTAGTCTCAATCCACTTGGTGAAGTATTCCACAGCTACCACCGCGTAGCGGAGGTTTCCTGGAGCTGTTGGTAGTGGACCAACGAGGTCCATTGCCCATCTATGCATGGACCATGTTGGGCATATCAGCGTTGTTGGGCCCTGGGGCGTTTTGTGTTTTTGCTGTTAATTGGCAACCCTCGCAACGTTTGATGATATCTTCTGCATCTCGTAATGCTGTTGGCCAATAGAAGCCTTGACGGAAAGCTTTTCCAACTAGCACCCTTGGGCCGTTGTGTGAACCGCAGATACCTTCGTGAATAAGCTTGAGAATATCCTTTCCTTGATCCTGTGACACGCATTTCAGCCATGGCGAGGTCACCGAGGCTTTGAACAAAATGTTGTCTACTATTCTGTATCCTCGAGTTCTTTGTTTGAGTCTATTTTCTTCCTCTTTGGACTCAGGTTCATGCAACCCGTTGATATAGGCCATGATAGGTGCTCTCCAGTCTTCGCTCTGGATTGCATTGATCAGCTTCGCAGTCTTTTCGGAGGTTTCGACTGCTGATTGAGGGACGGAATACTAATCTTCTCTTCAGGCTCCATTCTTCACAGGGACAGTTGACTGGGGGTAACATATGCCTAGCACTTCCATCGGCCTTCTAGAAACTCATCTGTGTCTTCACCATGCTTCCGCTGCGCGATTCTGATGGAGACTGGGGTGTGGGGGGGGAAATAGCAAGGGTGAGCACATATCGTACTCAGCAAATACAATATGGGGTTCATGAGGCTCAAAAGGTCGACACGGGTTTAACTGCGGTTAGCTTTTAAGTATATCATATTAATAAGCAGTTGAGTAGCAACAAAATTATGCAATAGCCCAAATAAACATATGATCAAGTGAACATGAATAATGTATAGCAAGAACATAAACAATCAGTAATCAATTTCACAAGTTATTATTCCATAAGGAGCCCAGGCCGCTCTTGACCGAGAGCACGGCTGATATATCAGTTTAAAGACACTCTGCAGAGGTTGTACATCTTTACCCGTGAGTCGTGATTTACCCTTTCGCCCGAGGTGATCAGCCTCTTGACCCACTTCCGAGGAAGGTCGGCAGGGTTCACTATGAAGCTTTTCAAAAGTCTGTCTAACAAGTTAGGGCCGCTAGGATTCCAATTGGCAGGCAGATATAGGGAACACCCCTTTCAGATGGCACAAATCCTTCGCGGCTATACTCATAGGAACAGAGGCCGTCCTATACCAACGTGGCAAGCCCCTTTTGCGCCAATCCGGGTAACCACTAACAAGCTAGAAAAGATCATCATACTGAGCTAAAGCCAGAGCCATGTAGCCCTTACGGTTGCACTGTAAGTCCTGAGGGAATCCACTTATAGATAAATTATGTTTCTCAAAAGGCATCTTTTAAATATTCGTTGCATATACCATTAATCAAGTTACATGATCATAGTCATCCGTTTGAGCACTAGCAATCATCTACCCAATGCATAACACCACTGGTAACAAGGTATAAGTCAACAAGACTAGGATGTTCCTATGTGGTTATCAAGGTAGAACCACATAATGAATTTAGTGAATTAAGGTGAATAGGAAACAAGGAAGATCCCATGCTATACTTGCCTGTTACACTTGCTTAATTCTCAATCATCAGCTTTTGGTCGTCATCTTTGATCTTCAGCGTCAACAGTGATCGTCGTTCTACTCGTAGCAAGCACCACACATAGGCAAACATACAAGCAAACAACGTAGACGACTAAGAAACAACACAACCCAAGACAAAAATTGTATTAAGCGAGAGGCTCGTTGCTACGGTCGCGAGAACGCAAGGCAAGAAACACCGATAGCAGAACTATCGTTAAAAAGAAGCAACTATCACAAAATTTTATTAGTAAAGAAATAATTGCAAACTTGTTTATTCTAATAAATAAAACCATGAAAAATTATTAATTAGATTAGACAAAATCACAATTTATTTTGAAAGACCAATTACCCTGTTATATTTTATTCAATACAATCTTAAGTTACATTCATACAATCATTTCCTTTTTTACTTGCAAAGAAAAATAACATATGAGAGCATCTTATGAGTTATCTTATATTATCACGTGCTTAAACTAGTCAAATTATAATAAGAAACATAGATATTAACATTAATCAAATTAATATTTATTTATGAAACATTGATATACTTACGTTGATTGACAAAACCATATTGGACATCTTCTTCCTTGTACGTACTGCACGTGTACGTGACGTGGTGCTCAGCATTATTGGCCATGGCCATCGGCTATCCTGCTCGAGGCAGGCTGGCGTGGCAGCAGAGCTGGCTCAACAGAGGTGAGGTAGGGCCGGCTGCAACTGGACGGCGCGAGACGTCGCTGAACATGACACAGCCGGAGCAGAAGCTAGCTCCACGCGCGCGCACAGAGGCAACGATGGCGTCTGCTGGGAGGGGCGGGCGTTAGCTCGTGATTGAAAAAGCAGACTGCGAGAAACAATGACTTGACCAGACGCAGCCACGTAAGAGATCGGCAGGATCAGGGCGGACAACCTTGCTTGTTGCCGAGGAGAGGCTGGCGTGGCGCAGGGTGAGAGAGACTAGCGGCGGCAGCAAAGTATGGCAGGGAAGCTCCGAAGTTGCAGTTCCATTGGAGCGGCGGCGGCAAACAAGGAAGCTAGGGCAAACATGAGTGATGAAGGCGAATAGGCGATGGAGATAAAAAAAAATTAACATCTGTGATCAGCACGTTCGGGAGATCATGGTCATGTATTTGTATGCAAAGTTTTGGTCGAGATGGATAAGAGTTAGGATTAATTATTTTCGGAATTATTTAATTTCGGAATTAAATTAATTCCAAAAAAGTCTAGAATTGATATTTAAGCCACAAAAAATACTTCAATGGCTCCGAAAATTCTGCAAAAATTCTCAGAGACACTTGGGAACATGATGAACCCAAATAAAATATTTGGAGCTCACGAAAAGATATTTTGGAGCATCTAAAAATTAGATACCTCGCAGAGAAATTGCAAATTGTTTCGGTAAAACCCAGAAAAATTCCCGAGAAGTTTATAGCTATAGGATGATGGATGATGAACTCAAGGAAGCGGCTTGGAGCACAATAAAAAGGATCTTGAGAAACTCCAATAGGAGGGTAGAGTGGGAACAACAAATTGATTTTAGGAAACGACCGAAACATGTCAGATAAAGATAGACAACCTATCAAATGTATTTTGAAAAGTTTACTCAACCACAGCGCAAAGACAAACAACACAACCATCATCACATCAAGCGTGACCCGTCAAATTAGTTTACCAAAAATTTAAAAAATCTCATTTTACTACAACTAAAGTTGCGCTACCTCAAACCAAATTTGATCCTTTATATAAATATCAAAATTATTTAATTTATTTAGTGTTTTCTATGCACAACCCAAAATTAGAAATTTTGGGGTGTGACAATGTTCATCTTTGAAAACTTCGGATGTCATGCGGGCGAAGGTAGATCCTGCGTTTCTCAAACCTTCTGCCATTCTTCTAAAACAAAAGTGCCCGAAGGTGTGATGAAGCTTGTTTTTCCTCATCTTCTTCATTCATCCAGATCTGATGATACCCCGAAACAGTCGAGGAGAGAAAGCATTTGGCAACCAGCTGCTCTGTCAACCAAGGTGCTTATGTTTGGTAGGGGAAAGTCATCCTTCGGGCAAGCTTTGTTTTAAGCATGTGGAATCTACACACATTCGCCACTTCTTGTTCTTCTTCTGTACTAGGACCACATTTGAAAGCCATGTTGGGTATTTTACTGGGCGGATGACCCCTGCATCTAGGAGTCTTTTTACTTCTGCCCTCGCTGCCTCTTTCCTTTCTTCTGACATTTTGCGAAGCTTTTGTTTGACTGGGCGATATCCTTGCTTTATGTTTAGGGTATGCTCGATCAAGGTTCTGTTCACTCCCTTGAGGTCCTCCGCAGACCAAGCGAAGGTGTCGGAGTTTTCCTTGAGGAAAAGGATGAGGTTGTTTTCTGACTGGGGTCTAAGTGGCTGAGATGAGCACCTTTCTTTCGAAGTTGCCCTCAAAGAGTTGAACTTGTTTGGTTTCCTCTTTGGGTGATGCTCTTCTTTGGTCATTGGTTACTTCACCTTCGCTGTGAGGCTTTGATATTTGATGGTTTGTTAAATGTGTACGTTACGTTGCCCAGGTGCTACTGTTCCTTCACGGCTCTTGCAACGTCTTGATCTCCGTATACTACAACGACCCCCTTTGGGGCAGGAAGCTTCATGCAAAGGTATGCAGGATGGATGACTGCGTTGAATGCATTGGTGACCCCTCGGCCCAAATATTGCATTGTAAGGATAAAACATGTCAACCACATCGAAGGTTATGTGCTCTGTTCTGCAGTTCACCTGGTCTCCGAAGGTTACGGGCAAAGATATTTTCCCAACAACTCTTACTTGTTGACTGCCGAAACCGTATAGAGGGTTGACAGCGGGTTGCAAGAGGTTTCTGTCAAGCTTCATGCTATCGAAGGTTGTGGCAAACAGAATGTCTGCGGAGCTTCCGGGGTCGACCAGGATTTTGGTGACTGTCCATCCTGCTAGATTGGTTTCGATCACCATAGCATCAGTGTGAGGGTAATCCCTTAACTTCATGTCGGAGGAATCGAAGGTTATTGGGATGTGGGACCATCGCCCAAATTTGTGCGGTCCTTCGACGACTACGTGGTGTACTCTTCTGGCATGCTCTTTCCTTTGCCTTTTTTACCATGATCTTCGTTGGAGCCCCCGGTGATAGCTAGTATTACCCCGAAGGTTGATGTTGGGTTATTGATGGTTGTCTGGGTTTGGGCTTCGGATTTGACAGGTTGTGGAGCTGGCATTGCTGGTATTGGTGGTGGTGGTGGTAAAGCGTTGCTCGCTTGTTGGTTGATTTGGGTTTGAGGGGGGTTGTAGGGTATGTGATGGGTATGGTGTGTTGTCGTTGAGGGATGGAGGTTGGTCACCAAGCTCTTGGGCACCCAAATGCCTTCTTCTTTGGGCCAACCATGGGTGCACCAATGTACTTAGCCTTCACACCATTAGTGCCCTTTGTAAGCATATAACAAGAATCAAGTCTAATGGATGAAACATGAGCAACATTCTTGTTCTTGTTCTTGTCTTGTTAAAGCAATTTTGCTCTATATGCCCGGATTGCTTGCAATTATGGCAATACCGACCATTGCTCTTCACAAAACTTTTGTGAGTAGCAAAGGCCGCCTTGCCCTTCTTGGGGGTATAGCCAAGTCCCTCCTTGTTGAGTGGACACCTTTGGCTACCAAGCACTTAAGCAAGCGGGCATCTCCACCATAGGCATTGCCTAAAGCATGAGTGAGCTCAACAACCTTGTTTTTAAGGTTCTAATTTTCTACTACTAATGATGAATCACAAGAAGTAGAAGTAGGCATTCTAGTTGAGCTAGATGATGATGATGCATTGGTGGGAGCAACAATAATAGGAGCATAAAATGATTCATCAAGTATATCACATGTAACTCCTACATTGCAAGTCTCTACAACATTCTCAATCTTACTTTGATCAAGGAGGGAGGGGTGGGCTTCCTTAAGCCTAGTGTGAGCTTGATCAAGCTTATCATGGGCTTCCTCTAGCCTCTCATGAGTGGACTTGAGCTCATCAAAGGATTGCTCAAGAGCCTTGTTGGCCTTGCGCAATTCTTTGCACTCCTTCCTCTAGTCTCAATGTAAGAGTGAGCATCTTGTAGCATGCTCATGAGGTCCTCCTTTGAGTACTCTCATCATCATCACTATCCACTCTCACTATCACTCTCATCGGATGATACCTTAGTGGCCTTAGCCATGAAGCATGTCGATGGAGTGTTGAAGATAGAAGACTTGCTTGATATGGCAAGACTAGCCATAGCCTTCTTCTTGGTGGTCTTCCTCTCATCATCACTAGAATCATCATCATCGCTTGAGGAAGCATCACTATCCCATGTCACAACATAGGATCACCCTTCTTCTTCTCCTTCTTCTTCTCTTTCTTTTATTTCTTTTCTTCTTGTCCTTCTTTGCTCTTCTTGCGATCATCATCATCTTCATCACTAGAGTATGGCCAATCCGCAATGAAGTGATCCTTGCTCTTGCATCTATAACACCTTTTAGTTGTGCTCTTGGTTGCATCTCTTCTCTTTCTTGCTCCATAGCCTTTCTTATTCATGAACTTGCCAAACCTCTTCACAAAGAGAGCCATTTCTTCATCATCCATTTCACTCAAGCTTGTGTTTGCTTCATCATCACTTTCCTCCTTCTTTGCTTTGCCCTTGCCCTTGCTCTTGGAGGACGAAGCCTTGAATGCCATGGTCTTCTTCTTCTTCTCTTCCTCTTGGGCTCCCCCATCCCGTTCCACACGGTATGTGTCTTGTGTGACCACATCACCTAGTACTTGGTTTGGGGTTACCGTATCCAATCCTTCTCTCACTAGGATGGTCACCAAATTATCAAACCTTGGTGGTAAGCATCTCAAGAACTTGTGAGAAAAGTCCTTGTCCTCCACTTTCTCTCTCAAAGCCTTCAAGTCATTGATAATAACTTGCAACCGGTGAAACATCTCCGGTATGCTCTCATCATCTTGCATCTTGAAGGTAGCAAGCTTGTCCTTGAGAATATATAGCTTGGCACCCTTGACCGCCTTGGTGCCCTCATATGTCTCTCCAATCTCTCCCATATTTCACTTGCTCTTTCAAGGTCCTTGATTTGCTCAAACACCTTTGTGTCAAATGCCTCATAGAACAAGTTGATGGCCACATCATTCCATTGTAGCTTTTCTTCTTCTCTTGGAGTAGGACTTGCGGGATCAATCACCGCAAAGTCATGCTCAATCACTTCCCATATCTTTCTATTCATGCCTCTTGTGAATGCACACATCTTCCTCTTCCAACAATCAAAGTTGGTGCCGTCAAAATGTGGTGGCTTCCCCATATAGTTGATTTGAGCCATTTTAACACCGAAGGATGTTAAGCCTCAAACGAACGGTGACCACGGCTCCGATACCACTTGAAAGGTCCAAATTGGCTAGAGGGGGGTGAATAGCCTAATTAAAACTCTACAAATTACTTAGGCAAACACTATTAGTATAACAATGGCGAAACTTTTTGCGCTAGCCTAATAGGTGTTGCAAGCCACCTATCCAACAATTCTACCTAATAAATCTATGTCACACAAGCAATTAGAGCTAATATCTAATGCGGAATAAAACTAACTAGCTCTAGTACAAGTATGATATACAAAAAGTATATGAGACAAGTGTGTGCAAAAGACAAACTAAGCAAGCTAATCACAACTAGCTACACAAGGTATATGACAAAACATATACAACAAGAAATGGTATCTACACAAATGAAGTAGCTCAAAGTAAATACACAAAGTAAATGAGCTAGATAGAAGTGGTTTCACCGAGCCTTCGGGATCGTCTAGAGAGCCCAATCACCGGTGAAATCCACTTGTGATGCCAATCACCAATAATATGAATATGAAGACCAATCACCAAGATGTGGAAGCAGTCACAATAAGCACACGGGACACCAAGATTTATCCCGAGGTTCACGTGCTTGCCGGCACGCTACTCCCCGTTGTGTCGACCAACACTAGGGGACCCGGTGGCTAATCGGCGCAAAGCCAAGCTCACTAAGAGCGCCACAAGAATCTACCGCTAGTGAGGTAGCTCAATGACACGAGCAATCCACTAAGGATGCCTCTTGCCGCTCCGGCGAGGTGAGGCTCCAAAACCTCTCACAATCTCGAATGGTGGTGGCCAAGAACAATCACCAATCTTGCCAATCAACCACCTCAACACCTCCAAGCCGTCTAGGCACCGGCAAATGCCAAGAGTAACAAGAGAACTCAATGCCGATGCGAAGAACTAGTGCCACTAGATTGAACTCTTTTCAAATCACGCACTAGATCACTCAATCTCACTTGGTTTGATCAAATCAACTTGGGAGATGAGTTGGGAGGCTTGCCAAAGCTCACTAGTATGCTTAGGAATCAAAATGTGAAGAGAAACCTAGCAAGCCGGCCAAGCCCCTTAAATAGGCCACATAAGTTGGCCTAGTCGTTGGGCCCGAAATAGAGGCATCGGACGCTCCGGTGTCGGGGCCATCGGATGCTACCCCAACGTCCGATGCTCCGATGAGAACCACGTGTCCCCCTGGTATGAATTCGAGCCGCCAGATCCCAACAGTCATATTCCTTCGTGCCACGGTTAATGTGACATCGGATGCGCCGATGCCAGGCATCGGATGCTCCGATGCCACTGCTCATTTCAGCACTTTACTGCGCCACATCGGACGCTTCGACACCTACACATCGGACGCTCAACCCTTGCATCCGATGACCATGCAGAGGGTTCCAGAGAGGGCCAGATCACATATGACGCGTCCGATGGATCCGCATCGGACGCAGGCCAGCGTTCGATGCTCCCTGGAAAGCTAGCTCACACCACGTCACCTGCATCGGACTCTGCAACAGTGTTTCCTCAGCGTCCGTTGCCAGCGTCCGATGCTCCTTCAACTTCTGACAGAACTAGAGTTAACCATCGGACGCTCGACCCAGCGTCCGATGCTCCTCGGACCAGCGTCCAATGCTCCCTGAGCACACCACTTTACTTCCGAAAACCGCTGAATCCTGCCTCGCAGCTCGGCAGGAGGGAGAGAAACTATACACTAGTTTTTCCCACTTCTCCAAAACTCCTTAACATCCCCTTATCCCAAAAGTGCCAACACCACCAAGTGAACATCATCATATGCAAGTGTGTTAGCATTTTGCAAAGCATTTTCCAAGGGGTTTTGTTAGTCACTCACTAGGTCTATAGCATCGATATGTTAGAGAACTCCTAGTGGCACTTGAACATCGCATAAGCCGTGAATAATCTCCTCTTAATAGTACGACTATGTATCCTAAATGTGATCACACTCGCTAAGTGTCTTGATCACTAAAACAAAGAGCCCTATAGGATATACCTTCGCCTCCGGGCCTCTTTACTCCATCTCTTCTCTTCTTCGTTTCACCAAAGGTGGAGCACTTGATCTCTTGAGTTGCATATGGTCATCACCATCCTCCATGGTTTCCATCTTGCTAGCTCCACCACTTGGCTTGGTCACAATCCTTTCTTATAAGCGACACACATGCTTAGCATAGGATTAGACCAAATAGGTTTCATCAATTAGCCAAAACCAAACTAGGGCTTTCATCTCCCCCTTTTTGGTAATTGATGACAACCTATACAAAGATATGTGATTTAAAATTGAGTAACCACATTGATAGTATTAGCTCCCCCTACATATGTGCTATAGAGTTTGGTTCTGAATTTGGCACATATGTATGAATATGAAATGTGAGTGAGCAATACTACCAATGATGATGCTAAGGCATTAGAATGGACCTTTGAAGCGTGATACCAATCGGAGTGCACATGTTATACCATCCTTAGCACCATTTGTCACTAGACATACATCAAAAACTCAAGAACCCTGTGAGATCAACATTATAATGAGGCTCTTGAACCACTTGAAATATAAGTATGTCTAGTTGCTATTCTATAAATGCTAGTAAATTGATTTATCAAATATGTTCTAACACTAGCATTCACCACATAAGCATGAATATCAACATAAATAGCTTATGCATTGCAATCAAACATATGAAATATGCACATTTCAAATGCAACAATCATGTTTATGAGCTTGCTCCCCCTATTTGTATGCTCCGATCCCCTTGAACACTTGAAGGTTTACTTAGCATGTCATCCACTCATGTTGTTTCCCTCTTTCACTAACATATCTTTGGTGCATTATTTTCTCCCCCTTTGTCAACAACTATCATAAAGGTGGGGCAAATTTTTAATGAAAGGAGACATCTTTTTATCATGAGATTCATATGTAGGGATCAAACTAAGTCAAGTTATGGCTTAATCTAGCTCATGAGCATAGGATATTCAACACGGTTTGCTCTAGAGTAAGCTTCTTCACACATCTTACAATGGTTATCTTACTCATGTTGGTTAAACACCCATTGCTCACTTACTACACCAAACACTAGAGTTACAAGCTAACAAACAAGTTATATGCTACCACTAGATCAAGTCGAACATAGAAGCAATAGTGGTACCATATATACTTCAAATTCATTTGATTTACCATGAATGATCCTAAATAAGCAATGTGATGGCTATATGAACTAGATCACAACCTAATAAGAATGAATGCACATGCCAAAACTTTTCACCTTTGCTTTGTTGGAGGAGAGGCATGTCATAAGTGGGGGTGCATTCAACTCATGTTGGAGAAGTCTAGGATATTCAATTCATTCCTTAGCTTGCAAACCTTCTCTCATCTAGTGGCTTGGTGAAGTTATCGGCAAGTTGATCATCGGTGCTCACACTTTCAATAGATATCTTTCTTGGCTTGATGATCTCTAATGAAGTGATGCCTTATGTCAATTTGCTTTGTTCTTGAATGTTGAACCGGGTTGGTGGCTATTTTGACGACGCTCTCATTATCACATAGCAATGGGACTTGTCCAAACTTGACTCCATAATCTTGCAATGTTGCTTTCATCCATAGCAATTGTGCACAACAACTTCCCGCGGATATGTATTCGGCTTCGGCGGTAGAGAGTGCAACACTATTTTGCTTCTTTGATGACCATGATACAAGTGATCTTCCAAGCAATTGACAAGTGCCCGATGTGCTCTTCTTATCCACCTTGCATCCCGCATAATCGGAATCCGAGTATCCAATCAATTCAAATTGAGAGCCCTTGGGATACCATAGTCCAACATTTGGAGTGTGCTTCAAATATCTCAATATTTTTTGGTTGCCTTCAAATGACTTTCCCTTGGTGAAGCTTGGAACCTTGCACACATGCACACACTAAACATGACATCCGGTCTTGATGCGGTCACATAGAGTAGACTTCCAATCATTGACCGATATAACTTTTGATCCACCGTGTCACCACTAGAGTCACTATCCAAATGTCCATTTGTGCGCATTGGAGTGGTTATTGCCTTTGCTTCATCTAACCAAATTTCTTGAGCATGTCCTTGATATACTTGCCTTGACTAACAAATGTGCCTTTCTTCATTTATTAATTTGTAAACCAAGGAAGTAACTAAGCTCTCCAATCATAGACATCTCAAACTCTTTAGCCATCATCTCTCCAAACTCTTCACAAAGTCTTGGTTGGTTGATCCAAATATGATGTCATCCACATAGATTTACAACACAAACAAGTCACTTCCAATCTTCTTGGTGAAGAGTGTGGTGTCAACCTTCCCCATCTTGAAACCTTTGATAGCAAGAAATCCCTCAATCTTTCATACCATGCTCTTGGTGCTTGCTTCAACCCATATAGTGCCTTCTTGAGCTTGTACACATGGTTGGGCTTCTTCAAATCTTCAAATCCGGGAGGTTGCTCAACATACACTAGCTCATTGATGAATCCATTTAGAAAAGCACTTTTGACATCCATTTGATAGAGTTTGATGTTATGTGAACAAACATATGCAAGTAGGATTCTAATAGCCTCTAATCTAGCAACCGGTGCATAGGTTTCTCCAAAGTCAATACCTTCTAATTGAGTGTACCCTTGTGCAACCAATCTTGCTTTGTTTCTTACAACAATGCCATCTTCATCTTGCTTGTTCCGGAAGACCCATCTTGTACCAATAACATTTGTGTTCTTTGGTCTTTCCACTAATTCCTAAACATTATTGCGGGTAAAGTTGTTTAACTCTTCATGCATTACATTTACCCAATCAACATCCATCAAAGCTTCATCAATCTTGGTTGGCTCAATAGATGATACAAATGAGTAGTGTTCACAAAATGAAGCCAATCTTGATCTTGTTTGCACACCTCTTCTTATGTCACCAACAATTTGATCCAAAGGATGATCTCTTGCAATATGTGTTGGTTGGAGCACTTGTTGGCACTTGCACTTGGATGAGTCACTTGAGAGCTACTAGCATCTTGTTGATCATGAGAACCGCTAGAGCTTGCAACATCATTGCCTTGCATGGTTGGAGGAGAGAGCACTTGATCTTTGTCATCTTCAATGTCAATCACTTGCTTTGGCCTTATATCACCAATGTCCATGTTCTTCATAGCTTCCACCAATTGTGTTCCTCTCACATCATTTAGATTGTCTTGTTCTTCATGAGAGCCATTGGTTTCATCAAACTCAACATCATGGACTTCTTCAACTATTTTGTTTGTGTTGTTCCACACTCTATATGCTTTGCTTGTAGTGGAGTAACCAAGTAGAAACCCTTCATCACATTTCTTCTCAAACTTGCCAAGTCTTGTGCCCTTCTTCAATATGTAGCACTTGCACCCAAAGACCCGGAAATAAGCAATGTTGGGCTTTCTATCATTGAGGAGCTCATATGGTGTCTTCTTCAATAGAGGGTGACAATAGAGCCGGTTGCTATAATAGCATGTCGTGTTGATTGCTTCGGCCCAAAAGGAATCACTCACATTGTATTCACTAAGCATGGATGTTGACATATCAATGAGTGTCCTATTCTTTCTTTCAACTATCCCATTGGATTGAGGTGTATACTTGGCCGAGAATTGATGCTTGATCCCAAACTCATCACATAGCTCATCAACTCTTGTGTTTCTAAATTCACTTCCATTGTCACTTCTTACTTTCTTGATTCTTCTATCAAACTCATTTTGACTTCTCTTGACGAATGTTTTGAATATGCCAAATACTTCACTCTTGTCAATGAGAAAGAAGACCCATGTATATCTTGTATAGTCATCCACTATACAAAACCATACTTGTTTTCCCCAATATTTGCATATGTAGTTGGTCCAAACAAGTCCATGTGCAACAACTCAAGTGCATGTGTAGTGCTCATCATTCCTTTGTTGGGATGAGTGTTTCCAACTTGCTTTCCATTTGACATGCACTACATAGCTTGTCCTTCTCAAAGTGAACATCTTTTAGTCCTCTCACCATGTCATGCTTTACTAGCCTCTTTAGTTGCTTCATTCCAACATGTCCCAAGCGCCTATGCCATAGCCAACCCATACTAGATTTGGTGAATAAGCATGTTGTCAATTGAGCTTCACTTGCATCAAAGTCCACCAAATAAAGGTTCTCATATCTAAATCCTTTGAATACCAAGTCACTTCCATCAACACTCACTATCTCCACATCATCACCCCAAATATGCATTTGAATCCCAAATCACATAGTTGTGCCACGGACAATAGGTTGAAGTTGAGAGATTCCACTAATAGCACATTGGAGATGCTCAAGTCATTGGATATTGCAATCTTGCCCAAGCCTTTGACCTTGCCTTTCTTGTTGTCACCAAATGTAATAGCATCCACATGATCAATGCCACTAGTGTAGATCGATTTGAACATTCTTCCATCTCCCGTCATGTGTTGAGTGCACCCACTATCAAGCACCCAATGCCTTCCTCCCGCTTTATAGTTTACCTACAAAAGAGATCAATTCCTTTTAGGTACTCAAACCTTTTTGGGTCCTCCAAGGTTAGTCACCAAGCTCTTGGGCACCCAAATTGCCTTCTTCTTGGGCCAACCATGGGTGCACCAATGTACTTAGCCTTCACACCATTAGTGCCCTTTGTAAGCATATAACAAGAATCAAGTCTAATGGATGAAACATGAGCAACATTCTTGTTCTTGTTCTTGTTCTTGTTAAAGCAATTTTGCTCTATATGCCCGGATTGCTTGCAATTATGGCAATACCGACCATTGCTCTTCACAAAACTGTTTTGTGAGTAGCAAAGGCCGCTTGCCCTTCTTGGGGGTATAGCCAAGTCCCTCCTTGTTGAGTGGACACCTTTGGCTACCCAAGCACTTAAGCAAGCGGGCATCTCCACCATAGGCATTGCCTAAAGCATGAGTGAGCTCAACAACCTTGTTTTTAAGGTTCTAATTTTCTACTACTAATGATGAATCACAAGAAGTAGAAGTAGGCATTCTAGTTGAGCTAGATGATGATGATGCATTGGTGGGAGCAACAATAATAGGAGCATAAAATGATTCATCAAGTATATCACATGTAACTCCTACATTGCAAGTCTCTACAACATTCTCAATCTTACTTTGATCAAGGAGGGAGGGGTGGGCTTCCTTAAGCCTAGTGTGAGCTTGATCAAGCTTCTCATGGGCTTCCTCTAGCCTCTCATGAGTGGACTTGAGCTCATCAAAGGATTGCTCAAGAGCCTTGTTGGCCTTGCGCAATTCTTTGCACTCCTTCCTCTTAGTCTCAATGTAAGAGTGAGCATCTTGTAGCATGCTCATGAGGTCCTCCTTTGAGTACTCCTCATCATCATCACTATCACTCTCACTATCACTCTCATCGGATGATACCTTAGTGGCCTTAGCCATGAAGCATGTCGATGGAGTGTTGAAGATAGAAGACTTGCTTGATATGGCAAGACTAGCCATAGCCTTCTTCTTGGTGGTCTTCCTCTCATCATCACTAGAATCATCATCATCGCTTGAGGAAGCATCACTATCCCATGTCACAACATAGGATCCACCCTTCTTCTTCTCCTTCTTCTTCTCTTTCTTTTATTTCTTTCCTTCTTGTCCTTCTTCTTGCTCTTCTTGCGATCATCATCATCTTCATCACTAGAGTATGGCCAATCCGCAATGAAGTGATCCTTGCTCTTGCATCTATAACACCTTTTAGTTGTGCTCTTGGTTGCATCTCTTCTCTTTCTTGCTCCATAGCCTTTCTTATTCATGAACTTGCCAAACCTCTTCACAAAGAGAGCCATTTCTTCATCATCCATTTCACTCAAGCTTGTGTTTGCTTCATCATCACTTTCCTCCTTCTTTGCTTTGCCCTTGCCCTTGCTCTTGGAGGACGAAGCCTTGAATGCCACGGTCTTCTTCTTCTTCTCTTCCTCTTGGGCCCCCATCCCGTTCCACACGGTATGTGTCTTGTGTGACCACATCACCTAGTACTTGGTTTGGGGTTACCGTATCCAATCCTTCTCTCACTAGGATGGTCACCAAATTATCAAACCTTGGTGGTAAGCATCTCAAGAACTTGTGAGAAAAGTCCTTGTCCTCCACTTTCTCTCTCAAAGCCTTCAAGTCATTGATAATAACTTGCAACCGGTGAAACATCTCCGGTATGCTCTCATCATCTTGCATCTTGAAGGTAGCAAGCTTGTCTTGAGAATATATAGCTTGGCACCCTTGACCGCCTTGGTGCCCTCATATGTCTCCTCCAATCTCTCCCATATTTCACTTGCTCTTTCAAGGTCCTTGATTTGCTCAAACACCTTTGTGTCAAATGCCTCATAGAACAAGTTGATGGCCACATCATTCCATTGTAGCTTTCTTCTTCTCTTGGAGTAGGACTTGCGGGATCAATCACCGCAAAGTCATGCTCAATCACTTCCCATATCTTTCTATTCATGCCTCTTGTGAATGCACACATCTTCCTCTTCCAACAATCAAAGTTGGTGCCGTCAAAATGTGGTGGCTTCCCCATATAGTTGATTTGAGCCATTTTAACACCGAAGGATGTTAAGCCTCAAACGAACGGTGACCACGGCTCCGATACCACTTGAAAGGTCCAAATGGCTAGAGGGGGGGTGAATAGCCTAATTAAAAACTCTACAAAATTACTTAGGCAAACACTATTAGTATAACAAATGGCGAAACTTTTTGCGCTAGCCTAATAGGTGTTGCAAGCCACCTATCCAACAATTCTACCTAATAAATCTATGTCACACAAGCAATTAGAGCTAATATCTAATGCGGAATAAAACTAACTAGCTCTAGTACAAGTATGATATACAAAAAGTATATGAGACAAGTGTGTGCAAAAGACAAACTAAGCAAGCTAATCACAACTAGCTACACAAGGTATATGACAAAACATATACAACAAGAATGGTATCTACACAAATGAAGTAGCTCAAAGTAATACACAAAGTAAATGAGCTAGATAGAAGTGGTTTCACCGAGCCTTCGGGATCGTCTAGTAGAGAGCCAATCACGGTGAAATCCACTTGTGATGCCAATCACCAATAATTGAATATGAAGACCAATCACCAAGATGTGGAAGCAGTCACAATAGCACAACGGGACACAAGATTTTATCCCGAGGTTCACGTGCTTGCCGGCACGCTACTCCCCGTTGTGTCGACCAACACTAGGGGACCCGGTGGCTAATCGGCGCAAAGCCAAGCTCACTAAGAGCGCCACAAGAATCTACCGCTAGTGAGGTAGCTCAATGACACGAGCAATCCACTAAGGATGCCTCTTGCCGCTCCGGCGAGGTGAGGCTCCAAAACCTCTCACAATCTCGAATGGTGGTGGCCAAGAACAATCACCAATCTTGCCAATCAACCACCTCAACACCTCCAAGCCGTCTAGGCACCGGAAATGCCAAGAGTAACAAGAGAACTCAATGCCGATGCGAAGAACTAGTGCCACTAGATTGAACTCTTTTCAAATCACGCACTAGATCACTCAATCTCACTTGGTTTGATCAAATCAACTTGGGAGATGAGTTGGGAGGCTTGCCAAAGCTCACTAGTATGCTTAGGAATCAAAATGTGCAAGAGAGAAACCTAGCAAGCCGGCCAAGCCCCTTAAATAGGCCACATAAGTTGGCCTAGTCGTTGGGCCCGAAATAGAGGCATCGGACGCTCGGTGTCGGGGCCATCGGATGCTACCCCAACGTCCGATGCTCCGATGAGAACCACGTGTCCCCCTGGTATGAATTCGAGCCGCCAGATCCCAACAGTCATATTCCTTCGTGCCACGGTTAATGTGACATCGGATGCGCCGATGCCAGGCATCGGATGCTCCGATGCCACTGCTCATTTCAGCACTTTACTGCGCCACATCGGACGCTTCGACACCTACACATCGGACGCTCAACCCTTGCATCCGATGACCATGCAGAGAGGTTCCAGAGAGGGCCAGATCACATCGGACGCGTCCGATGGATCCGCATCGGACGCAGGCCAGCGTTCGATGCTCCCTGGAAAGCTAGCTCACACCACGTCACCTGCATCGGACTCTGCAACAGTGTTTCCTCAGCGTCCGTTGCCAGCGTCCGATGCTCCTTCAACTTCTGACAGAAACTAGAGTTAACCATCGGACGCTCGACCCAGCGTCCGATGCTCCTCGGACCAGCGTCCAATGCTCCCTGAGCACACCACTTTACTTCCGAAAACCGCTGAATCCTGCCTCGCAAGCTCGGCAGGAGGGAGAGAAACTATACACTAGTTTTCCCACTTCTCCAAAACTCCTTAACATCCCCTTATCCCAAAAGTGCCAACACCACCAAGTGAACATCATCATATGCAAGTGTGTTAGCATTTTGCAAAGCATTTTCCAAGGGTTTTGTTAGTCACTCACTAGGTCTATAGCATCGATATGTTAGAGAACTCCTAGTGGCACTTGAACATCGCATAAGCCGTGAATAATCTCCTCTTAATAGTACGACTATGTATCCTAAATGTGATCACACTCGCTAAGTGTCTTGATCACTAAAACAAAGAGCCCTATAGGATATACCTTCGCCTCGGGCCTCTTTACTCCATCTCTTCTCTTCTTCGTTTCACCAAAGGTGGAGCACTTGATCTCTTGAGTTGCATATGGTCATCACCATCCTCCATGGTTTCCATCTTGCTAGCTCCACCACTTGGCTTGGTCACAATCCTTTCTTATAAGCTACACACATGCTTAGCAATAGGATTAGACCAAATAGGTTTCATCAATTAGCCAAAACCAAACTAGGGCTTTCAACCTTCTCTGGTCTTTGAGTGTGTTTGCCTTGTTGATTGCACCAATGTTGCTTTGATCTTGGCGATGGTTATTGTCTCTTGCTTGGGGCCGCAACTGTGGTTTCTGCTGTGACCTTCGGGCATCGGACTTTGCCCTGAAGTCCATGTCTGCTCTACAGTATCTCTCCATTGTCTCATGTAGTTCTTCAATTGTGTTTGCTAGCTTCCTAGCAAACTTCGAGGAGCAGGGTCCTGGGCGCAGACCGCTTACGACTGCGAGGATTACGGCTTCGTCAGATATGCCAGAAGTTCTTGCTCTGATTTGGATGAACCTTCGCTAGTAATCTTGCAGTGATTCACGCTCTTCTTGTTTGCAGTTGAACAGGTCAATGGGATTGGATGGGGCTGCTGTGATACCCTTGAAGTTTGTGCAGAGCCTGTCTCTGAGGTTGGCCCAGGAATCCACAGTTCCGGGGCGGAGGTTGCTGTACCAAGTCTGGGCGATCTCGCGAAGTATAATCACGAAGGACTTCGCCATTGTTGATTCGTCTCCCCCTGTTGCGGCCACTGCTGCCTCGTAGCTCATTATGAATTGGCGAGGATCAGTGAGTCCGTCATAACGGGGCAAATTTTGTGGATTGTAGCATGGTGGCCAGGGTTTGGTTTGCAGTATCTGGGAGAGTGGTGACCTTGGGTCGTAGGGCATCTGGTGTTGTTGAGCCCTTCGCTGAATGCGAAGGTTTGGCTCTCGCTCTTCTGGGTAAAGCTGGCGAAAATTTGGTGGTGGTGGGGGTGGTGGTGGCTGACGAGCATTGCCCCGTCCCTGCCCAACATTCTCCTCTTGAAGTGGCGGCATTTGCCTGTCATTCCAGTCCTCGACTTCGGCCTCAGCTGCTGCGAGGGACTCCTCCATTCGGCGAAGCTGCTCCCTTGGTTCATCCGCCTTTTGCCTGATAAGGCGCAGCCGGTTATGCCTTTCAAGCTGGTCTAGACGTCTCTTCTTCTCCTGCAACTCAGCTTGAAGTCTTTCTAAAGCCTCAAGGCCCAACTCCTCCTCATCTCCTTCCCCATCTCCTCCGGAGGTGTGCGGGTGTGGCTGTGATACCAGCGGAGTGTGAGGGCCCGGGACCTCCGTCCCTGGAGCAACTTCTTCTGTTTTCGAGGGTTCTACATTCTCTTCTACAGGCTGGACCGTCGCCGTGGCCTCTCTAGTCACGTGTTGGTCCTTGGTTGTGGACGCTCTTCTGTTTCCTGCCATTACGAACTTTCGATCCCCACGGTCGGCGCCAAACTGTTGGGAGCACACTTGCCTTACCCCCGCTCACGTGCAGGGGAGCGGCGAAGGTGGCCGGTCGTCAGAACTGAGCGCGAGGATACAGGGAAGCAAGAACAGTGGTGCTGTAGCTCTCTTCCCGAAAAACCGTGGCCGTTACACTGTTCATCCCCTGGTATTTATAGGGAACACCATGGGACACTAACCAAATTACGAAAGGGTACAAGAAAGATTCCTTCACGCTGTACAACAGAAGGGCAAAATCGTAAAAACACAGAGAAAGTGGAAACCCTAGTTCGACTTCCTCCTGTCTGCCGCCACTCGGCTCCCACGCCCCTTCGCAGGAAAGCAAAGGTTAACTTCTCGGCTTCGCCAGTCGCGAGGCCTGCGTTCACTTCCCACCTGCTGAGCTCGACGTCTTCAGCGAAGGTACCCTCGCAGGAATGCGCGAGGGGTCCCTCTGTGTTCTTCATGCCTACAGCCTGCAAGAGCCACAAAGTTTGCGAGGGTCGAATCAATATCCGAAGGTTAGGAAAGCGATCTGAGGGACTTAACAAACGTCGAGGAGGTGCGCGAGTCGCGCGAAGGTCGTCTTTGAGCCAGCCTGCGTGGCGCCACTGCCGAGTGTCCCTTCCCCCAACAGAGTAATCTCTGATTTCCTTCACCTCTGGAACATCTTATCCGACTTCTATTTACAGCTAGAGGTTGAGGATAGGCATATTTGGTTGTTTTCTCCTAATGGACAATATTCGGCCAAGTCGGCCTACAAGGGTCTTTTTGTGGGGTCTACTTCCTTTGGACCTTGGGAGAGAGTCGGAAGACTTGGGCACCTTCCAAGTGCCAATTTTTTATGTGGCTGGTTGCTCACAACCGATGCTGGACAGCAGATCGCCTCACAGGTCGTGGGCTCTCTCATCGTGAGCAATGTCCTCTGTGTGATTAGGATGTGGAGACCATTGATCACATCTAGTCCAGTGTGTCTTTGCATGAGAATTTTGGTACCGACTTCTCTCATGATTTGGGCTACAAACTTTCTTCCATTTGTGGTGGGAACTGGTGAGCAGTATTGTTGGAGAAAGGAATAAACTCCCTCATAATACTTGGAGCCTGGACTTTATGGACACACCGTAATAAGTGTGTTTTTAATGAAGCGGCCCAAATATTGCAGGTGTATTGGTTGTAGCTGAAGAGGAAGGAAAAGCATGGTCGTTGGCAGGGGCACGAGGCTTATTCCTATTGGCCGCCCTTGCTCTTGGTAGCCTCAAGACTACTCCCAGGCTCGCAACGAGCGAGTGTGAGATGGGCATGCTTACAAAAATGGGAACGTATCATACGTAAACTAGTCTTGTGTATAAACTATAGAAACTCTAATTAAGACCACATAAATCTAATCCGATGGTGGGTTATTTTAGCACTTAAACCCCTCCACTCATCTCATCCTAATCCAAACAGGCGTGAGCACACTGAGAGAGTTTAAGTGCTAAAATAACTCACCTTCACCTCTAACCATCAGATTAGATTCCTGTGGTATTGATTAGAGTTTCTATAGTTTACACATGAGGCTGGTTTCCATAGCATACGTTGCCACAAAAATAGGCAAATACTTGTGGAGCAGAGACTGTAACTGTACACTTCAAAATAGGCAAATACTAATGGTATTTCTCGAAACTTCAAAATTACAATAGTATGAATCTAAAAAAACCTTTTTTAAAAGATAAGTCGACTTGAATCTGAATCTGAATCTGAATCTCCACTTTGCATTCAATTTCACCTCCCTAGTTCAATTTTTAACTTTAAACTATTGAACAAGGCGTTTCTTGACCTGCTCTGCCTGAATTTAGAGGTGGTCTTCTATTTTTCAAAGAATAATAAAAGATATTTTTTAAAAAAATATAAATTTATTTTATTACAAGAAAAAATATGAAATGTCCTGCTAAAATTGTTTTTGTGATGTTGGCGATCTATTTGGAGATTTTTTATCTTATTTTTTTGTAAAAAAATGATGAGCACGACTACAAGCAATAAAGCAAGAGGAATAGAACTAATATGTTTCTTGGTTTTCTTTTTTATCCTCTTTTTGTGACTTGTAGGTGTCAACGTGCTTAAAAAATATCTAACAAAACCATAGGAAAAATTGAATCCTAACCGTAAGTGTCTCGACTGCCCAATGGTGGGAAATTTCGACTGACAGCTAGAAAGTTCAAGTGAATTTCCGAGAGGAGCTTTAGGTTGGGTTTAGAAATACTAGCATCCACTACAATAAATTTTGGGATCTATGAAGATTTTCTCATGACAAGAGATTGAGTTTATCACTAATAAGTCATACTGTTTTACAATATTTTGGAGGAGGCAACACGGTGTAGTGTTGAAAACTATGTGTTCGTTACTAAGACCTAGTATAAATTGACATAAACTAGAGCAAAGCTATATCATTCATGATGAATTGTAATCAGGTTCCTTGTATTTTTTTTTTAGAAAAAACTATAACATGACAAGAGTGGCCCACCTGTTACGAATTATGCCACAGCCATATGTTTAGCGAGGTCTCACATGTCATAATTTTTTTCTTTTTTTCAGGCCACCTTTTTTTTCATGGAATTCAGCCCACCTCATGACAATAAAAAGAGGCAACTAGAAGGCCCATGGCGCATGTAGTGTGGCAGCATTATCTGTTTTGTTAACAAATCAGCATTGATATATTATCTGTTTCTCTTAACGCAAACTGTTCAAGTTCGCGACCACCCTCCACGTGGCCTGGCCTGCTACGTATAGCGTCCCCGCACACACGGGCCTGGTCAACTGCGAGGCATGCGTACGTTATCTTATCCGTCTTCATCGTTGCGAAGTATAACACGCGCGGGTCACGTTGCTGGTAGAGGGAGCGACCGCACGTGGCCTGGTCTAGCTTTCGTTAAATGTTTTTTTTATTTTCTGTTTTTAGTCTTGTTTTTTAGTGTTTTTAGTTTCATTTTTCAGTCAGTTTTTAATATTACACGTATTAATTGTATAATAAGTTACTCTGTTAGAATCTTATAAAATGTTTCTAATAATTTGTTCTCAATATGTAACTTGTCTTATTTTGGATTGCTATTTTTGTCCTTTTAATAAATACTCCATCAATTATCAGCTAGTCATGTTTCATGGCACATATATTGTGTTTTATAATCACTTTTGAAAATTCATATATATATATATATATATATATATATATATATATATATATATAGGACTGCTATTGAGCACGCAACACTCTAAATATTATTTTAGAGCATCCATCATATATAAATCCTGTAACCATAAATCAAATCCCGCAGTAGTAGAATTTTAGGGCAACCAACCTTCTCAACCCGTAACCGTAAAACTCTGGTCTGCAACCCGTAAAATTCACCCACAAATGCAAAACATCAGTTAGACCATGTCTAATACATATTTTGGTAACCATAAATATTTATTACCAACCATAAAGTTTATGTGTCAACCGTGCTTGTTGGAACGGTAACCGTAAATCCGCCTCACGCTATTTAATCCTCCGCTCTTTTTTTTTTCTCTCCCTCATTCACCTTTTCTCTTCTTCGTTTCAGATCCAGATCGGCGGTGAGAATGGAGATGGTGGCGGCGGCTCCCTCCACTTCGACGGACGCAACGGCGACCCTCCCCACTACAATGGTGACCTGGCAGTCTTCTCCATCCTCCTGCCCACAGCTTGTCATCCAGCGGCGCCGCCCTCTGCCTGCAGATCGAGATCTGCTGCCACTTCTGCTCCCTACTGATGGTGGCAGCAAGGGTGGCCAGAACATACAAAACGGCGACAACAAGGGCTCCCAGGCGGCAACTACTCTCCCTCCCCACCGACGGTGATCCCACTCCTTCCCCATCAGCAGTGCATCTGGCTTCGTCGCACACACCACAAGCGGTTCAATCTGGTGACCGGTGGGGGCTCCCTCCATCATGGCGGCGGCGGCCCTCTTGTGCCCCTACCGTCTTGCTTACTCGGATGGATCCGGAGGCACCAGATCTGGCTCGCGTGGTTGGCTGACTGCAGTTTACTTTCTTCTCCCCACTTGGTGGTGCAGGCATGGAGATCTTGGGTGGAGGAGAGCCTCGGCTGCAGCATCATGGCGGGCGGGTCCACATCGGAGTAGGGCTTACATCGGAGGCAGGTCTTGACGCTCTACCCATCCACGAAGTGGCGTGGCCCCTGTCCTTGGCGGCGGCGGTGGTGCTCATCGGCAAGCCCGTCCGTACCTTCCCGGCTACTCCCTGATGTGGGCTCAAGCAGTGGCTCCCTGATGTAGTCAGTGGCGTTCACAGGTTGGCTGATGACAGCTAGCGTGAGTCTCTCACGAACTCTTATATCTCTTATATGCGTTTATTATAGTGCTAAAAATGTATATGATTTTTTTGAGCATCTTAACGTTCTCAAATGAAAAAAAATCAAAACTACAAGTTGCAGATCTCATCAAGAGCTACAATTTTTATATAAAAATCATCTTCATCTGACGTCGTATTAAAGACTTATGATTTTTTGAAAATTCAGTCTTGTCACGCCACTCCCGGTGTCGCGACAAGACCGTACTGAGGTACTGTCACACCACATGTATTGGCGTGACAACGTTTTTCACGTTGGAAACGATATCCAACGTGTAAGACCTTGTCACACCACTCCCGATGACGCGACAACGTTATTTGGTCACGCCAGCCCCATTGGCGCGACCAAAAGAATCAAATCTGTAAATTTTATTTGGGTGAGAATATTATTGAAATATTTTGTAAAAAAATAATTAAAAATAAAAAAAACACTGCCTAGGGCCTATTTGGTTCACAACTTGGCCTGGGCCCTGGGGTGCCCTGGCTAGGCAGGTCTATCTAACCTTAGGCGTCCAAAATCAAGACGTCTGGGATTGATACTTGGACAAAATATAATTTATTTGATGTCTTCTAGACAACAGAATCACTCAAAACATAATTGGAGTAAAATATTTTGATTTATCTAAACTGGTTTGGCTATCATACTAGGACACAATTAATAAAATTTTAGGTTTTTTCTTTACTAAATATGTAGTTCATTTCATTATATTTTCGTCCGTCATCACTCTCCTATCCATCCATCCTTTACTCTTATCTCTCTTCTTATTACTGTTAAAAGAATAGGCAATTTCCAGATTAAAACCAGAATATAAATCATGATAAATTAATGATCTAGATATCTCAGATTGTATTGTTTACTAGCATAATAAAACATGCATAACATGATCTCAAACATGACAACCAGTGTAAACATAGTTCGTAGACAAGATAGATTGAATTATATAAACAAAGATATTAGATCACGAGCGGCGTATCTTTCAGATGCTGGAGAAGACGGTGGCGAAGTCGGTACTGGCTGATCGTCGACGAGCGATGGAGGAAGTGCTCAGAGCAGTTGACGACGAATACATCTGGACGTAGCGCCGCCTGACTTGAACGGTAGACGGCCCGTTGTTGAAGACGAGAGCAGTCGCGCGACGAGCGCTTCCTAAAAACCTTATTCGCCTTCTCCCAGTGCAGGATCACAAAGACGAGGGTTCCGGAGACCTGCTCGCCCGGTCGCTGGTGCACGCAAGCGAACGGACTGGAGACGACTAGATGACAGCGCAAAAGCGATACGAGGCAAACCCTAGCTCGAGAGGTGTTGATATGCGTTTTGGCGTGGCCGATAGGTTGCTTATATAGTCCTGTTGAACCGACCTCGTGTCGCGATCACGATCTAAATCGGTTTAGGACTCTTAAGTCGTAACCGTTTAGAACTCTGCAACTTGAAGGCCAAGAAACCAAAAACTAAAACGGTAAAAGGAGACCATGCTCCCGCAAGGCGAGGAGACGGATTTCGGCGGACCATGCACGCAAGTACCGCGCACCCGTGTCAGTCGCCACGCCACGCCACGCCCCGGCGAGGCGAGGCGAGGCAAGCGAGCGCGCGTGTGGGCTTCTCTTTCTCCTTCTCACACTAGACTTGAGGAAGTGGAGAGAACCTCCATATTTAAGCAAGTCCTCATCCTCTTCCACTAGCAAGGTGGGACTAAAGAGTTCCACTTCTCCTCTTTGCATACATGAATGGGCTTTGAGATTTATTTAGGAATTTCAGAATTTATTATTGGGCAAGCCCATCTAAATTCTAACAATCCCCCACCAAATCTCAAATGTTCATTTAGAGATTTGCCTGTTCCCTCTACTGTTTGATATACTAGTGTTTAGCAGAGACTGTTAAGTTGAACTTCTGCCTATAACCTCAAGTTACACTTATTCACAACTTGAACAACGGACTATGCCTTGAATTACAAGTTTTGCGTGAAACAAGTTTTACTCAAGGTTAAACTAGTACTGACTGCCAATAGCCTTTCTTCGTGGGTGGAGCATATACTCATACTCCATGGTCTCTTCATGAGCTTACTAGAGATCACCCTAATCTCATAGACTGCGACGTTTAACAGTTATGGCTTATATAGGTACGTTCTTTCAAGAATACTCTGTAGGATAGCATCTTTGCTTATTAAATCCAATAGAACATATTAAGGCTTTTGCCAACCTTCCATACAGTGCCTCATAGCAATGAGAGTATTGCATCTTTTACATAGAGAGGGTTTAGAGGTTACTCTCCTCAGTTTACCAATAGCTTGTTCTTCCTAGATCCTTAGTCACGGATCTCCGATCAAAAAGGTTGGGTTACTACTACTATAAACTCATATGGGTCTCATACTGTCACACCCCAATTTTAAGAACAAAATTGGAGCACAATATATGTATGCCAGGATCAATTTTCATATATATATTGACATCATAGTAAATATCAAAACAATGCTTTATTATTAATGTCGATCTTTATTACATAAATGACCCTCGGGTCTTAAAGAAAAAGTACATACTCTCATGACAACTGACTCTAATGAAGACTCTGATGAAGACGCGGAAATCTGTACTCCAACACCACAGGAAGGTCGACCAGGGGTAGCGCCATCCTAGTACAGGTCATCTGGGTCGTAGCCACCGTCCTCTGGATACTCCTGCTCCTCGTACGCGTGGTCGCCAGCGTCTGGGTGGGGTAGCAGGGGGGACAATGAGGAAGTGTGAGTACATCGAAATGTACTCCTCAAGTGTAGGAAATATATGCGTATAAGGCTTATAACAAAGGTAGGCTGACACAGTTTGACTCATACGCCTAAAGCGACACAACCTATTAATCCTATTAATCCTATGCACCTATTTACTAGGTTATAGACACAGACACTGTAGAAAAGTAAAACACTCGGAATCCACCGAGCAAACCGCACTTGGAAACCACCAAGCAACCACACTTGGAGTCCACCAAGCTCAACCCACACCTGAAGTCCATCAGGCAAACCACACCTGAAGTCCATCAGGCCACCCACAAGGCCGACTCGAAAGGTCCCCCTATATGTATTAGTTCCATATGTCACGACATAGAAAGCTACCTTCCGTAATAACACCAGGTCTGCGCCTGAGCCTGGGAATCACTCCTGTACCAAGCAGTAACCCGTTTAGAAGAAGCCTCTGTTCCCATGTCATATGGGACTAATGTCCACATAAGGCTTACTAACGAACTAGACCCAACTCACCAACTAATCTCAAAGAAGTCCAAGCCGCTCGTGACCGTGAGCATGCCTTATATATCAGTTTTACACTTTGCAGAGGTTGCACATCGTTACCCATGAGTCATGCGTTTCCCCATCACGCTAAACACTGCCAAGGTGCATAGCGGGGTCGCACTACAAGGCCGTTACAAAATTCCCTCCAAGCCCGTTTTACACGTTGTCGGTGGTAAAAAAAAGGGGTACCCCCAATTAACGCAAACACGCGAACGCTCTGTCTCCGTCTCGCCCGAGCCCTCCCAGCCAGGCCTCGGGCGAACGCTCTGTCTCCGTCTCGCCCGAGCCCTCCCAACCAGGCCTCGGG
Organism: Coix lacryma-jobi var. lacryma-jobi; assembly: GCA_009763385.1. Taxonomy (NCBI): domain Eukaryota; kingdom Viridiplantae; phylum Streptophyta; class Magnoliopsida; order Poales; family Poaceae; genus Coix; species Coix lacryma-jobi. The sequence continues at coordinate 29,666,017 of CM019831.1, forward strand.
CGAACGCTCTGTCTCCGTCTCGCCCGAGCCCCCTCCCAGCCAGCCTCAGCGAACGCTCTGTCTCCCACACCTCGAGCCTTAACGCACGGGCCTCGAGCTGTACAGACAGCTGTACCAGCCCATACCATGCATTTAATGCCTTCACCTACTCCGGTCATGTCCACTAGTGCACGGCAAGTACCACAGTAACCCGTGTAAAGGTCAAGTCACGTTTTCGCCACAAGCATGGGCAAAAGGGCACCAGTGCAGCACTGTTCGGCCACGCCAGGCACTGTAACCCCTCGAGGCCGGCTAGGCGCCCCTCGAGCCAGGCACTGTAAACCTTCGAGGCCGGCTACGCGCCCCTCGATCCAGGCACTGTAACCCCTCGAGGCCGGCTACGCGCCCCTTGAGCCAGGCACTGTAACCCCTCGAGGCCGCTACGCGCCCCTCGAGCCCTGCACTGTAAACACCTCGAGGCCGGCTCCGCGCCCCTTGAGCCCCCGTGGCACCACCTCGAAGCCGGCTCCACGCCCTTCGAGCCCTAACTACTTTCGTGCTGTTGGAGGACAGGTACCCAAGACCCGGAGGACCTCAACCTCAGCGTACTGTACATTCCGGGATGGGTGCTGTACGGCTCCCGCCTTGTCGCGCCCCCACGTCCGCGCGGGGATGGAAGCCACGACTCAAGGACGCCTCAACAGCGACGGTCACGTCGGCTCCAGTGGCCCCGACAAGACAGGGTTCCTACCCTTCTCCGTATGGGACACCATGCGCCCCGACACCTGTAATACTTTTTGTAACCCTAGCCTCCCCTTGCTCTATAAAAGGGGACGCTAGGGCCCTCATTCGGGGGACGAACGCAACACACGTCCACGCACAAACACGAGTCCGGACCCCGGTCCACGATCACTAAGCTTGTATTCTCCCCTGTACGCACTTAGGTGCAAGTAACGCAAGAACATCTCCCCCGCTGGACGTAGGGCCTTCTTTGCCCGAACCAGGATAATCCTTGTGTCCCCTTGCATCACCATCCAGGAAGAGAAGCACGCGATCATATTACTCTTCGTGTGATACCCCCGGGTACGAAACACCGACAGTTGGCGCGCCAGGTAGGGGACTTCGCGTGTACGAGCCGATTTCTCGTTGATTCTTGGATGGCTTCATCCCTCTTCCGTTCTCGCTGGTGCCGTCGTCTGGTTTCGGGAGCCTCGAGTTCCTAGCCACAGCAAACAACGGCAACGAGCTGACTCTGCTCTCCACGGAGGGCCTGGCGGAGTGCGTGTCACGCCACCCCGCACGGGGGGCGTGACGTGTCGCCCGCCCACCACACTTCGCCACGTCGCGAGCGGCGCCATCGTCACCATCGTCGTCGGGCGCAGGCGGTGCCCGCGGCAAACACCTACGCCCCCGTAGCCGGTGCAGGGGCCCCAAGGGGAAACCTGCCCGGCGCACGGCCGGAGACCTCCAGGGCGCACTCATGCCCGTCTAGCAACTTCGCATTCGTCATGCGTACGGACCAGGAGCAAGGCCCGAGGCCTCCGGGCCGAGCGCCGTTGACGCCGCTCAACTCTCCCCGCACGGGTCGCGCCGCGCTCGGCGCCAACGGTTCCCGTCGGCCTCGACAACTCTGCGGGAGGCTGTCCACGCCCATCGCCTCGACGGGCGCCATCAGGGCCAGACGGTGGCGAACCGGGAGCAGCGTTCGGGCGCGCTGCTGCAAGCCATGGCCAGCCTGGAAATCGTCCACCCCGCGTGCATCGACCGCGACTTCTTAACGACCCCTCGAGCCACCTCGGCGAGCTACCGTCGGAGAATGGTACCGCGAGCTGCGGTCCACATCGGCCAAGGCGGCGTGCCGTCAGCGCTCCGACTCCGACGAATACGACTATCACGACCCTGACCTCTGGGATCCCACCAGGGAGTGCTTCCAACTCGAGGGAGTCGTATGCGATACCGAGGACGAAGGCGACGACGACAGGAGCCGCGAGCGAGGGAACGAGATGAGGAGGGGGATGTCGGGCCGGCCCTCGACCTGAAGCTAGCGACGTGGCCCGCGGCAGGCGACAAGCTGTCCTGGGGAGGGACGACTCGAGCCCCGCTGTGCCGCCTAAGCACGACGATGGCCGGGCGGCGCAACTCGCACAAGTGCAAGACGCAATCACTAAAGCCGAGGAGGAACGGCGACACCTGCTGCAGCTCCGGCAAACCCTGATGCAGGAACCACCTCAACCCCGAGGAGCCGGAGCTCGGGGCCGGGCTCGAGAGGTCCACCGGCGGATCCTCGAGGACGGGGCACAAGCACGCCCTTAGGTATATTTCCCACGAGCTGGGCAGAACGTGGTGGCGGCGGCCATGATGCTGCTCCGTGACCTGCCCGCCGTCTCCAATCCCGACGCCCGGCGCATGCTCGGAGAAATGAAAAACCGCCTCGAGACAGCCGCGGTACAGCAGGCCGAGAGCTCTCGGCGTCACGCCGACGCGGAGCAGCCTCGGGAAACCGGCGGACACCCCCCACGACGCTCGCGAGGCATCCGTCCACCAGCCAGACGCCTCTCGAGCTAGGCCAGTCCGCGAACGGATCGTCGACAACCGGCCGCCTCGAGACCCCAACGACGCCCGCAACGACATCAACCTACGGCGCAAGGACAAGGGTCCCAAGAGCGTGCTATAGCGCCCATCGGGGGGGGCGCTACGACAGCGACGAGACCGGCAGGTCCTCGAGCCCCCGGGACCCCCGAGTCTTCAGCCGGGCCTCCGCAGCTCAACCCTCCCCGACCGCTTCCGACCGCCGACCAACATCGTGAAGTATGACGGGGAGGTCGAGCCCAAGCCTGGCTCTCGGACTTCCGCCTTGGCTGCCAACTGGGTGCGGAGCGAAGAACGACGACCGCGTGATCATCCGTCAGCTCCCACTCTACCTCTCGGACACGCCCGACGGTGGCTCGAGGGGCTCCCGCCGGATCGGATCCATGACTGGGCCGACCTAGTCAGGGTCTTCGACGGGAATTTTAAGGGGACTGCGTACGCCCAGGCAACCCCTGGGACCTACGGCGTTGCAGGCAGGCGGCGGACGAGCCCCTCCGCGACTTCGCTCGACGGTTCTCGAAGCAGCGCCTCGAGCTCCCCCACGTGCCTGACGAGGACGTCATCTCAGCATTCCTCGCAGGCACAACATGCCAAGAGCTTGTTCATGAGCTGGGACGCTACCGTCCCGGGACGGTCGAGGACCTGATGGATCGCGTCACAAGCTTTGCTTCGGGCGACGAAGCAGTGGGGGCCTTCTTTGGCCGCGCCACGGACAAAGGCAAGGCGGTGATCGCGGGAGGGCTCCAGCAAGGGCAACGACGCAAGAACGACAACAATGACGGCAACAAAAGGAAGAAAAACAAACGCAAAGGCCAGAGGCGAAGCGTGGCGCCGATGACGACGACGACAAAGAGGTGCTCGCAGGCGCCCTCGAGCCTAAGAAGCCTCGAGGGCCCCCGATGGGGCTGTTTTCGACCAGATGCTCGAGGATCCCTGTACCTATCACAGGGGCCCGTAAACCACAAGTTGAAAGACTGCCGACTGTTGAAGGGCTACTACTCCAAGCTTGGCGATAAGAAGGAAGACGCGCCTAAGGGAAAGGATACCGATCGACGCGGCAACAGAAACGCAGATGGTGACTTCCCCCGGTGCGCGACTGCTACATGATCTACGGGGGCCGACCGTCGGGCTCTCAGCTCGAGAAAGAAAGAAGGAGCGCCGGGAAATCTTTTCGCTTGGCCACGACGCCCCCGGTATCTTGACTGGTCCGATGCGCCAATCACGTTCGACCGTGACGACCATCCGGACCAGGTCATAAACCGGGGGCTTACCCCTCGTCGTCGACCCCGTCATAGTCGACGTTCGGTTCTCCAAGGTGTTGATGGATGGGGGCTCGAGCCTCAACATAATATACCTCGAGACCCTCGACCTCCTGGGGATTTCAGAAGGACAGCTCCGACCCAGTGTCGGGGGGTTCACGGAGTAGTGCCAGGAAAGAAGGCCCACCCCCTCGGGCGCATCAACCTGCCAGTCTGCTTCGGCACGCCGGCAAACTTCTGACAGGAAACGCTCACCTTCGAGGTGGTCGGCTTCCAAGGGACCTACCACGCCATCATCGGCGGCCAGGCTACGCCAAGTTCATGGCGATTCCTAACTACACGTACTTGAAGCTCAAGATGCCGGGGCCAAAAGGGGTCATCACCGTTGACACCACCTACGAGCACGCATACCACTGCGACGTGGAGTGCGTCGAGCGGGGGGAGGCCAACGTCCACCTCGACTCGCTCGAGGCCTGGCAGCTCTGGCCAACGAGGGGGCCCAGAAGCAAAGCGTCACGCCGGCACCTTCGAGCCGGCCGAGCACACCAAGCTAATACCAGTCGACCCGACCTCGGCCAAGGCAAGACGCTGACCATCAGTACCAGCCTCGAGCCCAAATAGGAAGCAGTGCTCGTCGACTTTCTCCGCGCGAACATCGACAGTTTGGCATGTTTGGAACCCCTCGGACATGCCAGGCATACCGAGGGAAGTCGCCGAGCACGCCTTGGAGATCCAGGCCGGGTCCAGACCGGTGAAGCAACGCCTGCGCCGCTTAGACGAGGAAAAGCGCAGGATCATCGGCGAGGAGGTGCACAAGCTTTTGGCGGCCGGATTCATCAAGGAGGTATTTTACCCAGAATGGCTAGCTAACCCTGTAATAGTTAGGAAAAAGAATGGAAAAATGCGGATGTGTGTAGATTACACTGGTCTGAATAAAGCATGTCCAAAAGTTCCATTTCCTTTACCTAGAATTGACCAGATTGTCGATTCCACTGCTGGGTGCGAAGTGCTTTCGTTCCTTGATGCGTATTCCGGCTACCACCAAATTAGGATGAGAAAATCCGATGAAGCTCGCGACCTCTTTTATCACGCCATTTGGTACGTACTGCTATGTTACGATGCCCTTCGGCCTTCGAAACGCCGGGGCAACGTACCAACGATGTATGCAGCACATCTTTGGCGAGCACATAGGCAAGACCGTCGGGATACGTCGATGACATCGTGGTTAAAACTAAAAAAAAAGGGAATTAATCAGCACCTCGAGACCAAGTTCGGGTGCCTCCGGGCCAAGAATGTGAAGCTCAACCCTGAGAAGTGTGCTTTGGTGTGCCTCGAGGCATGCTACTTGGCTACATCGTCTCACAACGCGGGATCGAGGCAAACCCTGAAAAAATCTCAGCAGTCACGAGGATGGGCCCGATTCGTGACCTCAAGAGCGTACAGAGTAACAGGCTGCCTAGCCGCTCTCAGCAGATTCATCTCGAGGCTAGGAGAAAAAGCACTACCCCTCTACCGCCTACTCAAAAAAGACGGAACACTTTGCGTGGACCGCCGAAGCCGAGGAGGCATTAACCAAGTTTAAAGGGGCTGCTGACTCTGCACCAATTCTCGTGCCCCCGCGACCAGCCGAAAGTGACGTTCCCCGAGCCCCTCCTCCTCTACGTGGCCGCCAACCACCAGGGGTTAGCGCGGTCATAGTCGTCGAGAGGCACGAGGAGGGTCATACATTGCCGGTCCAGCGACCGTATACTTCACCAGTGAGGTACTCTCGAGGCCAAGGTCCGGTACCCGCACATCCAAAAGCTGCTCTACGGCATCAGTCACAAGGCGGCAAGCTCCAACACTACTTCCTCGCTCATCCCGTGACGGTGGTGTCGTCCTTCCCCTCGGAGAGATCGTCAACAATCGGGAGGCACGGGGCGCATCGCCAAGTGGTCCGCCGAACTAATGGGGGAGTCCATCACCTATGCCCTCGAAAGGCCATCAAGTCGCAGGCGTTGGCGGACTTCGTTGCTGAATGGACCGACACTCAGCTCCCGCCGGCACAGATCAGGCGAACTCTGGACCATGTACTTCGATGGATCCCTCACGAAGACGGGGGCGGTGGGAGCAGGCCTGCTCTTCATCTCACCCCTCGGAGTACACATGCGCTACCTGCTACGCCTGCACTTCCCCGCCTCCAACAACGTCGCCGAGTACGAGGCCCTGGTCAATGGGCTGCGTATCGCCCTCGAGCTCGGGGTCCGACGCCTCGACGCCCGAGGAGACTCGCAGCTCGTCGTCAACCAGGTTATGAAGGCTTCAAGCTGCATCGATCCCAAGATGGAGGCGTACTGCGGGGAGGTGCGCAAGCTAGAAGACAAGTTTTACGGCCTCGAGCTCAACCACATAGCTCGGAAGTACAACGAGGCCGCAGACGAGCTGGCAAAGTTGGCATCCACGCGCGGCACGGTACCGCCAGACGTCTTCTCGAGGGACGTCTTCGAGCCATCCGTCGAAATCGACTCGGGGGCGGCCCTCGACGCCGCCCTCGAGCAAGACACGGGGGCTCGACCATCAACGCCACCCCTCGAGAAGGACCCCTCGACGTCCGCAGAGGTGATGCAGGTCGACGCACACGCCTCTTTGTCATCACGGCCCCTCGACTGGCGGACGCCCTACCTCGACTACCTGACGCGAGGCGAGCCTACCAGAAGACAAGACGGAGGCCCGACGCATCGCTCGTAGGGCCAAGACCTACGTCGTCTACGGCGACGAACGGGAGCTATACCGACGAAGTCCGACTGGGATCCTCCAACGCTGCATCCCACTCGAGGAAGGGCGCAAGCTCCTCGACGATATGCACTCGGGGGCTTGCGGCCACCACGCAGCGCCGAGGGCCCTGGTTGGCAACGCCTTCCGACAAGGCTTCTATTGGCCGACCGCCATTGGGGATGCCAAGCGTTTGGTCCAAGCATGCCATGGGTGTCAATTCTACGCCAAGCAAACGCACCAGCCCGCACACGCCCTGCAGATGATCCCAATCACTTGGCCATTTGCCGTTTGGGGGCTCGACCTCGTGGGTCCCCTCAAAAGGACAAGTGGAGGGTACACACACATGCTCGTGGCCGTCGACAAGTTCACCAAGTGGATCGAGCTAAGCCGATAGGAGACCCCACCTCCGAGAAGGCTGTCGAGTTCATCGCCAACATCATGTACCGGTTCGGGGTGCCAAATGTCATCATCACCGACAATGGCACCCAATTCACGGGCAAAAAGTTCACCAACTTCTGCGACGACAACAACATTCGCGTAACCTGGGCCTCGGTCGCATACCCCCAATGCAACGGGCAGGTCGGCGAGCGCGCCAACGGCATGATACTCCATGGGCTAAAGCCAAGGCTGTTCAAGACCCTCAAGAATTTCGGAAAGGGTGGGCTACAGAACTCCCCTCGGTGCTGTGGGGCCTCAGGACTACGCCGAGTCGAGCTACGGGTTCACTCCGTTTTTCCTAACCTACGGCGCCGAGGCCGTCTTACCTACAGACCTCGAGTACGGCTCACCTCGACTTCGAGCCTACAACGAGCAAACCAGTGACGAAAGGCTCGCCAACGCCAAGGACCAGCTCGAGGAGGCTCGAGACGTGGCGCTCATCAACTCTGCACGCTACCAGCAAACACTTCGATCGATGCTACCACGACAAGCACGTGCGCAAAAGGGACCTGGCGGTGGGGACCTCGTGCTTCGACGGCTGCAAGATAATCGAGGGCGCCATAAGCTCACCCCTCCGTGGGAAGGCCCATACACCGTGGCCGAAGTGCTCAAGCCAGGCACATACAAGCTCTACGACGACCAAGGCAGGATCCTGGCGAACGCGTGGAACATATCTCAGCTACGTCGCTTCTACCCTAAAGGCCTCGAGGCCTCGTTCATTTTATCACTTTGTACAAACATGTCAACATGAATGAACAAACTCGTGCATTATCGTTCATGTTGCTTCACATCTTAGGTAGCCTCGACCCTGCCTAGCTCAGGGTCGAGCCTCCCTCGGGGGCTGACAAGGGGGTAAAAGCCCCCCAGACCCCGGAAAAAATGTGTGTTTTCTTTTCAAAAATTTGACCCTCGTCTCAACTCGCGCCTCGAGTAAACTAGCGACGTCTAAATCTTAAAGTACCTCGAGCCTCCAAGGTCGGGGGGCGTCGACGTAGACGGCCGCCTACGCCCCGGGCTACGGTGCCCTACCTACGCCTCCCCTCGAGGGGCTCGCGACGTACAAAGGAACACAAACTAAGTTAGCAGAAACTCGAGCTTGCGACAAAAGAAGCGGTCAAACGCATTTGAAAAGAAAACAACTCTTTCCATAAACAAATCACATATACATTCGGATCTCGACGTATCCTCATTTATCTCACAGAATTCTTACAAGGGCCTCGACGCCCAAATTTGGCACGCAGGCCTCAATCCTCGTCGGTGCGGTACTCCTCCCAAGGTCCGCGAGGGCAGGCTCGACCTCGACGCCCGAGCTCGAGGGAGGAGGGCTCCCGACACCGCTGCTGGCGTCAGGAGGCAGCACGTCCTCCTCGAAGATCTTCGCCAGCGACGTCCCCGGCCTCTCCATCTTCTCCAAAATTTTGTCAACTCGGCGGTTGTTCCATTCCTCATCCTTCCCCTCGATCTCGATGAAGCCATTCGCGACAACATGGACCGGGAAGCGGAAACCGGAGCGAACAACCGCGAGTGTCTGCTTGACACCGTGATGGAGAGCTGCCGGACGCGGTCCCGAGCGGCTGCGTCGAAGAAGCACAAGGCGTCGACCAAGGCATCGCCCCGAGCCATCGCACCCTCCGCCGCGCAACAGGAGGAGCACCCCACAGGGGCCGAGCCGGTCGAGAGAAGAGCGAGCCCGCTCCGCCACCATCGTCTCATCTTGGAGCTGGTCCAAGAGAGCCTGGTTCGTCTCACGGAGCTCCTCGACCGTCTTCTCGACCCCTGCGCAATAAACAAGGAAGAGTGAGATGGCGGGGCATAACAAAAACTTCAAGACCCAAACAAAAACAAGATGTAAGCCTCACCGTCGCAATGTTGCCCCAGTGCGGCGAGGTCGCTGGTCAGGCCCTCAGCACGCTGCTCCAGCCTGCGCTTCTCGGCCAGCGTAAGGAGCTTCTCGGACCTAAGGTCCTCGATCAGTCGGCCCGCCTCCACAGGGCCAGATCCTTGCGGATCACCTCCTGCCGCGCGCCCCCTCGGCAGCTCGGGCGGTGGTGGCGGCGCCACTCACGGCGTCTTCGGCCTCCTTTCTTGCCGCGCCTCCGCTGCGGTCCGGGCGGCGGCGGCCTCGCCACGGGCGTCAGCAGCCTCCTGCTTCGCCGCCTCGGCTTCAGCCCGGGCAGAGGTGGCCTCGCTTCGAGCGATCCGCGGCTCCTTCCTCGACGCTTCGAGAGTGGCGGCGGCCTCCTCCCTGGATCGGGCGACCTCACCTCGAGCCACCCGGACCTCCGCCTCCGCCTCGTTAAGCCGGCTCGCCATCTGGGCGTTCCGGCTCAGCTCCGCGCGGAGATCTCGAAGCTCCGCCTCGGCCCGCTCAAGGGCGGCTGACACCTGTGCGGATCGGCCCGCCTCCTCGGGAGGACCAGGACCCTCCGCCCGAAAGGGCGGCCACCTCCCGGAAGATGGACCGCACCTCGCGCGGTGCCCCCGCTGGGCCGGCTGCTCGACGGGAACCACGGCAAGGGGCGGGCTCAGTGGGACGGGAAACGGCCATATCGGTCGGTCGAGCTCGATGTCGGGCAGATCCTCCTCCGCCTCGAGCTGCCCCGACAGCGACCCGCCGCTCGACGGCACGGGCCCCGGCTCCCTCCGTCCGTCCGCCGGCGCCTCCTGTTGCGGATCGGTCGACGGAAGGCCCGACCCTGGGCCCTCTTCCCTGGCCGGGCCCTCCGGCGCCTTGTCGGCGCTAGCCGGCACAACGGGCGCCTCCACCGTCATCGAGCCCGCGGCGAGGAGCGGCCCCTGCTCCAGCTCGTTCAGGAGGTCCTCCACCGTCGGCTCCTTCTCCGCCGACGTCCTCCCCCCCTTCCCTCCTCCGCAGCCCGGCCGTGCTGGTTGGAGCCACAAGGGGCGGGTCTCCTCAGCTCCAGACGCCGGCGGGGCCGAGCTCGCCCCAGGCGCTTCCCCCGGAGCAACCGTCATGATGAGGGGAAGGATGGCGCTCCCAGTTGGCACCATCGTGGGAGGAGGAGGGGGAGGAGGCAGCGCTTTGGCGGATCGGCGGGGTGGCGGGCTCGATGCCATGAGCTGAGGCCCCTGCAGTACGAGATGGCGGAAACGTCAGAACCAGGAAAAGTACCTCGACCCCTATGGCCGATGGCGACGGCCTCACCAAAATTTGCGACGATCATCCGGCCCCCTCGAGCCATGGCAGCTCGGGCCTTCTCCAGCCAAGCGGCCTCTCTAGCAGAGGAAGGTGCCGTACCTCGAGGTGCCTGTGCCTCGACGGGGCTCGAGGCCCGGCCCGCTTGGACGAAGCGAGATCCACCTCCTGGTAGGAGCGCTTCCCCCTGAGAAGATGGAGATGCACGCGTCATTAAAAGCAAATAGGTGAAGCCTCACTACCGACGAGACCCAAGGAAACTACTCACCCGAAGCGGCGGCTGGGCTTCTTCCCGGAGTCACGGACCCACTCGGGAGCTTCGAGCCCACCCCGCGGCTCGAGCCCTGCGCCCGGCCGTCTCCTCAGGGCTGGGATGGGGGAGGGCTCCCGACGCCTCCCATGGCTCGACCTCGAGGGAGAGCCCTCCTTCCGCCCCACATCGCGGGAGGGCGATCGTACCGCCCTCGTGCTGACGTCGTGGCGCTCGCGCCCCGGCGCGGGCTCCGACGCACCTGCTCGCCTCGCGCGCGCTCTCCCTCCGCCCCCCCTCCGCTTCTGCGGCTCCGCTCCGACGCTCGCGCCCCTGGTCACGATGTGCCTCGGGGGCCCTCGGGGACGAGGCGCTCGCGGGGCTGACGCCTCCTTGGCGCCCACTCCTCCGCGGCTCGACGCGCGCCTTGGCGACAGCTCGCGGGCTCGGGCCGCCTTGACATCTCGCGGGGTCGGGCCCGGAAACCTTCTCGACCTGTCGGCCGCCTCTCGAGGCCCGACCCCTCTCGAGCCCCCCGTCTGGCTGATGCGGGGGCGGCCTCCGTTGGCGCAGTGGCGGAGGCGCTCCGGGTCGGGGCTTCCTTGCGACTGGGGCACGTCCGGCGCGGAGCTCGACGGACCTCGGGCCCCCGACGAGGCAGGGAGGGGTGGCGCCGCCTTCCGCGGCTGCGCCCCGCGCGCCCCTTTTGACGGCGGGACCTCCAATGTGCCCTTCTGCACAGAGGAGCGGTCAGCCCTGTCATCAACGAGCCCCGCGCGCATCAAGCGCGCATCCATCCCCTCGTCGTCGTCCTCCTCCTCGTCACTACTCTCCTCATCCGAGCTCGAGGAGCTCAGCTCGGGGACCCGTCCCCAGGCTGACGGTTACGACGAGCCTTCGCCAGTCTCTGCTCCCGAGCTAAGCGACGCAAGTTTCTATCTTTCTGTCTTCTTTTTTTGCATCCTTGCTCTCCTTGTCCTTTTGAGCAGAGAGGCGCCTCACCTGAGCATCCGCGGCGTCCTCCCTCACCGGGGTCCTCGACGCTCGACAAGTAAATGCCCCCTGGAGAAAGGAGAAGCGTGATGAGACAAACCACAAGACGGATGCAAACGGGTCGAAGGAGGAAGAAGAAGGAGGAGGAGGCCCGAGATAGCTCAACTCGAGGGAGGCTTACCAGGTCAAGACACCCCTCGTCGGGTGCCATCGCAACCAGGTTGGAGAGTTCAGGGACGAACGGCCCCTGGATCGTGATCGACACCGGGAGACGCCCTCGTTCCGGGACAGCCTCTCTTCGGCCATCCTCGAGCGGTTGAGCGCCTCGAGCTGAGCCTGCGGGCCCATCTCGTGCATAAGAAGGGGGCGGTCCGCCAGCGGAAGGACTCTTCGCTGGTGGAACGCCCAATGACCGCTTGCACGGTCAGCTTCTTCTCATCCACCAGCGTCTTCATCATCTCCATCAACGGGGCCAGGTGGCGTTGCCTGTCCGCCGCGACGCCCCAGGTCCACTTCTCCGGGCGTCGAGTCAGGACCCTTCCGGTGTACTGCGGGAGGAGGCCACCTTCGTTCCGCAGATAGAACCAATGGTCGTCCCACCCGGCCTGGTTGGTGGATAGCTTGTATCGCAGGTACTCGCGGGGGACGTTGGCCGACGAGGTCCCCGCCCTCGCGGTGATGGCAAGGGAGCCCATGCGTACGGGCCGCCTCCCGCTGGGCTTCAGGGACTTGATAAAGAGCTCGCCCCGGAAGAGATGGACGAACATCTCCCAGTGCGGCTCCATCCTCAGGTACCCTTCGCACACCGCGGCGAAAATGGCGGCGTGCGAGATGGAGTTGGGGGAGAAGTGTTGCAGCTCCACCTCGAAATGGTGGGCCAACCCTCGCAGGAAGCGGCTCGGAGGGACGCCGAGCCCCATGCGGTGGTAGCGCGTGAAGCTCACCACGTACCCCTCCGGCGGGTGCGGCTCCCGGTGCTCCGCCGACGGGATAACCCACCATGCGGGCCCCTCCTCGGGTTGGGGCGCAGAAGCCCCTGGGCCCCAGCGAGTCCATCTCGCTCTGCGTCACCTTCGACGGGCTCCAGTCCTCGGCCGGCAAATCTGGTCTGGGCGGCCATGACGGGTGGCGCGGCGCGGATCCGAGCAGCGGACGGGCGGCGGCTAGCTCGAAGGAGAGGGCGCGTAAAGGCTACAGCGGCGGCGAAGGCAAAGGCAAAGTAAAGGGTTCTTTTTCCCCTCTTTCGATATTTATAGGGAGAAATCCAAACGGGCGGGATCTCCCACGACGTAAAAAGGTAACAGAATGCATTCAATGCGCCTACCTAACCGCGTCTCGAGCCGGGTGCAGGTTACACGCGTTACCTCTCCATTCGCTCCACTACCCGGGCCCGCCACGACCGTCGCTCCGGCTTCGCGCCCGTCGCCCTCCCCGACAGTATCCGCCTAAAAAGGCGCGCCCAACGGGCAGAAGGACTCCAAGACGACGGAGGCTTCTTCATAAAGGTAAAAACGGGCCCCGGCCCTAAGTCTCGAAGCAGCGAAGGCTGGCCCTCGAAAAGGGTTCGACAGCCGGCTTCGAACGCCCGAGTCAGGGACACCAAGGGGCGCCACTCGCGGCATTACTCGAGGGCCGAGCCTCGAGGCCCCTCACGTGTATCCAAGGCAGGGAGCTCGACGTACAGTGAGATCCCCTCGGAGGGAGGGAGGCATCGAGCCACCGGGTCCTATCGAATGGGCCCGGCACTCCTGCAGACTGAGCCCCATGCTTTATGAGACCGCCTCCGGGCCACAGTCGACCCCTAACGAACGGGGCACGAGCTCTCACTTGGATTCCCCGTTACCAGCTCACCGAGGAACCTCGATACTCGCCCACTCGGGGTAGTACGAGGCATCCCCCCTCGCATCCGATCGAAAGGACTCGCGGGATGACAAGCCGGGGCAATCGGCATGCCGGACAGCTCGAGGAGCCGGCCAGTCGGTTCAGCCCGGCACCCCTCGACGAAAGAGGGTCTATAAACTCGGACAGTTGCGACTAATCTCTTTTCTTTGTGTGAGCCTGAGATTTTCAGGCCCGGGGTGAAAGCTCGACCCCATCTCGCCTGAGTCCTCGAGACCAGGCCCAGGACAAACGCTCGTTCTCCGCCTCGTCCGGGCCTCCGAGCCAAGCCTCGAACGAAGTCTCCCACGGCAAAGGAAAGGCTCCCGACCGACGGAGGATTCTTCGAGAAGCCCACGAGGGAGTTCTAACCACTCCCCCATGGCCTCGGGGGCTACACCCGCGGGTGTCGCTCGCACGACACCCACGGAGTCAAATCGACAAGACCCTCGAAGACCAGTCAGCTACCCATCGAGATCCCAACCTGGAGCCCCTGCTCGAGTGCAAGCACTCAAACAAGGGCTCGGGGGCTACTGTCGGTGGTACAAAAAAGGGGTACCCCCAATTAACGCAAACACGAGAACGCTCTGTCTCCGTCTCGCCCGAGCCCTCCCAGCCAGGCCTCGGGCGAACGCTCTGTCTCCGTCTCGCCCGAGCCCTCCCAACCAGGCCTCGGGCGAACGCTCTGTCTCCGTCTCGCCCGAGCCCTCCCAGCCAGGCCTCGGGCGAACGCTCTGTCTCCCACACCTCGAGCCTTAACGCACGGGCCTCGAGCTGTACAGACAGCTGTACCAGCCCATACCACGCATTTAATGCCTTCACCTACTCCGGTCATGTCCACTAGTGCACGGCAAGTACCACAGTAACCGTGTAAAGGTCAAGTCACGTTTTCGCCACAAGCATGGGCAAAAGGGCACCAGTGCAGCACTGTTCGGCCACGCCAGGCACTGTAACCCCTCGAGGCCGGCTAGGCGCCCCTCGAGCCAGGCACTGTAACCCTTCGAGGCCGGCTACGCGCCCCTCGAGCCAGGCACTGTAACCCCTTCGGGCCGGCTACGCGCCCCTTGAGCCAGGCACTGTAAACCCTCGAGGCCGGCTACGCGCCCCTCGAGCCCTGCACTGTAACACCTCGAGGCCGGCTCCGCGCCCTTGAGCCCCCGTGGCACCACCTCGAAGCCGGCTCCGCGCCCTTCGAGCCCTAACTACTTTCGTGCTGTTGGAGGACAGGTACCCTAGAACCGGAGGGACCTCACCGCGTACTGTACATTCTGGGATGGGTGCTGTACGGCTCCGCCTTGTCGCGCCCCCACGTCCGCGCCGGGATGGAAGCCACGACTCAAGGACGCCTCAACAGCGACGGTCACGTCGGCTCCAGTGGCCCCGACAAGACAGGGTTCCTACCCTTCTCCGTATGGGACACCATGCGCCCCGACACCTGTAATACTTTTTGTAACCCTAGCCTCCCCTTGCTCTATAAAAGGGGACGCTAGGGCCCTCATTCGGGGGGACGAACGCAACACACGAGTCCACGCACAAACACGAGTCCGGACCCGGTCCACGATCACTAAGCTTGTATTCTCCCCTGTACAAGCACTTAGGTGCAAGTAACGCAAGAACATCTCCCCCGCTGGACGTATTGCCTTCTTTGCCCGAACCAGGATAAATCCTTGTGTCCCCTTGCATCACCATCCAGGAAGAGAAGCACGTGATCATATTACTCGTTGGTGTGATACCCCCGGGTACGAAACACCGACACACGTTCACTAAGGTTTCACCGCTAACAGTGGATATACACACCACTGCAGAAGCCCCCTCTTGTGCCACAAATCTGACCCCGTGTAAACCCTCAACTTGGAGGCAATTAATTACTTAGCCAGGTCCAGCCCATCCAGACCTCATGGTTGCGCTGTTAAGCTGGGTTACATGCTCTGAGAACCGGGTCCTAGGTATCCAGGCAGGATAAATCTAGCACAAGCCCCGAACCATAAACCAAATAAGAGCTGCCAAATCCATGGCACAAAACCACCAGTACGGTCCATCCTGCCGGATTTACCTAACAACCATGTTACTACAAAAATTACCATGTCCACATTGTTTCATAGTTCATTAATCAGGATTATTTACAATTGACCACCATCCCATCCCGACATGACTGCAGGGCTAAGCATGACTTCTACCCAAAACATCCCAAACCAGGCGACAAGGATAATATAAACAAAATCTAGTAAACCCTAACATGAGATTCAAATTAATGACAAGCATGCATCTACAGGATCTAACTACTCGAATACCAAAAGCAAAATAAACTATAGGTGCAAGATGTTCAAGAACACTTGCCTACGGGCTGGGTCGAATCTGCAGGATCACAGGGATAGTCGGGAGCGTCCTCGAACTCCGCACTCTCTGGCCCAATCAACATACATGGCACATACAAAGCGAAATGAATAACAATACAACAAACAATAACAAAACATTAAACTAACAGATCTACTGTGTAGAGAACGAAATTATGAAACTAACGCAAGTTGAATGGGTCTAAACGGAGTTAAAACGAGCAAGTTATAAGCATTTGAAGTAGAATGGCAATTCTGTAAAATCATTTGAACTCATTTTCGTATTTTAAATAAATAAAACAGAAAGAGAAATGCATTAGGATCGGGCCTCATTTTGATAAAAGGTAGAGGGCTGGCTTGCAATTTTCTTAAGACACAGCGCATAGTGAAGGGTGGACGGCGGGTTGGTTTTGATGAAATCGAGGGTCTCTTTTGCAAACAGGGGACGACGGGTCGACGTGGACGTGCAGCTGCCCACGTGGCCGACGCGTGGCGCCGTTCCACTGGCCCGAGAGTGCCACGCAGGCGGGAGGGAGCGCACGGTGGCGTAGGGACGACGCCTTGTTTTGGCGTAAACAGAGGGGCTTGTTTGTAAGTTTTCTCAGACACGGCGTATAGTAACGGTGGAGTGCGGGTTGCTTTCTGTGAAGCACAGGGGCTCTTTAGCAAAAGTAGCAGGGCCGGGTGGCGTGGCGTCCGCGTGGCGCTGACGCGTGACGATGTGGCGTTACGCGGTTGGACCGGTGTGCCACGTGGTGAGTGGACCGTTGACGCGGCGTGAGCGAATCGCGTCCACGGCACCGGTGAACCGGGTGCATACCCTTTCGCGCCTGGATCTAATCTAGGTTGTTGAAAACAAAATGGATGACACACTGCGGTTTCGGAGGGCAGGGCTGGCCGCCGGTGGTGTTGCGTGCGGCGGCGCCATGCAGTGAGCGGCGGCGCCATAGCCTCCGCCAGGGAGAGCTCGCCGGCGCACGTGAACTAACCCTACGAGCCATACTTGACCGAACAAAAGGTACCAATGGAGGGAGACGAGCTCACCAGAGTGCGCCTTGCAGTCGGTAAGGGCTCGGGTGGCGTGTGCGTTGACGGGCGGCGTCCTGGACTCCCCGCTCCGGTGTGCGCGATGAAGATGGTCCCGGGCATGGATTCCACCAGGAAGGAGTTCCCCCGACGCAGCGCGCCTTGGCGAGCTCAGACGGAGGGTCGGCGGCGGCGAGTATGGGAAGAACAGACAACATAGAGTCCACCACGGCGTCGGCTATGGCGTAGGTCACCGTTGGTGGTGTACTGCTGCGGCGGCGGGGTGGTTGCGACTAGGGAAAACCCTGGCGGCTTCGGTGATGGGTGTGGCTATTTGTATGGCCAGTGGAAACCGGGTGGCGGCTGGCTCTTGTGCTACAGAATGCTCGGGAGGACGGGGAGGGATGAGGGCGTCTACGCAGCGGGAAGGGCGGAAGGGTTAGGCGCGGCTCGTGCGGGAGGTTGGGGATGGGCACTGACATGCGGGCCCCGCTTGTCGGCGGAATGGGAGACTGGCCGGTGGGGACGCCTGTCAGTGGCGCTGGGTGAGGGGAGCAGAGTTGCCGCAGGCCACGCGTGGGGAAGAGGAAGCGGGCCGCCGGGAGGGGAGGGCGTGTGGGGCCGGTTCCGGTGGGCCGGAGTGCGCAGTGCGCGTGGGAGGGAAGTGGGTGTGGAAGGGCTGGCTGGGGCGGAGGTTTGGAGAGGGAGGAAGGGGAAAGTGGGCGCGGCCTGTGGGGAGGAAGTGGGCTTGGCCCAAGCGGGAAAACGGAGAGAGGGAGTGGGCTGGAGGAAAAAAAGGGTGAGTGAGCCCAATGCCAATTCCTTTCTCTTTTTCTTTTCTTTTCTTTTCAAACCTTTTCAAAACCTTTTGAATTTCAAAACCAAAACCAGTTTGAAAACTTTTCAAAAGATTTCGTTAGGTTTTAGCAAATAAAGTTTTGAGGTTTTAAAGTTTTGTAAAATTTTATAAACCTTTTATTTTATTTGAAAAATAGAATAAAATCGATTCGCCCTATAGGAGTTTAATAAATTTATTTTCCACTCAATAAAAATATGTAATGGCATGAATGCAACATAAAAATGATAAATAAATTTTATTTTCCTCCTCTAATAAAATAAGGCAACCTATTTAGTTTCTAATTAGTTTAATTCAATTGGAAAATTTAAATCAGGGTGTTACACATACCCATCTCCCTTGATGCGATTTCTATCACATTCCGTGATAACCCTTTTGTAAAGGGATCTGCCAGGTTTTTGTCTGTTTGTACATAAGTCACAGCTATTACTCTAGAGTTTCTCAACTTCCTGACAGACTTCAAACGTCTTTTAACGTGTCTTGTTGACTTTGCATTATCCCTAGCACTGTTCACTTTAGTGATCACTGTTTGATTATCACAGTTCATAAGGATAGCCAGTATTGGTTTTTCAACCACCGGTAAGTCGGACAAGAGCTCACGCAGCCACTCTGCCTCTGCAGAAGCTGTATCCAAATCAGCAAGTTCTGCTTCCATGGTTGATTTAGTCAAAATAGTCTGTTTACAAGACCTCCATGACACTGCACCACCTCCAAGGGTAAAAACATACCCACTAGTGGCGTAGATCTAATCAATATCAGAAATCCAGTTTGCATCACTATATCCCTCTGGCACGGCTGGGTGCCCAGAATAGTGAATTCCAAAACTCATTGTACTTTTGAGATAACGCAAAACTCTTTCAAGTGCATGCCAATGATTATCACCCGGGTTGGACATGTACCTACTCAACTTGCTCATAGCAAATGAGATATCTGGTCTAGTTGCGCTCGCTAGATACATGAGTGAACCAATAATCTGAGAGTATCTCAGTTGGTCTCTAGCAATCTTTCTGTTCTTTTCTCAAAGTCACACTGGAATCATAAGGTGTTGGAGAAGGTTTACTATCCATAAAGCCAAAGCGACTCAAAACCTTTTCAACATAGTGAGATTGCAATAAAGTAATCCCACTATCATCCTTAATCAGCTTAATGTTCAGAATAACATTAGCTTCACCCAGATCTTTCATATCAAAGCTCTTTGATAGAAAAGACTTGACCTCATTAATAACATCAATATTTGTTCCAAAAATAAGAATATCATCAACATATAAACATAATATAATAGATTGACCCCCACCATGTCGATAATACACACACCTATCAGCTTCATTAACAGCAAAGCCTGCACTAATTAAAGTAGTGTCAAACTTCTCATGTCATTGTTTAGGTGCTTGTTTCAAGCCATACAAAGATTTCAATAACTTACACACTTTGCTCTTCACCTTTTACTACAAACCCATCAGGTTGATCCATATAGATCTCCTCATCCAATTCTCCATTAAGAAAAGCTGTCTTCAAATCCATTTGATGAATGAGAAAACCATATGAGGCAGCCAGGGAAAGTAATACTCGAATAGTGGTTAATCTAGCAACAGGTGAATAAGTATCAAAGAAATTTTCGCCTTCTTTTTGAGTATAACCCTTAGCCACAAGCCGATCCTTGTACTTGTCAATAGTACCATCAGGTCTAAGCTTCTTTTTTGAACACCCACTTACAACCCACAGGTTTACAACCAAAAGGCAACTCAGATAACTCCCAGGTACCATTAGAAAGAATCGAGTCCATCTCACTACGAACAGCTTTTTCCAATCATCTGCATCTGGAGATGCATATGCTTATGTAATAGAAGTAGGAGTATCATCCACAAGGTACACAATGAAATCATCACCAAAGGATTTTGCAATCCTTCGTTTCTTGTTCCTCATAGGAATTTCATTGTCATTCTCCTCAAGAACTTCATTAAGTGGTTGTTCAAATGACTTAAGCGGAGGCTCAATAGGTGTAGTAAAATCAGGAGTTAATTCAGAGGAAAACTTAGCATTGCTACGCATATCTTTCATAGGAAAAATGTTCTCAAAGAATGTAGCATCACGAGATTCAAAAGGCGTATCCACATGCATATCAGGAACTTCAGATTTTACTACTAAAATCTATAGGCAATGCTATGATGTGCATATCCTAGAAAGATGCAATCCACAGTCTTTGGTCCAAGCTTACGCTTCTTAGAAATTGGAACATTGACTTTCGCCAAACATCCCCACGTGCGTAAGTATGTAAGTGATGGTTTCCTTCCAACCCAATACTCGTATGGAGTTGTCTCTTTATTTCTGTTTGGAACTCTATTCAGGACATGACTCGCAGTCAATAAAGCCTCCCCCCACCATGCCTTAGAAAGACCAGCAGTATCTAACATGACATTCACTTAGTCAGTCAACGTGCGGTTTTTCCTCTCGGCAATCCCGTTTGATTTAGGAGAATAGGGAGCTGTTCTCTCATGAATAATACCATGTTCCATATAGAATTCATCAAAAAGTATAGGAAAATACTCACCACCACGATCTGACCTTAGACGTTTAATCTTTCTCTCTAGTTGATTTTCAACTTTAGTCTTATAGATTTTAATGTACTCTAGCGTTTCATCTTTAGTTTTAAGCAAGTAAACATAACAATATCTAGTTGCATCATCAATTAAAGTCATGAAATATCTCTTTCCACCTTTTGTCAACACACCATTCATCTCACAAAGATTAGAATGTATGAGTTCTAGAGGTGCCAAGTTTCTCTCCTCCACTGCCTTGTGAGGCTTTTGAGGTTGCTTTGATTGCACATAACTATGGCACTTAGAACCTTTGGCAATAGTGAAATCTAGAATTAAACTCAGGCTAGACAAACGTGACATCAAACCAAAGTTCACATGACATAAACGAGAATGCCAAATATTAGAACTATCATTAATTATGCCACAAATATGATTTACTGACTTATTACGAAAATCTGCCAAAGATAGACGGAACAAGCCTCCGCAATCATAGCCTTTAACAATAAATTGTCCATGCTTAGACATAACTAATTTATTGGACTCTAAAACTACTATAAAACCATCTCTCAAAAGAAGAGATATACTAACAAGGTTCTTGCGTATAGTAGGGACATGCTGTACGTTCTTCAGTTGCACGATCTTCCCCGAAGTAAACTTCAGATCTACTGTGCCAACACCACGAACAGAAGCATGCGATCCATTCCCCATTAGGACGGAGGAACCTTGAAGCCCCTGATAAGAAGAAAACAGAGATTGATCAACACACACATGAATATTAGCACCTGTATCAACCCACCAACTAGGTGATTGAAATACTGATAGTACAGTAGAAAAATTACCATACCCGTCATCAGCATTGCTAGTAGTCACAAGATTGGCACTCTTCTTTTTCCCTTTGCGGTCCGCTCACTCCGGACACTCTTTGGAAAAATGCCCAAGCTCTCCACAAGTGAAGCACGGTAACTCTGCTTTAATCTTCTTCTTCTTCTTAAATGCAGTAGTAGTTTTGGCATTGAAAGACTTAGACTTTCCTTTGTATTTGCCATGGTTTTTCTGGACGAAGTGGGCGCTAGCTCTTTCCTCGTTCCCCTTCTCAGTGTTATCTTTAGCCCGAGCCTTCTCCTCAACATCAAGAGATGCTATCAGGTTTTCAACTGATATTTTCTGTCTCTTGTGTTTAAGGCTTGTGGCGAAATTTCTCCAAGAGGAAGGTAGCTTTGCAATAATGCACTCAACCACAAACTCATCGGGTATAACACAGTTAAGGAGTTCAAGCTCTCTTGCCAGACGTTGTATCTCATGAGCTTGCTCGACTATAGATTTGTTTGCAACAATCTTGTAGTCATGAAAAGTCTCCATGATGTATAACTCTTTGCCAGCATCTGAAGCACCAAAGGTAGCTGCCAGATAATCCCACAAAGTCTTTGCGTCTTTAATGTGCAGAATTGTATCAAAGATATGTTCAGCAAGGACATTCTGCACAGCTCCCACAAAGATTTGGTTGGCATCCTGGAATCTTCTCTGATCATCTTCAGAGATATTTCCCTCGGGCATACCAGCACTCACCCAGAACACTTTCATGGTCGTCAACCAATTGGTGACCTTAACTTGCCATCTCTTAAAGTGCTCTCAAGAATTTTTTTTTGGCTTCAGCGCATCAACAAAACTAGCCATAGTTAATTCTGGAAACCTATAATAAGGTTTTGGATTGTTAAAAGAATAGACAATTTACAGATTAAAACCAGAATATAAATCATGATAAATTGATGATCTAGATATCTCAGATTGTATTGTTTACTAGCATAACAAAATATGCATAATATGATCTCAAACATGACAACCAGTGTAAGCATAGTTCGTACACTAGATAGATTGAATTGTATAAACAAAGACATTAGATCACGAGCGGTGTACCTTTCAGATACTGGAGGAAGAGCTCGGAGCAGTTGACGATGAATACGTCTGGACGTAGCGTCGTCTGACTTGGACGGTAGACGACCCGTTGTTGAAGACGAGAGCAGTCGCGCTACGAGCGCTTCCCAAAAACATTATTCGCCTTCTCCCGGTGCAGGATCGCAAAGACGAGGGTTCCGGAGACCTGCTCGCCCGGTCGCTGGTGCACGCAAGCGAACGGACTGGAGACGACTAGACGGCAGCGCAAAAGTGATATGAGGCAAACCCTAGCTCGAGAGGTGTTGAGATGCGTTTTGGTGTGACCGATAGGTTGCTTATATAGTCCTGTTGAACCGACCTCGTGTCGCGATCACGATCTAAATCAGTTTAGGACTACAACTTGACCATTCACGCAGGTGCCGCGTAAGCCTGAACGAAAAACTCGAAACTCGCTAGCTCGCTCGTTTTATAATCAGCCAGCTCGAGCTGGCTCGCTAGCTCGTACGAGCCAATTAATTCACAAGCCAACAAACTCAAATTAGCTATCGTAGAATGTCCAGCAGGCGTCCAACAATGTGGTAGAAATCATATTTATTCTTATGTGTTATTCACATACAGGTAAGAAGATATAATCATATAAGAGAAATTATGTTTTTATATATTGATATTATTCTTTATTAAAATTACATGTACTTTGAAAAATTGTGTTTTTATGATTTGGCTCGCGAGCCAAACGAGCCAGCTCGAGCTCTATAACGAGCCGAGCCGAGTCATCAGCTTGCTAACGAGCCGAGCTGTAACCAGCCGAGCTGGCTCGATATCCTGGCCTAGTGTCGTGCACTCGCGCCAGTGGCCACGCCACGCCCCGCCAGGGGCGGGGGCGTGCGCGTGTGGGCTTCTCTTTCTACTTCTCACACTAGACTTGAGGAAGTGGAGAGAACTTTCATATTTAAGCAAGTTCTCCTCCTCTTCCACTAGCAAGGTGGGACTAAAGAGTTCTACTTCCTCTCTTTACACACGTAAATGAGCTTTGAGATTTATTTAGAAATTTTATAATTTATTATTGGGCTAAGCCCATCTAAAATTAAACAAACTTTCCCTCGTTCGACCTCTCTTCAGCTACAAAACAGGACACTGTATCACTCAAGTGGTGGCCTCAAGTCCTCAACCCGTGCGCGTCGTCTCGACACGTACAGGTTAACATGAGGGAAGTGGCTTTCCTTCTAGCTATTTTCTTAACTCAAAAGCAGGTGCACACAATAGCCATCTACTCAAAGAAAGTCGTTTTAGATTTTCATGCTACAAGTTTGACTCAATTTATATAAAATATGTATAATAATTATATCTCCAAATAAATTTGTTAAAAAACTAGACTTAAATATTTTTCTGATGATCATAATTATTTAGTATAAATATTTATATTATATATAATTACCGATATTTGTTTCTCGGGAAGCGAGAACGACATCTATTTTGGGACAGAGGGAGTATTAATTTAAGATGAGTTAATCTTGGGTCAATGTCCCGTACAAGCTTTTAATAACCATTTAATGCACAACATTTTGTTATGGGTCTTGTATGGGCGATGTCAGTGAGTTTGATTTGCATTAAATGTGTCGCTACATAAACATTTTTTGATGATATGACAGTGTATTTAAGAAGAGAGAAGAGAAATGAGTCTCTTGGCACGAATACCAACTCTCTATGAGTCATAAAATTAATGCATATGAAACTCTAGAATGAAACTTTCACTGTCAATGAAGAGTTTCATTCAAGTTTTATTTTATTCATATAATATGGCAGTTTTGGAAACAACGCAATGAAACTCACCATTGAGATTGGCCTAAGGGCACTCCCAATATAGATCCTAGTAGTTTTTATGCCTATTTATTATGCTACCATATCAGCATTTTGATGACGTGGAGGCAATTTAATGAAGAAAGTGTTTCTACGTAAGACTCCGTCACGCGTAAAGTGAGAAGAAAGAAGAGACTTTACCTGTGTACCATTAAAAAAGATGGTCCTTACCTACAAGCCACTAAAAAATTTGAGCCCACCTAGCTACCATCAGCAAACTTTTTTTGTCGTTCGTGCCATTTCGTCCACTTTCACGGGTAATAGTGGCTAACGACATTGAGAAAAGACATAAATACCCTCAGGCCTGAGAAGCTAAGATCAAGTTCTGTTTTCTCATGTGCCACTTCTTAGTTGAGTGTTCGCATCAAACTAATGACATTTTGTATCTTTTTTCACTTACTAATGTAGTCGGTATTTAAATTATTTATAATATTTTTTAGATTTGAATATCACAAATTTAAAAATCCATTATACCCTTATTTTTTCTTTTTCTCGCCCCCTCTATGTTCTCTTATCCCCTATCCAGGTTCACTAATATCTTTCATATCAAACTTTGAGGACAATAAATTCTTCGTCTCTAGTAGTAGATTAACATCATTGCTAGCGTATAGAATGTCATCCACACACAGGATCAGGAAAATGAATTTCCATTCTTGAACTTTGTATAAACACATTGTCCTCCACATTCTCTGTAAACCCAAACTTTCTTATTGTGGCATTAAACTTTAAATACCACTGTGTTGATGATTGTTTCAATCGGAAATGGATTTCTTTAGGTGGCATCATAAACATTATTTTCCTTGCACAACAAAGTCTTTTGGTTGTGTCATGTAAACACTTCCGTCTAAATCCCCATTAAGGAAAGATATTTTTACATCCATCTTATGCAATTCTAGATTATAATGTGCCAATAATGCTATTATGATTCTGAAAGAATTCTTACATGAGACTGGAGAAAAGGTCTCATTCTAATCTATTCCTTCTTGTGTGAAGCTTCTTGCCATAAGTCGCCGTTTGAGTCTTTCTATGTTCCCTTGGGAGTCATATTTTATTTGTAGACCATTTAAGACTGTTGTTTGACTCCTCAAGGAATAATTTCTAAATCCCAAACATCATTGATATACTTATTGATCCATCTCATCTTTCATGGCTTCAAGTCACTTTTATGAGTGATCGCTTCTCATGGCTTCTTTAAATGAGGTGGGCTCATCCTCCATTTGAAATTCTTCAGTAGCATAAACTCATAGTCATCAAGAATAGTTGATCTTCTTGCTCTTTGGGACCTTCTTTGGCCATCGTTAGTTGGTACTTGTTCTATGTGGGGTGGTTGCTCCTCTTTCTCATGCACGACAATGAATTCAATGGGCTCCTGAAGGACATGTTCCACGTGTTCATCCATTATACCTATGGGATAACTAATAACACGTGTTGTCACTACAGTGTCATGCTATAACACCCTGGTTTAAATTTTCTCCAATTATTTAAATAATTAGAAACTAAATAGGAATGACTAATTTATTAGAGGAGGAAAATAAAAAAAATTATTATTTCATGTTGCATTCATGCCATTGCATATTTTTGTTGGGTGTAAAAAATAAATTTATTAAACCCGAATAGGGCGAATCGATTTTATTCTATTTAGAAATAAATAAAAGTTTATTTAAAACTTTACAAAATCAAAGGCAAAGTTATTTGAAAAAACCTAGGAAAATATTTTGGAAACTTTGCAAAATTTGTTTGGTTCAAAACTGATTTGAATTTGGATTTCAAAACCCCTCCTCCTTCCTCTCCCTCATCTGTCGGCTTGGGTCGAGCCCAGCTACCGTCGCCCCTCACCGGCCTAGAGCGCTGGCCTCTCTCCCCTTTCTCCCTCACCCCGCACCGGCCCGCGCACATCGATCGCGCTCTCTCCCTCCCTCACTGTCACCACACCCCACCGTCAGCCACCCATCGCACTACAAGTGGGACCCACCTGTCGGACCTATCTTCCCCAACCCCCAGCCGCAACTCCCAACGCTCCCTTCTTTGATCCCCTCTCTTCATGGAAGCGCCCCAGCGCTGGGTAATGCTGCCACCCCTCCCCCTCTGCCTACAAGAGGCACCCAGCCTGCGCCTCAGCCCTCCCTTTCCCCCTCCAGAGCCATCCAGAGACCCCACCGCTGCCATCTCCATTGCAGAGCTCTGTCAAGCTCTCTGCCGCACCGAGGGAGCCACCACTGATTCCCCTCCGACCTCCATCGAAATCGCCAGAGCACACCGTGCACCGAAGACTCACCCTGGGTGGAATCCGCGTCGGGAACTCCACGACGTCGACCATGCCCAAACTCTGAACCAGCTTCGCTGCCTCCGCCGTCGTGTGTGCCACCTGAGCCTTCTTCGGTCGCGTGGACCCCCTTGGTGAGCTCGCCATCTCCTTCACTATCCTCCCCACTTGTTCCCTAGGTCGCTACCGGCCTCCAAGGCGTTTCCCGAGCACACCGACAGGCTCTGTCATGGCACCGCCTCTCGCCGTCGCGCACCGATGTGCGCATCGCCGCCCCTAACCCTCCCAACTCACCAACGCTGTCGGATTCAAATTCGGAGTTTAGGATTAGATCTAAATCGAAGGGGTATGGACCGAGGAGCACTATTCCATACTTTGTCCACCGAATCCGCATCAGCGCGACCATGGCCATCGCGGTGCACCACACCAACCTTGCGCAGGCAACTGGCGCCTCGTCAGCACCCACGGCAACGCACCGACTATTTTGCTAAAGATCCCTTGTCTTTCCTAGGAATAAACCTGCAGTCCTTTAGGGTTGTGCGTTAAGTCTTGCCGAACTTACATCCTAACCCCTGTACTTTCGTCGATTTGACGCCCGGTCCACCCATGCGATGAACTCAGTTCACCAATCTCCGCTGCCTCGGTGCATAGCCCAGCGGTGCACCACTGCTAGTAGCACGCCGTCGCGTGCCTGTAGTTTCCAAACATTTCGCAGAAAAAGCCCCTCGGGTTTCCCTTTGTTTTCAAACCCGCACTTCAGATCCTTATTCCCTTAGTATTGCAGATCATTCGATCAAGCCCCTAAGGTTTTGCTAAATTGAGGCCGAGTCCTGACGCCTTTGAATTTCAGTTTTCAATTATTTAAATTATGAAATTGAGTTTGAATTATTTACAGAAAATGCACTCAGATTCAAATGATTATAACTTGCTCATTTTAACTCCGATTTGACTCATTCAACTTGCATCAGTTTCGTAATTTCGTACTCTACGTAGTAGACTCTTTTAACATTGTTTTGCTACTGTCATTGTACTGTTTCTTATTATATCTTGTTTGCGCCATGTGATGATGATTGATCTAGAGAGTGCGGAGTTCGAGGACTCTTCGGACCCAAACTATGCCACTGCTTGAACGCATCTTGGCCCCTAGTGGTTTCGGTGATTGGATGAAACACAAGATTACTGTGACTAACGTGTGTTTTTTTTGCAGAAACAGGATTGAGTTAGGTCACGGTAATGGCGACGATACGGGCATATGGAGTTCATGTCCCCTGGCGATGGATATCGTTTCGGTTTTCAAAGGACGGACGACGAAGACGGTGGTAGACTAGGCTAAGTGTCATATGGTGTTGGAGGACACTTAGGTAGTCTTAGGTCTTTGTTTTTCCTTTGGCCGTACTATAAAGGGGAGCGTGAATCAGTAGCTTGACC
Organism: Coix lacryma-jobi var. lacryma-jobi; assembly: GCA_009763385.1. Taxonomy (NCBI): domain Eukaryota; kingdom Viridiplantae; phylum Streptophyta; class Magnoliopsida; order Poales; family Poaceae; genus Coix; species Coix lacryma-jobi. The sequence continues at coordinate 29,693,507 of CM019831.1, forward strand.
TAGATGAGTCTATTGAGGTAGGTGTGGTGCACACTTGTTATTTCATAGCCCTAGGTAGCTCAGAGAGATGCCTTAAGTCGAGAGGATCAAAAGTCGTTTAGGCCGCGTCGCGATCCGAGTTGAGTCTGCCCTTGTTATGGGCATCGGACGCTGGCCAGGTGGGCATCGGACGCGTCCGATGCTCACCCCGACTAGGGTTTAGTCTGGTGCGTGGCATCGGACGCGCCGATGTGTTCACATCGGACGCGCCCATGCCACTGTTCACGTGGCCGTGAACTGAAGGCCGCATCGGACGCTGGCATCGGACGCTGAGGGCCAGCGTCCGATGGCCATCCAGAGAGGTTCCAGAGAGGGTAAATCCACATCGGACGCGTCCGATGTGGTGGCATCGGACGCTGCCGCGTCCGATGTCCCTTTAACAGGTCTGACAAGAGGGTACAGTCGACCGTTGGTCGAGGTCATCGGAGCGTCCGATGCCAGGCATCGGAGCGTCCGATGCCCCGCAGAACCCTGTCTTGTGCTGTTTTTGGATGGCCGGTTGGGGGAGTATATATACTCCTTCCCTCCATCCATTTGAGTGTTCTTGCCACTTCCATCTGCTGAGAAACACATTGTGAGTGTGAGTGAGTGCAAGAGCCCTAGTGAGGTTGAGTGATTTGCTAATTGTGAGAATTAGACACCTCCTAGTGAGAATTGAGTAGCAAGTGTGCATCCATCCATCTCTTTGGCCTTGTGTTGGTCAAGTGAGAGTTCTAGCTTGTTACTCTTGGTGATCGGCATCACCTAGACGGCTTGGTGGCGATCGGAAGAGCTTGGTGATCATCCGGAGGCATTGTGGATGACCCAAGTCAAGTTGTGACCGGTAGCGAGCGATTCACCGGGCCGGAGTGGCGAAGAATCAGCTCGTAGTGAGCACTTGATCCTTGCGCGGATCAAGGGGGAGCGATACCCTTGCGCGGGTGCTCCAACGAGGACTAGGGGGGTGTGCCGACACCTCGATACCTCGGCAAAAAGATCGTCGAGTCATCTCTACTCTTTTACCTACGCATTTACTTTCAAGCAATTCAATTCCGCATTACTACTTGTTGTTCATTCTCTATTGAATTGCTTGCTAGAGTAGGAGTGGCATAGACTTGATCTTTTGTGCGGTAGATAAAGAGAAACACACTTCTAGGCACTAGGGGGTTAATTGGGGCTTGATAGGTTTATTCTTGCAAGAAGTTTTAGAAAAGCCCAATTCACCCCCCCCCTTGGGCATCTTGATCCTTTCAATTGGTATCGGAGCCTCGTGCTCTCGATTTAGGCTTAACCGCCTAGAGTTAAGATGTCCGGAGGTGATGGACCACCTCCCATGTTCGAGGGAGACGACTTTCCATATTGGAAAATCCGTATGGAGTCGTACCTAGAAGCGGTTGATGTGAAATGCCGCGATGCCGCCATAACCGGGTTCCCAACCCAAGGAGGGCACTAGCCTCACTCCTACATGAGGAAGAAAATGAGAAATGGAATGCAAAGGCCAAAAACATTCTTTTTAGAGGCATTTGCAAGGATGTGTTTAACCGTTCCGAAACCACAAGAATGCCCATGATCTATGGGATAACATTTGTGCGCTCCATGAGGGAACCAAGAGTGAGCGTGAGGAGAGCTATCATTTAGTTATGCAAAAGCTTCATTCATTTGATATGCATGCTAATGAAAGTGCAAATGAAATGTACTCACGTTTGAATGTTCTTGTAGAAGAACTCAATGGACTTGGCCTCACACAAATGCAACCATCCGATGTTGTGAGGAAGATTCTTTGTGTCCTTCCAATTGAGAAGTATGGACACATTGTGACGGTGCTACATCAAGGTGATCTTTCCACCGCTACACCAACTCAAATCTTGGGAAAGATCAATGCGCATGAGATGTACATGCACATCACACCAAGTGGTGGCTCCTCCACCGACAAGAAGAAGGACTTGGCCTTCAAAGCAAGCCATGACAAGAAGGGCAAGTCCAAGGCTATTGAGGTGCATCATGAGAGCTCAAGTGATGAAGAGATGATTCCAACATCGCTCTCATGGTGAGAAGGACCACCAAGATGTTGAAGAAGCTTCACAAGAATGGAGTCAACTTTGACTCAAGAAAGAAGAAGTTCTTCACAAGTAGCAAGAGGAGGCCAATCTCCGAAATGGATTGCTACAATTGCGGTGAGCTTGGCCATCTTGCTCATCAATGCACCAAGCCCAAGAAAGAGAGCTACAAGAACAAGAACAAGGGCAAGAAGTATGACTCATCAAGTGAAGATGAGAAGAAGAATGAGAAGCCCTACTACAAGAAGGATGGCAAGAAGAAGAAGCAATACCACAAGAAAGGTGGAAGGCTTACATTGTTGGTGATTGGCTCACCGACATTGACTCCTCCGGTGGCTCATCAAATGAAGATAGTGATGATGAGAAGGAGAAGGTGGCCGCTCTAGTCATTGGCTCCTCTACACCACCACCACCACCACCATCGCCATCATCATCTACACACCTATGCCTTATGGCCAAGGGTGACCGGAAGGTACAAAACGATGATGACTCTAGTGATAGTGATAGTGATGGTGAATTTGAGGCACCTACTTATGATGAGCTTGTTAAATTGCTAAAACTACTCTAAAATCATAAGAAAGACTAGAGCTAAAAATGAAAGCTTGTTGATGAAAATGAATCTCTTGTTGAGAAATATGATCATGCTATACATGCTAGTGATGAGCTAAAGAATGAACTTGCTACTATGTCATCTTCTATCAAGGAGCTCAAGTCCTCTAACAAGGAGCTCAAAGCTAAAAATGAAAAACTTGATAAGATGCATAGTGACTTTACCACTAGTTATGCTTTGCTAAAAGAACAATACACTCAAGTGAAAGTAGACTATGATACTCTCACCATTGCTTATGATATGCTTTCACATGAGACACATGATGCTCCTAACCTTGTTGTTAAGTGTGACATAGCAACATCTTGTGAGGACTTGGTTAGTGAGCATGATGAGCAAAGAGCTAGTGGCAAAGGCAAGAGTGTGGTTGTGGCCGATCACTATGATGATTATGTCAAGATCAAGAATGAGAATGCAAAGCTCAAGATTGATCTAGAGAAGCTTGCAACCACAAAGCAAGTCATTGTTGAGACCCAAGATGATGACTATAGCATGTCACTTGAGCTAGACATGCTAAAAGAAGAGAACAAGAGATTGAAGATGGAGAGAGATTACAAGATGACACCATCTCAATTAGAGCTCCAACAAGAGAATGACAAGCTCAAGAGAAAAGGAACACCTCACCACCGGATTGAAGAAATTCACCAAGGGTCAATGTCTTCAAAGTGAGCTTCTCATGAACACCGTCATGAAGACCAATAGAAATGGCATTGGCTTCCTTGAAGAGAAGATGAAGCAACGCAAGAGCATCACAAGCCAAAGAAGAAGAAGATTGGAAGATGCTATGAGTGTGGAAAGGAAGGACACTTTGCTCATGATTGTGAAGAGCCAAACCTACACCCTTGCCCAAGCATGCTAGGCCCTTTGCTTTCAATGCTCACTACATGCTTAGACAAGACTCTAGTGGCAAGATGAAAGTCATGTTCATGGGGCCTCCTAACAAGAATAGGCCAAAGCAAATTTGGGTTGCAAAGTCACTAGTAGAGAAGGTTAAGGGACCTCAACAAGTTTGGGTCCCAAAAGCTCAAGCTTGATTTCTTGTGTGTGTAGGTGAACTACAAGACCGGTGGATCTCATTGGGTGATTGATAGTGGTTGCACACAACATATGACCGGTGATCCCCGATGTTCACCTCACTAGAAGAGAATGTCGATGACCAAGAAAAGATAACATTTGGTGACAACTCAAAGGGCAATGTCAAGGGATTGGGCAAAGTGGCTATATCAAATGATCATACCATCTCCAATGTACTTCTAGTTGCATCATTGAGCTTCAACTTGCTATCCGTTGGGCAACTATGTGATCTTGGCTTTCAATGTTTGTTCACCGACAAGGAAGTGGTTGTGACCAAGAAAGATGATACACAAGTGATATTCAAGGGCTTTAGATACAACAATCTCTATCTAGTGGATTTCACCTCCGAAGATGCCAACTTGAAGACATGTTTGTTCACTAAGCAATCACTTGGTTGGCTATGGCATAGAAGATTGGCACATGTGGGAATGAACACTCTCAACAAGCTATTGAAGAAGGATTTGGTTAGAGGCTTGAAGGATGTCAAATTTGAGAAGGACAAATTGTGTAGTGCATGTCAAGCCGGCAAGCAAGTTGCAAATACACATCCAACCAAAGCCTTTGTATCAACATCAAGAGAGTTAGAGCTACTTCACATGGATCTATTTGGGCCAACAACATATGCTAGCTTGGGTGGAAATCTCTATTGCCTAGTGATTGTTGATGACTACTCTAGATACACTTGGGTATTCTTTCTTCATGACAAATCCGAAGCAACCCCTTCATTCAAGAAGTTTGCCAAGAGAGCCCAAAATGAGTTTGACTTGAAGATCAAAAAGATAAGAAGTGACAATGGAAGAGAGTTCGACAACACCCACATTGAGAATATTGTGATGAAGTTGGGATCAAGCATGAAGTCTCCGCAACCTACACACCACAACAAAATGGGGTAGTTGAGAGGAAGAACCGACTCTAATCACCCTAGCAAGGACAATGCTAGATGAGTACACTACACCGGAGAGATTTTGGGCGGAAGCAATCAACACCGCTTGCTATGCATCAAACCGATTGTTCCCCCATCGTCTACTTGGCAAGACCCCCTATGAGCTACTCAACAACAAGAAGCCGGATGTATCCTTCTTTAGAGTGTTTGGGTGCAAATGCTACATCTACAAGAAGCGCCAACACCTAGGGAAGTTTCAACGCCGATGTGATATTGGTTTTCTTGTTGGTTACTCATTGAAGTCCAAAGCATATCGAGTATTCAACCATGCCACCGGGATGGTAGAAGAAACATATGATGTGGAATTCGATGAATCTAATGGCTCTCAAGGAGAGCATGAAAATCTTGATGATGTAGGTGATGAACCATTGAGGGAAGCAATGAAGAACATGCCGGTTGGAGCCATCAAGCCTAAAGATGATGATGATGATGTGCAAGTCATTGACAAGCCATCCTCATCCAATGTACCACTTGATGATGAAAAGATGGGAGGATCCATTTGAAGATACTCATGTCTCCCATGATCAAATGGTGGTACAAGCTCAAGATGTTGATGCTCCACAAGCGGCCCCTCAAGTGGTTGATCGAAGGACTACTCCTCTACTACAAGCTCATCCTCAAGATCTCATCATAGGGAGTCCAACAAGGGGTGTAATGACTCGATCTCAAAAACTTGCTTTATTTATTGAACATCACTCCTTTGTGTCTCTTGTTGAGCCTACCATTGTAGATGAAGCTCTAGGTGATCCGGATTGGGTGAATGCTATGCATGAAGAATTAAACAACTTCACCCGCAACAAGTTTGGACACTTGAAGAGCGACCCAAAGGCGCAAGAGTCATTGGAACAAAATGGGTGTTTAGGAACAAGCAAGATGATCAAGGCAAGGTTGTTAGAAACAAGGCAAGGCTAGTGGCAAAGGGGTTCTCTCAAGTTGAAGGTTTGGATTTTGGAGAGACCTTTGCACCGGTTGCAAGACTCGAAGCCATTCGTATCCTCCTTGCATATGCATCACATCATGACATTAAATTATATCAAATGGATGTGAAAAGTGCATTTTTAAATGGCTTCATAAATGAACTAGTCTATGTTGATCAACCTCCCGGGTTTGAAGACCCTAGATATCCTAATCATGTTTATAGGTTGTCCAAGGCGCTATATGGGCTCAAGCAAGCCCCAAGAGCATGGTACGAGCGCCTCCGGGACTTCCTCATTGAGAAGGGCTTCACCATTGGGAAGGTCGACACCACACTATTCACCAAGAAGCTTGATGGAGAGATCTTCATTTGTCAAGTCTACGTTGATGATATCATCTTCGGGTCAACAAATGAAGCCTATTGCAAGGAATTTGGTGACTTGATGTCGAAGGAGTTCGAAATGTCCATGATTGGAGAGCTCACATTCTTCCTAGGCTTCCAAGTCAAGCAATTGAAGGAGGGGACTTTCATATCTCAAGAGAAGTATACAAAAGACCTCCTCAAGCGCTTCAACATGGATGATTGCAAGCCTATCAAGACTCCAATGCCAACAAACGGACATCTCGACCTAGATGTGGGAGGTAACCCGGTTGATCAAACTCTCTACCGTTCTATGATTGGTAGCTTGTTATATTTGACCGCATCTAGGCCCGACATCATGTTTAGTGTGTGCATGTGTGCTCGCTTTCAAGCCGATCCTAGGGAATCACATCTCATAGCGTGTGAAGAGAATCCTTAGGTACCTAAAGCACACCCCAAGCATTGGCCTTTGGTATCCCAAAGGAGCTAACTTCCAACTCGTTGGGTATTCCGATTCGGATTACGCGGGTTGCAAAGTAGATAGAAAAAGCACATCCGGAGGGTGCCATTTGCTTGGGAGATCACTAGTTTCATGGAGTTCAAAGAAGCAAAATAGTGTGGCCTTGTCTACCGCCGAGGCGGAATACATAGCCGCGGGTGCTTGTTGTGCACAAATCCTTTACATGAAACAAACCCTTTTAGACTATGGTGTAGTTCTAGAAAGGGTACCTTTGTTGTGTGACAATGAGAGCGCGGTTAAGCTTGCTAACAACCCGGTTCAACACTCTCGCACAAAGCACATAGATATTCGCCATCACTTTCTTAGAGATCATGTTTCCAAGAAAGATATATCCTTAGAGGGAGTTAGAACCGAAGATCAATTGGCGGATATCTTCACAAAACCCTAGATGAGAACACTCTTTGTAGATTGCGAAGTGAGCTTAATGTGCTTGATCTAAGTAACTTTGTCAAAAGGTGAAAGGGGTTTGTCTTTGCATTGCATTGTATAATATGCCATGTTTAAATTATGCTATGCACATAGGCTTGTCAGACGTGGTTAAGATAACCGCCCTAAAAAGCGTGTGAAGAAGCTTACCCATGAGCAAACTTGACAAGCAACCTAGATTCAAATTCCGTAATGCATTGCATATGCATGTTTGTTGCTTTGTCGTTTCTTTTCGGTTATGTTTTGAGCAACCGCTGTGTTCGTCCACCGCTAGGGGGAGCATTTGAGGCTCCAATGGTTAGACCCCTAGTTTTGGTGGCCACATGTTGTCTCCTCGGAGTTTATTGCCTATTTTACCTAAAAATATTTAGCCTATGGCAAAATATTTATAAAATTGAGGGTTTATGCGAGGATGCTCATACTAGGTTCCAACTGGTGTTTATTTGCCTCTTATTTGAGTTGGAACTTGGTTGGGAGAGGGAGCCGCAACGGAGATCTTCGAAACAAGCCAACATGCAGCATCGGACGCTGGCTCCAGCGTCCGATGCCCCCACTGTACACAGCCCCGGCTGGAACAGTGTTGGCGTTGCGTCCGATGTATATTCATCGGAGCGTCCGATGCTGAGGCATAGGATGCGTCCGATGCGAAATGTGCGTTTCTGGAGCTCTCTGGACGGGCATCGGAGCGTCCGATGCAAACACATCGGCGCGTCCGATGCCCCTTTAAGCGGCGCTTTGAGTTCTCACTGACTGGTTGGTCCCACGCGTCATCATCTTGGTCCTTCTTCTTCCCCGCGCCGCCCGTGCCTAGTAACCCTAACCACCGCGTTCTCGCCGTGATCACCCTCCCCAACGCCCCCGCCGTCCGGCCGTCGCGCCCTCGCCGCCGTTCGTTGTGCCCCCAACCCTCTCGACCGCCGTCGCTTCCGCGCACAGGCACCCGCGCCGCACCTCGCGCGCGTGCTCGCCGAGATCCGACCTCCGCGCCCCGCCGGAGCTCTCATCGGAGCTCGTTCCTACTGCTCGCCGGACCTCCTCAATGTCCCAAGCCCATCCTCGACCTCGATAGTCCTTTTTCTCCGGCCAGCAGTCTCTCGCCGTGAGCACCACCCCCCACTGCCTAACCCTGCCTTTCAGGTGCTCGACAAATGCTAAATGCAAGTTCACATTTTTTTAACCCCGTTTCCACTCAAATCTTTTGCAGTACCTTTTGGTGTGACGTGTGGGTGCCCGAACGTCAGTCCTTACTCCCTGCTTGTTTTGGTTCGTCGTTCGTTCAGGTAGCGAAGCCTTTTTCCTCTCTTATCCAAATGCTTTGCTTCCATAGGACTTGCTCGCCTCTAGACTATATATGCTTATATATCCCCTCTCTCTCGCAGCGAGTCAGTGGCGCGATCAGGTGACAGTTGGCAGTGACAGCTAACCGGGGCCAAGCCCGCGGGTACGGATCGAGGCCAAGCCTCGCGAGTGTCAGCGACAGAGGATCGAGGATCCGTGTCAGTTCAGAGTCTTCAGTGGCAGTGTGACTCGTTCTTGTCAGCCATGCCGCACTGCAAGAACGTCGGTGGTGGCCCAGGGGACTCTCCTCCTCGTCCCCCCTTCCGGTCAGAGGCCCGGGAAGGCGAAGCTGATCACGCGCAGGAAGCGCACCAGAGAGCAGAGGGAGGCAGACCAGGCTCGAGAGGTTGCGGCCGCTGCAGAGCGTGCCAAGCAGGGAGGTCGTACGGGCGGACTCAGGATTGAGGACCAGTTGTCCCCCGACCAGCGCAGAGCAGTTGAGGAGGTTGAGCGTTCCACCACTCTCCGACTGGCACGCTTATGGCTGCCGGTCGTCGGACGACGTTCACCTCCCCAGGAGTCGAGCCCAGAGCTCGCAGCAGGGCCAGGCAGAGGCCGAGGCAGCACAGGCAGGCAGCAGAGGCAGAGGCACCAGAGGCAGAGGCCGAGGAGGAGGTTCCTGAGGAGGTTCCCCGGCGCCGGTCCACTCGTCGCAGGACTGCGGTGCCACCCCGGCCCGACGTCCCTCTGCGGGAGCACGTGCTCCGTCGAGGCGTGCGCCCCCGCCGATCCCGCGACTGGACCTCAGGCGGCCACCTGCTCCAGATTCAGACTCTTCGCTAGTGCCAGTTGAGCAGTGGTTTCCCCGAGAGAGGCAGCAGCAGGCCAGCGCAGCCTTCTACACCGTGCTGCAGGAGGACTTTTACCAGGGCTACAGGAACGCCGGTATTTGTCTTCACTCTCAGCGCGTGTGTCCGCTAGAGGCCGTGGTTACAGCAGCAGGAGAGCAGATCCGCCCCATACTCACCTATCTACCTGGTCTGGCAGACCTTCTGGGGCGGTCTGGCTCGTACATTGAGGATTGGGTCTTCCAGTTCTACGCTTCACTTTGGGTGCACCCGGACAGAGAGACCATTGAGTTCGCATTCGAGGGGAGCACTAAGAGGTTGTTCTCGTCAGAGATCCGGAGTTGGTTTGGCTTGAGACACTCACAGACCCGGATCCACGACTTGTGCTACGACAGGACGGAGCCACCCCGCCGCCCTCACGGTGGTGCCCAGCCGTCGACAGACTTGGTCCGCCCCTGCTTCACTGAGCCCTTCGGTGAGGGTTCGAGTCGCGCGCCTAGGGATCTCACCCCTACGACTCGGATCCTCAACGAGGTTCTTCAGCGGACCTTGCTTCCCAGGGTTGGTTTCCGAGAGGGCCTTTCCAGACTGCAGTTGTGGTTACTAGCTTACATGGTCAGACAGCAGGAGTTCGACGTCTGGGACGTCATTCTTTGTGAGATGGAGGACACAGTGGCAGAGGGCATCAAGGCCCGCAGGCAGCTACCTACGCTCACTGGATCTCCTATATCCTTGGAAGGTAGCTGTCACTACAGGGGGTCGTCCAGTGAGTCACTTACCACGTCGCGACCGTGTTCCCCAGTACAACATGAGTCAGCTGGGGACACGGTCGGGACCACAGGCAGCAGCAGCAGGATGCTTCGTCTAGTTCACGACAGAGGCCTGAGGTCCCAGAGTCTGCTCAGGAGCAGGACGAGGCCGTCCAGGCCCTCGCCGAGCAGGAGCTAGCAGAGCTCGAGGGTGGTGACATGTACGTCGCAGAGGACCCCACCGACAGCTCGGATGAGGACTACCAGCTCCCGCCCCGCTACCAGCCTCGAGCACACGACTCACAGGCCGGGACGTCTGGTACTGCTTCCTCCGACCCCGCACTTCTTGCTATCTTAGCACGGATGGAGGAGCAGCAGAGGTAGTGACTCAGGATGTCCAGAGGCTCACCCAGGAGCAGCAGCGTCTGGCACAGGCAGCAGGCTCAGGAGCGCTCAGACGCCCTGCAGCGACAGATGATGGCACTCCAGCAGCAGACGCTCAGCTTCATGGAGCGACTTGCCAGCGGACCTCCTCAGTGGCAGTGGCAGCAGCCCTCCCCACAGCAGCAGCTTCAGTGGCAGCCACCTGTCGCCCCCTCAGCAGCAGCAGCAGTTTGGACAGCCACTGCAGTTTCCGCAGCAGCTCACGGGCCCCAGCTCTTCACAGTTTACGAGCTTCACTACTCCTCCAGGCAGGGCCCCGCTTTTCAGTCCACTGCGGACCAGCTTCACTCCAGGTCGACAGAGTCTCTGTTTGCGACGACTACTTCTGTGACCCGAGACTTGTCGCCACTTTCAGTGAGCTTACTGGCCCCACTCCAGATCTGCCAGATCCAGTGCAGACGACGACGGCTCCAGTGACTTCTACCACTGAGACCCTCCCGAGCTCCGTCGCGTCTTCAGAGCAGACAGAGCCTGTGCAGTCCGAGACGACCACGATAGTTCAGCCTGAGTTGTCAGTTATTCCAGAGCTTCCGCACTCCGATCCTCAGGTTGACACTACTATTGAGACTGCGACAGAGACAGAGCAGGCAGAGCAGTCAGTGCCCGAGCCGACCCAGACCGCTCCACAGCAGCTTCCAGCTTCAGAGGGTCAGCAGGCTACCGGCACACTCTTCCGACTCCGAGGAGTACCTACAGCAGTTTGAGTTCTCTCAGCGCACTCCGGAGACTGCTCCTGACTCGTCTGCACCACCTCCGCCCTCCGACGCTTAGTTTGGCGCTTGATGCCAAGGGGGAGAGTGGATGAGTATAGTGATAGGGGGAGCGATGTGAGAGGGTTTTGATTCTTATGTTGTGTTATTTTCACATACGCTCTTTACTTATCGCATCTTTTGTGCATGTTTATGTATATACTTATGCTATGGACCTTTATGACATGTGTGTGCTCACTATGATATATGATATGACATGTCATTTCGTTTCGCTCATTACTTGCGCTTAATTCTCACTTGTTATGTATATGAGCTCTTTACTCTTGCACTTGTTATTCACTCTAACTTGTTGAGTGCAGGATGATGGCATGATATGTATGAGCTTGCCCCTAATCATTTTCTCTTATCATTGCAAGTTCATACATGTCATGATTTAAAAACCTCTTCTCTCTATACTCGATCTCGTGTTGTCATCAATCACCAAAAAGGGGGAGATTGAACGCATCTTGGCCCCTAGTGGTTTCGGTGATTGGATGAAACACAAGATTACTGTGACTAACGTGTGTTTTGCAGAAACAGGATTGAGTTAGGTCACGGTAATGGCGACGATACGGGCATATGGAGTTCATGTCCCCTGGCGATGGATATCGTTTCGGTTTTCAAAGGACGGACGACGAAGACGGTGGTAGACTAGGCTAAGTGTCATATGGTGTTGGAGGACACTTAGGTAGTCTTAGGTCTTTGTTTTTCCTTTGGCCGTACTATAAAGGGGAGCGTGAATCAGTAGCTTGACCTAGATGAGTCTATTGAGGTAGGTGTGGTGCACACTTGTTATTTCATAGCCCTAGGTAGCTCAGAGAGATGCCTTAAGTCGAGAGGATCAAAAGTCGTTTAGGCCGCGTCGCGATCCGAGTTGAGTCTGCCCTTGTTATGGGCATCGGACGCTGGCCAGGTGGGCATCGGACGCGTCCGATGCTCACCCCGACTAGGGTTTAGTCTGGTGCGTGGCATCGGACGCGCCGATGTGTTCACATCGGTCGCGCTCATGCCACTGTTCACGTGGGCGTGAACTGGAGGCCGCATCGGACGCTGCATCGGACGCTGAGGGCCAGCGTCCGATGGCATCCAGAGAGGTTCCAGAGAGGGTGAATCCACATCGGACGCGTCCGATGTGGTGGCATCGGACGCTGCCCAGCGTCCGATGTCCCTTTAACAGGTCTGACAAGAGGTTACAGTCGACCGTTGGTCGAGGTCATCGGAGCGTCCGATGCCCCCGCAGAAACCCTGTCTTGTGCTGTTTTTGGATGGCCGGTTGGGGGAGTATATATACTCCTTCCCTCCATCCATTTGGTGTTCTTGCCACTTCCATCTGCTGAGAAACACATTGTGAGTGTGAGTGAGTGCAAGAGCCCTAGTGAGGTTGAGTGATTTGCTAATTGTGAGAATTAGACACCTCCTAGTGAGAATTGAGTAGCAAGTGTGCATCCATCCATCTCTTTGGCCTTGTGTTGGTCAAGTGAGAGTTCTAGCTTGTTACTCTTGGTGATCGGCATCACCTAGACGGCTTGGTGGCGATCGGAGAGCTTGGTGATCATCCGGAGGCATTGTGGATGACCCAAGTCAAGTTGTGACCGGTAGCGAGCGATTCACCGGGCCGGAGTGGCGAAGAATCAGCTCGTAGTGAGCACTTGATCCTTGCGCGGATCAAGGGGGAGCGATACCCTTGCGCGGGTGCTCCAACGAGGACTAGGGGGTGTGCCGACACCTCGATACCTCGGCAAAAAGATCGTCGAGTCATCTCTACTCTTTTACCTACGCATTTACTTTCAAGCAATTCAATTCCGCATTACTACTTGTTGTTCATTCTCTATTGAATTGCTTTGCTAGAGTAGGAGTGGCATAGACTTGATCTTTTGTGCGGTAGAATAAAGAGAAACACACTTCTAGGCACTAGGGGGTTAATTGGGGCTTGATAGGTTTTATTCTTGCAAGAAGTTTTAGAAAAGCCCAATTCACCCCCCCCTTGGGCATCTTGATCCTTTCACTGCTGACCCGACCCAGCCCGCAGGCAAGTGTCCTTGAACATCTTGCACCAACTTTATTTTACTTTTGGTATTAGAGTAGATTAGATACAGTAGATGCATGCTTGTCATTCATTTTGAATCCAATTAGGTTTACTGTTGGCGGTGCTTACCGACAACTTTTATAAGCCAAACCAAGGACCAAACAAAGCAACTTGATACATATGTTATCACCTTGACCTATTTCCACTTGTATTGGAGAATCATTATTTTACAGGCATCAAACAAAGAATACAGTGGAAAGAGGCGGAGGAATACGCTTTCTGACAAAGCGTAGAATCAAGAATAGAAGAAAGCCCACCTCAAGATCAAATTTGGGCTAACAACCACGATAGCAACCACAAGCACCAAGCCCATGGCCCACCACGTAAAGGCAGTGGCCAGCAGGCCCACCAGGGGTGCGGGCGCATCGTGCCTGGCCTCACTGGCCACCGACCTTCTGTGGCGCTTCCATGGCGGCATGCAGAGGCGGTTCCTTGGGGTTTTCATGTTTACATCCTCCGAAACCGACCTCTTCTAGTATAAAAATAGGGGTAGAGCTCCCTCTCATAAGTATCTCTCATACACATCATCCATCGTCACATAGTTCTCACATTTTACTTGGAGGTCTACCTTAGTTAATCTTCTAGTAGTTGGAGCAAGTGCTACTTGCAAGAGAGGAGGAGAAGTTGTAAGGACCAACATGGTATGAATAATACTAAGTCCCTCTTTTCATACACGTTCGTATTCTCTTATGATCAACATCGCTATGTTCTTGAATTAGAGCTATGTTCTTGTTCATCGTTCATCGTTCTAGAACTAGTTCATAGTTTTAGACATAAGTTCATTATGAACACCAACACTGTTCCATTCATCATGTTTAGATTTTATTAGCTTAAGGTTATGTGTTAGATGGTGTTTTACCGTGTCTTCGGGTGCGCTTACATCTTTATCGGGGGATGTAAGTGTTCGTCATGTACGCGAGAGTGGTTCTCGGGTATATGGTAATGGGTAAATGCTTGGCTTAGTCCACGGTTGAGGTGGTAGGCGGCAGGTGGTGATAGCCTCGTTCATTCCTTGTAATCCCCCACGTTCGGCTTTGGGGTAGGAGTCTAAATTGTCCGGTTTATCCTACTGGCAGACCAATGTTTCTGAGTCTCCTAATCCATCCAATACATAACATTAATATTAACATGATCACGACATGTATGCTTAATTCATTAACATAACTTTGTTTAGGATCCATGCTTTGTAGGTTATTCTTTATTCTTTCTTTTATCCCATAGAAGTGAAAAAATATTGGGTGGGGACTATCTCCACCATGTACCTATGGGCACCCACCATAGATGCATGCCATGTGTCCATACATAATCATCCAATGGGCTTTAATATTTTGTTCCAACTAATACTCCTTAATTTATGGAACAATCTACCGTTAGATGATTACGTATGGACACGTGACATGCATCCATGGTGGGTGTCCATAGGTACATGGTGGGGATAGTTCCCACCCAATTTTTTTCCATAGAAGCTCCACTTATCTCATCATGTGTATACGATGGTCTCCACTATCAAACTACCTTTTATCATCCTGCTATGATTAATTGATTAACTATACAAGTATTATGTTATATCTTGAATCCTTCGCGTCTAGCCCCTTCCACCCTCCCAGAATACACCTGCGCTCTGATCCGATTTCGTTTCCCGGGCGACACGACACTACAGAACCTTCGTAACACACCACAACTCGTCCACGATTACCCCCATATAAGGCGACATCCGTTCCCATGACAATCTGAACACATCTCCAAAAATTACGCAGACGCGCTGAAGGAAAGCTTGAGGCAGCAACGGCAATGGCGTCCCGGCGGTTCTTCGGTTACGACCCCTATGAGTACTACTACACCGCCGCCCCGTACGGCTACCCCTATGACCCTTACTACCCGCGGCAGCCCGCTCCCGCCCGCAGGTCTAGGGGCATCTTTGCGGGCGCCGAGCCGTCGACGTCGTTCTCGATCCCAATCCACGGGCCCGACTCGGATCCGGAGCCAGAGCGGAAGGCGGCGCAGGCGCGCGCGGAACCAGTGGCGCCGGCAATGATGTCGGCGGAGGTGGCCGCGGTGAGGATGCAGGCGGCGGCGCGTGGGTTCCTGGTAAGGAGGTCGGTGCGGGCGGTGCGCGAGGTGGAGCGGGAGGCGGAGCTAGTCCGGGCGAAGATGGTGTCCGAGGCGGAGACGCTGGTCGCGGACCCCAGGGCGCGCCTCGTCGTCGGGGAGGCGCTGATGAGGATGCTACTGCGGCTCGACGCGGTGCGCGGCTCGCGGGACTACAGGAGGAGGATCACCAAGCGGGTGCTCGCGCTGCAGGACGCCGTCGACGCGCGCGAGACTAAGGCGGCGGTGGGGGAGGAGGCAGAGGTCGACGCAACCGAGGCGACGGACGTCGAGATGGCGGAGGAGAGCGCGGTAGCGCCGGAGTTGCCGGACGCACTGCAGTGCGGCAACACGCCCACCCAGGTGGAGGCCGACGAAGAAATAGCCGCCGCCGACGATCCGGACGATCCGGAGGGTTTGGACGCGGAGGGCGAGTGGGAGATGGTGACCGAGGAGAACGAACACGCCGCACCCGTGGCAGCCACGTCCGGCGACCAGGAGCCACCGCGCAAGGAACCTGCGTTTCCGTTGGAGACCACTGCAAGTGCCAGCGCCGCCTCCGACAGTGACGGTGTGGACGCGAGGAAGCTGATGCAGATGGTGGCGGCGCTGTGCGAGCAGAGCGCGGAGCAGTGCGCGGTGATTAGCGCTCTGGCTGAGCGTGTGGACGCGCTGGAGCGTACAGTGCGGCGGATGGCGGAGGACGCCAAAAGCCGCCGCCGGCAGGCCAAGAAGCTGAGCACAGAGGACAAGTGAAGCATCGGAGTTTTCCATCAGCGATTGATGACACACAGCCATTAATGAGATTTAAACAGTTTCGTAATTTTGCATTGCTTGGTCTTTACTATTCCAGATACGTATTAGATTGTTTATATTTATTATATTTTTATATATTCCAGTAGATTGTTTATATTTCTATATAATAGTACTGGAGTTCTTGTTTTTAACCGTGCCTTGTGAACTCTTGGTGTTGACAGTTGAGACTACTCCCTCCGCCCTAATATAAATGCAATTATACACGATTTAGATACAGTTATTAATACACTAATAAAATTATCAAAATATAAATACAATCATTACATTTTACATTTTTAAAAAACGAAAAAGTAAAAAAAATATAAATAAAGTGTCTTGTCTTATATGTAGAATTGTATTTAGGAAAATAAATTTTAAATTCTAAAATTATATTTATTTGGAGACAGCGCGTACGGACAGACGTCGCTCAGCATTATCCTTTTCCGCAAGTTCTCGTAAGATAAATCCGATGGAATATGAGATAATTCAACACATTTTCTATATTTCGACGTCTAAACAGTTTTGTCTTTGTCTTTCCATAGAAAAACTATCATTTATTTCTTGTGATTTATGCTAATAGATTTGCACAATTGGATGAAGATCTGAAGGTTGTAGTTGTCGCCTGAAAAGATGCTATATTTCAGACGTCTGAAATAAAGGACAAGAATGTATTTCAGAACGAAGTACTCTGTATGTGAAAAAATATTGTCCTAGATATAACACATCCACATCATAAATAAAATTTAGAAATCCGAATTTGGTAATGATAGCGATACTTAATTCACATACTCGTGTATTGCTATTTAATATTTTTACCATTAATATGAGTACGGATTATTATTTAATATCTTTACTATTTTAGGACAACGGATACTAAAATTTTTCATGTCCTTAGGGTGGATCCAAGTTGCCACTGGCAAAACTTTGGCAAAATTTTTGTAGCCAAAACTTTTGTCTTGTAGAGCTATTTGGATCCCATGACTAAAGTTACATTAATGACTGCACAATGACTGATTTGCTCATATTTAATGATGGTTTGGCCTCATTGAAGCTGCATGCAAGGTGCATGCAGGCTGCATGAAACTACATGCATCAGCCGCATGCAGCATGCATCAGCTGCATGCATGCAGCCGCACGCAGGTTGCTCAGATTGAACACTTTGCTGTTCAGTCCTAATTTGCTTACCAAAATCAAATGACGAATTCAATAATTTCACAAAACGAATTGTTCAAAAACATAATCAAAATACACATGTTCCATATAAGACAACATAACATATCTATGATCTACTAAACAAACCGTTTGCTATTTGATCCCGGAATTAGTTCATGTTATGGTCTTCTTCCGGAACTGCCGCTCTTGACGAACTCGGCTAGGAGGTACAGGATTGAAGGGGAACATAATTCTCATCGTGATCACAACGAGCAAAATGTCTATTGCCGATATTACTGTCCCTAATAAAATTGTGTAGTGTCATACATGCAACTATAATTTTGCTTTGGTTGTGTACCGAATACTTAGATATCTTGAGCAAAATCCTCCACTTCATCTTCAAAACCCCGAATGACCTCTCTATGACATTTCTAGAGATGATTGTGCATAGTTAAATGTTTCTTTTTTTACCTTTGGCCATTCCCGCGTTGCGGACTCAGGAAGATGGTACTTTGATCCCTTATACGGTGCAGATATCCTGGACGATTCAGATAACCCGAGTCCACTAGGTAGAATTTACCTACATAAAAGAAATAGTTGTGTTACCCATTGCAATGGTCCAATGGTAAACATGTACATATACAAAACTACTTAGATCATTATATACCTGGTGGAGGATGTGGGAACATGTGGCTAATATTTCTGGGTGGCATCGTTGAATACTCTCATGTCATGAAACAAATCCAGGCCAGCCAGCAAGAACAAATGTGAATCTCATGTCGAAATCACATACAACCATGACATTCTGTGTAGTGTAACCTTTTCGACACATGTACTGCACCACTTATCATTTGGCACCACTACTTGAATGTGTGTCCCATCAATAGCCCCCAATGCAGTTGTTAAAGTAAGGATAGAACCTGTGGTTTTTCAACCTACGGTGCCTAGTCTTAAATTCAGGATCCACTGGCTTTATTATGTCCTCGGCTAATTTCAACACACTCTCTAGAGGTCTTTGTATCCAGTGGAGTTCATAATACCATTGACAAAGTTTCCCAACTCCAATTGTTGAATCAGCAAATTACCAGTGTATTCATTAAGGCATACGACCAATTGGCTCTGGTAGATTTACTCTAGTACATGCATCACAGATGTGCATACAAATTAAGACACAAACATGGAATTTAAAAACGCAACATCTCGGTGAAGGCAGGTACCTGACTTGGAGGGCCGTCAAGTTCCTCGGTGTTGTCCTCGTCTTCATCGTCATCGACGTCGACCTGCTCTGGTTCCTCTGGAATCAAAGCAGGCTGTGGGGCTCGCCGTCTGCGCTGGCCACTGCAGCCGATACCCGGGACTGGTGGAACTGCCGCGGAATGACGAACCGGTGGACGGTCGGCAAGGCCCCTGCCACGGCCGACACGGGAACTACTTGGGGGAACCGGCAGGGCTCCTCTAGATCTAGATCCAGATCCACTGCGAACAGAACGAACGCTGAGCGTCCGAGTCCCGCTGGGTCTGCCTCCGACGATGCGAAGGGGTGGAAGGGAAGAGCTGCCCTCGCCGACGTCCACCAGCCCATCGTACTGCAGGTAGTTCTGATAGGAGGGAAGGTGGCTCCAGTCCTCCGAGTGGGAGTTCAGGTCGAGCGAATCCAGGTTGATCCGCGGAGCCGAGCGACTTCTGGAGGGCATGGTGGCGGACGCCGGCGAAGAAAACCCGCCGGAGGTGGGGAAGGCGGAGAAGGGTTGGGAGAAGAAATCCCGGGTGCCGTCGTCCCCTTGGCCGGCCATAACCGCTGGATCTGCACGGGGAACGGCCGGATCTGGAACGGATGGGCGGGATCTGCCGGGGAAGACGAGGGCGCGGTGGAGGAGACGAAAAAGAGGCGCGGTGGAGGAGACGAGGGAACGGTGGAGGAGACGAGGGCGCGGTGGAGGAGATGATGGCGCGACATGGTGGAGGAGAGGACGGAGGTAGCGCAGTGGAGAAGACGAGGGCGCGACGCGGTGGAGGAAGGCGGTGGAGGAGACAAGATGTGGATGCGGATAGGGATGGGGGCCGGGCGTAGTGGGCGTCCGGGCGCACACCCAGAGGGTTTTTGGCCTGTTTTCCCAGGTTTTGGTGGCAAGAGGAACTAGCAAAAGTTTTGCTCTTTTGCCAACTTTTTTGCCAAGCTGTTTGGATCCTATGGCAAAAAGAGAGCAAAAAGTGCAAAACTAAAAATTTTGCCATGGATCCAAACAGGGCCTAACTCACAAAAGCGTTGGCTATAAGCAATTCCAACAGGAGGCCTTATAACGGTAGTTTTTGCGACTAATAAGCTAACTCATATTGTTTTGTTGTGAGAGGAAAGCATTGTACTATGACTAATTAGCCGAGTTGATAAGTTCAAGTGAACCAAGCAAAAGTCTCTACTTTCGGTTTTAGGTATCTTGTTATATTTTAGGATCTGTCTTTCAACACATTCTCACATTAGGACCCTCAAACAATCACTACAAGAAATGTGTAGCCTTTTGACATTGTATAACTGAAGGGTCGAGATGGCGGACTAGAGGGGGGTGAATAGTCCTTTCTAAAATTAATCGCACCGGCTAATCGAAATAAATGCGGAATTAAAACTATCGGTCTAGCCAAGACTACACCCCTCTACCTATACTCTTTAGCATCTTATAAAAGATCCTAAACAAAGCAAATAAGGTGCCGGGCTAGCTAGAGCTCACCTAAACAATTCTAGTAGCAAGGTCACACAAACCTATGCAACTAGTACACAAACAACCGGGGAGCTCATATACATGCCACTAAGCAAAAGCACAAAGCCTAAGCTCACTAGCAATGCTCAATAACAAGGCTACACAAGCCAAATTAGAGAGCTCAACTTACTTAGCTACACAAACTAAGTAATGTGACTAACAAGGCTACTCAAGCCAATTAGTCACGCAAGAGAACTACTTCTAAGCTACACAAGCAAAGAAGGTAACTAGCAAGCTACACAAGCTATCTAATTACAAGAGCAACTACACAAGCACAATATATATGAAAGAAAATACAAGCTTGTGTATGGGGATGCAAACCAACGGGATGTACAAGGTTGACACGGTGATTTTATCCCGAGGTTCACTTGGTCGCCACCAAGCTAGTCCCCGTTGAGGCAAGCCCAAGGTTGCCGCCGATCCTCTTGCTAGTGGTGACCCTGAGTCACACTCTCCACGATGGAGTGCTCACCAAGAGCTCTAGCTTCGATCCGGCAGGACCACTTGGCGCTCTTCGCGCCTCTCTCTACTAGAGTTGCTCTTCGCGATCTCCCGCGGGGCGAGCACAATACCCCTCACAAAGCTTCTCCGGAGCCACGCTCAATCTTCACGCGGGCTTCACGACGGAGACTCGATCACCAAGCCGTCTAGGAGGTGGCAACCTCCAAGAGTAACAAGCACCACTGGCTTGCAACACGATCACTTAGTGCCACTCGATGCAATCTCTCAATGCAACGCACTAGCGATCACTCACTCGCTATCGATTCGCACACTAGCAAGCACAAGCGAGTTAGAGGGCTCCCAAGCACATCCACACAAGCCACAGAGGCTCTAGAGTGCTCAGTGACCAGCCCAAGGCCGGTTACCAACGCTATATATACCCCCAAAGGCTAACTAGTCGTTGCCCCTTCACTGGGCATTCTGCGCCACCATCGGACGTGCCAGTTAGGTCCATCGGACGCTGAGGCCAGCGTCTGATGCACGGATGCTCGCCACATGTTCTCCACGATCAACGACGGCCGAGTGATCCCAACGGCTATTTTTCTTCCCGCGCCAGCTAAAGTGGCATTGGACGCGCCGACGCCTAGCATTGGACGCTCCGATGCCTCTGCTCGATTCTACGCAAGGTCACCCTCACATCGGACGCGCCGGACCCTTAGCATTGGACGCTAAGGGCCAGCGTCCGATGTCTATGCAGAGAGCTCCCCGAGAGCCCCTACGGACATCGGACGCGTCCGATGAACGTGCATCGGACGCACCCCAGCGTCCGATGCATCCTCTGCAACAGACTTCATCTAGGGTTTGCCATCGGACGCTCGGCTCAGCGTCTGATGCCCCTCGGACCAGCGTCCGATGCTCCCAGAGAACTACACATCACCTCCGAAAACCGCTGAATCGTGCCTCGCAAGCTCGGCAGGAGGGAGAGGGACTATACACTAGTTTCTTCCACTTCTCCACGCCTCCTTTCAACACAACTTCTCCTTTGCAAATGTGCCAACACCACCAAGTGTACACCGCCTCAGAATGGTGTTGTAGAAAGGAAGAATTGGTCCCTTGTAGAGATGGCCAGGACGATGCTCGATGAGCATAGGACTCCTAGGCGATATTGGGCCGAAGCTATCAGCACTGCATGCTACATTTCCAATCGCATTTTTCTCCGAGCTTTCTTGAAAAAGACTTCTTATGAGTTGCACTTTGGAAAACTGCCCAAGGTGAGTTATTTTCGAGTTTTTGGTTGCCACTGTTTCACACTTAAGAAAGGCAATCTGGACAAGTTTGAGTCTCGTTCTTCTGACGGTGTGTTTTTGGGTTATGGCACTCATACTCGCGCATATCGTGTACTTAACCTTGACACTAACCGAGTCATGGAGACATCAGATGTCACCTTCGACGAGACCATGGTTTGTCCCTCTTCTCATTTTGAGCGTGCAGGTGATCATGAGGTTGGCGAGCCTCTTTTTGATGATGAGGAAGAAGGTGCTGAAGGGATAGACGACCCAGCACCTCCTCCACCTGCTGTGCCACAAAGAGCGGCTTCTACTATGACTCACGGCCCCGATCCCTCTTCTTCGACTTGGGGGTCATGGGATCCGCCACCCCGAGCGGTACCTTTTGTACCCGGGGAGGCACCAGCTGCTGTTGAGGGGGAGATCACTTCTGCTCAGGAGGCGCCATGACATATCCAGCGCCAACACCCGCCTCAACAGATGATCGGCAGCATCGGCGAACGTGTCACTCGGTCAAGGTCACAACAAATCTCTCACTTTGCTCATTCTGCATTTGTTGCTGATTTTGAACCCTGAGATGTTGGACACGCTTTATCTGATCCAGATTGGGTCAATGCCATGCATGAGGAGTTAGAAAATTTTGAAAGAAATCGGGTTTGGGTTCTTGTTCCTCCTCCTCCTGAGTGTCATCCTATTGGGACAAAATGTGTTTTCAAAAACAAACAAGGAGAGGATGGCCATGTTGTGAGAAACAAGGCCAGACTAGTAGCCCAGGGGTATAGTCAGAAGGAGGGGATAGACTATGAGGAGACTTTTGCTCCTGTAGCTCGTTTGGAGGCGATTAGGATACTCTTGGCTTTTGCTGCATCCAAAGGGTTTAAAATTTTCAAATGGATGTCAAGAGTGCCTTCTTAAACAGCTACATAGAAGAGGAAGTGTATGTGAGACAACCCCCCGGTTTCAAAAATCCCAAGTTTCCAAACCATGTTTTTAAACTTCACAAAGCTTTGTATGGTTTGAAACAAGCCCCTAGAGCCTGGTATGATAGGTTGAAAACCTTTTTGCTTGCTAAGGGTTTTAAAATGGGATGTGTGGATAAAACGCTTTTTCTCCTCAAGCAAGGCAATGATACTCTCTTGGTCCAGATTTACGTGGATGATATCATTTTTGGTGGTTCTTCTCATGCTTTAGTTGCCAAGCTTGCAGACACTATGAGCAGGGAGTTTGAGATGAGCATGATGGGCGAGTTGACGTTTTTCCTCGGGTTGCAAATCAAGCAATCCCGAGAGGGAACGTTCGTGCACCAGGGCAAGTACACTAAGGACATCCTGAAGAAGTTCGACATGGGTGAGGCCAAGCCTCTTCCAACACCCAAGCCGATCACGGCGGCCCTGGATGCGGATGTGGATGGAGAAGCTGTGGACCAGAAGGAGTACATGAGTATGATCGGGTCGCTGCTGTACCTAACGGCGACACGCCCGAACATTCAGTTCGCGGTGTGTCTGTGCGCGTGATTTCAGTTGTCGCCGCGCACTTCTCACCGTCAGGCGGTCAAGCACATTATGAGGTACTTATGCTTCACTCCAGAATTTGGGATTTGGTATTCTGCTTCCTCCACCCTCTCCCTTTGCGGTTACTCTGATGCCGATTTTGCTGGTTGCCGTATTGATCGCAAGTCCACTTATGGGACTTGTCAGTTTATTGGTTCTTCTCTTGTATCGTGGTCTTCTCGCAAGCAGTCTAGTGTTGCCCAGTCTACAACGGAGGCTGAGTATGTTGCTGCGGCTAGCTGCTGTTCCCAGTTACTTTGGATGATGGCCACTTTGCGTGATTTTGGTCTGAGCTTTTCTCGAGTTCCTTTGCTTTGTGACAGCACGAGTGCTATTAGCGTTGCTAAGAACCCCGTGCTGCACTCTAAGACCAAACACATTGATGTGCGCTTTCATTTTCTGCGAGACCACTATGAGAAGGGTGATATCGACCTTCGCCATGTCGATACTCATCATCAGTTGGCTGACATTTTCACCAAGCCTTTGGACCAATCAACTTTTGCTAGGTTGAGAGGTGAGCTTGGTGCATGTTTCCCCTTTTAGATGGGGGAAACATTTTGACTCTTGTATCATAAACTGACTTTGAGTTTTTCATTTGATTTCTTCATGCATCTTTGCATTTCATCTTGCATATTTACATTCAGAGCTTCATGAATATAATCTTTAGAATGTGGCTATGCTCTATAGTATTTGCTCTGATGTTTTATAATGATGCTTATAGCATATGCTCTTTCTGATCACTAATGCATGTTGTGAGCTGAGCTATTTTTGAATGGTGAACCTGCTTAATGAACATAAAACTTGAAACTGTTCACCATTGAGATATGCAACTAGCATGTGTAGGATGTGTAGATTTCACTCGTGCTTTTTATATATGCTAGGTTGCTATGTCTCTAGTTCTAAGTCATTCACTTGCTTGGTATATTCATATTATGAGATAAAATTTGAACCAAGTTAAGTGAATTGGAAAGATCGAGACGGGACTGCTTCAGCACATCACAATTTCGAGACTGTTTCTCATTGCACTTTGAGTTAAACTTGAGCTGTGTAGTGTATGACCGAAACTGTTGCTTTAAGCTTCTGATTGCTTCTGCATAGGCTTCGCACAGTTGAAAAGTTAGGCAATGACAAGCTTTCAACCTCTCGCAATCATATGCTGAAATTTTAACTTGTGTAATTTAACCGCTGCAACTCCGATAAAATTTGGATACACAAGTCTATGTTTCACTCTATAGCATGATGGTTGAACTGTGCTAGGGGTAGTTCACCTTGTATACATGTTTAGCACTTGTTTGATTTCTTGTTTATACATGTTTGGTGCTATTTTGATGGTGAATATCTTTTGGCTGAAAACTGCTCACTTGTTCTCATGTCGCATTTGGTGATCAGCTTGAGCCTTTGCTAGCATTTGGTGCATTTTAATGAGTCATCGGATCAGCACTTTGTCGAACATCTTCATATTCTATCGACTATACTCCTGAAGCTGCTAACTTGCATGTTGACTCATATGCATTTTGGAAGGGGGAGTTTTGCTTGATGGTGCATTTTCAACTAAGGGGGAGAAAATATTGACAAATCATGAGTGCCTTCTATGTTCAACTAAGGGGGAGCTTTCCGAGTTGAACTAAGGGGGAGATTTCCTAGTTGTGTGTACCATTCGAGGGGGAGTTGAGTTTGCTCGCTGCTGCGTTTTCAAGCTGGTAACAGTTGGTTTGGAGCATTTTTGGTAGCTAGTTGTGTTGAGCCTTTGCCTCTTTCTTGAGGAACTAGCACATTTGATCTTTTATGCTCTTCAGCTGATTTTTAGCTTTCTTCAGTTGGTACTGAGCTTCCTCGCTAGCGGTGTTGAGCCCGTTCTGCCTCTTCTTGAGGGCTAGCTCTGTTTTGCTTGAATTTCAGTTGATTTTTTAATTGGTATCGAGCTTTCATGCTAGCGGTATTGAGCCTATTCTACCTCTTCTTGAGGGCTAGCTTTGCTTTGCTTGGTTGCGTCGAGCCGTTGCCCATGTCTTTGGGAACCTAGTTGTTTTGCTCTTTCCACTTGACCTTCTTCGTCTTTGATATGCTTTTGAGTCATTTGGTCGAGTTCTCTCTCCATCTTCCTTCCTTCCTCGATTCTATTATGATTTGTGTTGGTAGTTGACAATGCACTCATCAAGGGGGAGATTGCGGATACATGGGTGTATGCCGAGTCTCTGAGTGATGAGTGATTGTCAACTGGGATAATGCGCATGTTCTTTAGCTTGTGTTGTGCAGGTGTCGAGCACGGACACAGTGATCAAAGGCAAGGTGAAGGTCAAGTAGAGACGTGCCGTGCCGATGGACCGAGAGTGGCAAAGGGCAGACGTGAGGCTTGGACTGAGGGACCGGTGGCCCGAGGATCGGTTGTGGTGGCTGGCAGCCTGGGACAGCGACGAGCGAAGACTTGTAGGCACGGTGTTGCCTGGGTCGAGGACCTGGGGACACGTGTCGGTGGACGGGGTGCACGGGCGGTGCATCCCCTCTACGGCTCGGTTTGGTGGTTGAGCCACAGAAAACCCACCGAGTGGACGGTTTCTAGATTTGGGCCTCAAAACCTGGGCGCTGATGGTTTCCGAGTTTGGGCCACAAAACTCGGGCTGAGGACGGTTTCCAGGTTTGGGCCTCAAAACCTAGGTGTTGCGGGTTTCTGAGTTTGGGCCACAAAACTCAGGCAATGGATGGCTGGTTTCCCGGTTTGGGCCTCAAAACCGGGGGTTGGTCGTGAAGGCTGGTTTCCCGGTTTGGGCCTCAAAACCGGGGGCGAAGTCCAGGAAAAGGACAAGCGGAGCGGTGACGGCACGTGGCGGCAATCGGTGAGGTTGCATCGAGGCAACGCTACCAGTTGTGCGGGCGTGGCCGTCGGATCACCAGCATCTTCGAGTTGGTCCAGAATAACTCTAGGGTTTAGCTGGTTCGCTCTGTAAGTTGTGAGGGGTAGAGTAGGAATTAGAATTAGGTTAAGTAGAGGGAGACACCCTCCTCCCATTTTATCTCAGTCATTTGCTCTTTGCCTTCTAGGTTTTCCTGCTCTCCCAATCCCCTGCTGTAGCGAACTGAGATCCACAGAGAAGACAATCATACCTCTGTGTTCGTGAAATTTTGAGGAAGTGAGACCGTAATCTCACTGTTGTAGCGTGTGGTAGCCACACGACTGCAAATTCATGGTTGTGATTCGCGTTCTGTTCGTGTTCTTCGCGGGTTGCTTTTCTCCACGTTTTTCCCGTTGATGGATCTCTCTTTTTGGTGCAACTTTTGCAAATCCATTTGAACCAAGATGTTCTAGATCATGAGTCACTTCTTTCCACCGAAGGAATTCTCCTCAAACCTCACGAGCTAGTAGATCGATCGATTTTCGTTTCGGGTCAAGTTTTTCTCCCTTCCCCCGAATTTCTTCGATTCATCGATTTGGAGATAGGTTCGAGCCATGATCTCTTAGAGATAGCTCACTATCCTCCTTGTGACTCCTCTCACCAAGTTTGATCCCTAGAGGATTCGTTTTGGGTGAGATCGAGTGGAATCGGTGGACGAACTGCCCAGTTTTGGGGTGACCGGACGCTGGGGTCGGGGTGACCGGACGCACAGTACGAAGTCTAGTCGTTGAAGGTTTGACTCGTGTGTTTCCTGTTGACTTGACCGGACGCTGGTTCTTGCAAGTGACCGGACGCACCTCTGGAACTGTTCACCGGTTTTGGACAATACTGATCGGACGCTCGGGCAGTGACCGGACGCACAGTGACAGTGAGTCCGGTCCAATACAGAGAGCTCCCAAATCCATTTTGGGCTGACCGGATGCGTCCGGTGGTCAGTGACCGAACGCAGGCAGAGTTCGGTGAGTGCTATTTTGCATTGTTTCATCCGCGGTTTGTTCGTTCGTTGACGGATTTGGTTTCCGTCTTTTGCATTAGGTTTCTAGGGTTGTATAGTGTCCCGCTGTGCTTCTCGGAGGCATCCACCCTACATCTAGGGTCGTGGACACTAGCAAGCTCTAGGTTTGCCCTTGGGGTTGATTCTTGGGACAGAGGCAACAAGTTTCCGAAAAGAAATTTGAAGCTCCCATTCACCCCCCTCTGGTCGCTTTCTGGTAGCACTTTCGGTCCTTCAGATGATCACACAACATCCTAAAATACTAGGTGGTTGGATGATCACATAGTATCCGATAATTCAATACACAGAGGTTCACACATGGCCCAGACAAGAATTTTTTACATGGACGACCACACCACAGAAGATCACATAGCAAACGTGTCCTCTCCTGTTTAGCCTGTTGCCACACCAGCCTCCTAGTGATAATCATATTTCAACCTAACGGGGTGTGAGACCAAGTCTACCCATATAGACATGTGGTTGTACGAATTATTAGACTAGTGAGATAAGGCTATGCACCAGTTTAATACGACTAAAACAAGTGTCTCCTAATAAAGTAATTTATCCCATATAAATTACTCCCACTCCCTTTAATCTACAGGTTTTAATTTTTACTAACCGTCATGTTTACATACATCAGCTTTATGCACAAAATTATTTTCATTAAGCTCAGTTTCCACATATTCACAAGTTTAGTCTAGACTTGCCTTCGTTGAGGTCTCCTTCCTGCCCGATGTAGTCCGAACCTCGCCTTCTTGGTAGTCCCCTTTGAAAGGGCCAAGTTGGCTAGAGGGGGGGGGGGTGAATAGCCTAATTAAAAATCTACAAAATTACTTAGGCAAACACTATTAGTATAACAAATGGCGAAGCTTTTTACGCTAGCCTAATAGTGTGTTGCAAGCCACCTATCCAACAATTCTACCTAATATTTTTATGTCACACAATCAACTAGAGCTAATAACAAATGCGGAATAAAACAATATAGCTCTAGCACAAGTATGATATACAAAAATGTATATGAGACAAGTGTGTGCAATAGACAAACTAAGCAAGCTACTCACAACTAGCTACACAAGGTATATGACAAAAGATATACAACAAGAAAAGATATCTACACAAAAGAAGTAGCTCAAAGTAAATACACAAAGTAAATAAGCTAGATAGAGGGAATTTCACCGAGCCGTCGGGATCGCCACGTAGAGAGCCAATCACCGGTGAAATCCACTTGTGAAGCCAATCACCAAGAATGTGTAGATGGAGACCAATCACCAAGATGGGGACACAATCACAATAAGCACTCGGGAGACAAAGATTTATCCCGAGGTTCACGTGCTTGCCGGCACGCTACTCCCCGTTGTGTCGACCAACACTAGGTGACCCAGTGGCTAATCGGCGCAAAGCCAAGCTCACAAAGAGCGCCACAAGAATCTACCACTAGTGAGGTAGCTCAATGACACGAGCAATCCACTAAGGATGCCTCTTGCTGCTCCGACGAGGTGAGGCTCCAAAACCTCTCACAATCACGATCGGTGGTGGCCAAGAATAATCACCAATCTTGCCAACAACCACCTCAATGCCTCCAAGCCGTCTAGGCACCGACAAATGCCAAGAGTAACAAGAAAACTCAATGCCGATGCGAAGAACTAGTGCCACTAGATTGATCTCTTTCAAATCACCGCACTTGATCACTCAATCTCACTTGGTTTGATCAATTCAACTTGGGAGATGAGTTGGGAGGCTTGCCAAAGCTCACTAGAATGCTTAGGAATCAAAATGTGCAAGAGAGCTGCCTAGCAAGCCGGCCAAGTCCCTTAAATAGGCCACACAAGTCGGCCTAGCCGTTGGGCTCAAGACGGGGTCATCGGACGCGCCGATGCACTACCATCGGACGCTGCCCCAGCGTCCGATGCTTCAGATGAAGCCACGTGTCCCCCTGGTATGAATTCAGCCCGTTAGATCCCAACGGTCATAACCTTTCACGCGCTGGTTAAAGTGGCATCGGACGCGTCGATGCCTAGCATCGGACGGTCCGATGCCTCTGCTGAATTTCTACTCATCTCAGCGCCACATCGGACGCATCGGCACCTTCACATCGGACGCTCAACCCCAGCGTCCGATGACCATGCAGAGAGGTTCCAGAGAGGACCAAAACGCATCGGACGCGTCCGATGGTCCTCCATCGGACGCAGGCCAGCGTTCGATGCTCCCTGGAAAACTAGCTCGCGCCACGTCATAGCCATCGGACTCTGCAACAGTGTTTCTCCTGCGTCCGTTGCCAGCGTCCGATGCTCCCTCGTCAACAGTCAGCAGTTAGGGTTTGCCATCGGACGCTCGGCCAGCGTCCGATGCTGCCGACGCCAGCGTCCGATGCCCCTAACTTTGCAGTTTTTCACTTTCTAACTTCTACCCTTGCTCCCATGTGCTAACACCAAAGTGTTTCAACACTTGTGCACGTGTGTTAGCATTTTTCAAAGCATTTTCCAAGGGTTTTGTTAGTCACTCACTAGGTCTATAGCATCGATATGTTAGAG
The DNA here is from genome assembly GCA_009763385.1 of Coix lacryma-jobi var. lacryma-jobi. Lineage (NCBI taxonomy): Eukaryota > Viridiplantae > Streptophyta > Magnoliopsida > Poales > Poaceae > Coix > Coix lacryma-jobi. Next base: position 29,723,063 of record CM019831.1, read on the forward strand.
AACACCTAGTGGCACTTGAACACCGCATAAGCCGTGAATAATCTCCTCTTAATAGTACGGCTATCTATCCTAAATGTGATCACACTCGCTAAGTGTCTTGAACACCAAAACAAAGAGTCCTATAGGTTATACCTTTGCCTTCGGGCCTCTTTGCTCCATCTCTTCTCTTCTTCTTGCAATTCACCAAGGGTAGAGCACTTGATCACTTGAGATGCATATGCCCAACACCATCTTCCATGGTTGTCGCCTAGCTAGCTCCACCACTTGGCTTGGTCGTAATCCTTCCTCATAAGCTACACACATGCTTAGCAATAGGATTAGACCAAATAGGTTTCATCAATTAACCAAAACCAAACTAGGGTTTTCAATCTCCCCCTTTTTGGTAATTGATGACAACCTATACAAAGATATGTGATTTAAATTTGAGTAACCACATTGATAGTATTAGCTCCCCCTACATATGTGCTATAGAGTTTGGTACTAGATTTGGCACATATGTATGGATATGAAATGTGGGTGAGCAATACTATCAATGATGATGCTAAGGCATAAGAATGGACCTTTGAAGCGTGATACCAATCGGAGTGCACATGTTAAACCATCCTTAGCATCATTTTATCACTAGACATACATCAAAACTCAAGAACCCCGTGAGATCAACATTATAATAAGGCTCTTGAACCACTTGAAATACAAGAATGTCTAGTTGCTATTATGTACATGCTAGTAAATCAATTCATCAAACATAACCTATCACTAGCATTCACCACATAAGCATGGATATCAAATTAAAAAGGCTTATGCATTGCTAACAAACATATGAATATGCACATTTCAAATGCATCATACATGTTTATGAGCTTGCTCCCCCTATTTGTATGCTCCGATCCCACTTGAAATCACTTTAAACTTATTCTTTATTCTCTTTTATTGTCTCCCCCTTTCTAGCATATCTTTGTTACATCATTTTCTCCCCCTTTGTCAACAATTATCATAAAAAGTGGGGCAAGTTTTAAGGAAAGGAGACAACCTTTTTATCATGAGGTACATGTGTAGGGATCAAACTACTCAAGTTATGGCTTAATCTAGCTTATGAGTATAGGATATTTAACACGGTTTGCTCTAGAGTAAGCTTCTTCACACATCTTTTCAATGGTTATCTTACTCACGTTGGTTGAACACCCATTACTCATTTGCTAGACCAAACACTAGAGTTACAAGCTCACAAACAAGTTATATGCTACCACTAGATCAAGTCAAACATAGAAGCAATAGTGGTACCATATATACTTCAAATTCATTTGATTTACCATGAATGAACCTAAATAAGCAATGTGATGGCTATATGAACTAGATCACAACCTAATAAGAATGAATGCACATGCCAAACAATTTCACCTTTGCTTGCTTGGAGGAGAGGCATGTCATAAGTGGGGGTGCATTCAACTCATGTTGGAGAAGTCTAGAATATTCAATTCGTTCCTTAGCTTGCAAAACCTTCTCTCATCTAGTGGCTTGGTGAAGATATCGGCAAGTTGATCATCGGTGCCCACACTTTCAATAGATATATCTTTCTTGGCTTGATGGTCTCTAATGAAGTGATGCCTTATATCAATGTGCTTTGTCCTTGAGTGTTGAACCGGGTTGGTGGCTATTTTGACGGCGCTCTCATTATCACAAAGCAATGGTACTTGTCCAAACTTGACTCCATAATCTTGCAATGTTGCTTTTATCCATAGCAATTGTGCACAACAACTACCCGCGGAGATGTATTCGGCTTCGGCGGTAGAGAGTGCAACACTCTTTTGCTTCTTTGATGACCATGAGACAAGTGATCTTCCAAGCAATTGACAAGTGCCCGATGTGCTCTTTCTATCCACCTTGCATCCCGCATAATCGGAATTCGAGTATCCAATAAATTCGAATTGAGAGCCCTTGGGATACCATAGTCCAACATTAGGAGTGTGCTTCAAATATCTCAATATTCTTTTGGTTGCCTTCAAATGACTTTCTCTTGGTGAAGCTTGGAACCTTGCACACATGCACACACTAAACATGACATCCGGCCTTGATGCGGTCACATAGAGTAGGCTTCCAATCATTGACCGATATAACTTTTGATCCACCATGTCACCACTAGAATCACTATCCAAATGTCCATTTGTGCCCATTGGAGTGGTTATTGCTTTTGCTTCATCTAACCCAAACTTCTTGAGCATGTCTTTGATGTACTTGCCTTGACTAATGAAAGTGCCTTTCTTCATTTGCTTGATTTGTAGACCAAGGAAGTAACTAAGTTCTCCAATCATAGACATCTCAAATTCTTTAGCCATCATTTCTCCAAACTCTTCACAAAAGTCTTGGTTGGTTGATCCAAAGATAATGTCATCCACATAGATTTGCAACACAAACAAGTCACTTCCAATCTTCTTGGTGAAGAGAGTGGTGTCAACTTTCCCAATCTTGAATCCTTTTGCTAGCAAGAAGTCTCTCAATCTTTCATACCATGCTCTTGGTGCTTGCTTCAACCCATATAGTGCCTTCTTGAGCTTGTACACATGGTTGGGCTTCTTCAATTCTTCAAATTCGGGAGGTTGCTCAACATATACTAGCTCATTTAAGAATCCATTGAGAAAAGCACTCTTCACATCCATTTGATAGAGCTTGATGTTGTGAGAACAAGCATATGCAAGTAGAATTCTAATGGCCTCCAATCTAGCAACCGGTGCATAGGTTTGTCCAAAGTCAATGCCTTCCATTTGAGTATAACCTTGTGCTACCAATCTCGCTTTGTTCCTTATAACAATGTCATCTTCATCTTGCTTGTTTCGAAAGACCCATCTTGTACCAATAACATTTGTGTTCTTTGGTCTTTCCACTAACTCCCAAACATCATTGCGGGTGAAGTTGTTTAACTCTTCATGCATTGCATTCACCCAATCAACATCCATCAAAGCTTCATCAATCTTGGTTGGCTCAATAGATGATACAAATGAGTAGTGTTCACAAAATGAAGCCAATCTTGATCTTGTTTGCGCACCTCTTCTTATGTCACCAACAATTTGATCCAAAGGATGTTCTCTTGCAATATGTGTTGGTTGGAGCACTTGTTGCGGTTGAGCACTTGCACTAGTATCTTGTTGATCTTGAGAACCACTAGAGCTTGCAATATCATTGTCATGCATGGTTGGAGGAGAGAGCACTTGATCTTTGTCATCTTCTATGTCAATCACTTGCTTTGGCCTTATATCACCAATGTCCATGTTCTTCATAGCTTCGACCAATTGTGTTCCTCTCACATCATCTAGGTTGTCTTGTTCTTCATGTGAGCCATTGGTTTCATCAAACTCAACATCATGGACTTCTTCAACTATTCTTGTTGTGTCGTTCCACACTCTATATGCTTTGCTTGTAGTGGAGTAACCAAGTAGGAACCCTTCATCACACTTCTTCTCAAATTTTCCAAGTCTTGTGCCTTTCTTCAATATGTAGCATTTGCACCCAAAGACCCAGAAATATGCAATGTTGGGCTTTCTATCATTGAGGAGCTCATATGGTGTCTTCTTCAATAGAGGGTGACAATAGAGCCGGTTGCTATAATAGCATGCCATGTTGATTGCTTCAGCCCAAAAGGAATCACTCACATTGTATTCACTAAGCATGGATCTTGACATATCAATGAGTGTCCTATTCTTCCTTTCAACTATCCCATTGGATTGAGGAGTATACTTGGCCGAGAATTGATGTTTGATTCCAAAATCATCACATAGCTCATCAACTCTTGTGTTTCTAAATTCACTTCCATTGTCACTTCTCACTTTCTTGATTGGCTTCTCTTGACAAAGGTTTTGAATATGCCAAACACTTCACTTTTGTCCACGAGAAAGAAGACTCATGTGTATCTTGTATAGTCATCCACTATCACAAAGCCATACTTGTTTCCCCCTATACTTGCATATGTAGTTGGTCCAAACAAGTCCATGTGCAACAACTCAAGTGCATGTGTAGTGCTCATCATTCCTTTGTTGGGATGAGTGTTTCCAACTTGTTTTCCCATTTGACATGCACTACAAAGCTTGTCCTTCTCAAAATGAACATATTTTAGTCCTCTAACCATGTCATGCTTCACTAGCCTCTTTAGTTGCTTCATTCCAACATGTCCCAAGCGCCTATGCCATAGCCAACCCATACTTGATTTGGTGAACAAACATGTTGTCAATTGAGCTTCACTTGCATCAAAGTCCACTAAATAAAGATTCTCATATCTAAATCCTTTAAACACTAAATCACTTCCATCAACACTCACTATCTCCACATCATCAACACCGAATATGCATTTGAACCCCAAGTCACATAATTGTGCTACGGACAATAGATTAAAGTTGAGAGATTCCACTAATAGCACATTGGAGATGCTCAAGTCATTGCATATTGCTATCTTGCCTAAACCTTTCACCTTAACTTTCTTGTTGTCACCAAATGTGATAGCATCCGCATGATCATTGCCACTAGTGTTGACTGATTTGAACATTCTACCATCTCTGGTCATGTGTTGAGTGCACCCACTATCAAGCACCCAATGCCTTCCTCCCGCTTTATAGTTCACCTACAAAAGAGATCAATTCTTTTTAGGTACCCAAACCTTTTTGGGTCCTCCAAGGTTAGTCACCAAGCTCTTGGGCATCCAAATTGCCTTCTTCTTTGGGCCAACCATGGGTGCACCAATATACTTAGCCTTCACACCATTAGTGCCCTTTGTAAGCATATAACAAGAGTCAAGTCTAATGGATAATGCATGAGCATTGTTCTTGATCTTGTTCTTGTTAAAGCAATTTTGCTCTATATGCCCGAATTGCTTGCAATTGTAGCAATACCGACCATTGCTCTTCACAAAACTAGTCTTGTGAGGAGCAAAAGCGGCTTTGCCCTTCTTGGGGGCATAGCCAAGTCCCTCCTTGTTGAGTGGACACCTTTGGCTACCCAAGCACTTAAGCAAGCGGGCATCTCCACCATAGGCATTGCCTAAGGCATGAGTGAGCTCAACAACCTTGTTTTTAAGGTTCTCATTTTCTACAACTAATGATGAATCACAAGTAGTAGAAGTAGGCATTTTAGTTGAGCTAGATGATGATGCATTGGTGGGAGCAACAATAATAGGAGCATAAAATGATTCATCAAGTATATCACAAGTTACTCCTACATTGCATGTCTCTACAACATCCTCAATCTTACTTTGATCAAGGAGGGAGGAGTGGGCTTCCTTAAGCCTAGTGTGAGCTTGATCAAGCTTCTCATGGGCTTCCTCTAGCCTCTCATGAGTAGACTTGAGCTCATCAAAGGATTGCTCAAGAGCCTTGTTGGCCTTGCGCAATTCTTTGCATTCCTTCCTCTTAGTCTCAATGTAAGAGTGAGCATCTTGTAGCATGCTCATGAGGTCCTCCTTCGAGTACTCCTCATCATCATCACTCTCACTCTCACTTTCACTCTCATCGGATGATACCTTAGTGGACTTAGCCATGAAGCATGACGATGGAGTGTTGAAGATAGAAGGCTTGCTTGAGATAGCAAGACTAGCCATAGCCTTCTTCTTGATGGTCTTCCTCTCATTATCACTAGAATCATCATCATCGCTTGAGGAAGCATCACTATCCCATGTCACAACATAGGATCCACCCTCCTTCTTTCCCATCTTCTTCTCTTTCTTTTCTTTTCTTTCTTTCTTGTCTTTCTTCTTCTTGTTCTTCTTGTCATCAGATTCTTCATCACTAGATTGTGGGTAATCCGCAATGAAGTGATCCTTGCTCTTGCATCTATAGCACCTTTTAGTTGTGCTTTTGATTCCATCTCTTCTCTTTCTAGCTCCATAGCCCTTCTTCTTCATGAACTTGCCAAATCTCTTGACAAATAGAGCCATTTCTTCATCATCCATTTCACTCAAGCTTGTGTTTGCTTCATCATCACTTTCCTCCTTTGCTTTGCCCTTGCTCTTGCCCTTGGAAGATGATGCCTTGAATGCTACGGTCTTCTTCTTCTTCTCTTCTTCTTGGGCTCCCCCATCCCTTTCCACACGGTATGTGTCTTGTGTGACCATATCACCTAGTACTTGGTTTGGGGTTACCGTGTCCAATCCTTCCCTCACTAAGATGGTCACCAAAGTATCAAACCTTGGTGGCAAGCATCTCAAGAACTTGTGAGAAAAGTCCTTATCCTCTACCTTCTCACCCAAGGCCTTCAAGTCATTGATAATAACTTGCAACCGGTGAAACATCTCCGGTATACTTTCATCATCTTGCATCTTGAAGGTAGCAAGCTTGTCCTTGAGGATGTATAGCTTGGCACTCTTGACCGCCTTAGTGCCCTCATAGGTCTCTTCTAATCTTTCCCAAATCTCACTTGCCTTTTCAAGGTCTTTGACTTGCTCAAACACCTTTGTGTCAAAGGCTTCATAGAACAAGTTGATTGCCACATCATTCCATTGAAGCTTCTCTTCTTCTCTAGGAGTGGGACTTGTGGGATCAATTACCACAAAGTCATGCTCAATCACATCCCATATCTTTCTATTCATTCCTCTTGTGAATGCACACATCTTCCTCTTCCAACAATCAAAGTTGGTGCCGTCAAAATGTGGTGGCTTCCCCATATAGTTGATTTGAGCCATTTTAACACCGGAGGATGTTAAGCCTCAAAACAAACGGTGACCACAGCTCCGATACCACTTGAAAGGTCCAAGTTGGCTAGAGGGGGGTGAATAGCCTAATTAAAAATCTACAAAATTACTTAGGCAAACACTATTAGTATAACAAATGGTGAAGCTTTTTACGCTAGCCTAATAGTGTGTTGCAAGCCACCTATCCAACAATTCTACCTAATATTTTTATGTCACACAATCAACTAGAGCTAATAACAAATGCGGAATAAAACAATATAGCTCTAGCACAAGTATGATATACAAAAATGTATATGAGACAAGTGTGTGCAATAGACAAACTAAGCAAGCTACTCACAACTAGCTACACAAGGTATATGACAAAAGATATACAACAAGAAAAGATATCTACACAAAAGAAGTAGCTCAAAGTAAATACACAAAGTAAATAAGCTAGATAGAGGGAATTTCACCGAGCCTTCGGGATCGCCACGTAGAGAGCCAATCACCGGTGAAATCCACTTGTGAAGCCAATCACCAAGAATGTGTAGATGGAGACCAATCACCAAGATGGGGACACAATCACAATAAGCACTCGGGAGACAAAGATTTATCCCGAGGTTCACATGCTTGCCGGCACGCTACTCCCCGTTGTGTCGACCAACACTAGGTGACCCGGTGGCTAATCGGTGCAAAGCCAAGCTCACAAAGAGCGCCACAAGAATCTACCACTAGTGAGGTAGCTCAATGACACGAGCAATCCACTAAGGATGCCTCTTGCCGCTCCGGCGAGGTGAGGCTCCAAAACCTCTCACAATCACGATCGGTGGTGGCCAAGAACAATCACCAATCTTGCCAACAACCACCTCAACGCCTCCAAGCCGTCTAGGCACCGGCAAATGCCAAGAGTAACAAGAAAACTCAATGCCGATGCGAAGAACTAGTGCCACTAGATTGATCTCTTTCAAATCACCGCACTTGATCACTCAATCTCACTTGGTTTGATCAATTCAACTTGGGAGATGAGTTGGGAGGCTTGCCAAAGCTCACTAGAATGCTTAGGAATCAAAATGTGCAAGAGAGCTGCCTAGCAAGCCGGCCAAGTCCCTTAAATAGGCCACACAAGTCGGCCTAGCCGTTGGGCTCAAGACGGGGTCATTGGACGCGCCGATGCACTACCATCGGACGCTGCCCCAGCGTCCGATGCTTCAGATGAAGCCATGTGTCCCCCTGGTATGAATTCAGCCCGTTAGATCCCAACGGTCATAACCTTTCACGCGCTGGTTAAAGTGGCATCGGACGCGCCGATGCCTAGCATCGGACGATCCGATGCCTCTGCTCAATTTCTACTCATCTCAGCGCCACATCGGACGCACCGGCACCTTCACATCGGACGCTCAACCCCAGCGTCCGATGACCATGCAGAGAGGATCCAGAGAGGACCAAAACGCATCGGACGCAGGCCAGCGTTCGATGCTCCCTGGAAAACTAGCTCGCGCCACGTCATAGCCATCGGACTCTGCAACAGTGTTTCGCCTGCGTCCGTTGCCAGCGTCCGATGCTCCCTCGTCAACAGTCAGCAGTTAGGGTTTGCCATCGGACGCTCGGCCAGCGTCCGATGCTGCCGACGCCAGCGTCCGATGCCCCTAACTTTGCAGTTTTTCACTTTCTAACTTCTACCCTTGCTCCCATGTGCTAACACCAAAGTGTTTCAACACTTGTGCACGTGTGTTAGCATTTTTCAAAGCATTTTCCAAGGGTTTTGTTAGTCACTCACTAGGTCTATAGCATCGATATGTTAGAGAACACCTAGTGGCACTTGAACACCGCATAAGCCGTGAATAATCTCCTCTTAATAGTACGGCTATCTATCCTAAATGTGATCACACTCGCTAAGTGTCTTGAACACCAAAACAAAGAGTCCTATAGGTTATACCTTTGCCTTCGGGCCTCTTTGCTCCATCTCTTCTCTTCTTCTTGCAATTCACCAAGGGTAGAGCACTTGATCACTTGAGATGCATATGCCCAACACCATCTTCCATGGTTGTCGGCTAGCTAGCTCCACCACTTGGCTTGGTCGTAATCCTTCCTCATAAGCTACACACATGCTTAGCAATAGGATTAGACCAAATAGGTTTCATCAATTAACCAAAACCAAACTAGTGTTTTCACCCTTCCACTGTCGGTCGTTACAAAAAATAAGACTACCGCCAATCACAAAATAACAAAAGCAAGCATAGAACTAAATGGTGGTACAGGGTGAATTCAATAGGGCTAGATTTTAGAAGAATTTGTTGGTGGTTTTACGGAAAATGGAATTAAAATGAGGGAGATATGATTTTTAGAAGTTTAATCAAGGGTTTGGGAGTCTATAGAATTAATGGAGATTTGTATAGGTGGAAATGTTGTGGCAAGGATGTGGGTAGGTTCTGGGGTGTCTCTAGTTTATTTAGAAATTTTTTAGGAACTTTTTTATAAAGAGAAAATGGTTTTATGACCTTCTGTGTACACTGCCTGTGTGGCCTTAGCAATTTCCGTGTGTGTTGGGCGCTGTGCACATGGTGGACTAGCGCAGCCAGGGAAGAGAGGAGGGAGAGAGATATACATGTGTCAGCCTGGGCATTCGGTAAATACCGAACCGATCGGTTCGGTTCCTCGGTACCTCGGTAAATTTGGTTCCTGAGAAATTGGTACCGATCGGTTCCTAAAAAAATTCGGTACCGGTTCGATTCCGGTATTTACCAAATAGTACTGAACTAATCATATATAAGATATAATGACATGTTCAAAAACTAATTTTGACATGATTTCGTAGATAATAATAGTGGAAAATACGTATACATGTAAAAGTCCACAAGACTATAAGTGTGAGTGCCAAAAATACATAATATAATAGTCTATAATAGTACAATAAATAATATAACTACACTCAAACTTATCACATTTCAGCTAAATTCGGTAGTTCGGTTCGGTTCGGTATTTACCTCGGTAAATTTGGTTCCTGAGGAATAGGAACCGAATTTTTCGGTTTCGGTATTTTCGGTTTGGTTCTCAGTATTATTGGTTCGGTTTTCGGTATTTTGTGCCCAGGGTGATGCATGTGCACATGTATGGACTAGGTGGGGACCGGATGTGGGCATCTCGTGCCACTGACGAATGGGCCATCCGTGGTCTTCCCACCCATACGGACGGAGGCGGAGGGTGACAGCTATAGGACGGGGCCGTCCAGCACGGTGGAGTAGCCACTGGCTCATTGGAGTGGACTTCCCTGTCGTAAAAATATAAATAACGATACATAGAATACTCCCTGTGAAATGTTGTAATGGTAACCACGTGCGCTTGCAGACCCTATCTCTAAATGAATTGGTTTACTAGGCTAACCTCTTAGGCCATCGTCAAAGTCACACGTCTTGGTATATGAAGTGCCATCGCACTTTGGCGCCGATACTAGATGTGTAGCTAGAGCGACTGCGTCTGAGGCTAACACTGACATCTTTTGGTAGCATCTTTTGGTGCCAACATACTCGGTGTATGCCATTAAGAAATATCAACATGCATTCCTGGCGCCGTTACCGAGGATAATAGCCTATCCTAGTGATGACGCTAAGAGATGTCAATAAGTATTTCTAGTGTGATTATCGGGGATAGATCTTAACATATCCTTTGGTGGTTGCGCTAAGAAATACCAACAAGCATTTCTAGCGTCGTTGTCGGGGAAGGCATAGATACAAAAGATTCTGATAGAACATGACTATGAACTAATATATGTGTAATTACTAATTGATCATGCAGGATAACCCTTTACTGTTTTCTTCTGTTGTGAATGAAAACAGGATAGTGTATGCGTGGTTTCTCTCTGTCGGAAGACTTCACCGATAATCCAGACGCTATTGACAGGAGAAAGAAAAATCTTCTTCCTCCTCCGCAGCTCTGCCTCCGACAGAAGAGCCACCAATTTCTGCACCAACCGCAACTATCGCTATGGCCAAAACCCTGTGCGACTTCTCCGTCCCCGTTGTTGCCAATGTGTAGGCTCGCTGTCAAGCTTTCAAGCTGAGGATTGGCCTCATCACGATGGTGCAGGCAAGCCCATTCTGTGGTTTGCCAAACGAGGACACAAATGGACACTTGCAAAACTTCCTAGAGCTCTATGACACCATCATCATCAAAAACATCACGCCAAACGTCATCACGCTCTGTCTGTTTCCCTTCTCCCCTGTAGGGAAGGCGAAGCAGTGGTTTTACAAGAACCCGACAGATGTCACCACATGAGACAAATGTTCGGCGGCGTTTCTTGCAAAGTTCTTCCCCTTGGGCAAAACAACTGCCCTGAGGGGACAAATTACCAGCTTCCAGCAAAACTCGTTGGAATCCATGCCTGAGGCATGGGAACGACTGCAGGAATATATTGCAGCTTGTCCCCAACATGGGATGGAAGAATGGCTGGTGCTCCAAACCTTCTACGAGGGGCTCACGAACATGTCAAAGGGGCACTTGGACGCTGCAGCTGAAGGGGCATTCATGTCCCTGACTGTTAATGGGGCTAAGGCCCTGATTGACAAAGTTATGGTGAATCAAGCTTGGGGGGATGGAAGACTGTTGATGGTAGATAACTCCTATTTTAAATCGTCAACTAACCCCATAAATGACCCGCAATGATCCAAAGAGTGTAGCTATAGAGTTTGATTCTAACGAGTTCCATGAGTTGTGTTGTTCTCACTTGTTTTGCAGGATATTCAATATTTCATCATAAGAAATTATCTCAAGTGAAGAATAAAAGCACACCATTGTGACGAGCTCGTCAAGACGATCGAAACGGACATATCACTTGCCATATTTGGAGTCCCGGAGCGAGAGTCCTCGGTGAATACAACTTGGAAGACTCTGGAACCCTCTAGATCCATTATCCATACAAAGATCAGGGGTGTAACAGACAAGATTCCACCAGCTACAGAATACCAGAATTATTTAGGGACCAGACATGAAGATAACGACAAGGAATCCAACCACGCCATGACTCATTGCGCAAACCAATCGAACAAGGACTCTAGGCGAAGAAGGAAGGTACCAGAAGACTCCTGATCGAAGGGGAAGGCTGGCGGCGGCCAGGGGAGGCCGGCCGGCCTCAACCCTAGGCCGGCCGGTCTGGGCCCACATGGCATCCTCTCCTCCTTCGTACGACGTGAACTAACAGACCTCTACTTTGTATCTTGATCGTTGTTCAAGGTCAGTTTGATCTGAGGGCTACGGTTCATCCCACAGGGCTATATAAGAAACCTCAGACCCCCCCTCTCGGCAATCACATCATATCTCATAGCATAGATCAATCATTTAGTCCAGAGGTATCCTAGACAACCAAGAGCTCCACCATCAAGGGCGTAGCTAGAATAGAATTAGAAGAGTCGAGGGAAGCTCGGATTCCGGATCTAGTCAAGAGGAGGCTAGGTAATTAGCCTTGTAACTTCTCTCTTGTATCAACTTTGTTCTTCTATTTGTCTAATTGTCTTCTAGTTCATCAACTTTGTGTTCTAATCTAGTTCTAATTACCTTTCTAGTTCATCCTTGTGTTTCTAATCTACTTCTAGTTGTTCTTCTAGTTCTTATTCATCTTCTAGTTCTTGTTCTAGTTGATACTTGTCATGACTTGTTACTATTTCATGTTCATAATTATAATGTTCATCGTCTACTTTGATTATATGTCTAGCATAGCTAGGGTATCTTTATGTTTATGCTCTTGTTTGTATAGCGCTCATTCTATCGATCGCGGGGTGAGTGGTTAATAACATTGTGTAAGCGTGGTGCTTACACATTGTTTACCTGCGAATGCACCCTATATTCCGGGCCAGCAACTGGTAGTTCACGAGGGTGACTCTTATAGCCTCGTTGATTCCTCTGTAGTCCACTCTCCGAATATAGGCCTAGCAAGACCTAGTCACCCGGAGGGGATAGACTCTGGATCTGAACCTCCATGCGTGATGTCTCCTACGTATAAATATAAGTTATTCTAACCATGATTGCTAAACATAATTGCACTAATTGACGTAGTCTATGACCTATAGTTAGAACCATATTAGAAAGTTAATCTGTCTCTTTCTAGTTCTAGTTATGATCTAACCTTGGATGAGAATGCTTTGTTGGAACTCTTTACGGTTTACTTTGTTCTATTTCATTTATCTTATTTATCATATATGATTGATTCATGTGTTGAGTAGATCTAGTGGAACTCTTATCATAATCATACATGTGCTACATGAACCGTCCTATGCAAAGTACATCAAGGACATCATCAACAATAAATGACCCTTGTCAAACACAAAGGTAGTCAAGCTGACGGAGGAATGCATCGCAGCTATACTCAATCATCTACTAGAGAAGAAGAAAGACCCAGGTTGTCCCACGATCACGTGCTCAATCGGGACACAGAGATTTGATCATGCCTTGTGCGATCTCAGAGCGAGTGTCAACGTCATGCCAAAGAGGTATTCGACAGATTGAATTTCACTCACCTCGCTCCGACACCAATGCAACTCCAGCTAGCAGATTCAACTATCAGACGCCCAGCTGGAATTGCAGAGGATATACCAGTGAAGATACATGGCTACTTTGTGCCTGTTGACTTCATAGTACTGGACATGGAGACGACCAAAGAATCACCTCTCATCCTCGGACGTCCCTTCCTGAGTACAGCAGGAGCACAGATTGATGTTGGGGCAGGAGAAATCTGGCTCCACATAAATGGTAACGAAGAGAAGTTCAACTTCAGGCCCAGAAAGGAACAATGCTCCCTGATTCAAAGTATTATATACAAAAAGAGCAAAAACCCAAGACAAACAAGGCAACCAGAAGAACAACTGAACAAAAAGAAGCAGTGCCAAGATACTGCACACCTACACTGGTGTGGAAACCAAAGAAGACATAATCCATCAGTCCCAAACTCTCCTGGGTTGAGTGGAACATGGAGGCATTGACTCAGGAGAAAGAGCCCTACATACCAGGCTGTAAAAGGTACGTCCTCCACCAGAGGTAAAGTGGCAGTTATCTTTACATATATAAAAAACTGTACCTTAAATTTTTCCAGCTAGTAAGTTCCAACCTCATAAATATGCAAATCCATCATCCTACTCTGAGGCTTATACATCGTTGGATAGCTATGACTTGTTTCCTAGCCAGGACATTGGCTTTGTTAGAAATGATGAATTAGGACTACTTTTTGTGATAGTCCACAAAATTTATTTTCCTTGTCACTTGGTTTAGGATGTAAGGGTAGATGTTGCTTAGCCCTACAGTCATGTTGGGATGGGATGGTGGTTAAAGATTATTAAACCCGATTAATGAACTATGGTGCTTACCGACAACTTTTATAAGTCAACCAAGGACAAAACAAAGCATATTTGCATACATATGTTATCACCTTGACCTATTTCCACTTGTATGAGATAATTATTATTTTATAGGCTACAAAAAGGAATACAGTGGAAAAGGCGAGAAGAATACGCTTTCCGACAAAGCGTATAATCAAGAAATAAAGAAGAAGCCCACCTAAAGATCAAATCTGGGCTAGCAACCACCATGGCAACCACAAGCACCAAGCCCACACCCCACCACACAAAGGCGGTGACCAGTGGGCCCACCAGGGGTGCGGGCGCACCACGCCTAGCCACGCTGGCCACCAACCTCCTGTGGCGGTTGCATGGCGGCATGCAGAGGCGGTTCCCATGGGTTTCCAAGTTTAGATCCTCTGAAACCGACCTCTTTGTTGTATAAATGTAGGTAGAGAGCCCCCCTTCAAATTGATCACACATATCTCACATCTTACATCACACATTTTACATTCCCACTTGGAGCTCTTTACATTTAGTTAGTCTTCTAGTAGTTGGAGCAAGTGCTACTTGCAAGAGAGGAGGAGAAGTTGTAAGGATCAACTTGGTATCAGTAATACTAAGTTCCACTTTTCATACTTGTTCTTATTCCCTTATGATCAACATTGCTATGTTCTTGAATTAGAGCGTTATGTTCTTGTTCATCGTTCATCATTCTAGAACTAGTTCATAGTTTTAGACCTATGTTCATCATGAACATGAACACTGTTGTTCATTCATCATGTTTAGATCTTGCTAACTTAAGGTTATATGTTGGAAGGTGTTTTACCATGCCTTCGGGTGAGCTTACATCTTTATCGGGGAGATGTAAGTGTTCATCATGTACAAGAGAGTGGTTCTCGGGTATATGGAGATGGGTAAATGTCTGGCTTAGTCCACGGTTGAGGTGGTAGGCGGCAGGTGGTGACAACCTTGTCCGTCCCTTGTAACCCCCCACGTTCGGCTAGGAGGTAGGAGTCTAAATTGTCTAGTGTATCCTGCTGGGAGACTAGTGTTCCCGGGTCTCCCAATGCCTAATGTTAATGTTAACATGATTACGACATGTATGCTTAATTCATTAACATAACTTTGTTTAGAATCTTATGCTCTGTAGGTTATTCTTTATTCTTTATTCTTTCTTCTATCCCCGTAGAAGCTCTGCTTATCTTATGATGTGTATGTGATGATCACCACTATCAAACTACCGTTTATCCTCCTGCTATGATTAATCGGTCAATATGCAAGTATCATGTTCTTGTCATGAGTATATCTCGAATCTTTAAGGCATCTAGCCTTTCCTGTGGTAAAATATAAATAACGATACCTGGAATAGTCCCGGTGAAATGCTACAACGGTAACCCCGTGCGCTTGCGGACCCTGTCTGTAAACGAATTGGTTTACCAGGCCACCCTCTCAGGTCATCGCTAAAGTTACACGTCTTTGTATATGAAGTGTCATCGCACTTTGGCGTCGATACCAGATGTATAGCTAGAGCGACTGCGTTTGAGGTTGACACTGGCATCTTTTGGTAGCATCGCTAGGAACCAACATACTCGGTGTATGTCGCTAAGGAATGTCACAAGTATTTCCTAGTGGCCGATGCCGGGGATGATGGTCTATCCTAGTGATGACACTAAGAGATATCAACAAGCATTTTTGGCACCGTTGTCAGGGTAAGCACAGATACAAAGACTCTGATAGAACATGACTATGAACTGATATCTGTATAATTGCTAATTGATCATGCAGGACAATCCTTTTCTGTTTTCTTCTGTTGTGGCTGAAAATAGGATATTGTATGTGTGGTTTCACTCTACTAAAAAACTTCACCGATAATCCAGAAGCTATCAGCAGGAGAAAGAAGAAATCTTCTTCCTCCTCCGCAGCTCCGCCTCCGACAGAAGAGCCACCAGTTTCCACACCAATCTCAACTATCGCTATGGCCAAGACCCTTCACGACTTCTCCGTCCCCGTTGTTGCCAACGTGCCCACTGGGCCTGCTGTCAACATGGGCGACAAAGCTTTTGAGCTAAGGACTAGCCTCATCATGATGGTGCAGGCAAACCTGTTTTGTGGTTTGCCAAGCGAGGACGCAAATGTACACCTGCAGAACTTCCTGGAGCTATGTGACACCATCATCATTAAAGATATCACGCCAGACATCATCAGGCTCCGTTTGTTTCCCTTCTCCACTGTGGGGAAGGCAAAATAGTGCTTTCGCAAGAACCCTACATATGTCACTACGTGGGACAAATATTCGGCGACGTTCCTTGCAAAGTTCTTCCCCCTGGGCAAAACAACTGTCTTGAGGGGACGAATTACCAGCTTTCAGCAGAATTCAATGGAATCCATGCCTAAGGCATGGGAACGACTGCAAGAATACATTGCAGCCTATCCCCATCACGAGATAGAAGATTGGCTAGTGCTCCAAACCTTCTATGAGGGGCTCACGCCCATGTCAAAGGGGCACCTGGACGTTGCAGCTGGAGGGGCATTCATGTCCCTAACTGTCAACGAGGCTAAGGCCTTGATTGACAAAGTTATGGTGAACCAAGCTTGGGGGGATGGAAGAACCCAAGCTAAAACACAAAAAGTTATGCATATCGTGAAGGAGACTGACATGCTTACCGCAAAAAATAGATCTATTGCTCAAGAGGCTGGACGAGAAGACGACAGATAAAGAAGAAAGAAACACCGTCCAAGCCATGGATGCATGCATGACGTGCGAAGTGTGTGGAGAAACCGGACACTCGGGGAATGATTGCCTTGAGATCCATGAAGATTCTGCGTAAATCAACAACAGGTTTCACCCACAGGGCGGGAACTCGTGGAATAATCAGCATTGGCCTCTATATCAAGGAGGTAACCAGGGTTACAACTCGAACACACCTACGTTCAAGGATCTCATGCTGGGGCAAGCAAAGATCAATGAGAACATCGCTAAGAAGCTTGCCCACAATGACAAGACCTTGGAGAGCATGAACTCCAAGATCGAAGGCCTGACCTCGGCAGTGAAGAACCAACTGAGCTTTAACAAGATGATAGAGACACAACTAGCTCAGATTGCGGTGGCTATCCCAGTTAGCCACTCAGGGAAGATCTTAGGGCAACCTAAGACCCCCCCTCGAGTTCATGAAGCTCATCACTACAAGGCAAAGTGAGCCCCCAAGTCGGCCCATCTACCGTTACTATCTTGATACACCTTTCATGGCAAAGAAGGAGGATTCGGGCCGGCCGACCATTGAGTGTGCCATTGGGGTGCACACATTTCATAATGCTTATTGTGATCTTGGAGCCAGCATGAACATCCTCTCCAAGTCCATATATGAGAAGATCCTTGGTGGCCCATTGGGGGCCACCAACTTCAGACTGCAAATGGCCAACAATACACTATGCAGGCCAGAAGGAGTAGCTAAGGACATCCTGATCCGCATCCAAGATAGCTACATCCCTGTTGACCTCATCATCCTGGACATAGGAAAAGATAACGACGTCCTTTTTGATGGTCCTTAAGTATCAATTTATACCATCAATATTCCATGGAGATCTACTACATTCGACCTTTTTCTTGGTGCCATGACAAGCTCGAGCAACAACCACAGTGGGCGCCAATGTTGTTCTAGGGCCAAAACCCTAGAACACCAGGTTGTTGCTCGAACGGTCACAAATACAAAGGAAAGTGAATGATAATGTTTTGAATGTGTGAAAATAGTGGAGCAATGAGAGTCAACAGTAATCCTCCCGGCCCCCCTCTCCACAAGGGAGGTCGGCCTATTTATATTAATTCTATAATATTTACAAGTATAGAGATACCCTTTCAACTACTCTTTGTTTTACAAATACTACAATGCCCTTCCAACTACCCTACAAGATGAAGCGCCTTTGCCATCGGGAGGGCAGTTTCGTACACAAGTGTTGTGGTGGCCCCACTTTCTCTCCATCTGCCGGTCAGCATCCTTCCGACAAGTGGGGCCCTCTTTGCCAGCTCCGGATACTGGACCTGCACAAAGACATTAAAAAAAGTTGCTTGGGTCGATAGGGCCTTCGGGCGAAAGCACATTGTACGACCATGCTAAAAGGTCCAAATTGGCTAGAGGGGGGTGAATAGCCTAATTAAAAACTACAAAAACTCTTAGGCAAACACTATTAGTATAACAAACGGCGAAGCTTTTTGCGCTAGCCTAATAGTGTGTTGCAAGCCACCTATCCAACAATTCTACCTAATAACACTATGCCACACAATCAACTAGAGCTAGTATCTAATGCAGAATAAAACAATCTAGCTCTAGCACAAGTATGATATACAAAGACAAGTGTGTGCAATAGATAAACTAAGCAAGATTATCACAACTAACTACACAAAGTATATGACAAGAG
Organism: Coix lacryma-jobi var. lacryma-jobi; assembly: GCA_009763385.1. NCBI lineage: Eukaryota > Viridiplantae > Streptophyta > Magnoliopsida > Poales > Poaceae > Coix > Coix lacryma-jobi. The sequence goes on from CM019831.1 coordinate 29,741,444, forward strand.
ATATACGACAAGTAAAAGTCTCTACACAAAAGAAATAGCTCAAGGTAAGTACACAAAGTAAATGAGCTAGATAAGAGTGATTTCACCAAGCCTTCGGGATCGTCTAGTAGAGAGCCAATCACCGGTGAAATCCACTTGTGATGCCAATCACCAAGAATGTGAATATGAAGACCAATCACCAAGATGTGGAAGCAATCACAATAAGCACACGGGACACCAAGATTTATCCCGAGGTTCACGTGCTTGCCGGCACGCTACTCTCCGTTGTGTCGACCAACACTAGGTGACCCGATGGCTAAACGGCACAAAGCCAAGCTCACAAAGAGCACCACAAGAATCTACCACTAGTGCGGTAGCTCAATGACACGAGCAATCCACTAAGGAAACTGAAAGTGCATGTTGCACTTAAGTGTGATTTTGTATGATTTGATGACAATGTTGATTAAAGATCTAATATGTTTGCTAAGTGTGACACAGGGAATGATTATCTCACTATGTACTTGAAATGAAATGCAAAGCCAAAATGATGGATTGTTGTATGAAAATCATGTCACAAGCACAAGACAACAATGAGATTGATATTGATAAAAAGGCTATCATATGCACAGTATACTTGGAATGAAATGTGAAGCCCAAATGATGAATTGTTGTATGAAAATCACATCCCAAGCTCATGACAACAATGGGAATGATATTGATGAAGAGGGCTATCGTATTGTGGGATAATCACTGTTCATATATGATTGCTAAGAAAAGATTCAAAACAATGTATGGTTGAATGGCTTGAGATGGTGAAGATAGCAAGGAAAGAGACTTTGAGGTACTAAGCAAGGGTGAAGGGCAAGCGACGGCTTGGCGGCCGAAGAACCTAGCTAGAGTGAAGAAGAAAGTACTTGCATTTAGTCAAAGGATCAATCAAGCTTGAAGATCGCATTTAGTGGAGAATCAACATTCCTAGCAACGATATTGATTGAAGTGACTTGACACATTTGGAATTCCATTATGTCACTTGCATGGAGTCAAGTCACATGCTCAAGATGGCTATGCTTGAAGGACATCTACTTCTAAACATGACAACCATTCCTCCCTGAAGGACCGAAAATGCTAAAGCAAGGCGACCAGAGGGGGGGTGAATGGGAGCCTAAAATTTCTTCTCAGAAATTACGGCCTTTGTCCCAACAAAATCAACCCCAAAAGCTTCGGACTCAAACGCGATGCCCACGACCCTAGAAAGAGGGTGGATGATCCCTAGGATCACAGCGAGGCACCGCACAAGGGAGCAAAACAAAACTCCCAAAACTCCGAGTCAAGTTCGTGCCTAAAAGACCACTCCCAAACGTAGATAGAGAGCTACGTCAGGATTCCTCCAAATACCGATGCTAATGCGTAGCAAAGATATGTAGAGAGGTTCCTAGGTGAACTCTAGGAGCAAATGAGAAGTCCGGAAGCGAAACGGAAAAGCCGGGAGAGCAAACGCACTGAAAGTCAGCTCTCAGCAGGATCCCGGATAGTCTGCTGTCAGGGTCCCTAACTGTCCGGTCAAGGGCGGACTGTCCGCGCCTGGGACCCCGGACTGTCCGCCGGCCAACACCACAGAACAGCAATGCTGCTGATCCTCCCCTGCACGACTCGCGGACTGTCCGCGCCGGTCAACGGCGAACTGTCCGCCGGTCACCCGAGAGGAAAAGGCCCGAGGCCAACAGCCACTGCCCGGCTGAAACCCCGATGCCCGGACTGTCCGCGGCCTCTGTGGCGGACTGTCCGCAGCTACGGCGGACTGTCCGAGACCCCCACGGCGGACTGTCCGCGACCTCCCAGAAAGTGCAAAAACTGCACGGGACAAAACCAAAATCGATTGGATCTTCACCAAATTGAACGGGGCTGCAACCAAACTTCTCCCAAGTGTTCTTCTATGTGTTGGGAAGCTAATCCTAGGATATCATCGCTTCAACCCAACTATACCATGAGAAATCCGAAGAACACTAGAAAAGGGGAAGAGGGAAGAACAAAAACGATTTCGACCCGATCTACTTGTTCGTGAGGGTAGAGATGAATTCCTTCGGTAGAAACGTTCTCCTCACATCAAAGAATAAGTTGATTCAAATGGAATCGCAAAAGACGCAGCGTAGAGGGAGATCGGGGGAGGAGAAAATCGTGGAGAAAAGAAGAACGCGAAGAACAAATTCAAAATGCGAATTCAACCACGAATTTGATCCTTGGATTCAGAGGAATGGATGATTGATTAAGCACTCGGTGTCGGGCTACAAGCCAATCCTAGCAAAGCAAAGCTTGGATGGCAAAAAGCTCAAGAACAAGAGCCAACAATCCCTAACCCTAGCCTTCTCTCACAGGAACAAAATGAGAGAGACACCACCAAGAATTCCCCAAGGATGGCTGCCCTAACAGCCCCCTTCATCTATATATAGGCGCATTTCCGAAGACCAAAACGCCCTTACATTAAGCACTCGTCCCAAATACCCCCCAGGGGTAAAACCGTCCAGACTTGACAGTTTCGATCCGACGGCCACGCCTGCACATCCGGTAGCTTCGCCTCGACGCGACCTCCCTGATGCCGCCACGTGCCGTCACGTCGACCACCGCGCCTTCCTCGTGGATAGCTTCGCCGCCGTGCCAGCCTCTCCACGCCGCCACGCGTCGACCGTCCTTTCGGACCAACCCTCGGTTTTGAGGCCCAAACCGGTAAACCCGCCAGCCCAGGTTTTGAGGCCCAAACCTGGCAAACCATCCACCCCGAGTTTTGAGGCCCAAACTCAGAAACCCGCGCGCCCAGGTTTTGAGGCCCAAACCTGGAAACCATCCTCGCCGAGTTTTGAGGCCCAAACTCGGAAACCGGCCACCCCAGGTTTTGAGGCCCAAACCTGGAAACTGTCGATGGTAGCTTTTTGAGGCTCAGCTACCGAACCCGCACCGTAGACGGGATGTGGTTCTCACACCCTGACCACCGGCACCGATGCCGATGCATGTCCAGCCTCCACACCGGGCACAACGCCTTCTCCATCCTCCTTGACTCGGCCGACGGCACTTGCGCCGCACGCAAGCCCGTGTCCGACCTCCCGCCAAGTGTCACGACGCCACGTCTTCCTCCCGACTCGGCCGATGCATCGCACATCCCCATGTGCTCTCGCTCGCCGATGCCACGTGCCATCTACCACAGCTAGTCCTCTGGCCCTCTGGTCCGTCAGTCCAAGCCTCACGTCCACCCTTCACCGCTCTGGGTACATCGGCATGGCACGTCCGCCGCACGGCACGCCCATCCTTCACCGCTCCCGGTCCGTCGGCACGGCACGTCTCTACTTGACCTTCACCTCGCCATAGACCACTGTATCCGAGCTCCACACCTGCACATCAACACAGCCAAGAGACACATGTCACACACGCACACCAACACAGAAACACCACAACTCAACGCCACCGGTTAGTCATAAACAATAAGCGCATAGCTAGATATAGACTCAACCGGGTAAAAGCCTCAAACCTTCCTCATCAAAGTCAATCATTCATCATATATGTTCTCAATCTCCCCCTTGATGAATGCATTGACTAACAATAAAACCAAAAAGGAAGGGTTTGAAGGCAAGCCTCACTCAAGTGCCCAAAAGCCAAGCAAAAGCAAACACAAGGCCACTTGAGATGAGGAAGGATCTTGAAAACTCCAAATAAAATCTCTCGGTCCCGAAAGAAATGGGAAAAGTGGGCAAAGCCTCCACACAGCCGAAGAGTCAAGAGAAACAAGAGTTTCATGAAACCCAAAAGGTACTCGAAAACCGATCTCAAATAAATTGTCAAACAATCATCACAAAAGAAACCAAGGTACTTATCCACTTGGATTCACTTGGGGAGAAGATTTCTCCCCCTTTTTCTCTTTCTTTTTCTCTTTCTCCCCCTTGATGATTGAATTGGCAAAAACTAGGCACAAGAGATGGTTTGAGATACCAAAACCGAAAATCTCATTCAAGTGATCAAAAGCCATAGAAGGGCAAAGAACAAAGTCACTTATCATGAGAAGATTATCCATTCAAATACCCAAAAGCCAAAGAAATGCTAAAGAGGGGGCAATTTGAAATGAACATAACTTGGTCCCCAAAGACATGGGCAACGGCTCAATGCAACCAAGCAAGCAATCGGAGCAACAACTCATCAAAGAGCAAAACTCGATCACACAGAGCGAAAAACTTGGTTCCCAAAGGCATGGGCAACGGCTCGACGCAACCAAGTCAAAAATGAGCTAGTCCTCAAGAAGAGGCAGAAAAGGCTCAACACCACTAGCTCAAGGCTCGATACCAATTGAGGCTGAATCAACGCATAAAAATGCAAAACTGATCACAAACAGCCAAGAATTGGTGAAAACAGCTAGTTCCTCAAGACAGAGGCACATAGGCTCGACGCTACTAGCTGAAGGGTCCATACCAATCGAAAATACCAAGCAAAAACTGCTAGTCCCTCTAGACAGAGGCAAAAACGGCTTAACACGACTAGCAGGCTCGATACCGACTGAGAAAAACCACAAGAGAAGCTCAACACTAAATGGAGCACAAACACTCGGAGCATGCAGAGAAGCAGCAAGACAAAAGCGACTCCCCCTGACAGCAAGCCTATATACAAAAGCTATGCCAACACATAAAAGATGGATACCAATTGAAACACATAAAAGAGCTATACCGAGTGAAGAAGAACATAAAAGAGCTAAACTCCCCCTTGCTCAAAGCTCTCCCCAAAATGCATGACTCTCCCCTTTGTGCCAACACTCAAGCTCCCCCTTGCAAACAACTACTCCCCCTTGTCAAAAGGGAACATGCTAAGGGGTTTTGACATTTTTCACAAAGATGACACAAACACAAGACAAGTCATCAATCAAAAGCATATGGGGGCAATGAAAAGCATTGAAAGTGACCACAAGATGTAACGGAGCTGGGGGTATGTACACTAAGCTAAAAATGCATGATATGCACAATGCAACAGCTTCAAGTGTATAGCAATCAGAATGAAAAGATGCTCAAAAGGGTGCTGCCCTAAAAGTGTAGCAATCAATACAAATGCTAGCAAAGGCTCAAACTGATCAAATGAATACGAAATATGAACAATTAAGCATATGAGCAGTTTTAAGCCATTTGAAAAGGAGTCCACCACTAAAATAGCACTTAGCATGAATAGACAGGAAATCAAACAAGTGCTAACTCAAGTATAAAAGGTGAACTACCCCTAGCAAAGTTCAATCATCATGCAATAGAATGAAGCATATACTTGTGTCATTATCAAATTTTATCGGAATTTGCAGCGGTATTAACACAAGTTCAAATTAAAAGCATGTGATTGCGAGAGGTTGAAAGCATGGTCATTGCCTAACTTTTCAACCGGGCTAAGCCTATGCAAGAAAAGCAATTAGAAGCTTAAAGCGCCGGTTTCGGTCTTACACTACACGGCTCAAGTTTAACTCAAATGTGCAATGAGAAACAGTCTCGATACCGTGAGGTGCTGACACATGCAATCCCATCTCGATCTTTTCATTTCACTTAGACTTGGATCAAATTTTAAGCACAAGGTAAATATGAACAATCCAAGCTAGTGAATGACTCAGTGCAAGAGACATAGCAACCTAGCATACAAAAGATAGCACAAGTGATCTCAACACATCCTACCCATGCTAGTTGTCAATCTCAATGGTGAACAAATTAAAGGTTTCATAGTTGATTAGTCAAGTTCACCATTTGCAAAAATAGCTTAGCTCATAACATGTATCAAGTGATCAAAAAGAGCCTAAGCTACAAGCATCATCATGAATAGACAGGGCATACCAACAAGAGCATAATCTCATTCTCATTACTATATTCATGAAGCTCTAAAATGCAAGATATACATGATGAAATGCATGCAAAGACTAGTCTATCAAAGACAAAACAAAACTAGCCTAAAAAGAAAAACCCAAAACAAAAAGGGTATCGGAGAAGCCCAACTAAGATACAACAAGCAAAATGCTTCCCCAACAAAAAGGGAAACACGCACCAAAGATACAAAAGAAGAGCCAAGAAATGCTCAAGCGACCAGCCAGTAAAATCCACTTCGGAAAAACCACACAGCGAAGGGGTCGAAGAAGAAGAGTACCAAACCCGAACTCAGAAGTGTGTCAGGGGTACCTCATGATGCGCATGACCGCCTGCTGGTGTGATACCCGAGGGGACGCATGAATCTGCTGAACTCCGGGGCGCCTGCCTCGCCGAAGTCGTCTCCCCCTCGCCTGATGCTGTCGCTCCCACAGGTGCAGCTAGTGCTCGCTGGAGAGCTGCTCGAACGGAACCCCAAGTCATGGAAGAAGTGGGATCGGGTCCGTGAGCCGAAATGCTCTCTCCAGGCTCCTGTTCTCCTGCACACTCAAAAGCAGAAGAAACACAAGGCGTTGTCTCGTCCAGTGTGACCTCAAGGTCTCCACGAAAATGGTTAGTCACATAATAAGCATAAGGTGAACTCTCAACAAAAAAGAGATCTACCTATGAATGATACCGCAAGGAGATCTGAACTCAAACTAGTCAAAACTACCATGCAACAGGATAAAGCACTGTATAGCAAAATGTCGTCTAAAGACATGATCAACCCAAACACAGCCTAGACCTCAACACATGCTACAATGCAGGATAATGATAGCAATAGATCCAAAAGCATGTAACATGATAAAATTGTGGAAAGGCTAGTGCTCAAACTAATCATATCAACAGGATACATGTAGCTACACAAAACTAGCACCTGAAAAGTGACACCTAATGAACATCATACCACCACAAATCAAGCTCATGGAGAAGTATGGTAAAACATGGCGCAATGTTCATGAGGATCACAAACTAGCATAAAAAGTGGAATAATCCACCAGGCTATACACAAAGCTAGCATGACATATGATACAGAAGATAGCACATGCTAGACTAAACAAAACATGATACAAAAGAAAAATGTACATGCAAGAACTATACAAGTGAGCACATGAAAGACCATCTCATACCACAAGTCATAGATCATGGATGTACAGGGTATGAGTGTATAAGAAAGCTCACCGAGTAGCAAAAACCTCTTTGGAGGCAAATCTAAGCGGGGTGTAGAGAACCATCAACTCTTGATCACATCTAAAAGATCAAGCTCCATCAGGCGCATGTTCTCCACCCCGCGTCCTCATATCTACACACAAGAGGACAAAATAACCCTAGTCTTGGATCCTGAAGGGTTAGCAAGCATGTACTTGGGAACCCAAGACTTGGTCACAAATCTCAACTTATCATGTGGGTTAGCATGATGCAAATGTTGGTTCAAATGCAATTTTGAAACACCCTTGGAAGCATTCCTCAAAAGAACAACTCGAGGAGAAGAACGAGTCGTACCACGGGAAAAGAGGTAAACATCTTCCAAGGTTTTTGTAGAAGAACCAATAGATGCACCATGAGAAGCATGACGTGGACCAAGAAAAGAAGCACTAGAGGCATGTCCACGATCATGACCTAACCCACTAGAAAAGGAGTCATAAAACCCATCAACAAAAATGGGCTTCTTACTAGGAACACAAGCGTTCATGCCATGAGAAGGGCCATGAACCACCAACTTCCTAGAAGAGCGAGCTTGGCGCAAATGTTTGGCACGCCGATAGCAAAAGCTTTCTTGATGCCCATCTTTCTCACAAAAAGAGCAATGGTACAAAGGCCTATCGGAAGGCACACCATTCTCCGACAAGTGAGAAGTCCCTTGGGACTTAGAACAAGAAGCATCAACAACCAACTTGGTGCCAATACTAGGAGCACACGTGCCATGGGAAAGGCTACGTGGCTTCCTAAAAGCCTTAGCTCGAATACGCCGCTCGTGCTTGACACGGCGAAAGCAAAAATCGAGCGAATGCCCATCCTTCTTGCAAAAGGTGCAATGAAAAACCGGATTGGGAGCACGAGTCCCAAAAATATGAGAAGCATCCTTGTCAAGAGAAGTCCCTTGGACAACACTCGAACAAACAGCAAGGTTAGGAGTAGCTATGAAAGAGCTATCTGAAACCTTGACACTAGTGCTAACGTCAAAAGACTCACGCGCAAAACAAGAACTCAACTCCGGTTGCAAAGATGCAGACTTGGAAACATCAACATCGGAGTTGGAAGAAATGCGTGACTCAAAAGACTTAGCACAAAGACTCTTGCATCTTTTGGCCAAAACCTCATTTTCAAACATGAGGCGGTCACAAGTACCACAAGGAGTGTTTTTCAGATTTTCCATCTCCTCTCTAATGCACTCGGCATATGTGGTACGCAAGAGCTCGTTTTCTTTTTCAAGGTTGACACTCATATCATTGTGCTCAACCAACTTGGCGCTCATATCATCGTGCAATTGCTTCAAAACCAAAACTTCTTTTTCTAAATCCATGCATGATGTGCAAATGAAATCGGTGGAAGGAACATCACCATTCACATCAAGCAAAGAATCATGAATAGCACAAGAAGTATGGCAAGCATCTTTATTCAAAGAGCACAAGCTAAAAGGCCTAGCATTTATCTCAATAATTTCAGCCCTAGCATGCTCAAGTTCATCTACACATGTGGTGTGAGTCAATTTTAGTTTATCAATTTCAGCATGCAAAAACTCACAAGAACCACATGGCAAAGAAGCTTTTGACCTAAGCAAGGCTATTTTAGATTTAGCATAAACAAGGTCCTTGCGCAAGTCAAAGCAAACAAGACATGGTATGGAAGCATTTGATTTCAATATTTCATTTTCAGATTCTAAGCTA